>CP116452.1:68715714-69915714 GCA_028216015.1 Quercus dentata | reverse complement strand
CTCACCAGTAGACCATAAAGTAAATCTTTGCCTTCTCCCCTTTTTTTTACTTGATACCCAAAAAAAAAATAAAAAAATAAGGTAGACATTGACTTTGACAAGGTCTAAACTAAAATTATACATAAGTAATACACAAAAGCACCAATTAAACTTTTTTTTAAAGTATAATTCACTTAGTCGCCTATAAGGGTTAATTAATTGCACGAGAGAATCTATACATACACACCCAAATTATTAAAATTAATAATCATTACTCCAATTTTAACAAAGACTACATCACATCTGAAAAAGAAAAAAAAAAAGATTAAGAATTCATCTATGAACAACTTATTTAACTCAAATTAAAAAAAAAAAATTATTAAAAATACTGTAAATAAAAGTAAAAGCTAAATAAAATAGTACAATGAGACTTATGAATAATACCAAAAAATGAAGTAAAACCTATGAATCATAACAAAAAAAAAAAAAAAAAAAAAAAAAAAAAACCTAAATAGTAACAAAAATAGGCTAAATAGTAAAATAACCTGACTTTAAATTCTAATCTCAAAAGCAACCTAAAAGTGCATATCAAATCATATTAAAATGTGGTTTAAATCAGGTTTTAGTTGTTTTTTGGGTACTATCATGGTCCCATTGTACTGTTTGTGGGCCATTTTATTGAAAAAAAAAAAAAAGACACTTTATTTTTTTGATAAAACATCTTATTTTTTGTAAATGCATCCGATGTTGGGTTCTTGGGTCAGTTAGGCAAGGCTAATTAAAATGCTATTGCTGTGGCTGCACAAGCATCCTTTGGAAACCCAAACCCAAATGACTTGCCACACAAGCATCCTCCTGAAACCCATAGCCCTACAATTTCGAAGAAGATTGTCTTAGAGCATCTCAATGGTGTAGCTAAGAGTAAAATATTCTCTATAATAGAGAATGAGACAAAAAAAGTGGTCTCTAATAGATTCTCTAAACCTTGAATTTTTTTTTTGGCTCATGAACGGTAGCTCATCAAATCTGATGGAGCTATCAGACATCCTTCAAATGTTTTTTTTCTATTATAATAATCAGGTATTGAATAAAAAAATGTTGGAAGATGTGTAGTTGTTAAAAAAAAAAAAATGAATAAAGAATGAATAAAGAAATAATATTTAAATGAAATAAAGAATGGGATAGAGAATCATTTGAAAAGTGTATTTGAAAAAGTGGGTAGTTAAAAGGTAAAAGTCATTATTCATTCTCCAAACAAGACAAAAATTTGAAGAATTTGTTAGAGATGCTCTTAGTGTATGGAAAACTTCATCAATGTTGGATTTTTTTAAATCATGGGAATATATAAGAGATTAGGCGAGGGTCCTCAGTGTAGTAGCCTCATGCAATTCCTCTCGCATCATTTTTACTTTTCAAAATTATTAACTATTTTTAATTCTTAACTTTTTTACTTTTTTAACTTCCTTGACCCAATAGTTGATAACTTTTGATCTGAACCATTGAAAAGGTAAACCCATGGTGCAATATTGCACCAAGACTCAATCCAGCTATTGTCAATCATTGATTTGGGGTGTCCCAAATTCCATTATCATTCTACTATGTAGGCCCTAATCCAAACCTCATCATTAAGGGGGTGCTTGGTTGTGTTGTTTAAACAACAATTTTTGTTGTTTAAATAACACAACACGTATTTCCGTAACACTTTTTCACCCATAAGTATTTTTACAACACTTAAACAATGTTACTAGAACAATATTATCAAACGGGTTCTAAATCTCAAAGTGCATGTTGCATATGATAGGGGCCTAAGTTTGAACTAAATTGTACTACTTACTAATGAAAGCCTTTGTATTTTTTTTTTTTAGATATTTTAGAATTACAACATTATTCTGTAATTTTTGTTGCAATTTGTTGAAGTAATTAACTATAAGTGGTTGAAAATTATTTTCATATGGACTTACTAATTTTTCATTATTATTTATAATTAACTATATCTAAGTTGTGGCGAGTTAGAGGATCGCTCAAATTGCATAGGGAGAAGAGTCTATTTACAAGACTATTATAATTGTTTATTCTAAAGTGAAATTTCCAAGATAGGTTATTTATATTTTAGAGTGGCTTTTTATTTGAAGAGTTCATCAAAAGATTTTTACTTTGTCACCAAATCCTTGTGTCTCTTTATTACTTTTGGATTGTGGTGACATGTTTGTGGTTGATTATTTGCCATTGTTGCACTATCTATTGGATAATTTGGATTATTAAATACGGACTAAAGTGACACTTAATCTACTAATTTGTTAGTTGGGTCTAAGTAAGATTATTCAATAGGTATACATATATGAATCAGTATAAAAATTATTCAATGTAAATATAGTGTAGTTAATTCCAGGTGGCTAGTCTCTTGAAATTAAGGGGAAGAAAAAGGTAAGGTGATGGTCAAAGAGAGGTGATAAGTATCCAAGGGTTACGTGGGAACCCATGATCTGTTGTCATTTTTCTTTAGTTGCCAATACCTTTATGCAGCAATTACTACATACAAGGTTGCAGTTTTATCCTCTCCCTATAATAAAAATAATAAAAGTGTTTTGTATTTTCATACTTACCTTAACAAAAAAAATAACCAAAAACAAAACCTAATTAATTAATGGCTAACATTTAGTATTATTTTATTACTATCATCAAGGTCAATAGTAGTTCTCTCTCCAAAACAGAAAGACGTCCTTTTGAAAAATAAGGAGTATCACACTAATTAATTACTTTACCCTAGCTCAAAATTTTAACATTAGCAAGTTCTTTTTCTTTTTTTTTGGGTAATCTTAGCAAGTTCTTTTTCAAACACTGTCATTTGCTTCCATCTTTATAGTTGAATTTTTAAATCATTGCTGACATCCTTTTAGCCTAAAGATGCTTTATTTTATTGGGAAATGCTTGAGACACACACTTTTACATAATTTTGTGCCACAACTCACCATATGGTGAGTTGTGGTTGATTAGAGTCCACTAGCACAATCTAACCAACCACAACTCATCATATGACGAGTTGTGATACAAAATTGTGCAAAAGTGTGTTGTTCAAATTTTCATTTTATTGTTCCTTATAAATCAGTCAATCACGTCCAACAGAGAAAATGAGAATAAAGATTATTAAAAGAAAAAGAAATAGAAAAAGGATAACGATGATATTTCTCTAGCAGAAAACGTCACTCACGTGACCACACATATATGGCGATGGCATTCCAGAAAGGCCAAAATAATATATTAGAAAAAGACTAAAAAAGGGTCGTGATAGGTAGTCTGTGTTTCTCTTTGGGTAGAGAAAGTGAAGTATAAATATATTAAATAATCGTGAGTGCGTCTGATTGGAAGAAAAAGTTAAAGGAGCATGCATACCTTTAATTAGTGCTTAGCATACGGATTGATTAATTAAAGACTACCTCCCATTGTTGATTGATCCGCATAGTAGTGCAGCAATCACAAACTTGAGACCTTTTGTTGGCCAATTTTATATACTTACGGTCTGAATCAATTTCTTTGTCATCATATATATATATATATATATATATATATATACTTCTGTGCTTTAATTATTAATTATGTTAATTTTTTTTTTCAAATTTATTTTAGAACTAAATCAATCTTATCTTTAATTATAGCAACTTAAACTTATAAGCATAAAATTGATTATAATTTGAAGGTATAAAGAGATGAAATTAAGTAAATTGTGAAGCATCATAGTAAAGATTAATAACTTTAAAGCTCAAACATCCAAGTTTAGTTAGATTAATATTTTAAAAAAAAAAATAGGTAGTACTGTATGCTAAGCTCATAGAAATTTTGAGGGTTCATTTGCTTGGAAAAGTGAAATGATAGAAAAATTTTTACTTTTTCTCATTTTTGTTTAATAGTGGGGTGAAAAAAATGAGGGATGAAAAAAAAAATTATTTGGTTAAGAAGAAAAACTAGAGAATAGAAAATTGAGTTTGTATAAATTGAACATTATGCCTCTATTAACTGCCACCTTACCCTTTATGCAGCAATTACTACATACAAGGTTGCAGTAAATCCTCTCCCTATAATAAAAATGGTAAAAGTGTTTTGTATTTTCATACTTACCTTAACAAAAAAAACCCTAATTAATTCAATTAATGGCTAACATTTAGTATTATTTTTTTTATTATCATCAAGTTCAACAGTAGTTCTCTCTCCAAAATAGAAAGACATCCTTTTTAAAAAAATAAGTAGTATCACACTAATTAATTACTTTACCCTAGCTCAAAATTTTAACATTGGCAAGTTCTTTTTCTTTTTGTTTGGGTAATCTTTGCAGGTTCTTTTCAAACACTGTCATTTGCTTCCATCTTTATAGTTAAATTTTTAAATCATTGCTGACATCCTTTTAGCCTAAATATGCTTTGTTTTATTCTTCCTTGTAAATTAGTTAATCAGGTCCAACAGAGAAAAAGAGAATAAAGATTATTAAAAGAAAAAGAAATAGAAAAAGGATAATGATGATATTTCTCTAGCAGAAAACGTCAGTCACGTGACCACACATATATGGCGATGGCATTCCAAAAAGGTCAAAATAATATATTAAAAAAAAGACTACAAAATGGTTGTGATAGGTAGGGCAAGTCTGTGTTTCTCTTTGGGTAGAGAAAGTGAAGTATAACTGATGGGAGTGACGAGGATGCATTCCCTTGACGAAGTCAACACTAATGTCGAGGTCATCCTTAGCGATGAGAAAATTAGTCATCACCGATGAAGGTAGGAAAATTATTCAATAAAGCCAGCCGGTGACTTGAGCAGATTCTGAAAACCAAATAAACAGACCGTTGAGAGCCTATTAAAAGCCCCATTATTGGGCGGGAGGCGTTACTAAGAAAGACATTAACACTCCAACGGCTAGCAACCAAAACCACATATATAAAACCCTCACATTGTCAGCAGAAGGTACAGATACTCACACTCTAAGAAAGTACCCATTACTATCTTGTTCATTCATTTACATTTCACAAATTGCTTTTCTATTCTAACTTTGGCATCGGAGGTATTGTGGCGGGCACCACACCGATGACCCTCTTAAAGGATACATTCATGCTGACGGGGAGTTCCATTTGCCTATTTCGACTAACGAATTCATACTTCATCGCTTTGGCGCCGTCTGTGGGGAACGATTTTCATATTCATATTTGAGAACATAGTTTCCGTCAACCCTCTACATTCAGATGAAACCCAATCCAGATTCTACGCTTTTGGCCCAACAAGTTCAAGCTCTTACGGCCACCATTAAAGAACTCACCAAGCAAAACTAGGAAATGAAGCTACGACTCCAACAGGTCCAACAAACCCAACAGGAAGAGAACAAGTCCAAAGGTAACCCAGAGGGAGAAGGGGATAGCCATAAGTGGAGTACCTATCAGAGGCAAACCACTCCGGATGAGCAGAATTCAGATCTTCTTCGAGAAATGAGGAAGGAGATGGACGAGCTAAGGAACACAATTAAGGAGAAGACGGATCGAAGCGTAGATAGGATGGTAAGGGCCACAGATTCGCCTTTCACCACAGCGGTGCTTGAATGCCTTATACCATCAAAGTTTCTCTTACCTCAACTTGAGCCGTTCGACGGACTCAGAGACCCTCAAGATCATCTTAATACCTTTAAGATGACTCTAGGTCTTCAACAACCACTTGATGAGATACTGTGTCGTTCCTTTCCCACCACTCTCAAAGGAGCTGTAAGAGAATGGTTCACGAAGTTGCCAACCTTGTTCGTAGACAACTTCAAGCAATTGAGTAATGCCTTCTTGCACCATTTCATAAGGGGGCAACATCCAAAGAGGTCGGTAGACTACTTACTCACCATTAGACAGGGAGAGAAGGAAACTCTGAGGTCGTATGTTAAACACTTCACCCAGGAGACTTTGGAGGTGGACGAAGCCGATGACAAGGTGCAGCTGACGACCTTCAAAGCGGGACTAAGGTCTAGAGATCTCGTGGCCTCCTTGGCAAAGAACCCACCAAAGACGATGGCGAAAATGCTCCTAAAAGCACAAAAGTACATGAATGATGAAGATGCTTTGGCAGCCATAAAGGATGCAGAGAAGCCAAGAGACAAGGAAAAGAAATAAGACGACTACAGAGTGCAAAAGAGAGAGCAACCGGATCATCGGAACAATGACGGGAATAGGAGGAAAGATGATAAAAGTCCTCTGACGGTAAGATTTACTCCTTTGGTTATGCCTGTTGACAAAATTTTCACGCAGATCAAGGATGAGCATTATCTCAAATGGCCCGGACCATTGTACTCATCCCCCAATGTCCGTGATAAGAAAAAGTACTGCCAGTTCCACAAAGATTACGGTCACAACACGGAAGATTGCAGAGACCTAAAGGAGCAGATAGAGAAGTTGATACGGAAAGGGAAATTACAAAAATATGTGAAGAAGGGAGAATATAGTAAATTCAGGGACGATAATAAAAGCCAGCATGAGTCTTTTTCCCGGGATGATGACCGTCCGTCCCAACCTCTACACAAGGTGATCGGGGAGATAAAGACAATTACAAGAGGGCCATTTTCAAGAGGATCATTTAAATCACTCAAGAAGGCATACCAGAGGTAGGTGAATAGTGTCCACACCATACCTCCGTCTAAGCACCGATGAACATACTAGGACATGTCCTTCAATGAAGGAGACGTCATGGGAATGAAGCAGCCCCATAACGATCCCTTGATCATGATGCTAAATATAGAAGGATTCAATACCAAGAGGATCCTCGTCGACAATGGCAGCTCCAGAGACATCATCTACCTCTCGGCCTTCCAAAGAATTGAGGCTAGATCCAAGGAGACTGTGCTCCTTTGACTCTCCACTCGTCGGCTTCAGCGGAGACAGAGTATACCCCAAAGGCATAGTGACATTGACAAAGGATGATGGGGGCCTACCCAGTGCAATTGACCCGTCAGCTAGACTTCTTAGTGGTGAACTGCGCCTTATCCTATAATGTCATCATTAGGAGGCCCACACTCAACAAGTGGAAAGTGGCCACGTCCACCTACTTTTTGAGGGTAAAATTCCCAACAGATAATGGTGTCGGTGAAGTAAAAGGAGATCAAGTCTTGGCAAGAGAATGCTATCAAGCCGTCCTAGTTGCGAAGGAGAACCATACATGGATGATTGAAGAAAAGAAAGAAGATAGAATGGAGGCCCTGGAAACAATGGAATTGGTTGAAGGAGAGGCGAACAAGATGACAAAGATAGGAACGATGTTAAACCCCGAGATGAGAACAAGACTCATAAGATTCTTAAAAGAAAATCTAGATGTCTTCGCATGGAGCCACGAGGACATGCCGGGCATAACTCCAGAAGTCATCCAATATAAGTTGAATGTGAATCTGGAACGGAAACCCATCCAGCAAAGATGAAGAACCTTTGCCCCAGAACGAGATCAAGCGATTGCGAGAGGAAGTTACCAAACTCTTGACTGCAGGGTTCATATGGGAAGTGTACTATCCTGAATGGCTTGCGAACGTTGTCCTAATAAAAAAAGCAAATGGAAAATGGAGGATGTGTGTAGACTTCACTGACCTGAACAAGGCATGCCCAAAGGATAGCTTCCCTCTACCAAGAATAGACCAACTCGTGGACTCTACAAAAGGGCACAAGTTAATGACGTTTATGGTCGCCTTCTCGGAATATAACCAGATAAGGATGGCTGAGGAACACCAGGAGAAGACTGTTTTCATCACGAGTCAAGGACTCTACTGTTACAAGGTAATGCCTTTTGGATTGAAGAATGCTGGAGCTACGTATCAGAGGTTGGTGAACAAAATGTTCAGTCAACAGATTGGCAAGAACATGGAAGTATACGTGGATGATATGCTCGTCAAGAGTAAGGAAGAGCTCACACATCCGGACGACTTGAAGGAGACGTTTGCAACCTTCAAAAAACACCAGGTGAGTTTGAATCCAAGTAAGTGTGTTTTTGGGGTAGTTTCGGGAAAATTCCCGGGATTCATGGTGTCCCAAAGAGAAATAGAAGCAAACCCAGAGAAAGTGCGAGCCATCATCGACATGACGTCACCCAGGATAGTCAAGGAAGTTCAAAAACTCACAAGAAGAATAGCGATTTTAAACAGGTTCGTCCCCAGAGCTATAGATAAATGCCTGCCCTTTTTCAAGACCTTGAAAAAGACTTTCGCTTGGACCGACGAATGCGAAGCAGCGTTCCAAGAACTAAAGCGTTACATGAGCAGTCCACCCCTCTTAAGCCTGTCCAAAGAAGGGGAAGACCTATACTTATACTTGGCAATGTCAACCTCGACAGTAAGTGTAGCCCTGATTAGAGAAGAGGGCACGAAGAAGCTCCCGCTTTACTACCTCAGCCAAGCCTTCTAAGGGGCTGAGTCCAGGTTTCCAAGGATTGAAAAGATCGCGTTTGCGTTAATTGTAGCCTCGCATAAGCTAAGGCAATACTTTCAGGCAAACCCCATTCTCATAATGACAGACCAACCGATTAAGAAATCAATGAACAAGCCTGAGGCAATCGGAAGAATGGTCCAATGGGCGATTGAACTTAGTCAATTTGACATCGAGTACCATCCCAGAGCGGCAATCAAGGTGCAAGCTCTGGCGGACTTCATCGCAGAGTTCACCCTTCCGGACGAAGATAGCCTTACCGACGGAATTGATAGATGGACAATACAAATTGATGGTTCGTCACCCTAGAGGAAGGGGGGAGTAGAGGTTGTCATAACCACCCCCGACGGAGAAGTGCTGAAATATGGGGTCTAACTAAAATTTCCATCTACCAATAATGAAGCTGAATATGAGGGGATACTGACGGGATTAAGGTTTGGAAAGGCACTTGGAACTAAGAACCTATTAGTCCAAAATGATTCAAAGCTAGTGATCGGGCAGATTAGAGGGGAGTACAAAGCGAAGGAAGAAAGGATGCAGAAGTACCTTAGGGTGACGAAACATCTAACTCGGGAGTTCGATACAGTGGAGTTCGTGCAGATCCCAAGAAATTAGAATATGGGGGCAGACGAAGTCTCGAAGCTAACGTCATCAGAAAAAGGGGAGATTAGCATGGATTTGGCAATGGAGATCCAAAAACAACCCAGCATTGAAGAGGTCCCAACATTTACCATCCAGAGCACAAACAATTGGATGACACCCATAATATCCTTCCTCCAGGACGGGCACCTCCCTCGCACCACGAAAGAAGCTAAAAAGGTCAAGAAGAGGGCGGCCAAGTTCACGATCCTTAATGACGCCTTATACAAGAGAGGCTTCTCTATACCTTACTTGAAGTGTGTCGACGAAAAAGAAGCTAGATACATACTAGAAGAAATCCATGGAGGAGTTTGTGGCGACCATGCTAGCCCTAGATCCCTAGAGAACAAGGTAGTACGAACATGATATTTTTGGCCAACTATACAGGTGGACGTTGTTGAGATCGTCAAGAGGTGCAACAAGTGCCAGCGATACGGGAATGTGCAATGGCTTCCAGCAGAGAGATTGACGACTATAGCCTCCCCGTGGCCATTTGCACAATGAGGGATCGACATCGTCGGCCCACTACCCCAAGGTAAAGGTCGGGTAAATTTCCTACTTGTTGTTATTGATTACTTCACAAAATGGGTTGAAGTAGAGGCTCTAGCAACGATCACCGAGGCAAGAATTCGGAGTTTTGTGTAGAAGAATATAATCTACAGTTTTGGGATTCCCTTGATGATTATATCAGATAATGGGAGGCGATTCGGCAGCCAAGGTTTCAGAGACTTTTGTTCAAACCTTGGGATCAAGAATCGCTTCGTCCCCGGGGCATCCCCAGGCAAACGGACAGATAGAAGTGACGAATCGAACGCTGCTCAAGATTATCAAAACCAAGCTGGACGACGCGAAGGGTGCCTGGCCAGAAGAATTACCTAATATCCTATGGGCTTACGAACCACAAATGAGAACCCCAACAAGAGAGACCCCCTTCAGGCTTACCTATAGCATAGAAGTAGTAATCCCAATCGAAGTGGGAGTAACAAGCGTCGGTCGAGGGACATTCAACTTAGGGTGCAACGACGATGAACTGCGACTCAACTTGGACTGTTTGGACGAAGTAAGAGACAACGCATCCAGCAAGATGACGAAGTACCAGCTGAATATGGCCGAATACTACAATAAGAGGGTTAAACTCGACGATCGGACATAGGAGACCTCGTCCTGCGTAAGACCACCATAGCAACTAAAGACCCTACCCAAGGAAAGTTGGGTCCCACATGGGAAGGGCCTTATTGAGTTACTCACTACTTAAGACAAGGCAATTATCACCTGGAAACCATAGACGGACAAAGACTCCCCCGACCATGGAACTTGAGCATTTAAAAAAGTACCACAAGTAGATGTAACAAACGGACATGTTCATTCTTGAAGTTAATAAAAGAATTATTTCTCTAATGTCTTTGTGTAAGCAGGTCTAGTCAATTGTACGGCATATAATAGCTAAGTAACAAGATTCCGCCTTGACGGATGTAAGTTACTGAGGATCCCTCCAATGGGTATAAGGCATAAAAAAGTTAAGTAACAAGATTCCGCCTTGACGGATGTAAGTTATTGACAATCCCTCCAATGAATATAAGGCATATAAAAGCTAAGTGATAAAATTCCGCCAAGATAGATGTAAATCACTGACGAAGCCTAAGTGACAAGATTCCTTAAATGGATGTAAGTCACCAAAAAATGGTTAAGTGACAAGATTCCTTAAATGGATGTAAGTTACCAAAAAATGGCTATGTGATAAGACTTCGCTTTGACGGATGTAAGTCACTAACGAAACAATAAACGCAACAAATATCCCTTGAATAAGTATAAGTCAAGTAAGAAGGCCCCGCCTCGATGGGAACAAGCCACCGACGAAGGCACAATCCTTTAGCAAGTGCAAGTGACAAGATCCCGTTTGACGGATCCAGGCTACCGAAGAATCCAAAAAAAAAAAAAAAAGAGAGAGAAGAAAAAGAAAAGGGACAAGAAGCTTGCAACAAATCAAAACAAAACTCAGTCTGTATCCAAGCCCTTCTAAAGGATCGAGAGTGAGAAACAAGTCATTGACGAATGGAGAAATCACAGCTAAGAAATTTATGCTAAGTACAAGGTATGGACGAACTCAAAACACCACGGACATGTCAGGTACCAACAAAAGCATAGTCATACAAACAGGTAAGTGCAAAATCATAAAGCCAATTAAAGCCCAAAAACAGCGGGCAATTATCCTTGTTCTTTCTAAAGACCCATAAAACACTCGGCCAAGAAACATTGTTCTCAAAATAAATTAAAAAAAAAATGCTATCAAGAAGCCCAAAACATAAAGGGCATACACAACAAGATAAAATTACACAAGTGTCAGGTCCGGGCGTCAGTAGGAGCGTCGGCGGAGAGATCGTCGGCGGCAAGAGTGTCACCAGATAGGAGTGAATCACCGGGGGTGTCGCCTTCAGGGGTCAAGATCGGGCGCCTCGTCCCACGACCATCTTTTAATCTACCACTTCTAGATCTAGGCTCGGCAGGTCAACCTTAGTAGGATGCTTGACGAGATACCTACGTAGGAGCTCGAAGCCCTTGAAGTACCAACTAAAGAGCACTGTGGAGTACTCCTCAATTTGCTTTGAAAGGCTTCGATGGACCTAGCAAAGATCGTTTTAAGCTTTTCTTTGGCCACTTGAAGCTGGTCGTCCTTCTCCAGGTTTAGGCGACGCTTAACCCTAAGATCGGCATTCAAGGCCTTGACATTTTCCTTCAAAGCAACAGCTTTGTCCATTGACTCTATAAGATTCTTCTTCAACGTGGAGTTCTCCTTCTCCAAGGCCTCCATCCTGGATGCCAAAGATGCCACCTTAGCCTCTTGAGTAAGACACTCAGAAGCAAGGTGAAGGCTCTCCCCCAACACCCGACAAAGGAAGTTAAGTCTCACAAAAATAAAAAAATAAAAAAAAATTATATATAAGGAGAACAAGGAGAATGCAGTAGTGGTTTTACCTGGACAATCCTGTGCACATGCTGACTCGCAACTACGTTGAAGGGCACTCCAGAAAATACCTTGAGGTCCTCGGCCTTTACAACATCATGTGCCCGCTCCACAGCCACACCCTCGTCATCCCAGACGGACGAGCCCACTTTCTCCTTCTCCTTCTCCTTACTCAACACTCACCGCCTTTTGGAGGAAAGGGTGGGGATTTCCTCAACCGAGGTAGCCGGAGAAGCCGCCCATACTTTCTCAACTCCGGAGACGATAGGAGTAGCGTCTACAGCTAGGAGAACTGACGGACCCTTTCTCGTGATACGGACCACCTTCTTCCCAATATTAGCCAAAGGTTCGTCCTTCTTGGACCTCATCTTAGCATACATGTCCTTGTTGAACCCGGTCGTCATCTCTGAAAAAAAAAAAAAAAAAAAAAAAAAAAAAAAAAAAAAAACAAACAAACAAACTAAGAAATCCAAGTACACGCGTGAAAATCAATACCGACGAGGTAAGTACTCACTCTTCTTCTCCTCAATATTGATGCTACGCAAGACGTAGGGAGATGGGTCCGGGCCTAAGCGGTAGAACGCAAGCATCTGTGGGTCCACGAGGTCCTCCAAACTCTCAATCGATTTGGCGTATTCTATCGTCTTTTCAATAAGACCACAGTACTTGCTCTTTAGCTTGGGGCGTCTTTTAACTGCCAAGAAAAATGACCAAGGGGGTTAAGGACGACCATATATGCAAGATGAAGATTAACAGACGAGGAGAAATATTGACGCTCCTAAGTTTGGGGTTCCCCACCGACGGAGTAACCTTGGGATATCACCCCAAGCCTCGCTAGAAGGGGTCTCAAAATTGTCCTCGGACACGAAAAAGAAACGGGACTTCCAAAGACGAATGACGAGGCGAAACCCTTGACGATTCTAGTCCTCCTCATCCAAGGGACTAGCTCATAATACCCATACTCTTTTGACTCCTTTAGACGATAAAGGTAGACGAGCTCACTCACCTTGATCATGTCCTCGTTAGCGGCCAACCATATCTCCATACAGTTGATCACTATCCTCCATGAATTAGGCATAAGTTGCCCGGGAGCAATACCAAAATAACCCAAAAGTTCCATCACCAACGGATGGACGGGTAGTCTAAGCCCACAATTGAAAGCAGCCTCGTAGAAGCATACTTCACCAGGGAAGAAGTGGCAAGCCCGATCCTCGAGACCAGGCCGACGAACACGGACCCGCGCAGGAAATTGAAATCTATCCTTGAACCTAGCCACGGTGTCGGCGTCCAGCCCACACTCCTCCCCAAGTGCATAAAAAGCCCTAACCTGACAAGGGACGAAGACGACCATATCACCTTCAACCGGGCCTTCGCTGGACGACAACCCAGCTTCTAGTTCGCTAGGATCTCACCTCCGACATCCTCTTCATTTCTCCCTCAAACGAAGCAAGTGATCGGCCTAATATTGGAGATAGTTCCCCTAAAACTACACTCAACCCACAACCTTCAAAAATATAGTCCCCAACCAAAGGGAAAAAGTCACCGGAAACACCCAAAACTGCCCCTAAGCGAGAAAAAAAGAAAGAGACCGAGGGGCAAGCTACCCTAACCTCGGAAGAATTGACCATGAAAAGGGTACACAATCCTAAAAACCCAAAAATCAAACACAAAAACAACAAAAGTAAAGGGCAAAGGAAAAATCGGGAACTCATAAGAAGATTATTAATGAAAGGGAACAGAAGGGGAATAAAAGAGTTGTGTACCTTGAAGAGTAAAACGATCGAAGCCAGAAAATTTCAAAAAGAAGCGTCACCGGAGCGGGGTCGGAGTGATCGCAGAAATAAACGAGAAAAATAATTCTCAGAGCAAAAATTAAAGTAAAGGAAAAGAAAAGTTTTGAAGCCAAAAATCCAAGGAAACTGAAAAATAGCGAGAAACCCAAGGGTCATGCCATCAATGCCCTCAATCAGCACGCGCCACGTGGCCACATTGCGTGTTGCGCCGCCATCATGCATTAAATTTGGAGCAGAACTCCAAGCGTCACAGACAACTCATGAAAAACTTTTCACCTTCTATGGCCCTCATGACACATCACAGACGACCCCCGTAACCTAGGGGGCAAATGATGGGAGTGACGAGGATGCATTCCCTTGACGAAGTCAACACTAATGACGAGGTCATCCCTAGTGACAAGAAAATCAATCATCACCGACGAAGGCAAGAAAATCGATCAATGAAGCCAGCCGGTGACTTGAGCGATTACAAAACCAGTGAAACAGACCGTTGGGAGCCTATTAAAAGCCCCATTGTTGGGCAGGAAGCGTTACTAAGAAAGACATTAACACTCCAACGGCTAGCAACCAAAACCACATGTACAAAGCCCTCACATTGTCGGCAAAAGGTACAGATACTCACACTCTAAGAAAGTACCCATTACTATCTTGTTCATTCATTTCCATTTCACGAATTGCTTTTCTGTTCTAACTTTGGCATCGGAGGCGTTGTAACAGGCACCACACCGGTGACCCTCTTAAAGGATACATTCGTCTTGACGGGAGTTCCATCTGCCCATTTCGACCGACGAATTCATACTTCATCAATAAATATATTAAATAATTGTGAGTGCATCTGATTGGAAGAAAAAGTTAAAGGAGCATGTCTACCTTTAATATTTTTTTGAAACTATGTCTACCTTTAATTAGTGCTTAGCATACGGATTGATTAATTAAACACTACCTCCCATTTTTTATTGATCCGCATAGTAGTGCAGCAATCACAAACTTGAGACGTTTTGTTGGCCAATTTTATATTCTCGCGGTCTGAATCAATTTCTTTGTCATCATATATATATATACTTCTGTGCTTTAATTATTAATTTTTTGTTTTTCAAATTAATTTTAGAACTAAATCAATCTTATCTTTAATTATGGCAACTTAAACTTATAAGCATAAAATTGATAATAATTTGAATGTATAGAGAGATGAAATTAAATAAATTTTGAAGCATCACAGAAAAGATTAATAGCTTTAAAGCTCAAACATCCAAGTTTAGTTAGCTTAATTTTTTTTTTTTTTTAATAGATAATACAGTATGCTAAGCTTAATGAATAGTTTTGAAGGGTTCATTTGATTGGAAAAGTGAGATGATAGAAGAGATTTTAATTTTTCTTATTTTTTTTTAGTTGTGAGGTGAAAAAAATAGAGGGATGAAAAAAAATTATTTGTTTGAGAAGAAAAAATAATGAATAGAAAATTGAGTTTGTATAAATTTAACATTATATCTCTATTAAATAAAAAAAATTAACACATTATATTTTTATTAAAAAATAGTGTATGATCAAATGAAAACTTTATTTATTTATTTATTTAAAAATATAATAGTACACAAAACTCAACAACGCAAAACTTTTTTTTATTAAAAAAAAAAGGCAAAACTGGTGAGAAAAGAAAAAAAATGAGCACAAAAAAAGAAAAAGAAAAAAGAAACGTGAGATTCAGAAAACATTGAAAAAGACAAAAAAAAAAAAAAAAAAAAAAAAAAAAAGGAAAAAAAAAAAAAAAAAAAAAAAAGAGGAAGAGTGAGACGACATTTAAAAAGGAAAAAGAACAAAAATTAAAGAAAAGACTCATAAAACCGACAGTTCAACATTGGTGTTAGGGTAGTTTCAAATATATATATATATATATATATATATTTCCATTTCTGAATAGAGCACTTGTAGGTACGTAGGTTGTAAAGTCATTCCATAGGAAAAGTATCTTGTGAGGGCTAAATTTGCTAAATAGTAGTTTTTCAGAAAAAATTTTGACATATAGTATGCGTTTGAAACTATTTTGTAAATTAAACTGTTTTTAGAATTTGAGTTTGACAAACTCGAGTTTATGCTAAAACTTGAGTTCCAAGCACTATTTAACAATATTGAATGAAACTTGAATTTGACAAACTTGAATTCCACCACAAACTCGAGTTCTAAAAATAATCTAACTTAAAACAATTTCCTCCCTCCGCTACTTTCCTAAAATTTTTCTAAAATCATGTTAGAGCATCTGCACTAGATGTGCTAAATGTGCCAAATGCCAAATATTTGGCACATTTGGCACAATCAACACCAAAAATCCCCTTTTATTAGATGTTCCAAGTCTTATAAAATTTGCAATATGCTACAAGATCCTCACAAATTTGCCACGGTACGGACATATGTGACATATGCTTTTATTATTTTTTTATTCCTCTTTCTCTCTCATCTCTCCGTCAGTCTCACCCTTAAACCCCAATCCTCTCCTCTCAAAACCCAACCCTCACTGCTCTTCCACACCGACACCAACGCTAACGCCGACGATCACTTCCACGTCGATTTCTCTCTAGCAATGGTTTTTATTTTTAATTTTTTTTGGTGGCTTGATGGGTGGGTGTAGACGGTGATGTGTGGGTTCAGATTGTGTTGGCTAGGTTCGATTCCGACAGAGGTGGGTGGGTTTGGATGCACTAGGCTATGGGTTCCGATGGATGGGTCGGTGGTGGGTGGGTATGGGTCCATTGTGTTGGTCGTTGAAGCTTTTGTGGTTGGGAGTAATGTCGGTGTTGATGATGGCGATGACGAGGTCGGAGTCCAGGTTGACGACGATGACGACAATGACGATGATAGCAATGAAGATGGTGGGTTTGGAGTCCAGGTTGACTTGGATTATGAAAGTTTTGGGTCCGGAAGTGGGTGTGGGTGAGGGTGTGGAGGCGGTGGGTTTGTCGGGGTTTGTGGTTGAGGTGGTGGTGGTGGTGGGGCTTCCAATTTGGTGTTGGTGGGCTATGGGTTTGTTTTGAATTGTGTTTTGGGTTGTGGATGAAGATGGTGGTTGTGAGGTGGTGGCTGTTGGTTGTTGGCGGCAGTGTGATGGTTGTTGATTGTGTTTGATAAGTTGTAAATATTATTTTAATGTGTAGTAAATATTATTTTAATGTATAGAATTGAATGATAAAATATCTGATAAATGAGACGTAAAATGATGTGGTAAAATAATAAAATAGGTCTTTAGTGTGATAAAATGACATAAATTATACCACAATTGCTATGGATGCTCTTATATGGCAAATTTTGCCATCTTGTGAGCCACGAGACATATATAACTTTTGTTAAATTGACATTTGAGCCTCATAGCGGACCATGAGCTTTTAAAAAGTCGGTGATATTTTGATTGATTATATTTTATCTACAGATACTTCAAAGACATTTGACTTGAGTACTCTGTTTGTTGTTTAGCTGGAAGAAGCGACGTAATTTAGTGAAATAAAAGAAAAAGGGGAGTACAATTGCCTTTGGTGGGGAGTGTGTTCCTCTTTAGGTTGAAAGAAATTGACGTATTGTCGTGACCGGTGAGCGCGTTTTGAAGGGAAGGAAAATTGAAAGAGCACGTGCTGCATGTCTACCTTTAAATTAATATATATATATATATATATATATATATATTTATATATATATGAAAGAGCAGGGAAGAGAGCAATAGAAAATAAAAGTAGATTGATATATATTTGTTGCCAAATTATAATTTTGATCTGTTTCAATTTCTTTCTCATAAATTTAAGTTAGTACTTAATTATTAACGATGTTAATTTTGTTTGTCAGTTCAGTTTTCAAAATTAATCAAATTTATCTTACAATCATGTCACCTTTTAACATATGTATTTTGAAAAGGTACCATGTACGGCTATTTATATTATGAAAAAAGAGTTTGGAACAGCACCCAAACAATGTGGGATTTGTTCCAAACCTTAGTCTTTAATGAAAAAAAAAAAAAAAAACTTATCTTTCATAGATTTTTGAAATCCTATCTATGTATGCAGGCTTTGAGGTTGTGTACGTAGGTTCATGCCTGCATGCGTAGGCCGAGGATTTTCTTTGGCCTTTATTTTCTAAAAAAAGATTTTTTGCCCATTAAAAAGTTATATTTTCCATTTTAACATCTCTCAAGACAATTTGTAATCTGATTGGGCTCTAAACTGACTTGGGTTTTAGAATTTTGGCATCATTGGGGAACGGGGGCCCGAGTCATAAAGGGTACAAAATGCGGTGTCTACAATGTCCTCTCCATCTTTCTTAGCCATCTAACTCAATCTCTTTCTGGCATTTCCCCCAACCCTCCTCCATTGTCACTACCTTCTCTCTTACAGCTTCCACCATTGCCAGTCTTTAGGGGCAGCTCTACATATTGATCAAGGTGTTCACATGAAGACCTTAAGTTGGAGAAAAAAAAATTATATACCTAAATAAATAAATTTTTTTAAAAAAATTAATATGTATTGTTGACCACCCTAACTAAAAATTTAAACCCACAAGATTTTGATCACTAATGGCATAGTTTGTATTTGAGAGAGACTTTAAGAAAAAATTCAAGCCAATAAATTATTAATATGTGCATTTTTTTTAAGCATGCATTACAGCTCATAATTAAACATTTATTAATCTTTACCATGTGTTCTTAAGGCACATTTTAACAGGACTATCTGTTAAAAATTTGACTCAAATTGTATGCATATATTCAAAAAAAGTATGCATTACCTTATGCATGCAAATCAATGTATCAACAAGTATTTTTTTTTTTTTTAATAAAAAAATTATCCATTACTCATAATAGCATTTTTATTAATCTTTAACATGTGTTCTTAAGGCACTTGTTAACAATATCTTATTATAATTTCATGTATTTGCAAAGTTTTTTATTTTTTATTTATGCCAATATATTAATTTTTTTTAATTTAAGTTTCTCAATGATTGCCTTAAAAAAATTAAAAAATAAAAAATCTAGTATTGGGGTGCACAATTTCCCAATACTAGACTTGTACCAATGCAATGACTAGGCATTATACTATTAATTGCAGTTCATTTACCCTTTTTATCCACAAACAAAAAACACACACCTTTTTTTAATCCAAATAAATAAATAATTAGCACAATCCCTACAAAAACCACAGACCAAAAAAAAAAATATTAAAAAAGAAAGTATCTGCTCATACCAAAAAAAATAAAAATAAAATGAAAGACAGAGTAAAGCTGATAGTAGTTTAGTAAACCACAACATTGGAGAGTCACTCAAGTTAATAATTCATAAACCACAGACCCAATCCAAATGGAATGTGAGCTTTGTACAAATCACTTGATCTCCAATCTAATATTTCTCATCACATAACATAATCAACATTGTTAATTGACCGTTCTCATTAATGAAACTAATGTCCTATCATTGGCTATGATATCGCTTAATAGTATAGATTATAGATCACGAGGGTACACTAGTACAGTCGCTCTCTAAAGTCTTAGGGTTTTCTTTCTGATCCTATCCCTCCGGGGAGCTTTTCTGTCCCTGTCTTTGTACAAGTTTCTTTGTCCCCTCTAGTCTCAAATGGCTTGTAGGCTAGAAAGCACGGACGCGGCCGGGAGGGTGGCGCACCCGAGTCCGATGCGGCGCGACGCGGACGCGTCGTGACGTGGTTGACCGCGAGTCCGGCCGCGTCTGAGTTTTTTTTTTTTTTTTTTTTTCTCGGATTCGAGCCGAATCGGCTGGATTCGCGCCGACGCGCCTCGATTCGCGTTGAATCGGCTTCGATTCGCGCCGAATCGGGCTGATTCGGCGAGAATCGGGCCAGTATTATATATCGGGTCAGATCGGCCGGCGACCGACATCTGGCCGATACGGCCGAAACAGGCCGAAAATGGTCGAAATTGGCCTTAAAACTCGCCGGAGCAGCCAAAATTCTGACCTCGGATGTGTTTTTTGCCTTCTTCTTTCTTTGTTTTAAGAATCAAGTATATTAATGTGTTTTTTAAGAATATTTTTGTAGTAAAAATATATAGAAAATATAAATAAAAATATTTTTAATAATTTTTTAATCGCCGAGTCTCGCCGCACCCGCACCCGCCCCCGCACCCGCACCCGAGTCCCGAAACGCACCTGTGCTTCATAACTTGTAGGGCCTCTAGCCTTTCCTATCTCACCATCTGTTCTAGTCCTTTCTTTTCTATTTACCTCTAATGGAGTCCATTGACAGTTTATGGAAGAAGTTTTTGTTATCTGATGTTGAAGAAACCAGAGTTTCGTGTCCTAAATAGGATCTTCCCGAAGGTTCATGCTTGCTGCTAAGTTCTTGACGAAACGAGTGGTTAATGCTGAATCGGTGGCTCGTACTTTCTGCCCATTGTGGAGATCGGAAAAGGATGTTCAACTCAAATACATGGGAGAAAACAAGTTGTTTTTGTCTTCGAAGATGACTGTGACCTGGACAAAGCCATTGTACACAAACCATGGAGATACAACAAACACTTAGTGGTTTTTGAGAGGGTGGTCGAGAATGTTCCTATCTTGGCATTATCATTTCACTTCTCTCGCTTTCGGATTCGATTCATGATTTACCTATCCATTGCCTTAACTCGAGAACGCGAGACACCATTGGAAGGTCATTGGGAACTCCTCTTCATGACTAATTCGGAGGAGGAAGGTGGCAAGGGCAATTATTTAAGGGTTCGTGTTAAGGTCGACATCTCCCAAAGATCTCAAAAGTAGGGTTCGCAAAGTCTGGTCCGAAGGTAAAGTTATTGGGTGGGCAGCCTTAAAATACGAGTGTCTACCAAATTTCTGCTACTAGTATGGGATGGTATCCCGTGATGATCATGACTGCGAACAATGGCTTTGTAGCAAGGGATCCTTAAAAAAGGAAGATTAACACTATGGTGAATGTTTGAGGGCTGAAGTTGATTTGTCTTCTAGGAAGACATAAATTATTGTCCTAGGCTTTAAACAAAGGAATTTCAAGTCGGCACAACTCCTACTCATCCACATGATCATCAACCCGACGTTACTCCGGCGAAGAATTCTCTTGCTATCCCCGAACAACCGACAGCGCTCCTCCTCATTACGAACCGTTAGTTTCAAAAAGGAAAGGATTGATCCTTATCAATCCATTACGAATTTTCAGAAATTTCTAGAGTAAATGAAACAAGTAACGATTCCATCTTATCTCATTCTGAGGTGCTTGTGCCTAGCTCCATAATGAATTCATTAAACAGCAATAAAGAGAAAGAATTAAAGCGGGAAGAGGCGGGCTGATTGAAAAACGAGCCGAACAGCCTATATCGGCCCAACAACCTTTTCTTGCTAATATTGGGCCTCCTACGAACACCAAGCCCACTATCAAGCCCGAGAATCCTCTTGACCCAAAGCCTTTCAAATCCACTCGGGTTAGGAGAGCCCGTAACACAAAAGAAAGCCCTAGTGAAACTATTATGCTTTGGACGCTAAAGAGAGAAGGGAGCCAACACGAAAAGAAAAACTTTGACCCATGAAGCGAGCAAGCGTGTGTGCAACAATGAAGCTCTTGATCTTATTCCAACGATGGTGGCTAGTGATCAACCCCGATGATCGCCATGAATTGCATAAGTTGGAACTGCTGTGGATTAGGGAGATCACATGCGCTTCTTGAACTTGCTTTGAGATGGTGAAAAACACTCTCCTTCAATAGTCTTTCTCATGAAAACCAGATCAAAAGATAGCTCTCTAAAGAATCTTCATTCTAAATCTGAATATGGAAAATGTTCACATTGTCCCATGGCACAACACAAAGGGCGCCTAGCTCTGTTTTGGAAGAACGGACTGATCTACACATTTTGGACTCTTCACCTTTGCATATAGATGTAGTAGTTAATCTGGGAGTGGATGACGCTTGGCGCTTCATGGGTTTTTACGATTAACGACCAACCGGGAACGCTCTTGGGTACTACTTAAGTATTTATGCCTCAAAATGGATCTTCCATGGCTTTGTGTGGGAGATTTCAATAAAATCTTCAAGGTGGAAGAAAAATTAGGTGGTGCACTTCATAGGGAAAGACAAATGACAGACTTCAAAGTAGCACTAGATTTACGTGGCTTGCGTGATTTGGGGTATGTTGGTTCTCCCTTTATGTGGTGTAATAATCAATTTGATGGTGTGGTAACTTGTATCAAGTTGGACAAGGGAGTAGCTAGAACGGCTTAGACTCAATTATTTCCCTTAGTCAGAGTTCATCACATTGCGGGTTCTTTGTTGGATCATTGTCCCTTGTGGGTTTGTTCGGATGATGAAAATGTCAGATTTTACAATAAGGGGAGGCCTTTCTGTTTTGAGGCAATTTGGATGAAAGACGAGCGATGCGAAGGCATGATTAAAAATTCTTGGGATGGGATTTCCTTATTCAATCCAATGGAAAGTTTAGTGAGGAAAATTGATACCTATTGATCTTCTCTTCGGACTTGGAGTAAACAACCTTTTGGAAACATCCGTTGCTTGCTACGCTAAAAGAAGAAATTACTTGCTCAAGCCAAAGCACTTTTCATGGCCAGAACAAATCATGATCATGTCAGAATTCTTCGAGGTGAGGTCTATGATTTGAGGGTTAAAGAAGACTGTTTATGGCACCAGAGGTCTAGGGTGGATTGGCTTAAGGCGGGGGACTTGAACACTAGCTATTTTCACAATCATGCAAACTAGAGAAATAGAAAAAATTACATTCCCAAGCTAGTCCTGGACGTTGGTGTAATCATTGAGGAAGAAAAAGGAATCGGTGAGGCTTTTGTGGCATATTTCTGCAGTTTGTTCCAATTTGCACCCACTTCCAACTTCGATCCATTTCTCCAAGAAATTGAGCCAAAGGTCACAGATCAATTGAATGCAGAATTAACTCGGCCTTTTTCTGCTCTTGAGGTAGAACAATCCTTGAAACAAATGAAGCCTTTGACGGCACCAAGACCTGATGGTATGCCCCCATTCTACTTTAAATCATATTGGAGTGTTGTTGGGAATTATGTAATTGAAGTAGCTTTATCTGTTTTGAATACTAGTGTAACACCTTCCAATATAAATCATACTTTTACCTCCCTCATCCCTAAAATAAAATCTCCAACCAACCCTAAAGACTTCTGCCCCATTAGTCTTTGCAATGCCATATATAAAATTATCTCCAAAACTATTGCAAATTGCCTCAAGAAAATCATACCCAAACTTGAGACCGAAACTCAAAGTGCCTTCACATCTATTCGCCTTATTTCCAATAATATCCTCATTGCCTTTGAAACCTTACATCACCTCAAAAATAAAAGAAATAGAAAGTCGGGGTTAATGGTTTTGAAACTAGACATGAGCAAAGCATATGATAGGGTTGAGTGGAGCTTTCTAGAAAAAATCATGGAGCGTTTGGGTTTTGATAACAAATGGATTTCTCTTATAAGTTGTTGCATTCGAACTGTATCTTTTTCCATTATGGTGAATGGAGAACCACACAAATTGATCCACCCTAGTAGGTGTCCCCGCCAAGGAGACCCTTTATCACCTTATTTATTTCCCTTATATGCAGAAGGTCTCCATGTTTTGATCCAACAAGTAGAAAACAGTGGGAAATTGCATGGAGTATCCTTATGTAGGGAGGGGCCTACGGTTTCTCATTTTTTCTTTGCCTACGATAGCCTCTTATTTTTCCAAGCAAATGACAATGACTGCCAAACAATGTTAGACATTCTTGCCATATATGAACAAGCTTCGAGGCAACAGATAAATTATGGGAAAACTCAGTTGTTTTTTAGCACAAACATAAAGCACCACATTTGCAATAGAATTTTAGATTTGCTTTGGGTTTTGGTGGTTTCTCAATATGAAAAATATTTGGGTCTCCCATCCTTTGTTGGGGGAGCAAAGAAGCAAAGTTTCAGCTACATTAGGGGGAGAGAGTTTGGAGTAAAATTAAGGGGTGGAAAGAAAAACTGTTGTCCCAAGCCAGCCGTGAAGTCCTAATCAAATTAGTCCTACAAGCCATGCCAATGTTCACTGTAAGGTTGAATTTAATCAACTATCTTGTTAGCTTTATTCCATGCCAAATTTGTTTGTATTTCAGCAATTAGTAACCCCGTATTTAGGTGGGATTCTTGTAAGGGTAGTAAGTGAGATAGTGTGAAGAAATGCTTAAGAGTATGCAAGAAAAACAGGGACTCACAACTGGATCTCGTGGGTGACTCGCAGTTGTAAGCTGCTAGAAGCTGCACACGTGCCAAGCATGCCAGAAGTTGAAGCGTTATGCCGGCTAGAGCACTACAGGACAAAATGGGACAACGGCCGTTCGATTACCTCGCGGCTGGAACTCGCGACTCGGTCAAGCCACGAGGCCAAGTCGCAAGCCAGCCTTGTTTTGAAAAACTTGACTCTTCACATTCCATTCTCACCCTAGTATAAATACCCCTTTTACTCACGAAAGAAAGAGAGCTTCTAGAGAGAATTTTGAGAGAGAAACCCTAGAGAAAAACAAGATTGATTCATCCCCAATCTTCATTAAGAGACTCTTCAAATTCCTCAACTCTCTTTCTCTCCATTGTTAAATCCTTGAGAGGCTTATTACCAAAACCTTTTCTCACCATATCCATTTTTGTGAGAAGGTTGTTTGGTGCTTTAGGAAGTAGTTAGGAAGGAACCAATTTCACATTAGTTGATGCTATGGTCAAGTAGCGGAATCCGGGAAGCTAGAAAAGAAATAGGTTCGGCGCAATCTCGTTGGAGCAAGAAGCTTGGAGGGCTTAGAGATTAGGCTTGGAGGGTCTATTGCTATTCATATATCCCAACTACATTTTCTAGTGGATTACTTATCACTTGAAGGGCGGCGGAGAGGTTTTACATCAAGGGCTTCGGTTTCCTCTTCGATAACACATCGTGTGTTGTCCTTGTATTTGCATCTCTCTTCCCTTAATTTTTTCCATTTAATTTCTGTTGTAGATGTGATTTTATTTGGTTTAGGTTGTTTATCAATTCTGTATTAAGCTTATTCATGTTCCGCACACTTACTGTTTGTCATAAAACTTGAATTGGTAATTTTGTTATTGGGGGTCTAAACGTTCATAGTGTTTTATATACTA
Organism: Quercus dentata; assembly: GCA_028216015.1. Classification (NCBI taxonomy): domain Eukaryota; kingdom Viridiplantae; phylum Streptophyta; class Magnoliopsida; order Fagales; family Fagaceae; genus Quercus; species Quercus dentata. The sequence continues at coordinate 69,890,802 of CP116452.1, read as the reverse complement.
TTTGAACTTTGATTTGGTATCAGAGTGGGTACACTTGTTGTAGTTTAAATACCTAAGTGTGATCCTTCACCCCTTGTGTTTATTTGTCATGGATTGTGCTTTGTATGCCTCTTTGTACGATTTGGTTGATGATAAATGTATCATGTCACGTGTTTGTGAAAATGCCTCTATGAGTGTGGATCCTTATGATTGTGATGCTATGTTGCATGAATCATTTGATGTTATTGATATTCCAAATGACAAACTCTTGAAGAAAAATGCTAAGAAGTTTTAAAAAAATTTGAGTAAGTTATTTTGTGAAAAGGATGATTTGATTGCTAAGCTCAATGAATTCAACAAATTGGTTGAGAAATATAAAAAACTTGCTGAAGATTCTCTTGAAAAGCTAAAAGAGTTTGAATATGGACTTGGATGCTAAACTTGTTTTGTCTAACAAACTTGTTGATGAGTTAAAATGTGAAAATGAATCTCTTAAGATGCATGCCAAGTGTTTAATTGCTGAACCCATTGATAAAAGGGATGATAATATTTGTTGCAATCATATTGTGGTACCCGATCTTGTGCCTATTGTGTGTTCTACCTCTAAGGACAGATCGGTGTACGTTCCTTCATACAAAAGAAATCAAAAAGTGGAGAGAAAGGTTGTTAAGTCAAAGCCTTTGTTTAGGTCTCAACCTAAGGCTTTGGATGGATCTAAGTTTGTTCCAACTTGCTACCATTGTGGTGTGATTGGTCATATAAGACCTCAATGTCATAAGTTGAAGAAGGAACAAAACCATATTGCTAGATCCCTTCCTAAAAGGCCTAGTGGACTTAAACACATTGTGTGTCACCATTGTGGTGCTTTTGGTCATCTAAGACCTCAATGCTCTAAGTTTCATATTTTTAAAAGAATCAAAAGAAAAGAAAAACTTGAGTTTTTTGGAAATTGTGCTAAAAAGAGTAAACCGGTTTTGAGTGAAAATAACATGTTGTTAAAGAAAATGTTTAATGCTCTTAACTCCTTGACAATGTGCATCTCCAGTTCTCATTCTTCTAACCCTCGTCTCACTTCTCTTGAGACACTCATTCTAAAAAATTGTTCCGTTTGGATGAGGAAAGGTTCCTATGGTTGAGCTTTTACTCTTTTGGTCCTTGATCTAATTCTTTTGATCTTTGTAGGACTCTTCATGCATTAAATGTCACATCTTCATGCATTTTGTGCATCTTGCATTTATTTGTATGCATTGTTTTGTTTTTGATCTTACTTTTATATTTCAGTTTTGTGTGTGTAAAAAATCCAAAACCACATAAAAAGTGAAAAATTCAAAAAGTTTGATCGTATATGTTTGAGTACATATCACATGTGAGTTTGACCTTGTACCTTTGTACAAATGGCTTTGTGCATTTACGAGCTTAACTTGTTATTTTTGCACTTATATCTTTGTGGGAAAAATCTTGACATCTTTGTGTGATTGTTGTAAATCGATCTTCAAGCTTGTCATGAATGATTAGTCAATAGTCATGTTGGTTTTGATACATGCGTAAACTTGTGCTTATATCTCTTCCCACTCTTTTATTTTTATTGCTTAAAGAGCTCAATAAATATAAATCTCAAAATGAAAAGAGATAATGAGCTATAAAAACCGTCGCACATACTAGTATTCGACTAGGAAAAAGGGAAAACGACTTATATGAAAATGTATGATGCCCAAAAAGCCAAAGGCTTGTTTATCAAATTGAAATATCACAAATTTCAGGCATCGATCTCAAAATGAGATGTTTTGATTCAAAATGATCAAATGTTATGAATTGTAAAGAAGCCAAAAGAAAAGCTTCATCGTATGTAATCATTTTCTTGTGAGAGGTCATATATGTTCATTTCTATAATTGAGATAGACCACTTGACTTAGTACTAGTTGTGTATGACTTAATTGAATTGATCATTGAAGTTTCACTCTAGACTAAGGATCATTCCACATTTGATACACACACACAACACACATGCCTAATGTTCAATGAATGTCTTATTCATTTATTAGATTGTACTTGTCTAAATGTGATGTGTGTCTGCTCAATCATATATGGATTAATCCAAAAAGATTTTTGATCATTTTATATGTTTTTGGAAGTGATTTTTATCACTCTTTGTGTTCTTGTTTAGTGCTTACTTTGTTCTTCATTGTTTAAACATGTTCTGTTTTTAAAAAAATAAGTGTTAGAATTTTTGGCTACTCATTTTGGCTACTTGCGTGAGTTGCCAGCAAGCTGCCAATTTTGGCTACTCGTTTTGGTGACTTGCAAGCCGTGAGTTTAAGCCGCGAGTTTAAGTCGCGAGTTCATACAGAGGGGGTTCGCAACTCACTCGCGACTCGATCATGCGAAACTCCTAGAATCAGCTTTTTAAAGAGCTTTTTCATGGGAAACTTGTTTTAAACCTCTCCCATCCTCTCTAAAACATTTATTTCAATATTTTACATCAAAACCCAACCAATTTGAATGGTTTTTCATTCCATTAACATCTCTAAGGTAATTATAAACTCTTTTCATTAATTTTGATCTTTAGATTATGTTTTGGAGAGTTTTGTATTCTTGGTTGGGATTTTTATCATAGGGGTTGGGAAAACTTAATTTTTGTCAAATTTCTTCATGGGATTAGTTTCTTTGTTGATTTGCATTGGATATTGGCCTCTTGTGGCAGAAAGAACATGTATTAAATGTGGATTTCATGATATTCATGCATTGTTTCACATTATTGTTCATAGTGTGCATGCTAGATGTTTGATAAATTGCCTCTTAGACATTTTCTCGCTTGTTTGGACTCCGATGAGTACCAAACTTTGGGGTTTCTCATGTTTCCTTATTGGGAACATGTTTGGTTCATTGGTTATATATTTAACACACCTTGTCCCACATGTGCATTTTTCATGCATTGGTCATGCATTACACATAGCCACCTCTTGCACACACCTTTGCTACCCTTGTCATGCATTGGTCTATACCTTGTTTCTTCATCCTAGCATGTCATGTTTACCTTATGCTTTGTAGCACTTTGTTTTATCTTAGGATTGAGCTTCATTTTCTTATTCACCTCGCACCCCTCATGCATCATTATCATTATTTGTTCCTTCATCTCTTGCCCTCTTTTCTCCTTGATCCTTTGTCTATTCCCGACAAAAAGGGGAAGAGTTTACTCTAGAGAGTATACCAGAGTGTTTTTGTCATTTCTATATGACTCTTGTGCACATTCTTAGGAGGAGAAATTCTATTTCTCATGCACATTTGTAGGGGGAGAGATATTCCATAGGGGAGATGCATATACCAATGGGGAGAAGACATTGAGTTAATAAAAAAAATTTGTTTTGTTTGTTTCTCTTTATGTTTGTTTTCTTGTATTGCATCGTATTTGTGTTTTGGACATGCTTATATCCCTATGCTATTGTGCTTCATTGAATGCATGTTCAGATGATTATTTGCTTTGCTATGTGATCATTGTAGTCATTTCTATATGACTGTTTTGGTGTATGATCAAGTTGCTCACATGTTTCACATCATGTTTACTTGATTGCAATTTACTTGTTATATTATACTTGTCTTTTTATTACTTGCTTTACCTTGATGGTCTAATGTGTTTTGTGCAAGTGTTTTAGGTTACAAGTATATATGTTCCAAGTGCATCATAGCTCCTCATCATTCTGAAGTAGAGAAATTTTAAGCATTTTTAACTTATATTGTTTAAGTTTATATTCAGTATTTTGTGGTTTCTACCCATGTTGCTTTTGTAAGTTTTTAAGGTTTGTTTTCATATTTTGTAGGCTTTATGGTTTGTACTATGCTTTATACAGCCTTTATACTTTGTTAAATTAGTACTTCTAACTGAATGTCATGCATTTTCCTTTTAAGTCTTGTCACACTTGTGCCCTTGTAGGATTGTTCCTAGATGCATATACTTGGTGTATTATGCATTGGTTGAGTGTTGGGCATGCAAGTGATTTGCATTGATCTTATTAGCTTGAATGTCCAAGTGTTCATTCCAAGTATGAATGAGCATTGTGGTCACTACCTTGTAGTGATTGCTTGTTTGATCAAGCCATGGTTTGTTTCTTAACTCCATCTTTACTTAATCACATCATGCCTACTTCATATGCATTTCATGCTTTTCTGCATACAATGATCATGGTGTATTGTTGTGTTTTAGGAGATTCATGTTCATATGATTCAAGAACTTCACGCTTTCTAGAGTTAGGTGTGAGTGAGTTATGTTCAACTATTCCCAACTCACATGTTAAGTCTAGAGTCTGTTTTAGGGTTTTGTAATGGAATAGCCAAAGAGGGAGATTGTAAGGTTGAATTTAATCAACCATCTCGTTGGCTTTATTTCGTGCCAAATTTTCTTGTATTTCAGCAATTAGTAACCCTGTATTTAGGTGAGATTCTTGAAAGGGTAGTAAGTGAGATAGTGTGAAGAAATGCTCAAGAGTGTGCAAGAAAAACAGGGACTCGCGACTGGATCTCGCAAGTGACTCGAGGCTGCAAGCTGCGCGAAAATTGCACACGTGCTAGGCATGCCAAAAGTTGAAGCGTCATGCCAACTAGAGTCTTGTAGGACAAAATAGGACAACTAGCCATTCAGTTACCTCGCGGCTGGAACTCGCGACTCGGTCAAGCCGCGAGCCAGCCCTAAAAAACCTGGCTCTTCACATTCCATTCTCACCCTAGTATAAATAACCCTTTTACCCACGAAAGAAAGAGAGCTTCTAGAGAGAATTTTGAGAGAAAAACCCTAGAGAAAAACAAGATTAATTCATCCTCAATCTTCATTAAGAGACTCTTCAAATTCCTCAACTCTCTTCCTCTTTATTGTTAAATTCTTGAGAGGCTTATTACCAAAACCTTTTCTCACCATATCCATTTCTGTGAGAGAGCTGTTTGATGCTTTAGGTAACAGTTAGGAAGGAACCAATTTCACATTGGTTAATGCTATAGTCAAGTAGCGGAATCCGGGAAGCTAGAAAAGAAATAGGTTCGGCGCAACCTCATTGGAGCAAGAAGCTTGGAGGGCTTAGGTACACTAGGTAGATTAGGCTTGGAGGGTTTATTGTTGTTCATGTATCCCAACTACATTTTCTAGTGGATTACTTACCACTTGGAGGGCAGCAGAGAGATTTTACGCCGAGGGCTTTGGTTTCCTCTTCCATAACACATCGTGTGTTGTCCTTGTGTTTGCATCTCTCTTCCCTTAATCTTTGCCATTTAATTTCTGCTGTGGATGTGATTTTATTTGGTTTAGATTGTTTATCAATTCTGTCATGTTCTGCACACTTATTGTTTGTCATAAAGCTTGAATTGGTAATTTTGTTATTAGGGGTCTAAACGTTCATAGTATTTTATACACTATTTGAACTTTCATTCACTATAACTCCCCAAAAGCCGTTGTAAAAACATTGAATTTTTGATTCGCAAGTTTTGGTGGGGATAAAATGGGGAGGTTAGGAAAATTCACTGGGTAGCATGGAACAAGTCATGTGTTCTTGAAAATCTCAAGGAGGTTTTAGGTTTAGAGACATTGAAAATTTCAACCTTACTTTATTGGGTAAACAGGTTTGGCGCCTCCTTCATAATACTAACTCCCCGCAATAGAAATTTTTCAAAGCAAAGTTCTTTCCCAATTGCTCTGTTTTAGATAGTGATGTGAAACTTTCTAGGTCCTACGCCCGACAAAGCATCCTTAAGGCGAGGGAAGTTGTTAAAAGGGGTTCAATTTGGCGTATTGGAGATGGCGGGCGGGGTTCGTATCTGTGTGATAAGTGGCTTCCTAATAAGTTTTCAAGCCAAATTATATCTCCACAGAAAAATCTACCCAACAATGCTCTAGTCTATGCAATCATCGATGAAGCTGGATCCTGCTGGGTAGAAGAACGAGTGCTATCCAGTGGCAACGCCACGTTGAGGCCAAGGTGTTCCCGGAAACACCCGACCTTAAAAAAAAAAAATTATATATAAAAATTTAAATTTTTTTATTTGTTTACTCTTTAAAAAATAGGAACACTCGAGAGAAAAATTAGGAACACCCTCAAAATTTTTATGCCAAACAAATTTTGAACTAAAAAGAAAATTGTAATTGAGAATCTAAAAAAAAAAAAAAAAATTGTAGCAGAGCAAACTCCAAAAAAAAGCCCAACATCAATCCTAAACAAAATCAACCCTAACCAGATTTTTAAATCAAAATAATTATTAACTAAATACCCAACAGCCCAACCCAAACGTATTATCACACAAAAAAAAAAAACTAATACAAATACGCGTCCACCGATTCATCAATCATCAAATGGTAAAGCTAAAACAAAACCTAAAATCAGAAACCTTACCTAACCTAAAGAAAAAAAACCACATCAACGACAACGCCTTACACCTCCGCCTGAAACCTCATCACTGAGCACAACCCGTTTTAGGAGAAAAAGAGAGGCAGAGATTGGAGAGGCCAAAGCTGAGCATGCAAAACGCAGCACTGACTAGGGGTAAACGGCATCATAATGTTGAGGAAGAGAGGAGGGTGGAGAAGGACGAGGTTGCTCTGGATCTGGAACAGAGCGTAGATACCATATTTTGGTTTTGTTGTTGTGTCGTTTTTTATAGTGTTGGGTTAAAGTCCTTTGCTTTGCTTTGGTTGATGCTATCGTTGTGGAATTCGTAGAGAGAGGCAAATTGCTGGCTCTAGAAGGTACTAATTGTGCTGATGTTGTTTGATTGCGCCATGTAAGAATGGAAGTTTGATCATACAGTGGCCATGTTTCCAGTTGGATTGATATTTTAGTGGGTCCATTTTTAACGTTGGTTCCTTACTTCTTTTTCAACACAAAAATTGATCACAATTATTTACATTAGTCACAAACACATCGTTAATAAGAATATAGTGCATGTTAATGCACAGTGAACTGTGTGTTAAACTTCTAGTAGTTAGCAAAAAAATATAAAAATAAATAATTAATGAAGTAACTAAACATCGATAATTAATAATTTAATTAACCAATACAGTTAGTTTTGATCCTTCCTGTCGCTACTCAACAACAGAAAAAAAAGTTTTCAACAATGAAATATATAAAAAATTAACTGCGCAATCGAATGAGAGATCGGTGGACGAATGATTGCTCGGTTGTGTATATTGAATGAGATGTAACTTGTAGCAAACTCGTAGAAGGCAATTGTAAAATTTATATATTTGCATGTTTTTTTATTGTTGTTGTTGTCATCAATATATGAATTTCTCTTTTTATTAGATTGTGTAATTTATGTTTCTTATAGAACACCCTAAGAAAAATTCTTGGAGTTGCCACTGGTGCTATCCGAATTCTTCCCCCATGAGGCCCAAGCCATTCTTGGGATTCCTCTTAGCTCATGGCAAGTCCCTGACACACTCATCTAGGCAGGTACAAAATACGAGAAGTATTCGACGTAGAGTGCTTATAAACTGCTCTCTGGAACTCCTACTATAGGACCATTAGCTCACAGTAGCTTCTAGAAACAAATTTGGGCATTGGAAGTTCCAAATAAAATTAAACATTTTATTTGGCGAGCATGTTGCAAATCCCTCCCTACAAAGAAAAATTTGTTTACCAAGCAAGTAACTCAAAATGCCACCTGTGATCTTTGTCTTGATGGTGTTGAGGATGTTATTCATTCGTTTTGGGGTTGCCAGTTGCTTAAAGAAGTTTGGTGGGAAGCCTCAGGAATCAGCTTGCTATGCAATTTGTGGATTTTCGAGACTTATGGATTGTGATTGCTAACAACAACGAACACTTCTTAGCGGAGCAGTTTGCTTATGTAGCATGGATTATCTAGCACAATCGAAATGCTACCAGATTGAAGACTACCTACATTCCATATTGTTAGAAATTGGGCTGGTTTTGGTCCAACCCATAAACCATGGCCCATGGATCGTCCACATAGGTTATCTGATAAGTGAGTTTAAATTTGAACTTAACAGATATTGATATGAGTTATCAATATCAGTAGTGGAGTCATTTAAATTTAAAAGATGAGATCTTTTAGGGATCACATATATCCGATAGTAAGTGAATCTCTACTAGTATTTAAATATTCCTACATCAGTCGGATAGTGATTAGACACAATGAGAAAAACATACGTATAGTTTTGAGTGCTCTCTCAAAATAAGCCGTCTCTCTGGGACATCATCTACTGTTCCCTAGAATTTGGAGCGTGGAAGTTAGGAGAGACTCTAGTAGCCTTTCCTGCGACTTGGAGGTGTTCCACAAAGGAGATCGTGAGGAGTTCGTAAAGCAAGCAAAGTTAAAGATCCGGCAATTTGGTGATCTGCTCCACCAAAGGTATGTGTCTACATGACATCTAGTAAAGTATATATTTATTCAACATTGGTATCAGAGCCGTTTTATGCTTGTTTTCACTCTTGAATGATGCCATGATCTCTTAAATATATAATCCCATATGCATGCTAAAATTAAAAGTTTAAGTAATTTTTAATTTTTTCAGATCTGTAATTTTTTTAGGCATGTTATGGCGTGTAGAGAGAAAATAAAAGCTGTAATTTTTGATTGTTTACATGAAATCTGAAATTTACAGGCTTATTTTGACCCATTAAATCTTGTTTAATGTCAAATATTTTTTAATGATTTGAAAGTACATTCCATAAGCTTTAAAACGACAGTTTACATGCTTAATTTAGACTTTAATTGAGAAAGTTATGGTCTTTTAAAAATTATGGTTGTATTTGATAAAATCTGAAAATTTGATGTCTAACGTGGAAGAGGATGAACAATAAAGTGAAAATTGTTTTGTAATAGTATACCATGCGGGCTCCACTAACCACTATTTGTTTGAGTGGTTATCTAATATAATAATAATAAAATATTAGAGCCCCACGTTGCTTTCACCAAAAAAAAAGGGGAGTCCCACGTTGATGTTAGTGACTCAGTGTGTTAGTTACACTAGAACACTATTCTTGTTTCATATACACACAAATATAAGGGCCCCACACTACTTTATTAGTTACACCTTGATAAAGATAATGTGCATATCACGTTGGTGTATCACATATTGTTGTTGTTTCCTTCAACAAGGAAACTGTGCAAGTGATAAGCCACATGCAAGTGGTTGTGTGGGTTTGTAATATTGTTTACAAACAGTGGGCTTTTAATTTATATATATATTTTTTAATTTATAGTAAAACTATATGTATTCTTAATTTTGTTTAGACCACATTTTTTCTAATGTGACATATGTGTAGTTGTAGTGGCAATTTTTTTTTTTTTTTTTTTTTTTTTTTTTTTTTTAACTATGATGTTAAAATATAATTGTGATAACATGAGAAAATTGTGAAATTAGTTTTCTAATTTTCTGTATAATTATGCATGGTTTCAATCTTTGAATTAATTTATGATGTCTTTTTAACATATTGTGATATGATTGAATTGATATTATATGAATGCATTATGTGATGAATATGTATCCAAAGGATTTATGAAACTTTTTGGCTCATCTCTATAGTTAAAGATTGTATTGGTAATTTATGCAACATGTATATTTTTATTTATTGTTATTATGGATGGATAAGACAATTTGGAAATTATTTGGTAACGTGACATCCCCAATTTTTTAATTACAAATAGAATCTTTGTAGTAGGATACTTGAATATGTAATTTTTGGGCCAATGTTTTTGGCAATTTTTGGGCCATTGTTTTTGGCAATGTAATTTTAAGGCTATGTAATTTAATTTTGGAAGCCATGTAAGGGGATGTGTTTCACGGTTACTTATAATTTTCAAATTTTGTCTTAGCATGTTGTATGAAATCACCAATAGGGCTTATAGTGGAGCCCATGCACAATGTGTTGTGCACAAAAATGTATGGACTCATGTTATATTTATGATTTAATATGTGGATGGTGTGAGGTTTTATTCTTCACAAAATTTTATTTAAAAATCAATTAGATGTGTTATTCCAATTTACATAGTGAGAGATGATTATGAGCTTAGCGAAATTTTCGATCTTACTATGTAGAAAGGAATATCATGGTCTAGTTGGATTTTTTTGGAAATAAAATCTAAAAATGTATGTGCTAATGTCAACTTGTGTAATGAATGTAGTGAACATGGCCACTAAGAATGTAGTTGCTGATCTAACTAAGGGTGAGAAACTAGATGGAACCAACTATGATATGTGGCATAGAAAAATTCAAAATCTGCTTAATGAACAAGAGGTCCTTGAAACCCTAACCAATGTGATGATGCAACCTTGAAAATGGGAATACTTGCCCAACATCGCCGTGACTTAGAGGCCTATGAGTCTTGGGTTAAGAAAGATCGTTGTGCACGCTTCACTATGCTTTGAGTAGCATGCACAATGATCTTATTGGGGAGTTTGAGAACTACCCAAATGCCCAAGAGATGTGGAACCAGCTTAAGATTGCCTTTGGAGGGACTTGAAAACTAGGTTGCGGGCTCTTACTTTGAAGTTTAAGCAATATGTTATGGATTCAAAACATAGCATAGCTGAACATCTAAGGACAATGTTAGCATTGATCCGTGACCTAAAGGCTGCTGGTAATAATCTCTCTGATGAACAACGAGTCACAATGCGGTGATACGTTCACCGCCTGAACCTACTTGGGGGCAAATGAAGCTTGTTTTGACACATAGTGAGAATATCAAGACTTTTACTGATATTTCTCGTCATCTCGAGCTTGAGGCGGAGCGCATGGGGGCGTACCAAAACACCCTCCTTTTCGCCCAATCTGGGGCGCGAAGGCATTCGGGCCCTAAACGCAAAGGACAAGGGAGGAATGCCAAAGGAGCTGGTAACCTTGGGCCTAAAGAAGGCAAGATAGCAAAGCGCCAAAAGGGCAAGTGTGCTAAGAAGGACAAGGCAAAGATCAAGTGCTACAACTGTGGTAAGAAGGGTCACTTCGCTCGTGAGTGCACTAAGCCGAAGAAGGTATCCATTCTTAACAACTCTGTTATTACTTATGTTTGTACACATGTTTTTGTTGCTCATACTATTCCTGGGTGGATTGTAGATTCAGGAGCAACCAAACATATAGCCAGAGATAGAGTTGGGTGTGTGGATTACAAAAGGATACCAACAGGCACACAGTACGTTATTTTGGGTAACGGAGCTCAAGAAGAAGTCATAGGAGTTGGAACCTACCAACTCAAATTGCGTCTGGGACGTACGTTACTTCTTCATGATGTGCTTCATGCACCTGGTGTCCAATGTAATCTATTTTTAGTACTTACTATGCTTAGACTTAGATTTAGTTTCCGTTTTGATGGTCCTCGGTTGGATTTTTATTTAAATAAAACCTTGTATGGACATGGTTATTTATCTAATAATTTCTTTATGTTGGATTTAGATCATTCCTCTTTTTCTTTCATTGCTCATAATGATGATATTTTTGATTCTGTAATGTGGCATGCTAGACTTGGACACATAGGAAAAGAAAGATTGGCTAGACTAGCTAGAGAAGGCCTATTGGGGTCTATCACTAATGTAAGCCTACCTATGTATAAACCTTGTCTAGCTGGAAAGGCCTGTAGGAAGCCTTTTGGTAAGGCTCCAAGGGCAACTCATCTTTTGGAATTAGTCCATTCGGACATATGTGGACCTATGAATGTTAAGGCACGCCATGGCGCCTCTTATTTTCTCACATTTATAGATGACTATTCACGTTTCAGTTATGTCTATCTGATTTCTCATCGCTTTGAAGCATTAGATTGCTTTAAGCGCTTTGTGGCAGAGGTTGAGAATCGAAAAGAAAGGAACCTAAAGGTTTTTCGAACTGATAGGTGTCGTGAATATTTGTCTAAACAGTTTCAGGAACTGTGTGAGGAAAAAGGGATACGTGGGCAATTGACGATTCCTGGTACTCCACAACAAAATGGTGTTGCAGAGAGAAGGAATCGTACTCTATTAGAGATGGTTAGATCGATGATGGCGCAAGCCAACCTTCCAATTTCGTTTTTGGGGGGATGCATTGATGACTGCTGCCTACATCCTTAACCGTGTGCCTTCTAAGTCAGTTCCCACAACACCATATGAGTTATGGACTGGTTCAAAACCCAATTTGGAGAACTTGCGGCCTTGGGGTTGTGCGGGTTTTGTTCACGATACTTCCCATAAGTATGGGAAATTGGGCCCTAGAGCAAGTAAGAAAATCTTTATAAGATATTCAAAAAGCTCAAAGGGGTATGTAATGTATGGTGAACATTCTGATGGTGGAATGACTGAGATAAAATCTCGTGATGTCAACTTCATTGAAGATGATTTTCCAAGCATCAATGAAGCAAAACAAGATCTTGAGCTTTATGAGCTGCAAGAACTTGAAGGTGTCATACCATCTTTGGGCGAGGGTGAAGAATCACAACTTCATCCCGAAATCGCCAAAGATAGTGGGAGTGATTTTGCTCCTAGTGGGAGCAAACCACTAGATAGTGACACACAAGGATCCAAGGTACGTAGAAGTGAACGTGGAACTATTCCCCGTCGTCATTTTGAGATTGAGGGGGAATCTTTTATATGTGATTCACTGGACCTTGATGAGCCTGCTTCCTATGAGGAAGCATTAGCTTCACCTGCTTCACATGAATGGATAGTTGCCATGAGGGATGAGATGGATTCTATGGCAAAGAATCAAGTTTGGGAGTTGGTTGACCTTCCGCCTGGGCGCAAGACCATTGGAAACAAGTGGGTCTTAAAAATAAAGCGCAAGGCGTATGGATCAATTGACAAATATAAGGCTCATCTCGTGGCGAAAGGCTATACCCAAAGAGAAGGGATAGACTATGAAGAGACTTTCTCCCCAGTAGTGAGATTTGTCTCTATTCGCCTTACTCTGGCTATTGTTGCACATTTGGATTTGGAACTCTTCCAAATGGATGTAAAGACTGCATTTCTCAATGGAGAACTAGACGAGGAGATCTATATGGATCAACCTATTGGCTTTGAGGTCAAGGAACAAGGGCGCAAAGTGTGCCGCCTTAAACGTTCCATTTATGGCCTAAAGCAAGCATCTAGACAATGGTATTTCAAATTTCATAAGGCTATTATTTCGATTGGTTTCGAAATGATGGAAGAAGACCATTGTGTGTATGTCAAACGATTAGGAAAGAGTTTACTTATACTATCTTTGTATGTGGACGACATTTTGTTGGCTGGAAATGACATGGAGATGATTGTCACCACCAAAAGGTGGTTGTCCTCTATTTTTGAAATGAAGGACATGGGAGAGGCTAATTATGTGCTTGGAGTTAAGATCTTGAGGGATCTCTCAAAGAAGATTCTTGGTTTGTCTCAAGAAACTTACATAAAGATGATCTTAGAGCGATTCCGTATGCATAATTCTAAACCCATAGACACTCCAATTGAGAAGGGACATACATTAAGCCTTGAAGATTGCCCTAAATCAGAAAAGGAAAAGAGAGAAATGGCAAGAGTTCCCTATGCAAGTGCGGTTGGAAGTCCGATGTATGCTATGTTGTGTACTCGACCAGACATCTATTTTGTAGTTGGTATGGTTAGTCGTTATCAAAGTAATCTAGGACCTGTTCATTGGCAAGCGATTAAGAGGATTTTTCGATACCTTCGTGGGACATCGGATCTCATTCTTTGCTATCGGGGTGGAGATTTGAGATTGAGAGGATATTCGATGCTAATGGACCGATGATAGAGATGAGCGCAAGTCCACTACAGGTTATGCATTTCTACTTAGTGGTGCAGCTATCTCTTGGTGTAGTAAGAAACAGTCTTGCATTGCTTTATCCACAATGGAGTCTGAGTATGTTGCTTGTTCAAGACAGCAAGACAAGAAGCTGTTTGGTTAAAAAGATTTTTCCAAAGTCTAAGGGTGACATCTCTTGCAGATGAAGCAGTAAAGATGTATTGTGATAATATGGCAGCCTTGTCTCATGCTAAAGATCCTAAGTATCATAGCAAAAGCAAACACATACAGACTCGTTATAACTACATTCGTCTTGCTATTACACAAGGAGAGATGATCCTCCAACATATCTCCACTAGTAGGATGGTGGCTGATCCACTTACTAAAGCCATTGCTAGAGATGTCTTTCGGGCTCATGTTAGGAGTTTGGGACTTTGTAGGATTTGATATGTTTTTTGGATACCTTATGGACATTTATGTTTATTCATACTTTATGCAATAATGATGTTATTCATTTTGATTCATCTTGTGATGTAATTGATATTGTATACTGAGCACACGTTATTTGAGAATATGTCACCAGGCTTAGATCGGTCTACTCACATAGACGATCACCCTAGCGCTTGAGTAGCGAGCGGGATGAGACATAGTGATCACTTTGTTTTTTCTCAGAATCAAGTAAGTGATCATCTTGACGCTTAGGGAGGCGTGCAAGATAATATAATGAATGTCGCCTTATCTAGGCTAAGATGAGACTTATGGGAGTCGCACTTGAAGTGTATCCACAACTTCATGAAGCCTGAATAAAGCCAAATGTGAGATCTTGGACAGGAACTTGATGTGTAACTCGTGTCTTTGAGAAACTCAGGTTGGTTGCTTTTGTGGCAATTGGACTAAGATTTGTACGGTGTTTGAGTGTGACAAGCCCAGTTGAGTGGGAGCTCCACCGTAGCATACAAATTATACTGTATGTGCTATAGCCGACCAATTAAGGGAGTGATTGGATAGATCCCTACTCCGTCACTATGTGAGCCCTAGTCGACCATTATATGGTCCATTCTGTGCCCTTTTTCAACCTAGAACTATGTCATGAAGTGAATGTTTGATGTCGCTACTTTAGCATGTCATCTCGGGGCCATGATATATACGGTCTCGCGGAACATGTCTAGGAAAGCGGTCAAGTGTAAATGAATTGACATGAGTGTCCTGGGAAGATTATTTAGAACACACCATTTATTTTATGGCTCATAGCCTGGGCGATTATGAGGAATTTGTTTTCAACATAGTCATGAGTATATTATATGGTATAGAATTAAGTGTTGCTTTGAGTTTTGAACTCATGAGGGATTAAAGAAACTTGATCGGGTGTGATTAAATAATCTGGGGCATAGACGAGATACAATGAGTGATATACTATGTTAGTTTAGATGGTGACTTAATATAGTACTCCTACCCTACACCTTCTCGTTAGGTCGCACACTCCATTTTTCTGTATAAAGAGAGGATTGGACAAAAGATTGAGAGGAGCTAGTTTTGACTGTAGTACCTAGTGTGGACGAGTGGGAGATGTTAGAAATTGGGTTGGTTTTGGTCCAACCCATAAACCATGGCCCATGGATCGTCCACATAGGTTATCTGATAAGTGAGTTTAAATTTAAACTTAACAGATATTGATATGAGTCATCAATATCAGTAGTGGAGTCATTTAAATTTAAAAGATGAGATCTTTTAGGGATCACATATATCTGATAGTAAGTGAATCTCTACTAGTATTTAAATACTCCTACATCGATCGGATAGTGGTTAGACACAGTGAGAAAAACATACGTATAGTTTTGAGTGCTCTCTCAAAATAAGCCGTCTCTCTGGGACATCATCTACTGTTCCCTAGAATTTGGAGCGTGGAAGTTAGGAGAGACTCTAGTAGCCTTTCCTGCGACTTGGAGGTGTTCCACAAAGGAGATCGTGAGGAGTTCATAAAGCAAGCAAAGTTAAAGATCCGGCAATTTGGTGATCTGCTCCACCAAAGGTATGTGTCTACATGACATCTAGTAAAGTATATATTTATTCAACACATATAATAAAATTTATGGAGACATGCTTGATCGTTTCTAGGAGTTCCAATTTGCTCAAGACCTAACAAAGACAGCGAATTCAGATTCAATGGTTCAGACTTCAAACTCAGCCCCTATTCACTGGAAGCCACCTCGGAGTTCTTATTGTAAAATAAACTTCGACAGTGCTATATTCCAGGATTTACAAATGTCAGGCATTGGCATGGTGATAAGAAACTCAAGTCGTCAAGTCATTGGTGCTCTCTCGGACAAAATAAACCTCCCCCCAATAGTGGACGATGTTGAGGCTATCACCTGCAGAAAAGCAATTTCCTTTGCTCTGGTCCTCGGCGTTGATGAAGTGTGTTTGAAGGTGACTCCGAAACAATCATAAAAGCACTTAACTTGAACTCAAGTTGTTTAAGCCCCTTTGGTCACATTGCTGAGGATGCTAGAGCTCTAACTTTGAATTTTATTTCATTCTGTTTCACATGTAAAAAGACGGGTATGCAGTTGCTGATTAATTGGTAAAATTAGCCAAATATTCCCCTTTGTCCACGCTATTGGTCTGATGACATCCCCTGTGATGTTCAAAATCTTGTAGTTGCTGATAGAAACTTCTGTTAATTTATAAAAATCGTAGTCTTGTTTCTTAAAGAAGAAGAAGAAGGAAAAAAAAAAAAAAAAATCATAGATCACATTGATGTACAACAGTAAAGTAACTACGTCTTTTGCGTACTTCACCCTTCTCCAATATACAACATTGTCATTTGACAGTTTTTAATTAATGAAACTAATGACCTTTCCACGGCTGCAACATCATTGAATTCTCCAGCAAAAATATTTTTCTAATAAATCAATTTAATTTTGTACGCATTAATTTACAACAAATATATATATATATATATATATATATATATATATATATATATATATATATATATATATTTACAACATTTGAGCAGCTACAAATTTTGTTTGGTTTCCCCACCCAGGCATTGTCATCACTTTGATGTACAACATTTTTAAGCGACAATTCTCATTTCATGAAACTAATGCCCAGTCTTTGATTGAAGCATCAGTTTAACAGATTACAAATGAAGCTAATTCAACCGAACCTTAAAAATGGCCATGTAGTTGATGTAATGAGCACGGTTGAATCATATATTACAAAGTATTAGATTGAGACTACCCGAGGCCAAGCATTCAGTGATATCCCTACTCCCAAACTGCTTCAAATTGGCTGAAATCACAAACATGAATTTTATGATGTAACTTAATGAAAATCCAATGCAAAAAAAAAAAATAAATATAAAAATATTTTTGATACACTAAACCTATACGTATATATATTGATTTCAATAATTAATAGTAAAAATCCTTCAACAAATATTTTGCGAGATTGAAACCTATATAAAGTGAATTTTTTCAAAGGATATGCCAACACAAGAAAAATAATAAAATATGACCCCAACATGTATAAGAGTAATTAGAGGAAACAAAAATAATGCATTAGTCATCTAAATAAATATGTTACATGTTTTTAGAAAAATATAGGGGTGTATTATTTAAGTTTATATTTAAAGATAAATATTTTTACTAAAAATATACCATGAGAATGATAGTCACTCCACAAATACAAAGGTCTTGTGGGGTGGGGGAGGGGCAAACGTCGAGGTTCAAGTTTCTAGAAGAAAGTTTCATGCACAGGAGAAAATTGGCCTTTGCCCCTTTCGTGCAAAAAAAAAAAAATCCAGCATTTTGCCCCCCTTTTCCAAACTAATTAGGGAAATACCCCTGTTTTGAAACTCGATTTTCTCAAAATCGAGTTTCAACGTCATTATAGATTCCTTAAAACGCCACTATAAGTATGGGGCAATCAAACTTAAAAAAAAAAAAAAAAAAAAAAATTGCATGGAACTCGAGTTCATAAAGCTCGAGTTCCAAAACGCCACTATAGGGTCCTTAAAACGCCACTATAGGGCTCCAATTATTTTTTTTTTTTTTAATTTTCAGTTTGTTATAACTCGATTGTCCAAAAATCGAGTTTTAAATTGAAATTCGATTTTTAGAAAATCAAGTTTCAAAACAGGGGCATTTCCCTAATTAGTTTGGGAAAGAGGGCAAAATGCTAGATTTTATTTATTTATTTATTTTTTTGTTTTAAAAAAAGGGCAAAAACCCATTTTCTCCTTCATACAGATATATATCTAAATTAGTTTGGAATAGAATTTTTATCTTATAAAAAAACAAATAAATAAATAAATACGAGAGTCATCCCTGAATGATAGGCCAAAATGGGCAAATGCCCTTTTTTGGGAAATTAAACATCTTTGTGCCCTCATTCTGAAACTAAATAGGGAAATGCCCCTTTTTTGTAACTCGATAATCCTAAAATCGAGTTATATGAAATACTCGATACTCAATGATCGAGTTATACACAGTGTTTTCCCGCACTGCTGGCATTTTTTTTTTTTTTTTTTTTGATCTCTACATAACTCGATTATTTAAAAATCGAGTTAGTTATACTTGTTATAAACCCCGATTTCGTCTTGTCTTTGTGTCGGTGGAGTGTTTCAATGTAACTCGATTCTGTAATATCGAGTTATAAAGTATACTTGATATCCGTAAAGTCGAGTTATTCTCTTATAATTTCTGCACACCTTCTCCCACTCGGTGTGCCTTGCTCTCTCTTTGAATCGAGGACTTTCTGCTGAATCGAGTTGGAACTCCTCCACGGATCAACAGCAACTTTCTTCAAACTCAATTGAAATTTGTATCACCTCGGGTAAAAAATTCACATCACAATTTTAGGGCAATGTTATTTTCATTTGATATTGTACTAAATTTTGATTTTTTAGGTTGAATGAATGTGAAGTAAGTACATTGGTGTGATTTTGGTTATTTGTTGTAGTAAACGTTGGTGAGAAGAGAATGAAATAATTTCTTTACTATAGCAACATTTTGTATTGCACATAATCATCATTGGTCGGACATTTACAACAACATTTAGTGTTGAAGACAATGTGTAGACATTACCAACAATGTCTATTGTTTATGGTCAAATGTTGGTGTTAGTGTTAGTATTTCATTTTTAGCATGCAATAGTACACAATTTTATGAATGTCTTTGTTGTGTACCATTCTTTGCGGGATTACATTATTTAGCAAACAGTTGATACACACTAATTGTTAACTTGATCATTTGTTGTTATTGTATTCGAGTGTCAATGTCTGGTTACGGCAACCCACAACTCTATAGGCCTTATGATGTGTTCACCGCTATGGGTCGTTGTTGGGTATTGGAAGATGAGTTCAGCTATCCAATCAATCCGAATTTGCGAAATAGTGCTTACGTTCACAATACCATGAGACAGGAGTGGGCTTGGTTATTTCGTGAACAACAAATGTTTTATGATGAGTTGGTTGGTTTTAAGTTGCCGATGTGCCTCGGCGACTCGCATCACAAATGCCCGTGACAAGATCGACGAACTTCGTAAAGCATTGAACCGCATAAGAGAAGAAAATAATCAAATGAAGATACGTCTTAATCGATATCGGACCCAAGTCGAAATTCGAGAGTCGGTGCGGGGAAGGGTGGTACGAGCATGCACGAGTTCATGCAATCACTTCTTGCTGATCCCATTTATCATCGACGTGGAGATGTCGGATGAAGAGTAATCGTGTCGTGTCGTGGTGTAATTAGATTTTGTTGGAGAACTATTTTGCTTAACTATGTGTTATATGTATGGTTGCATTTGTACTATGTAAACCTTATTATTGATTATGAGAAGCATGCACGTTATTCGTAATGTAGATTATTCTCACATAAGTCATAAAAGTCAAATATTCTCACACATGATGTTTTTCAATAAGCACGCACGACATAACACGAAAAAACATAAAATAACTTACACTAACATTATTAACTTAACCATAGACATAACACACACACACACACCACAGTGGCATTCATTCTGATAGGTAATCCTCGTAGTTGAGGACATTGTTACGTTCTGCCGGAGTGAGTTGCCTGTTTGTTGCAACGGCTTGCTCCTCCACCAATTGTAGCATATGATACCTGGACCTACGAAGTATCATAAGATTGTTCTCTTTTTTTATTTTCGTCACTACACACTCATATTGGTGCATGTTTTGTCGTGGCAATGTGAGCGAGCTACGCTCGACAAGAGGCGCTCCGATTTGCGGGAGATCATTGTGCAGAGCGTTGGACTCGTTCACGCGAAAGTCCCACTCTTGTTGCAATCCGGCATAGTATTCCCTCTCGTCAGAATCTCTTTGTGTTCTATAGTTATTTGGAAAACGAGGTAGCATCCAATTACGCATTGACATTGGAAAATGTGACTTTAGATCGGTATGTATAGAAGTTTTGCAAGGGTAGATGTATGTAAATGGGACTTCGGTATGTGTAGATGTTTTGCAAGGGTAGATGTAAATGGGACTTTATATAGGAGTTTTGCAAGGGCAAGTATTCAGGTGGATGTGAGTATAAGTATTCACGTGAATAAAGATGATATGAGTTGACAGTATATTGTTCAAAGGTGTCTGTTGGTGCATGTGATTCGTTGAGGTAGCTGTTTCATATGGCTATAGCTTGTGCTACAAATGGCGGGCTGGTGATGTGTACTTGCAAAAGAGGTTGCGTATTTATTCACGTGAAGACTATTCAACATTGATGTGCTTCATCCGACATGATTTGACGAGACAATGTTGAGCTGTGTTAAATGTATCATAAACTTCTCGGGGGATGCTATAGGTACATCCTTTAAAAATGTTGCATTGCAAAAGGATGCATAGCTGTGTATTGACGTGCGTGTAGGTGATATGACTGGATAGGGTTCAACAAAGGCAAAGCTATTGAGCAAAGACTACGAACATCAATGTAGCAATAGGACCAATAACACTCGAAATTGATGCACAAAATTTTCTGCGTTGCTATGTGTATTGACGTGAGTGTGGATGGGTACTTCTGGTCGGGTTCAACAATCTTGAGCTATCCACCGTAGCTACGATCATTGCTCCCTATGGTGGAATTTGGCAAGTGTGATTGAAGAAAGCCGATAACAACATTAGGTTTTGTAATGGTTGGCAGGATTTATTTGAATACCATTCTATCTGTTATGGTTATTTTTAGTCTTCGATATGAAGGAAATTCAAGCTTCCATATTGTTATATTTGATAAGACTGCCATTGAGATTCAATATCCACGTAGGAAGAATTGTAAATTGGAAGATCATCGAGGTAAAAATATCAAAAACTTAGATGAAGATGATACAAACATTTCTTCCTTAATGTACAAACCCATAAAACATGAAGTCGGAGAAAAGTTTGTTCTTAAAAATTACAGATTATGTCCAGAGGAAGAGAGAGAGAGCAATCCAAGCAGCCAAAAAATTGAAGCCTAAAAATCCTTCTTTCATGGGTATCTTGTGGCCACATAATATGGTGAGCCTTTATACATAATGTGATTATGATGTTCTCTTAAATATGGCTTGGAAACATATATGGGTAGCAAGTATATTATTGGGAAGCAATTTGTCACACATTAATGTCTTGTGCTATTACCCTCCATCAAAACATATTAAGCAATGAGATTCGGGAAGGTCAAGGGTTGCATTTTCGAAAGACAATAATTTAGAAAAAGGAGATGTCACTCGCCAATGAGGTGATCGAAAGGACTCTGTTGTGATTAGTGTCTCAATATTTCACTTGGTTGACCATCAGAGTTTGGACAAGGATAACCTATTTAAAATTTAAACTAGTGATGTTTATGCTTATATTTAATTAGGGACTTTAATCACTACTATGGTTTATTTCTCCGACCAGTTTGGTATGTCTTGTTCAAAACTATTCAGAATTCCCGTGCTTCATCCGACATGACTTGTTGAGACAAGATCTGAGCTGTGTTCAATGTATCATAAACTTTTCAGCCATGCTCTGCATCCTTGAAAACGGTGCATTGCAAAAGAAGGCATATCTGTGTATTGATCGACAGGGTTGAATAGTCTGAAGTGTTAAGCGAACATGTAGCACTACGAACAACATCTCGTGTACCAATGGTGGACAGCTCACACCCAAAATTGATGCATAGCCAATTCAGGGGATGCTCTGCCTCTTCAAAAACGGTGCATTGCAAAGGGTTGCACATATGTGTATTCACGTGAGTGGGGATGGGTACGTGTGGTCGGGTTCAATAGTTTCGAGATGTTGAGTATCACATGCGAACTACATCAATCAAGTGTAGCAATGATGGACACTTACCCCCAAAAATTTGCTTACACTTTTGAAGGGTCCTCTGCATCCTTGAAAATAGTGCATTGCAAAATGTTGCATATCTGTTTATTCACGTGAGCATGGATGATATGACTGGACAGGGTTCAATAGTGTCGAGTTGTTGAGCAAAGACATGCGAATGCGAACATGACTTCGCCGAACAAAGGCCTTAGAGCTGTGTTAGCCTTTTCCAACCTCACTTGCCAAATGCTAGTATTACGAGCAAAGTGAGTGTAGCAACAAAGAGAGAGTTTTATCCCCCTGTTTCCCTACAAAATTTTCAAGGAGTCTTTGCGGGTAGAAAATGTAGTTACATTTTCTCAACATCAATGTAAAATTACATGAAGAAAACTATGCTTCCAAGTTTTACATCAATGGCTTCCGATCATCACAATTGCAATATTAGGGAGCTTTCAAGCAATGCTACAACAAACCAATAACTTGAATGAAACATTTGAAAGGCTGATCAGGCTTTTAGGCCTTTACTCTATTTTTAAGCAAACCAAATATCGTTGTGAGAGTGTGTTGGGTGAGCCATATGGATTTTCAAAGTGAGTGAGTGGTTAGTCCGGTTTGGACGAGTCTTTATGTAATGTATCTATATAAAGTAGGACACTATTACAACTAAGATACACAGATACGTGCATATTATATCGTGACTCAAACAACTCATATAAAAGAATTATTCGAATTATTGAATCATATGCGCGGTTGGTCTATGTGGTTTGGATCAGTCTGTATGTACTGAATCTATTAAATTTTCCTACAAGTAATGTGCAATAAATATAATTTGGAGGCATTTCACTTCCTAAGGTTTTTCCTACATTACAAAGCAAAGGACATTGTTCGTCCATGACCCACATTACTTGAATGTAGCAACAAAGAACACGTATGAAAAAAATGAGAAAGTGATTTCACATAAACTTAGCCAAAAGTAATAAAACAGTTAATCTTTAGAGTTGCAAAAGTTGAACATACATAATCATCATTTGTCACACATTAACAATAACATCATGTATTGCACATAATGTGTAGACATTAACAACAACGTCTAATGTTCGTAGGTAGAAATTTTTGGAAATCATCATTGCTTGAATCGAGAAGTTTGAAATATCTGTTTCATCATCTAACGCAGATAATTTCATTAATAGACTTCATGGCTCGCTCTTGCGCCTTCCCCTTTAGATGCTTCCTAGCTTTTTGGATTGCGTGAAAACGGTCTAGTCGCCTTTGCATTTGATTGTTCTCTTGTTCAAGACGAGCAAGTATGTTGGCAGGTTCATCTCTAGGTAACTCGGCAGAGCGTGCCTTAGGAACTTGTAACCCGTGCCATCGACAATACACCTCTAACTCACACCTCTTCTCATATAGGGTTGACCATGGTGGTTCTGCTATAGTGAACTCTATTGCGGTGGTATCTGTACTTAGTTTTGTAGGTTTACTGACCATGATGTGTCCGACGCTTCCAAGACTCTCATACGTGTATATTGGCATATTAACGAAATCTCTCTTCTTTCCAACCCATTTTCCTCCATAGTGGTCTGTGTATGTATGTAGTTGTTGATCTGTTGGAACTTGTGATGATGCACTTGTTGAAGTAGGTCCAAACTTGTTTCGCATTGTACGATTTGATGTTGAGGCATTGCGACTCATAGCTTAATCAATCTACGAAGTTAGCGGGGTAGAAAGTTAACATTATATCACTGGTGCATTTATAACCTCATTTCACGGTCCAGGCATTACAATTTCACTTATTAGGGCCTGTCATGTCAAACCCTTCAGGAAAAACACTATATGAACAGGATTTTAAATGTTCCTAATGTCACATCAAAGGTGGGCGTGAGTTGCAACAAAGAGATGTAAATGAGACATCTGTGCATCCAATGTCACAATTCTATATTCACGTGAGTGTGGGTGTGAAACAAAGGTCGACACTGGTATCCACATCGTGTAGAGCACCGAACATGACTTGACTAAGCGGCGCGTCTGTTGGCACATGTGCTGCGATTGAAGGAGTTTGATATGACTACGATTGGTGCTACAAAGAAAGAGGCTGGTGACGTGTGTTTAGAGTTGGAACTTGGTCACCTTCAAACTTCGCTATATTAATTGTGTTTTGTCTTTCACCAAAGCAAGTTCGCAATATTAATTTATTAATTATGTTTGGTCTTTCACAAAATAAATTATGAAGATCACAAAGTGTTTTCTCGTGATTTGGTCATTTTGAATGTCTCAGTAAACATCATGGTGTGTAAATATGACGGTGTTCATTATCTTTGGTCATTAAACATTTACAGTTAAAAGCATCACTTTGGTCTCAGAACCATCACTCTTACAAATTACGTAGCGCTATAGGTCATGTACAAGTGTACTTTCTCTTGTAATCGTAGCCAATTGATGTGAGACTGCATTTGAGGGAATACCTACTTACTCGACTATTCGATCAAACATCGAGGTCAAAGACTTGTCGGTTTGAAGCGAGGCCCAATTTGGTCTGAATACCACATCTGTTATACCGTAGATGTTGGTGGTGGCTTGAGCTCCTGGTTATATCTGTTTAATTGTGGACTTTACCTTTACAAAATCTTAAACATCGGGGTGTTTATTATCGTTGGTCATTTTCAAGGATGGTAGTCAAAACGCTCTTCCCATAATTCGTGGATCGTTGGTTAGAAGAGATTGCATATAGGTAAAACCATGTTCAACCCTGAAACTAAGCTCTCAAACAAACGCGTGCCATAATAATTTACAGGTTGAAAGCACCACTTTGCTTTTAGAACTTTGATGTTAGTGGCTTGAGGTCACAAGTTATATCTGTTTAATCGTGTTTGGTCCTTCACAACATACTTAAACTTCACGATGTTTATTATCTTGACTCACACTGTTATCTAATATATTATGTAAGGGGCCACCACTTCAAGTTTAGATTCCTCATATTTGATTAAAAAAATCCGTTAGACCTAATGCTAGAGTGAATGAGGTCATGCCAAGTGTCGCTTTTATCTTTTTCGACGAGTGCGCACTGCAAGGTTTCATCAATAAATTTTGTAATGAAAATATGATGCATGAGGAATAGTCTAGGCGAGGATCAAATTCAGAATAATATAATTGCTGATTTAAGATCGACAAAAATATCCAATTAGTGGAAAATACATGTAAGCTCAAAAAACCTCCAATAAAAATAGTTGCCTCAAGTCAAGATATAGCTTGACCATTGTTCCAAGGAAAATCTCCTAGGTGGTTCATCGTTAATATCAAAACCTGTAAACGAATTGTGCTTTCACAAAACCTTCCATTTGTATTAATAATTACTATAATCTAAAAACACGTGAGCGTCGTGCAGAATTATGAAATAAATGTTATTTACACACGACTTGGATCTACTTGATATTATATAGAATCACATAATAACATAAAAATTCTTAGACCATTACATCCATTTCAATAATACTAATGATAGTAACGATGGGCATGAAACTAACCATCATATTAATATATCAAATTACTTTCAACGGATACCATGTTCTTCAAATTGCCACTAAAATAAAAAAATATAGAACTGTCATACAATTCTCCAAATATGTTATAGCAACCACGAACTGAAAATCGTCCCCCTTGGGTACAATACCCAATGGGAATCATCAAGAGTCGATGGTGTAGAAGGTGGAACAGACGTCTATAGTGAGCTATGTCCACTCGCATAGCTCCAACCTCGGCAAGAAGACCATGTAGAAGGCGACCATGGGCTGCCTGAGTCGTCATAATGGTCTCCATCATAGCATGAAGAGAGGGAGGAAGAGGGCATGTATGCGCTACATCAACAATGTCAACATCTATCTCATCATCACCATCCTTGGCAACAACAGATGTGGGATCCCCATGCATGTCCTCATCTTGAACATCTCCGGTAGTAGACCATACTCGTGGTCCTGTTGGATGGACCAACACCGAGGTCAACAACCTTTTTTTGGGCGGTTCATTTGTTTCAGAAAATTTGGCTCCTATAGGGGCTTGGATGTGAACCAACTTGTGGGAAGGAAAGTTCTTTAATCCTAAATATTTGAGGACCCTATGGATGAGAACTGGGAAAAACAAAGCATGCCTCTTATACTTGCTCCTACGCACCTTGACAATGGTTTCGATGAAAAGGGAAGGAAAACAAATGGAACTATTGGTGACAAGGGCGTAAAGCAAGATACACCTGTCTGCTGAGGATTGGATGGATATGAGAGATAGGGAAAATGTTGTGACAAGCTATCCTAAAGAAGATATAATTAAGCTCAGTCAACTCACTTGAGCTAATACTTGGCCAGAAATCCCGATTGTTTGATCGTCCACAAAGAACATCCATAACATCATCAATACGAGGAGACATAGAGTTTGGATAAGTAGGTGTACAAATTATAGGTACATCAAGGGCGTTAGATACGTGCTCCCTAGTTATTGTAAACGGTACACCACATATGGACGATGCCACCTTGTGACCACCAAGATCCTCATGCACCGATAGATTCGAATAGAATTCTCTAATCAAGTCACCTGGAGGGGGTTGTATGTTTGTACATAGGGACAGCCAATGCCTAGACTGTAGATTCTCACGAACAAAAGGATGCGCCTCTGTAAATTGATTTGCCTTTCTCCCCAAATACGCCTACGCTTAATCAAGGTTTCAAAGGTTTGCTCATTTTCTAGCGTGAGGAACCTTAATTGATCAAACACCACTTCGAGTTCGGATGCAGCTTTGCATTTTCCCCTCTTAGTCCTCTTCGGACCCATAACTAATCGATGGTCGATGAGTGCAAACACGATCAGCTCACACAAAAACAGAACCAAAATGAAGTTTGAAGCAGAGAACAAAAATTGAAGAGTAACCAGCTACCATGTGTAGAAAATCATGCACACAATATACTGTCTAGAGCGATTTACAACAACACAATGAAAACCAAATATTCTTATTCACGGGTTGTTTAGTTGGTGCAATAATTGTAATGCATTTTGGTCCGAGTCAATAATTTGAAGTTAGAGACCTAGAGTATATAATGAAGTCTTATCATATAGGAAACATACAAGTGGATTTAGGAACCGATATATATCATACCATCGTAGCTACATGTAGTAAGTTTCACCACTTCTACAAAAAACAGAAAATAAATTGCACAATGTACAGTTCAGGACATACAACCAAAGCATATATCTATACCACACACATATGGAGCCACCGGCAAGTTTATTTTGTGGAAGGAAGACAACCTATGACATAGGCAACCTTACTAACAACAATGCATTTGACTAGGCAAACACCCAATTTCATCACAATCTTCATAGACATAGACATAGAAGTGTGAAGCATCAAAATGCAAAATTTGAGAATAATGCACCAACAATGTGTAATTTCAAAGACAAAAACCGTTAAAAGAGTCTTACTATGTAAAATCCTCGGCCAATTTGCGCGGGAAATTGTGGGTTCTAGCCGGATGAAGCGAGAGCAATCGAAGATGTAATTTCGGACACCGCAAGTTCTCGAGAAATCGGGAAGAGTTAATAAAAATGGGTAATAGATTGTAATG
Source organism: Quercus dentata (assembly GCA_028216015.1). NCBI lineage: Eukaryota > Viridiplantae > Streptophyta > Magnoliopsida > Fagales > Fagaceae > Quercus > Quercus dentata. The sequence goes on along the minus strand of CP116452.1, from coordinate 69,863,218 downwards.
TCCATATAACTCGATTTTCCGGAAATCGAGTTACATGCAATCAAATTTTTAGCACAAGGGCTTGCACATAAACCGATTGTCCGTAAATCGAGTTATGTGTAGCACAAATAACAAGAATCCAGTTAATGGTGGAACGACTTTCCCATAACTCGATGTTGCGGACAACGAGTTAATTTCAAATAACTCGATTATACATAACTCGAGTTATTTTTCTGGGCCCCTAGATATTTGGACTGGTCCGGATGCAGTCCAAGACGAATCGAAGTTTAAAGGTAGGCTCCACAATACTCGATTCTACTTGAATCGAGTTAAATGCGGTGGACACTCATAAGAATTCAAATTCCTCGAGATTTGGAAAATCGAGTTACGTTGTACACATGCACCCACCCAGCCCATATATTTGGACTGGTCCAGGATGCGATCCAAGAGGAATCCAATCGTATATGGCTACCTCGCACAAAACCGAACTCCGGTAAAATCGAGTTATTTGCAGTAGAATATCTCAAGAATGCAATTTCTTGGATACATCATAAAGCGAGTTATTTGCAGAGTTACTCAATTTTGTAGAACTTGAGTTATTTTCACTGGTCTCCCTTAATCTTCCTGTTAGGTGTAATCATTTCTCAACATTAATTGACAATAACAAGTAGTCTTCTAAGTTGTTCCAAAAATCATGCGAGCCTTTTTTATTTAATATTTTTATTTACTTCTTTTTTAGTGGTATGATTCTCAATAAAATGTAAGTTTCACAGTTTTCATGAAAATTTCTTGAGAAAATGGATTTAGAAATAATCCGGACTCATGATTCCTTATGACAATGATAGAATTACTTGCATTTCTACTGTGTGGATGACCCACTTTCATAAGCGATTAATGGCAACAGATTATGATAGGAGTCCTGACGTTGTTGTTTGTAGGTTTGTTTAGTTCAAAGATGATGTTTTTCTATAAATTTTGGTGTTTTGAATGCTTCCATGTATCCTAAATCTCTCTCCTTTTTTATTTTCCCCTTATATTCATCCTTGCGTTTGCAACACTACTGTTCTTTTGAAGGACTACTGCAACAAAAAAAAAAAAAAAAAAAAAATATCATCCATTTTGTGTAGATTTGATTTCAATATAATTTAATTATCTTATCCGAGAAGCATGAGTATGGTCTCTCGAATTTTAATGTTTTTGTACATGCGGGGAGCTTGGCATTGGAATAGTTCCATACAGTCCTCTTGTTCGTGGTTTTTTTTTAGCTGGCAAAGGAGCCGTGGAAAATTTGGTTGCAAATAGCGTATTGGTACATATTTCACCAGTATTTTGTGTTATTCATTTGTATATTAGCAAAGATTTTTCAGGAAACAATGATATTTTTCTTTGAGCAACGATTCATCAAGTTTTTTTTTTTTTTTTTTTTTTTTTTTTTTAGAAGAAGCTGACTTATTTTATTAACTTGAAACAATTACATCCAAATCTAAAATCGAAACAATATGCGATGGGACATCTTCCATCCATACTTGAAAATCTGATATGCGTAATGCATTTTTCGCCAGACTATGAGCAACCCTATTGTCGTTTCTCTTAACATGAGAATACAACAATCGTTCAAAACTATTAGCAACCCTTTTCACATCATCTACCAGTAGATCTATTGGAGATAGGCTACACTTTGTTGACTTCAAAGCTTTAATCTGACCGAGAGAATCTCGTTCGAGAGTAGCTCTTTGAAAACCCAACTCACGCGCAAATGTCACTCGCCTTGAGCGGCCAGCGCCTCAACCTCATCAGGCTTGTAAGCTTGATGAATTTTTTCTGAACAAGAAGCCATCACAACTCCATTATTATCCCGAATTACCACTATTGCCGCCACTTGAAATTGATTTCCCTTGGAATATTTTTTCAAGGCATTAATTGGATTAACTCCAATTGTACATGCTAGCTGGCTGGTAGACTCCAAATTGGGTGTAACAATCCTTGCCAATAATAACTCTTCATTATTATTTATATTTGCCAAAAACGTATCCTCCTGTAATACCTCCACCGAAATAGAAGGTGTATTAATTGAGTTGGACTTATTGCTAATTGGCGTGGACTTTGGCAACACTAAATCCTTAATAATTGCAGACACTAAAGCCCAATCCAGCTGCGTGGCTGAGGGCAGCATTAATGAGGGCGTTACTCCGGGAGTTGTAACTGAAGTAACGTTCTGTGCACCACGTCAGCACGACCTTCCTCCATTGATCTTCTCGCGCCGCTCCCCTCGTTCTCGCCTCCGCCGTCTTCCTCCCTGTTGGGCAATACTGATTTCGCTCATAATACCCAATTATCGGCGATTTCGTCCATATTAGTCGACGTTGAATGAGTAGTAGGCTCCTCACAAAAAGAAAAGTGTTTCCCCAACCCCATAACAAAAACACCCCACTAGCTCCATGGATACTCTTGATATCCCTAGACAGACAAAAGGACAATCCCAAAACAAAACACTCCTTCACGTAGAAGGGACAAGGTACTTCTCTTTGAAGACAAGGAGGAAAATCCCCTTTTCTTAGCAACAGAGAGACAAGGAGGAGAATCCCTCCATAGTCCCCTCATTGAATAAAACAAGACATATTTTAGTCCTTGCGGTTTACAAGAAGTTCCAACTTCATCTATAACATTTGAAAAATTGCTACCAAGTGAAATTTTGAAAATTTAGCTATCAAGCTTTTCAATTTGCCACATTATATTGATTGACACAATTGATGGATTAACTTCTCACTTATTTAAACATCTAAATTTGCAAACATCAAAAATAATGACTAAAAATTATTGCACATGGTGTTATTGTATTTAAGTGTTACAATATATACAAAACATACAACAATGTCATCTGAAAAGAACAAAATCCTATAGCAATAACAATGTTGACCCCTCTAAAATAAAATCCAAGAGTCGCCATTCAATGTAATATAATTGAATGACATGCAAAAAAAGCCAAAATCCAAACAAAAGTGCAGAAAAAAATACAGCATCACATTCATTTTAAAATACATATGAAAGTTCATCATAGTAATTAAAAATTTCCCAAGAGTGAAACTCTAAACATCACAAAAGTACCCAATCAATAAAGTTGCAAACTGGGATGAACAAAATAGGGATGAATAGTAAAGTTGCAAAGTAAACACACTCTAAACATCACATAATATTATCATCACTTTGCATCCACCCTAACCACTTAGTCTTGGCACTTGAAAATGTGGACGTTTAACACAACACCGTCCCTCATAATCAGCTCAAATACGCAAACATCTCCTACTTGCAAACTATTTTCCCTCACAAACGCAGACCAACCAGCTGATACGACACATGATGAACCCCATTTCGTTCATAAATGTATAGCTTCACAGGCCATAATCGGTCCACAATCTGGAGCTTGACAGGGAGTATATTTGCTTTGGTGTAGTCCTTGGTAAACCCGTCTCTTGGTAAGTAGTTGATAATGTGTTGGGGTAAACTCTGTACAAGGAACAATAATAGATATTTAACAAATATATTCCAACAACAAGTATCTAATTGATCTACATCTTTTCACCTAAAAACACAAATAAGAAAAAATCATTACCAACAAAATGTCCAGCCACAAGTATCTAGTGTGACAATCTTTCTAATTGATCTATGAAATATGATAGTTAATGGGAGTTGCATTTCTAAATTACAAAAATATTCCATTTTAGTGAAGCTAAAAGCTTACCGCACGATCCTTGCCATTAACGTAGGATGGACGATGATAACAGAAAAGGGGATTTTCTGATTTAAAAGCATTGGCTATAACAAGATTTTTAGCTACACCACCGTCTTTCTTAGGATGGGCTGATCCTGAAAGAAGTTGAAAATACGAAGTCATGCACATAAAATTAATAGAGCGAGAAGCTAAACAAATCAACCATTTGCTTACAAAAGTGTAACATTCAAACCTGAACCCTCTCCCTATAAAAGTGTTTGATGATTTCAACAGAGCTGTCATCACTCTCATCATCTTCGATCCTATGAACTTGGAGTTCATCGTCTAAAGTATAGTCTATTTCTCATTGCGGTGGCATCAAATATGAGTACATGAAACTGTGAATTTCCTTCATATTTGAAAACCAGCAAGTGCCCCACGGCTACACCATGAGAGCTTGCAAATTCGGACCAACCATTTTGAAACCAAACCCCCAAAGATGTTGTGTCAACTTGACTTTCCATTTTCTACCATTTGGAATAGTGAGAAAGGCCATATTTGACAGTCCACTCCAAATTTCTGCACGAACTTATCCGGAATCCATTTGTAAAAAGAATCTCCATAACATAAATGCGAGGCTAGGGAAATAAACACATGCAATCAATCCTTATACACAATGCTAGAAAATAAAAGTTTGAATGATGGCAGAATACTTCTTAGTTACAGCCCCACCCCCAAACAAAAAGAAAAGAAAATCAAACAAAATAAAATGTAATCCTGCAACATTGACGTTATATTTAATAGCTATAACAAGAACAAATCTTATGAATTTTGAAACCAAATTATACAACCTAATCTTATAACCAAAATAACCATCAACAAATCAACACTTTACATTTCTCTCGTTGTTGTAGAAATGTAAAAAATTTTGGGGAAATGTTGTATTTTGATAATGTGTCTGTGATTTGGTTTTGGGGTGTTGGGGAAACATTGAAGATGACCCACTTTTGTTTATGGGCAGGATTTGGATTTAGACGTAGTAATTTTTGCCACTTAGCCACTTCATAAGTTTGTGAACTCTAAAAACAAATGATAAAAAGAGTGAACGATTTACTGTATCCTAGTTTGATCCCGTGGACACAATTTCACAGTTTAAATTGAGTTATACATCTGTGGTGACCCTATAAGCCCTATCACATTTTCAAAAAAATGCCATCTGCTCTTGCTCTGTATTTATTTTTCCTCAATCTCTACCATGCGCTTATCCCTGTTTCATTTTTTGTTCATATAAAAGTGTACGATGCAAAAGTACTGTTATGTGATTGTGTTCTTCTTAAAGTGTAACCTACATATTGCAAAATGAAAGTTTTTCTGACTACATGTAACAAATGTACATTTTTTCAACAATCACAAATAAAGAAGATGAAGTGTTCGAAGTGTGTATATTAGCATATGATTTTCGGAGGAATCTAGTTTATAAATTTGAGCATACTTACAAGCTTTCCTTCTTGAACAAAGATTCGGCGTAATAATCTTGAAAAAGTGTGGGGACCGATCAGCAGGGACCATCGTCGTTGTCTCTCCGCCATTGAGAAGCCATTGTTCTGGTTCTCCAAACTTTCGAGAAGAAGTTGAACAGTTCTTTGCTTCGTGACGTTTGAGCACTAAATAGTGGGTTGGTCATACACATAACCCGATTATTAAGAAATCGAGTTATGTGTACTTTGGGACTAAAAGGAGTCCATGTCAATGCAGTGTATCTCAGAGGAATCCATGTTGTGTGTGGTGGTTTGGAAGTCCATTTGAAGTAACTCGATATCCCGAGCATCGGGTTAAAGTAGAATTACTCGATACTCAAGAAATCGAGTTACATGGGAATAACTCGCTTATAAAGAAATCGAGTTAAGTTACATGGGAATAACTCGGTAACAACTAAATCGAGTTAAGTTGACTGGCTTCCCGACCCAGCCCAGATAATTGGGCTGGTCCAGAGGCAGTCCAAGAGGAATCTACGTGTAGACAATGGTCTTCAACGTATCTCAATGCTATAGATATCGAGTTCCTTTCAACATAACTCAGTAACAACTAAATCGAGTTAAGTTGATCGGGCTTCCTGACCCAGCCCAGATAATTGGGTGGTCGTCCAGAGGCGATCAAGAGGAATCTAAGTGTAGACAATGGTCTTCAACGTATCTCGATGCTAAAGATATCGAGTTTTTTTCAACATAACTCGGTAATAACTGAATCGAGTTATGTTGATCGGCTTCCCGACCCAACCCAAATATTTGGACCGGTCCAGAGGCGATCTAAGAGGGAATCTAAGTGTAGACAATGGTCTTCAACGTATCTCGATGCTAAAGATATCGAGTTTTTTTCAACATAACTCGGTAATAACTTAATCAAGTTAAGTTGACTCGCTTCCCAACCCAGCCCCGATATTTGGACTGGTCCAGAGGCAATCCAAGAGGAATCTAAGTGTGCACAATGGTCTTCAACGTATCTCGAAGCTACATATAGCGAGTTCTTCTCAACATAACTCGGTTATAAGGAAATCGAGTTACCTTGACTGGGCTCAATCACCCAGTCCAGCTATTTGACTGGTCCAGATCATCGATCAAGAGGAATCTAGCTGTGTAGAGTGCTCTCCAACGTAACTCGGTACCCTATAAATCGAGTTATGTTGAACGTAACTCGGATATAGAGAAATCGAGTAACCCGGATACTTGACAATTGAGAATGGATACAATCGAAGAGGATTGAAAATGGACTACAACGTAACTCGTTAGCTGGAAAATCGAGTTTCATTTAGTATAACCTTTCTACTTGTAGTTTTGCTTGCGACTTGCAATGTTCACACCCATTCATGATCGTGCTTATTCATAGTAAAATTGGACCTGCTGACAACCATGCTGTGAACAACAAGTCATCCATACAAATCATAACCAACCACATCCATCAAGAACATTCCCCATTTGCATTACGCGAATAAAAAAATCATCCATATATACAAGCTTATTTGTAAGTAAAGAGCCTCTATGCATTTAAATCAGTTGATGTACAAAAATAAAAAGTTCCATTTCTGCATTTTAAACATTCTTCACAATTGTAAGTTGAAACTTGGACAAAGATCCGCCAACAATGGTTTTAGGCAAACATGGAGTCATAGCATTTGAGTGACACATTCTTTTTGTTCTTTTCGAAGTTGCCTCCTTTACGAGGAGTAGCCAACACAGAAATTAGTATACAACCCATGGTAATCAATAAATTGAATTGACAAATATAGAAGAGCATTCAAGCTTGCCTGCTTAAATGAGGAGCATCTACAGATTACACCTTGGCAACAATTACAAATCTACAAAAAACATATACGATTAGGGAAATAGAGACCTCATGAATACTAGAATATGTACACCACAAACAATAAGATTGAAAGAATACTACAAATTACTGCCCACATCTTAATTGTAACTCATATAATGTAATATCTAAACATGTAAAGAAGAATAACTTATGATACCCCCTTGTTACTATGATTTGTAATTGTTACCTGCTACATAGCACCATGGCTTGTTGAAGCCACATTTCGAGTTGGACATGTACGACGGTTATGACCCTCTTGGCGACACAACCCACACTTCAACTTTGGTCCATTCTCAATCCACAATGAGGTTGGCAACTCCCTATCCTCGTCATCCATCTCATTGCGGATTCTCGTGGACTTGGGCCGACCTTTTTCACGGATCAACCGCTGGTTTGGCATCACGGTTCTCCTTTCTGCTGGCTCCGGCCATTCTAACCTATCTTTTAGTGGTTGGAATATAGGCTCATAGCTGTGATACCGTTCTTCAAGGCGGTAGAAATGATCCATATACTCAATGGCATCATGGTTGTGTTTGGCACAAACTGCTATCAAGTGGGAACAAGGGATCTTGTTTGCTTCCCATTTGCCGCACGTGCATGTCATGTCTATGAGGGAAACCCTATGGGTGTGATCTCCCCGCTGATGTTCAACAGTGAAGACTGTGTCTCCACTTTATATAACCGTTGTTGCGCACTCATCCTTCTAACAATATGGAGCTTCGCCTTCTCTTGATTTTCCTCGAACTTATCATAGGCATATTTGCACCACACTTGCCCCTCTTCCAACTTCTCTAGGGTTTTGTTTCGACGTTCGTCAAAGTATGAGTTCACCTTGTAAAATGTAAACTTCACCATTGCAGTTATGGGCAAGCTACGTGCGCCCTTAAGTACCCCATTGAAGCACTCGACAAAGTTGGTTGTCATTGCCCCATATCGGTGCCCATGGTCATGTACAAGTGTCCACTTTTCTTGATTTACCTCCTTAAGATAGTCGTACGCAGCCGGGTTGACATTCTTGATGCAATCCATGGTGTTCTCAAACTTCCTAACTTGATTCGCGATTCTTTGCGTTCCATACCAAGTTCTTCAACGGCACACTATTGAAGTTAGTGTTAACATTGCTTACTAAATGGCGGAGGCAATACTGGTGATGGGTTAAGGGCGGTTGCAAGTAGCCCCTAGTGGTGTCATCGAAGCATGATTGTATCCCACGATGCCTGTCGGATATTATATACAAATTGGTGCGGTCAGTAACATAGGTTAACAGGCATGCCAAGAACCATCCCCATGTCTCCGTGCTCTCACTTTCGACAACGGCAAATGCGAGTGGATAAACCTCGTTGTTACCATCTGTTGCCATTGCTATCAACAGCTTTCCTTTGTACTTGCCATAAAGGTGCGTTGCATCTATGCTTATCACCGGCCTGCAATGCCTAAACCCTCTAATACACGGACCGAAAGCCCAAAACGCGGAGTTGAATATACAAGTCCCCGGGACATTGGGGTCACACTTTAGTGTGGTCATAGTATCCGGATCTGCATCAGACAATGCAGCTAGAAATCGTGGCAATTCTGCGTATGACTCGTCAAAATCCCCGTAAATACGTGCAACCGCCTTCTATTTGGCTTCCCAAACCTTGTACATAGTTACATCATGCCCATGCCTTGCATGCAACATACTACGCAAGTCCCTTACCTTTCGGGTTAGGTCTTCCCGTACATACTTCTCAAGTGCAATGGAGATGAACTTTGAATCCATCATCCGCCCATCGGTTGGTAGGTGGGAGGGATGAGCAACTATGGGGACCCTTACATGTACCGATAACCCACATCCCGTGCTTCTTGCTGCAATTGGCCCGAATTGACCATAGACATGCCTCATTCTTACACCGCACTACCAGCCTATTGGTGTCAGACTTGATGACCTTGTATTGCTTATTATGCTCCACAGAGTAGAGGGTCAACACATATTGAACAGAGGCTTTATTCTTGAATAGCATCCCCCTTGGCCGGGTGGTCATCTTTATGCCAACTTGTAAGATGTCCTGTACCCAATACAGGTGATGGGTCATTAATATTGTCCCATGTGTTTGATGTGAACCATTCTGGATAGGAACTATTGTAAGGCAATCCTCCTCGTTATTTTCGATCGGTGGTACATCTAAGACCTCCGCGTCGTCCACTTTGGTCCATCAAGATATCAATGAACTCTTCATACACATCTCGACCGGCATCAATATCAATTCCCCCGTCCATATCAGCTTGGGCATGCTCATATGTGTGAGTAGACCCTCCCACATCATGTGTATTGGTGGCGCCCACCACTTCGGTGTTGTCCAAATGATCAACCGCACTACATGGTTGATTATTGTAGGGGAAAGGCGTGGCATAGGCAAAGGGAGGATGCACATCAACCGACAATGAGTGTGGCTCTTCCACCCCACACGGCATCTTTGTGAACTTGCACTACCATGGAACCCAACAGCCTCAACAGTTACATACAAGTCGGACGCTATGAACTGGGGGGTCCGCTTAATCATTGCCCACATCATGTCCACGTCAGCATCGCAACCCAACGGATTTGAGTTGTAGACAACCCGAGTACTCACAAGTATCTGGGGGGCACGGTACACAATGGATATCTTATGTGACTCCTTGTCCAACCGTAGAGCTTCCATTATCTTCCGATGCATTTTTCTCAAGTGTGTTCCCCATTTCAACTCAATGAACTTCTGCTTCACCGACTCGCCTTTATAGGACAGCCCATGCAAGTCATGGAAATACTGTTCCCCATCATAGTAAACGTAGAAGCAGTGACGACCCATGCCAGACCTGGATAAGGACAATTAATTGTGGTTATCATGCAGAAGATAGGGGGTTATGTTAATGCAACAAGATAATTAATCTTTTACGGATGCACTATGATGCTATCCTAATTATAGGTGTACACACTTGATTCGTTTGGACACAAACATTGGCCTTTTAGGGAGACGTGCCACAACAAAGAATTAGGGTGTTTGTAATATCGCTTGGTAAGGATGCAATATGGAGTAGGAAAATGCAAACATGGTCAAGAAAACTTGTTCACCTCGCAAGCTTTCTTTTTCGAACCCACACAAGAAAGACTTTCAGAACTGAAAGAGCCATACAATTTAAACCTTAGTATACATTACACATCATTGTTAATATGTATGAATGAATGCATATGTCATCATATGAATTCACCGTACAATGTTTGTTTATATATATGTTTATTTAGAATGATTATATACATATTTCCCAAAAGAATTCTCAAAAATAATTATTATATACATTACTATATAAAACTCGACATATTTAGGAACAATATGTATACAATGTCACTATCACACACACACACACACACACATATAAGATTATTCTCACATAAGTCATAAGAGCACACAATAATTAATCGTTTCTTGGACAATTTTTTCCAGGATTTTCAATGCACTAACAGTTTTTGCAATTCCTAACAAAAATGTTTCAAAAAATTGGTGCCCTAAGCACATACATTATATGTAAACATACCTATACATGTGTGTGTGTATATATGTATATATATACATGTGATCATATATGGGTAGGTAGCTTTGTTTATATTTACATATATTTGCATATACATACATACATACATGTATATATATATATATATATGTGTGTGTGTGTGTGTGTGTATGTGTGTGTATATATATATACATATATTTGGGAATGCCACATATACATCTTATGATATGGGTAAGTACGTTTGTCTATATATACATATATCTATACATACATACATTTATGTATATATATACACACACATAATGTCGAGAATAAGACAGGTTGTAAAGCAATCCAAATTATAAGTAGTTATGTAAGTCAATCCATTTATAAGTAGTTATGTAAGTGAATATATACCTGTCAGGGAAGATGTGCCAGAACAAAGAAGAAGGGGACCACAGCAACAACACGCCTGGTGAGGATGCAATAATGACAAGGAAAATGGCGGAAGAGTTAGCAAAATTTTTTCACCTCATAGGCTTTCTTTTTCAGAGACCAGGCAGTGAAGGTTTTCAACACAGATAGAGCCGGACACGTGCATGGATTCTGAAATGTGGGGAGGGGGACAACATGACTCGATATTAAGGAAATCGATTTTATATAAAACTCGATACCACATAAATCGAAAGTTATCATTGACAAGACGTATTGAAATGACGGCATTTCGAAACTCGATTAATTAGAAGTCGAGTTACATGTAACTCCGCATGCTATAACTCGATTTCTATAGAATCGAGTTTTAGCCCCATTTCCACTACAAAAGCTCACTTCACACGTTAGAAGGTGCAATCACATTCTAGTGCAAAGAGTTCCCACCATTGCGTTTTTGTAGAGCAGATGGGACGAACCTATGTTGTGTTTAACGGTCGTGTTCCAGGCATATACGACAGTTGGCTAGATGCGAGTAGACAAGTTCATAAATTCCCAAACGCCAATCACAAATCATATAAAGATCGAAGGGAAGCCGAAGCTGCATACATGGAGTATTTGTATGGTAATGGTATGGGCGTGCATGGTGGTGCGTCTACATCGTGGGAAACTCCAAACATATCAACCTCAACTCCACCTAGCACTTCTCAAAGCGAAGGAAACAACTATGGCGGTGGAGACATTAGGCACACTTTGTTAAGGTATCGCTTGGAAGTTGCCATTGAGGAGCGTGACCACGCAAGGAGGATCGCAACGTTGAGTGCAAACATGTTGAATGAAGTGGTGGCTCATGTTGTGGGGGATGATGAAGTTGATGCACCCACGAGACAACGTACGGATGCATGAATGCAAAAGTACGACTTCTTGTTGTAGTATTTAGTAAGATATGTATACTTCCAAGTACCATCTGTTGTCATGTGTGCTTTAAGTAGAAGTGTCATCGTTTTCCAATTGTTTCACTGGGCAGATATGTATATATGGAAAAATAACCTTATTATTTTTGTTTTTGGACTACTTTGGTCTTATTCGGTCCATTATATCTACTTTGGTCTTATTCGGTCCACTTTGTGGTTTCTAGGAAAATCGGTGTACTACATTCTATTTACTCTATTTGATCCTATTCATCGACTTTGGTCGTACCCGTCTATTTGATTCACTCGCAGTCCATTATTATGTAGTTACAAAATACTACATCAGCCTATACACAATGCGCCACGATTAACGAATGTACATGACGTAAAAAACAACAATGAATTGCATAACCTCTACATGAACGATTTGGAAATCCTCCTCGTTGGAGGATTCACCGCAATCCATACCAATCAAAGAAAATTCAAAGTTTAAAAAGATAGGATTGGAATTATTCATACATGATAAATCGTCCAACATTAGAAAATTATCTAAATTCTTCAAGTCAATTCTGAAAATTTTAATAGCCACAATATAGAAAGTCCAGAACAAAATGACCATGAATAAAAATTGACACCAACCAACTAAAAAAAAAATAACACAGCTATATAAAGGTTCTTGAATCCCAAACACAGAAATAAAACCCTAAAATTATGATGTACCTTATAATATTATTCTGAATTAGAAAAAAATGAACACTTAAAATTTAAAAGTTACGTAAAAAGTGAACATTACATGGAATACTATAGGTTTCAATAGATACATTACTATATCTTCCCTCTAGCTAGCTCCACTGGACAAAACAAGTTCATCTCTATGAGAGTGGTCTTGCCACCGCCAATTCTGCCAACAATACGTATTTTGTGAGCTTCCTCAAATGTGCAACTGATCCCCCTCAGAACAAGTTCATCAGCCTATATTTGATCTGTTTTATCAATGATATATAAAGCCATATTATAAAGCCAAGTTTGAAGCAAATAACACAACTCTCAATCATGTGAAGATAAATACAAAACCAATCAGATTGGTAATGAATGCCAAAGCATTAGTCCGCTTAGATAAAGTCCGGAAGAGCAACTTCAAATCAAGAATCAATCTCACTTCCGTCAAAAGTGCAAGCATTCCTTTCCCACTAAATACTCCACTGGAGACAAAGAGGTATCATCATGTCTAAATTTTTAGCAATCAAACCATGTAAAGCACTAAACATATGAGGATTACCCATGTCAACAGTTTGGTCAATTAATGCCAACTTATAGATCAAGTCTTATTAAATGCTTCTTCCACTTCTAACTTATAGGAAGCTCAAAGAAAATATGTTTGATGATCACCAAACAGACATGTAAGAAGAAAATTTTACAGCATCGTTAGTTTGCAAAATCTACAATTATTTTCATTCCCACATGATTTCAACACATTGCGTATAAGGATATATATATATATATAATATATATATATATAAAGCACAATGAAGGCAAATAAATGGAAAAAATACCTGTATGCCCAACAAAAGTATGTGTACATTTGCTTCCTCTCCAAACTTTTAAAGTTGTATCACTTGAACCTAAAATCGTGGTAGCATAAAAATGAACCCCATAAGAATAGGCTCTGCCAGAACACAACACCTCCTCCTCTATCCCAAGAATAGGTGGAGGTTGACATCATAAATTCAAGACCCAAAGGATCTAGGCGCACCTATAACTTAACAAGCGGAAAATTAAATTTTAACCTTCCATTCGTCGGGGAAGGGGCTTGTGGGAGCACCAAAAAATTGTGTTATATTGCAATAATTTAGTGAACTCATATAACCGGTCATTTGTAAGGCATGTCCAACCCATAACATCATTCTCCTAATTAAAGTCTTACAGTCTATACATTTTATACCCAATTGCGTTTAATTTTAACAATACCTTCTCTCAAGTAAAACGTTCTCTTAAATTGTAATTTGCGCTTGCATGTACACTAGTTAACAAATAGAGAAAACCAACCATGTAGTAACTACATGTGTACATTCCATACTACTCAATGTATTAGAAAAAAATAAATAAAGCACATTTTTGTTATGGTGGACAAAAAACCCATCAAATATGTTGAACCTGGGAAGTATCGAGTTTGTATGGTCATCATATAAAGAATCTCACAGAGGGGTTCCCCCCTCTGTGACTAACACCACGGAACTCATGAAAGTAAAATACAATTTAACAGTTCATTTATTGCACTCAATACAATAATATATTTGAAAAGATCTTATTTAATATGTTGTAATAAATTCTGAACAGAGTTCCTACTTTTATGGGAACATGCTAATGTTGATATGATTATTGGGTCAAACTGTAAGCTAGACTTCTATGTATCCTGTGATCAATTAAGGTGACCTACAGGTCAATATCAACTCAAATGCAATAGAGTCCAGGAAATTTTTAATTAAAAAAAAAAAAAAAAAAAAAAAACCACCCAAAATCAACATACTCCGACCTTTGGATCTAAGAAATCCTTACTTTGAAAAGTAGATGATTTGAAATCATCCCAAAGACCACCTGAGATAGCAATATTAATTAATTTCTTCTAGGTTTTTGTCTCTTCTTCCTGGGGCCTCATATTAAAAAGATTTGTTAGCAGTAGTCATTTTGAATTAAACAATGGAAGAAAAGATCTACTGATGAGCCCCATAAGTTCATAGTGAAAGACATAGTTGGATCTATGCATTCCAATCTGATGTAACCAGTTCCAATTACCAAAAAAATCTAAAACAATATCTAGCGAGAACAGTCATCTCTTGAATCATATTATACCTGTAACATGCTCGCTTGAAGGCAGCTTTATGAGTGCTTGGATTGCTGCCTTATGAGCCTCCTAGGATTCTCAAGGTTGGCCACTTCTCCAACGTCTTAATGTGCTGTGGTGAAGGAGACATTAGATACTAACCGAAAATTATTGAGAAAAATGCATATACCTTTGTAAGCATAGATAATAATTCAAACCCAAAAAACGGCAATACACAAACAATAAAAGTAACATTCAAACAGTATGCAAATTTTTCATTAATGCCTCCATCATTTCATTAAAGCAAATGATGGACAAGATTTGATTCATTGGCCAATGACACACACAACATATATATATATATATATATATATATACTGAAAATCATAAAATAAGAAGGCTAATTGATGAAAAAATCAATAATCAATTAAATGTTTCTCATTGGGTTCCCAATTTGCTACCAAAATGAAAAGGTAATATATACAATGAAAAGGTAATATATACAATGATAAATAACAATTACAAACCCCAAGAAGCGAAAGGAACAAAACATGCACACATAACTAAGATTTTTGCCGTTTTCAGCTTTGGGTAAGTTATATTGTGAGTTGCTCTAGAACAATGCTAGAAAAAAATATAAATTCTATTCTCCAAAGTTCCTACTAACGAACTTGTAATCAAATGTACACAGATCTAATCATTCTAGAGAGGAGGGGATTTAAAGGAGATTAAAAATAAGAAAATGGGAAGGAGGATGTACCAATCTAGGAATTGTAGGGAAGGCGAATCAGAAAAATTAGGAGAGAGACACATACCTAGCCAAGCATTGTAGAGACTCGGATAAATGATTTGCTACAAAGGAGTTGGTTCTGCCATTGATCCGCATAAACTTCGTCATCAAACTCTTTTACAGAAAGTATCAAATTACTTCTTCTTGCTTATCAACAATACCACACATTTGTTTCTCACAAAAATAACAAAAATAAAAAAACAAATTACTCTCTTACAACCCACTTTACTGTAGCTAACAACATACAAAAACACAAGAAAGTTTGGCTTCAAATGAATACCAATCCGGACATTTGTCAAATTGCAATCAAAACTCCAAGTACAGAAAAACTTCCTAATACATCAATAAATACAATACGCCTTATGGGTTTTCTCCAAAATATCAATTTCTTGACAACAAACACATTGACGGCAAGTATTCTCCCCAAGCAATGATCCAAAAATAGATGCACAGCCACCAAGATTCTCCCCAATTAGTAGAACATTTTGCATGCTTATTCCAGTCACCTATACACATGAAGAATAAGCACACAAGGACAATCCAGCTCTATTAACTTTTCGTGTCCACCATTGCAGTTAGGTCTAAAAAAAAAAATACGACTTTAGAAGAAAAGTGAAACGTAACTATGCAGTCACCTATAGGCAGGAAGTATAAGCATACACTAAGGCATTTAATGAGCTTTTTGTTTCCGCCCATATGCCTTGACAGTCTAATCTTACCTGTTTCATCGGACACAACAACATAATTAAATTAACATAATCAATCAAATGCACAGTACAAGTAGCTCAAGAAGATGGGAAGTGTAGACGAAGTACATACCATCACCGGTCCCGCAATCGGGAGCATGCGCACGCAGGCGTCGCGATCTCCGCAAAGCCTCCACCGGCTCAATGTCCTCAGCCGGTATCTGCTCAATCTGTATAGCCTCTCCGTGGGCGGTTTGAGATGGAGCCGACATGGTGGGGTCCACATGCACTAGAGGTGGGGTGGGCATGCCTAGTGTGGGGACAAATATGCATCCACCATCATGGGCAGATCCACCGAAAACTGGGGGCGACATACGAGGAGGGCCCTCAAAGTCCGTGCTAGCACCATGGGATGTAGTGTGGGCTGGAACAAAGTGCCCGATGATCGACGCTATGGGATGGCCCAAAGATCATCGCCAGCGTGCATCGCGGTGTCCTGCCCGTCGTCATCATCGACAAGACCAATCAGTGCCAAGCCATGCCTCTTCTACACCCTCCTCATTCCCTTCCTCGTAGATGGGAGCCAACTCGGTCGTGGGCTGCGACCAGCTTGACCACCTCCACGATGTCCACCCCCACAAGACCCACCACGTTGCCCGCCACGAATCGGGGCTGTGTATCAATGTCAATCTGCTTCGCAAGCGCATTCGCCAATTTAAGTCGGCCTAGCTCCTCCACAAGCTCTAGTGTAAATGTAAGGTCAGTGTGCATGTCAGAACCTTCATCGCACCTCTGTATAGACCTAATCATCGTCCGAACCTACAAAACAAGGGCGTCATAAAAGCAAGAACGCAAGTATGATGCAAAACTTGGATAAATCTATTCCAAAATCAAAAGAAAAAGTAGCAAACATAGCTAATGAAATCCTTATATTACTTATAATTATGAAGCATCTTTAAAAAGACAAAGTGTATAAAAATAGGGGTTGGCCCCCTGTGCAAAAATTTATAGTTCCAACCCAACACTCAGGAATTTTTAGTTTCCTGTTATGTTTATTGCTATGCAATCTAAACATTGAGATAATACTTCTAAAAAACACGTATAGTTGGTTGTACATAAGTTCAATCTTAGCATAAGTGAAAATATCGAATTTCACTTACGTATCTAGGCTTCACCAGTTTACAACTCCATTAATATCACATTGCAATCAGACACATATTTTTGAAGTTATTATTTCCTAACGTACACGCCCAAATCAAATGAATTGAAAATATCAAACGCAAGCTTCAAGTTTCAATTAAGGGAAGTACCAAAAACTTAGAACATATATCATACTTGAATCTAGTATAAATGCACATCTCCTTGCTGCATACTTGCAAGATTTTAAATGACCTTTAAGTTGTTGGGAATTGCATTCTGCCAACAGTTTAGTAAGGGACTTCCCAATCCTAGAGGTAATATCTATTAAGGAATATGTAATACATTAATCAGTCCTGGAGGAAAGGCTATCTAAACTATCATGAAATGTGAATTTATCACTACTACACGAGTTGCACCGTCCATTTTAAAGTACAAGCCAACCAAAAACAAAAAAAAAAAACAAAAAATAAAATAAAATACAATAAAACCCAACCCAACCTACCCTTTTTAAAAGTTGAATGTAATTATATGAACAAAGGTGTGGTCATCATTAGTCATTGCCCATTAACCATTCCTCATGCAAACAAATTGGATCAAGACAAATTCAATTTGTTATGAACAACTTAAATCATGCAAGATTTTGACTTTAAAACATAATGACATGTCATGCAGTATTTTTTTACTTTAAAACAAAATGACAGAGAAACTTATAGAGATGTAACAACGATAATTATTGTGGACTTTTGCATGCATGATAAAGTCACTGAGGATATTTAATCCAACAATGGTTTCATCCATAAAATAGGAATTGTTGCCTCACCATGAGTTCCCAATACGCAGACTCTGGTGTTATGTACCGCCTTGTGTGGCGATTGTACCACATCATGTACTCAACGAGATATGTATCATCATCGTTTAGGAGATCGGACCCGCGAACTACATTCACTCGGTTGGCCCATTGCCGAATAAAGGGATCATGTTCTACCTCCCAGTTCTTCTCCCATTTACCCTGAAGGGATATCTTGTGAAGGGTAGTCGACGTATCCACGATACTTGGAACTGGTTGCTTCATCCCAAACCGGCGGAGGACTCGCTCAGGATGATGCCACTCCACTATCCAAAAGAATATCAACGGCACCTCGGCCCTCTAAATATGCTGCCCAGCAGAGCAATACGCAGGTAGGGAGCCTATCGTATGTGTGTACGGCTCCCATACAATCTGCATAAGTAGATTATGTTTGTGATAGTGAGACATCATACTAATTTAACATTATGTTTGTGATATGTAATATGCAAAGCATGGAATTTCTTGCTTCTAGTCGTACACAAAATCTTCAGGATTATTGGGCGAAACTAAAAGAACAACAAAATTGACCTGCAAAAAAATATATTAAAAGATCTAGGTTGTTCATGTCCACCATTTTCAGCCCCATGTTCATATCTTTGGACAGGGTTCAAAGCTAACTCGACACCATCAAATACTAGGGTTTTCAATCAACCAAACTTAGAGGAGGGTACTAGAGCATCCTTATGGCTGTAAGATGAATCCAAGTTGATGATTTTGCAAAATCTTTTTATCGTAATAGAAATATTGTGCTACATTAATTGCATTAGTCATTAACAATGTTTCAATGAATGAGAACAAAATGACTATTATAAGGTCTCATCAAGACATTGCATTTCAAGTACCACTTTATATTGCAAGAAATGGAAGCTATGTAAATTATTACATGGTATAATCCTCATCAAATACTGTTATTATATTTCTATGTAAATATATATTTCTTATAAATTTTAGTGTTGGAAATTACGTAAGCCTTTTAGTTATCTCAAACTAATCATGTCAATGTCTAAAATTACATTCCTCTTGAAGAATATGGTGAGCAGCATATTTTTGCACGCTTCTAAAATTATATGAATAAAGTACTCATTAATAATCCATAACTTTTAATAATTTTAGGACTATTAAGGCAGCTAAAGTGGGGACAACTTAAGGAGTTGCATGCTGCAATTAAATTGTGCTCTCAACTTTGGTGCAAGGAGCACGAACTAACTTTTCATTTAGGTCAACAACAAGAGGTAATGTGTCAAGCGTCTTTATGTTTTCTCATATATCACTGATTAACAATTATTTGTTTCTTTAAACTTAGGCCATTGTTTTCCAAGAAGACAATCGAGGCTGTGCATATTCAAAATATACCACTTGAATACGTAAATCGAAGTCAAACAAGTATTCTACTAGACTGTAAAAATATAACCTTCAATTCAGCAAAGGTAATTTATAACGTACAATGTAACAATGTTTTTGCATCACAATAACAATGTTTGTAATCCTGGATACCCCTATGTTAGAAGAAGAAATACTAAATTGTCTACTTATTAGGCAGAGCAATAACTATGGTTTTAAGCTCATAACATTTTATTAATTAATTACAAGTGATTTCACAAGCTTAATTACAAACCGTACAAGCTTAAATTTTATTTGTTTAATCAAATTTGTAGCATATATTGAGACTATATGCAAAAACAACCGACTAAAGTAGAGCGTGATAGTAATCTGGTGCAATTGTACATATGAAACTTCTAGCCAAGAGAGTTCGATCGTACCTATGAAACTTATATCTATGCCCAAATGGAGCTCACACACTAAAACCACCTGCAGCACCACTGGTGGCGAACATCAATTGTAAAGAGCTTAGATTCACATTGACTACCTATGAAAACACCATCAACTAGAACATCCCAAACGGATGTTTAGATAACATAAAAGTTTATATTAACCTTAGATGGTCACTTAATACTAAATATTGCTATGTTCTGTCACGGGGTAGTGAAATGCATAAACTCCAAACATTAGTAAGTTTTTGAAGGCAAAGCAACAATTGAGACTATCTTCGGTGCTCACTCGGCATCCTAAACAACCCCAAATCTCACAAAGGGTTTAACCTATACCCTGGACTCTCGAGTTCCTAGTGGGGGCACTAATGGCTTTGTATTTTGGAAATTTCACAAAGTGTGGACCCAAGCAATGACAACCATCCAAAGCATTGGACAAGGGCAAGCTATGGCAATGGCTTAGCCTATGGTCACTCTATGACATTCAAGGCGAGTAACTCCATCCTTTAGTTTGCTTAATTTCAAATTTCAATGAAAGCCGAGAAGTGATCATGTGTTTTACGGGCCAATGATCAATAATGTCATCATTCCCTCTGTTTTTGTACTTAGGCCAAAAATGCAACTTGGGGTTATATTTTTGCTCTCATGTCATGATTACACAATAATTAGATAAAATTTTCGTAGTTTAACATTTGCAGCTTTCCCAACTTTCTAAATTTAAAGAATTTTATCATTTTATGAGATTTAACAGCCAACTATATTACAACAAAGAAGAGAAGCTCTAACTCAAAGAAATTTAATTCAACGAAAATCTGGAATATAATTGTGGTAATATCTAAGTCAACCACCAAAACTATAGCGAATCCGAGAAGGTGTGAAATATTAATAAGCTTCAACAGTTCTAAAAAAATTTCTATTTTAAAGCTTTAATATTGAAGTATAACAACTATCAAAGATTCAAACTCTCTCTAAAAGAATTATGAGCACAAGTCTGGGCTAACTTTGTTGAGCAAGACTCCAAAACGCATGTAAAGAAGCGAGAAAGTGCAAAAACAACGAAGAAGACAAAGAAGCGGAATTCACGCAAGGATTAGGGAAAGAAAAAATTTGGACCATTTCTCGATTTATGCGTGTCATCCTTGCTTGCAGGGCCATGCGTTTGGAAAATATCATTTGTATTCTAATATGCCTTGATTCCCTTGTTCAAAAAAGACCCATATTTGTCAAGTTTATAGTAGGAAATTTGTTGTTTAGAATTTAATTGATATCTTCTGCGTTTACAATCATTCGCCTTATATAAAGTCTTAAGAAATATTGTTTTGAAATTTTTTAGTTCATTTTCATAGCAGGCTAAAAGTTCTATTTTCTCATGTTAAATAGGTTGAAACGGTGTATAATGACATAATCGAAAATGAACACAAACTTTTGATTCAGTTAATAGCTCGAAAGAATTTAAAGATGTCATCGTCGGTTTTAAGATGCATCATTAAAATCAAATGAATTACTTGAGCACACAAATACAACCAAAGACAAATCTGATTGTCTTTGGTATACTATTAGGTAAATTCATTTCTCATTGAATTATAACCAATTACATAATCCAATATGTGCGTCTTCTCTTCATTGCATCACTTAATGACATTTGTAACAATTGGTGGAGTTTTTGTTTTTTGGTTGCAACACAAGTTTGAACTCACTGTCTTGCACTAAACCAAGACTTCATGCTCAATCTTTTGCACATGTTGCACATGCTTCAAACATCTTGGAAAAGGGACAATTTATTCTGTGTTTTTTTTTTTTTTTTTGGTGTAAATCACAAACGTTTCCGAACATAATGAAGAATATAGCCAAATTCTACTTTATATATATATGACTAAATTTATATATAACCCATTGATTTAACCCAACTTAACCTGAGTCATGTGAGTTGGGTTGCATTGGAAAAAACCCTTCAATCCAACCCAATTTGGAAAAAACCCTTTGATTTAACATTCAAGAATTTTTTACTTTTGTTTTACTTTATGTAAGGACGAGCAAGTATTCATGCAGGTGCTACAAATGGAAGTTCTAATGTGAAGTACTTCACGTTGGACATTCCAATTGAGTTAAATGATGGGATGGAAATCCAAGTATCAAACAAAATGATTGGATGGTATTATGAAATCAACTCATTCCTACAACAATCCAAGAATTGAAAATAAAATAAAAATTGAGGGAAACGAAAATAAAAGCATTTGCGGTGCATTTGAGGGAAACGTGCTCGGCCCGTAGCCATAAGAATTGAGGGAAACGTGGTCATAAGAATTCAAACTAAATTAACCGAATACCTGCTCGGCCCGCATCGTAGCCGACGCCCGATACGCAGCAAGGATGTGTGTGGCATGCTCTGCGGTGCATTTTGGCCCGCTCCACCTACCAAACATGAGGTGTCGACAAATGCTTATTACTCAACCTTACATTTAACAAACTTTGCTTTTATATTTCACATCCATATACTAAGCATTGATAAGTTTCTTTCGTTTGTTAGTTTGGCATATTTTTAATTATATGAAAGAGACAAATAACGAGAACTCAATGAACGTACCTAATGGCAAGGGGCCCTAAGTGCATCAAGCGGTAGAGGCGGCCTCACAACAGGGCATAATTGTGGGAACCTTGAATAGGCCCATAGCTGCACCAACAAGAGTGCTCCTCCAATCTACATCGCATCCTTCTTCGATGCACCACAAAGTTGCCTATACAGCCCGGGACAATGCTGCACTACCCCAGCTATATACCGTCTCGCATTGCCGATCAGGTTGAGCAACCTGCAGAGGCAAGCAGTGAGACCCGGTCCGCACTGTCCATGAACAAGAGGGCCCCCATCCGTACAAGTAGGTGGTAGCGGGCATGTTGCTGCGCACGACTTCGTCGGCCAGCGTCCACAACTAAGGGATCGGCAAACGTGCATCAAGCCAGGTGTATCTTATCCTCGCCCCAAAATGAAGGGTAGACTTGTTTGAGTTTGGTATCGGGGTGGAGGTTTATGGCCCAACAACTGTTCGCACACTCACTCCATTTGTAGTCCTGTCTTCCCAAAGTGACAGCAACTCATCCACCGGAAGCCCCAAAGATCACCTCCATATCTTGCAAGGTGATACCCATTTCTCCATGGGGTAAGTGGAACGTGTGCGTCTCCGGGACGCCACCGCTCAACCAACGCCGTGATCAAGGCGTGGTCGACCTCCATATCGTGAACCTTGAATAAACCAGTCAACCTGCTGCATCTATGTGTTGCATGATACGTGGATCTAACCCACCCTGTGGCAATACACATTTACGGCGTCGAACCTTTATCATGCCGGACGCGCCTCCCGCACACGGACGAGTATTGTGTTAGGAGATTAAACACGAGGTAATTATAAAACAAACATGTATTAATAATACTACTACATACCTCGTCGTGGCGCACCTCCAAAGTGGACTTGACCGATGATTCGGCTGGCCGGGCCAACCTGGGTATCCACATCGGGTCCAGGCCGCACTCTATCTAGTGCCTGCATATCGACATGGCAGCAAATACATTGTTAGCAATTTTCTAACAAGTAAACCACATTTAATATAAAATAAAAGCATAGATTCAGTAAGACATTATATTTTGAGCACAAGATTTTCAACATCACTTCTTAAATAAATAAGAACTTGCCATAAAAAAATTATTTGAACTATTTAAATCACTTCTTAAAGCTTCGGATAATTATTAATTAACTATTTATGAAAATATAAGTTATAACACCACTCGATTTGCCAAAACCCCTCATCAAAACCCCAAGCACATTTAAACTCATTAATGAGAAAATCATCATTGCAAAGATATAAAAGACAACAAAATTCTCATCTTCATTAGTAAATTTACTGCTTCCTTAAGTTTCAACAAAATAATCAAAATCCCACACAAAACGCAACCTAACATTAACCAACATCGAAAAATATTTCGAGGGAGAGGACCGTACACTGTAATCGGCGGCGGGGGAACCAACGACGACCGATGGAGACTCGAGGAAGAGTGGGGAAGCTTGATCGCAGAGCGAGAGAGACAGAGTGTGGAGAGAGAGTGATGGCAGAGAGCGAGGGAAAGAGAGTGTACAGGGAGAGCGAGTGACTAAATAGCGTTGTGAGACGTTAGGGTCCTATTGATTTAAACCGCTGAAAATAACTCGATTTCCAATTTCCCGAGTTATGACCGTCTACACAAACATTTTTTTATTGGGAAAAATTCGAAGGGTCATAATAACTCGACTATACAAATATCGAGTTATTCATTAAAACTCGATTTCTCTATTGTCGAGTTACAAAAGAGGGGCAATTCCCTATTTAGTTTCAGAAAGAGGGCAAACGAATGTTCAATTTCCCAAAAAAGGGTATTTGCCCATTTTCTCCCTGAATAATATTAACTGGATTGAGCTAGGGACGCTACCCTCCTTCTCACCGAAGCCAAATACTCCATCACATCCTTCAAATACCCTCCTCCCCTAGTGACCAACCCGACTCCATTATACGGCCCCCACATTGTCAAGGTACATTCTCGATCAAAGATTGGAAACCCTTAATTGTGTTGATTTAATAAGCATTAATCTACTCTGATTTTGGTATAGCAACATATTTAAACTTCTTGTTTGGAGAAAAAGGGCATTTGCCCCTTTCACTAAAACTTTTCAGCAAAATGTCCCATATCTTAAACTAATTAGGAAAATGTCCCTGTTTTGAAACTCAATTTTCTAGAAATCGAGTTTCAATTTAAAACTTGATTTTTTGGATAATCGAGTTATATCGAACTGAAATTTATTTATTTTTATTTATTTATTTTTTCTGGAACTTGAGTTCCATGAACTCGAGTTCCAAAAAAAAAATTTTGTAAGTCCACATTCGCTATAACTCGATATTCCAAAAATCGAGTTTTACATTTGGAACTCGATTTTTAGAAAATCGAGTTTCAAAACAGGGACATTTTCCTAATTTGTTTCAAACATGGGGCATTTTGCTGGAAAATTTGTAAGAAAGGGGTAAAAGCCCATTTTGGCCCTTCTTGTTTTGTTTTGCTATTAATTTTTTTTTGGGTAGTTTGGAGTACACGAGTCTACCAACAACTAAGGCCGTCAGGATTTCGAAGATTGATGTGCGGCCTCAAGTGAGACACACCATCTTTTTGTTTTATTTTTGTGTATGCTTTGAGGTTCATTTTAATTTCGGTCCATCCACTTCTTGCCTACATGGAGAAAAGTTTGTTATCCACCGTACATTTTTTGGTTTCTCTAATGGCATCTTGCGACAAGAATAGTTACCATTATTTATTGACAATTGGCATCTGATTTTGATAACGGGGCTATACTATAACCCCCAAAAAAAAAAAAAAAAAAAAAAAAAAAATTCATTATATTTTCATGGGCCTCAATTGGAATATAAATGACTAAAACCAAAGATCACTATAATACGTGCAGATCTCAATTTTACTACATTCAAAACCTTTATAATGCATACCAAAATGGCCAATCAAGCATGTATCTTCATAGTAGTAATTTATTGATACTTGCAATTAAAGATCTAGTAGTACTCTAGGCGTTATATAGTCTTAAAACAGTTCATCAAAAAAAAAATCTTAACACAAACAATTGCCTTCAAAGAAGATAAATTCACCGAAATAGTGTCCCATATAATTCATATCCTCGCTTGTTCTAGTCAGACTGTGTATGGCTCTAGGAAAGAGCAATTCATCTTGATAACACTTGAAAGACCATGCGCATTGTTGGTCTAGATTCTGGATTAGCACGCAAGCATGCAATTGCAAGCTTTATGATGAGTATCAATTGATTCTCAACCTTAAGAGTGGGAGGTGGAAGGCGTATGTCTAACAAATCTTTCAACGATAAATTCTCCTCTACTGATGAAGCAATTAGAATGAAGATGATTTCATCAGGATGTCTTCCTTTGATCACTTCAATAGCCAAAACTCCAAAGCTAAAAATGTCACACTTCTCAGTTATCTTCATAGTATAAGCAAGCTCTACAAAAAAAATAAAATAAAAAATAAAATTTATGCCAACGTACACATATGATCTATGTTCTATATTGATTGAGCAAATAAGTACATTACCTAGTGCAACATATCCATATGTGCTGGCAAGTGAAGTCCAATTGGATGAGTCTTGATTAAGAAGTCTAGCTGTGCCAAAGTCCGAAACATAAGCCTCATACACTGAATCCAACAAAACATTTTTACTTGATATGTCCCTATGAACAATTAGTGGTGAGCAATCATGGTGCGGGTAAGACAAAGCATGAGCAACACCTTTGATGATATTATCCCTCTTATTCCAATCCAACTCTTTAGCTCTTTCATCATTGGTCAAAATTGTGGCCAAGCTACCCCTTTCAAGATACTCGTAAATAAAAAATGAGTGTTGTGGATGTGAACAAAAGCCATGAAATTTAACAATATTTCAATGTCGTAATTCTGTTAATGCCCTTATTTCATTTAAGAACTCTTTTTGCTGTGCAATCTCACCATCATGCAAGGATTGAAGTTTCTTCACCGCGACTATGTTTCTTGATATTAGCTTGGCTTTATAGATAGTTCCATATCCCCCCTTCCCGATGCAAAAATTAGCATCAAAATTTTGGGTTGCAACAATGATTTCTTGGTACATTTTTCTTCCATAAAAGATGATATTGTAAACACATTTTTCCTTGTCCACGTAGTTTGTTTGGTTTGTATGTGGATTTTGCCATTTTCTTTTTGCAAAGAAGAAAATTCCAAAGAATACCAATGCAAGTGAAAGTGTTCCCAAAAGAGGGAAAATGATAAAGAAAATGATTTTATGTCCCTTTTCCGACCCTACCCTATAGGGTTGCAATCCTGTAACATTTCCACGAGTCCTTTATTACCTTGTAATGCTTCTATGTGAGCCTCTTGAAAAGTCTGTGCTATTGGGAAGAGGACCCTCCAACTCATTGTAGGATATATTGACACACAACAAGCCACACATCATCTCAAAAGTAGCTGGAATAAAACCCGAAAGGTTATTGTGGGAAACATTCAACGACTCCAAGTTCTGCATATTGTTGATTTGTGAAGGTATCTCTCCTTCGAGTGAGTTATGGCTCAAATCTAATTAGGACAAATGAGTTAATTCACAAATTTGGATTGGAATGTTGAGGTTGAACTTGTTGTTGCTCATATTCAAGTAATGTAGTTTCAAAAGGTTCCCTATATTTGCAGGGATCGACTTGCCAAAACTATTAGTGGATAGATCTAGATACTCAAGATTCGCAAATGATCCAAGCTCTAAAGGTATACCACCAGAAAGTTTATTTCCATTCAACATCAACTTTTGCAAAGAAGTCAACTTTCCAAATTCCTTTGGAAGCTCCCCAACCAATTGATTTGAAGAAATATCAAGCAATTGGAGTCGAGCAAAGTCTCCAATTTCAAGCGGTATGCCACCAGTGATATTGTTCCCAAAGAATCGCAGGGCTAGTCAATTGTGTGCACCTGCTCCAATTTTGTGACATTTCACCATAAAATCTATTGTAACTTAGGTCCACGAACTGCAGGTTTTCGTAGACACCAAAATGTTTAGATATATTTCTAGAGAGTTGGTTTCTTTCAAGGTGGACTTTGATTAAGCTCGTGCGCTTTCTCAAGGTTTTGGGTATTGGACCCGTGAGATGGTTGTTGTTAGCACTAAAGTATTGGAGAGATCCACTTTGGCATAAGTTTTGAGGCAAAAACCCAATGAAGTGGTTTGTATCTAGCTGCAACTTACTCAAGTTCATTAGATTTCCGATCTCTCGCGGAATGAGACCAGAAAGTTGGTTATCACGGAGGTATAAAAGTTCTAAGTCGCTCAACTTACCCAAGGAATTTGGAACAAGATGCAGTTAACTTATTTCTACTCGGTTCAAGATCCTTTATGGATTTCAAGTTTTCTAATTCTTCAAGAATGGTGCCCGAAAGTTGATTGTTATACATGTGTAAAACAGTTAGGTTGCTTAGAGCACCTAGTGATGTGGGAATCAAACTAGAAAGATTATTTGTATGAAGACTTGAATAGATAAGAGACTTCAAATTTCCTATTTCTTGGGGAATAGAACCAGATAGATGATTTTTATACATATGCAACATGGTTAGCTTCTCTATGTTCCCAATAGTAGATGGGATGAGACCTGTAAGATTATTATTTGATATGTCAAATTTAAATAAATTGGAGAGGTTTCCAATTTACGGAGGAATAGAACTAGAAAGGTGATTATGATGGAGGTACAAATAAGCCAAGTTGCTTAAATTACCTAAAGATGCAGGAATGGTACACACAATGGAATTATTGTTGAGATTTAAGTAAGTCGGGTAGCTCAAATTACCTAATGAAGCTGGAATGCAACCATGGAAGCAGTGGGCATTCAGAAAAAGCTCAATGAGAGATTTCAACTGACCTATTTCCCAAGGAATCGGGCCGTTTAATTGATTTTCAACTAGGTGCGGGACCTCAAGATTGGTCAAGAGGCCAATCTGTGGTGGGATTTCCCCCAATAAGTTATTGAAGGATAGATCAAGATATATATAAGTTTGGACAGTTTTGCTTATTTCAACTGGGATTGTACCAAAGAGTTCATTCATGCTTTGAGATCGACAAATGTAAGGTCAGGGAGAGATGAGAATGAAAATTCATGGAGCGTATCTTTCAAGCCTGAGTTAGTCAAGTTTAATCTAATAACACTTCCTGCTTGGTTGCATGAAATGCCGAACCAATTGAAGGGAATTTAACCAAAATCCCAACCTGTGAGAAACAAAACAAATAGAGAAAACACATGCCAAAGAAAACAATCACACGCACAAGACAATATTTACGTGGTTCGGCAATTTGCCTACGTCCACGGAGTTGCGGGGATTTCACTATTATCAGGGAAAAATACAGAGTACAACTTGCGGCTATAATATTTCTCTCTCACCCACAAGACAAGAAAATACTATTCTTTCTTTTTATGCGGCTGCTAGGTTATTAGGAATTATCTCTCATGTCTACCCTTAATCTCAAACCTAATATATATATTTATATATATGTCAAAGTCGGCTATACTAGGAATTATATTCCTAGTTGAATTCGATCAACTTGGGCTTGTAGCAATTCAAGCCACACGAGCCTACTTTAACAAATCTCCACCTTGGCTTGAATTGATCAAGCTACACTAGCAAACTCCTCCATCGCCTCCACCTTAGCCCTTAAGGGCTCACAAGCTGCAAACATCAACCACAATCCTCCATAACACAATCCCTCATCGCTGTAACTCATCCTCCCGTCCTCAAGTTAGAAGACCAATTGAAGTTGTGCACAGCTTCAACTTCTCAATAGTGACACCCTTAGTCAACATGTCTGCCGGGTTCTTATATCCACAAATCTTCTCAAGTATTACTAGCTTATCTTCAACAAGATAATGGATAAAGTGGTATTTTGTCTGTATGTGCATCAACTTTGAATGAAAAGCCAAATTTTTGGCAAGAAAGATTGCACTCTGACTGTCAATGTGTAGAATGCCCATCTCCTGCTTCTTACCCAATTCATCTAAGAAACCATGTAGCCAAATCATCTCCTTTCCAGCTTTGATTCTTTCGCAACATACTCAAACTTATGTAGTAGACAAGTGACAATCTTTTGCAGATTTGAAGCCCATGATATAGCTTGTACCACCCGGTAAAAACAAACCCAGTAGTACTCTTTCTACTATCAATATCACCAAAGAAAATCAACATCTACATAACCCTGCAGCTTTCAAACTTGCACTGTGAAGCAAAGACATCTATCTCGATGAACCCTTGATATCTCGTAATCCACTTGACTGCCTCTCAATGTCGCTTTCCGTGCTTACTCATGAATCTGCTCACAACTCCTATTGCATGTGCAATGTCCGGCCTTGTGCACACCATAGCATACATCAAGCTGCCAATAGCCGAGGCATAGGGCACCTTGCTCATATGGTCCCTTTCTTCCTCTATCTTCGGTGACTGTTCTTTGCTTAGTTTGAAATGACTACCCAAGGGTGTGCTCACTGGTTTAGTTTCATTCATGTTGAACCCGCTGAAAACTTTCTTCACATACTCTGACCGTGAAAGCTTCAATGTACCATTAGCCTTGTCTCTAATGATTCTCATACCAAGGATTAGCTTTGCAGCTTCCAAATCCTTCATTGCAAATTGTTTGGACAATTGCTTCTTCATATTATTAATTTCCTCAATGCTAGACCTTGCAATATGCATAAAACTCACAAATTTCTTGTACCACTTTCTTGGAGCTTGTTTTAGGCCATACAAGCTCTTTCTCGGTTTGCAGACTAGTTTCTCTTGTCCCTGAACAATGAACCCTTCTAGCTAAATCATGTAAAGGTCTTCCTCCAAGTCACCATGAAGGAATGCTGTCTTCACATCTAACTTTTCAAGATGTAAGTTTTCTGCAACCACCATTCCCGATGCAGTCGATTGTTGACATCTTCACAACTCAAGAAAATATCTCTGTGTAGTCAATGCCCTCCTTCTGTTGGAACCCTTTAATAACTAATTTGGCCTTGTAACATTTGCTACCATCATACTCATTCTTTATTCTGTATACTCACTTGTTGTGCAAAGCCTTCTTTCCTACTAGCAATTCAGTCGGTTCCCATGTCCGATTCCCTAACAAGGAATCCATCTTATCCTTCATGGCTAACTCCCACTTGCTTGAGTTCTCATCTTGCAAGGCTTCATCATAACACTCTTGTAAGGTTGAATTTATTCAACCATCTAATTGGCTTTATTCCGTGCCAAATCTGCTTGTAATTCAGCATTTAGTAACCCCGTATTTAGGTGGGTTTGTTGTAAGGGTAGTGAGTGAGATAGAGTGAAGATTGCTCAAGAGTGTGCAAGAAAACAGAGAGTCGGGCTGGGACTCGCGGGTGACTCGCGGGGCGTAAAGCCGCTGTAAGCAAAGACACGTGCCAAGCATCTTTGGAAGATGAACAGTCATGCTAGCTGGAGCACTACAGACAAAACAGGACAATCGGCCATACGGTTAACTCGCGATCGATCTCGCGACTTAGTCAAGCCGCAAGGTCAAGCCGAGAGCCACCCCTGTTTTGTAAAACCGACGTTTCACATTCCTCTCCCACTCCAGTATAAATACCCCTTTTACCCACGATTGAATTAGAGCTTCCAGAGAGAATTTTGAGAGAGAAACCCTAAAGAAAAACAAGATTGTTTCACTCACAATCTATACCTTAGAGTCTCTTCAAATTCCTCTACTCTCTTCCTCTCCATTGTCAAATCCTTGAGAGGCATTATACCAAACCTGGTTCTCACCATCATCATCACTGTGAGACAGTTGTTTGGATTTACGGGAAGTAGTTAAGAAGGAACCAATCTTCATTGGTTGATGCTACGGTCTAGTAGCGGAATCCGGGAAGCTAGAAAAGAAAAAGGTTCGGCGCAACCTCGTTGGAGCAAGAAGCTTGGAGGGCTTAGGTGCACTTTGGGTAGATTAGGCTTGGAGGGTCTATTGCTGTCCTTGTATCCCAACTGTATTTTCTAGTGGATTGTTTATCGCTTGGAGGGCGGCGGAGAGGTTTTTCGCCGAGGACTTCGGTTTCCTCTTCGATAACACATCGCGTGTTGTCTTTGTGTTTGCATCTTCCTTCCTCTCTATCTTTGCCTTTTATTATCTCTTTGTGGTTTTATTTTGTTATGGCTTAGATAGTCTTTAACCAATTTCATATTATAGCATGTGTTAAGTTTCCGCACACTAGTTGTTTGACATATTGCTTGTATTGGTTAAGTTGTAATTTGGGGGTCTAAACGTTCAAAGGTGTTTTGTACACGTTTTTGAACTTTCAATACTCTGACTCACCACCATTAATCAACAGGAGATAATTTAGAGTGGGTGAATAATGCTGTGGAGGTCTAATGTTTCTGGAAGATCTGCGGACTTCAACTACGGGTGTACTCAGATCTACCTGTGAATTTACATTCTCCTTATCTTCTTCACCCCCTTTTTTGGACAAGATACGTTCAGTCAATTCATCTAAGTTGACAAACTCAGATTTCTTTTGATCTATCTTTGTAACATCCGACACTACAGTTGACCTGTCCTTGTACATAGCCTGTTCATTAAATATCACATTTCCACTTCTAATGATTTTCCTGTTTTGTTCATCTCAAAACCTATAGTCAAATTTCTCATCACCATAGCCAATGAAAAACATATTTTACACTTTGCATCAAGTTTACTACGAGCATCGAAATCAATATGAACATAAGAAATACAACCAAAAACTTTTAAATATGAAAATTTTACCTCTTTACCACTCCAAACCTCCTCAGGAAGTCTGAACTCCATAGGAACCGATAGTCTTCGGTTTATCGGGTAAGCTGCGGTGCTAACGATGTCAGCCCCAAAAATTTTTGGTAGTCCAACATGCAACCTCATACTCCTAGCACGCTCATTGAGAGTTCTGTTCATGCGCTCACCACACCATTCTCTTTGTGGTGTCTCAGGAATGGTCTTCTCCATCCTAATTCCCCGTGTAGCACAATACTCACCGAACCCTCCATCGATGTACTCTCCTCCATTATCCGACCTCAAACATTTTACTTTCATACCTGTTTCTGTCTCAACCATGGCCTTCCACTTCTTAAAAGTTTCAAATACATCAAATTTATTTTTCAGAAAATAAACTCATACCTTTCTGCTTGAGTCATCAATGAAAGTGATGTAGTATCTTGAACCTTCAAGGGATGCAACCAGAGAAGGCCCCCATAAATCAGTGTGTACTAACTCCGCTTTTTCAACCTTCTGTCCCGCGCAAGAAGCTCACTTTTTTCTGCTTTCCTAAGATGCAACTTTCACACATGTCAAAATTAATGGACTTCAATTCTGGTAGTTTTCCTTTGGACAGAAAGATCTTCATCCCTTTCTCACTCATGTGACCAAGTCTACAATGCCATAGGCTTGTATCAAGATTTGCATCAAGAATCGCAATTGTGTCTCTTGGACTTGAGGTCATGTATAGAGTACCGGTTCTCTTTTCACGAGCCAATACCCTAACTCCCTTTGTAACCTACCAAGTACCACCAACAAATAGTATTGCATGCCTTTCATCATCAAGTTGTCCAACAGAAATCAAATTCCTCCTTAGGTCAGGAATATGTCGAACCTTCTTTAGTAACCAAACAAATCCATTGGGCAATAATATTCAGGCGTCTCCCATACCTACAACATCCAAGGCTGAACCATCAGCCAAATACACCTTACCAAAATCACCCGCAACATAATTCTATATGATTTCTCGGTGTGGAGTGGTATGAAACGAAGCTCCTGAATCCAAAACCCAATCATCAAGTGGACTGTCTACTGTAAGAAGTAATGCATCTTGTACATCTTCTCATTAAGATATTAGCAGAATCATCTCCATTCTTCTTCTTAGAACTTTTGCATTGATTCCTAAAGTGACTTGTTTTCCCACAGTTCCAACATTATACTTGTTGGCCTAATCTAGATTTGCTTCTGTTTCGATTAGAATTTTTGGATTTTGAACTGCCTCGGTTTGAATTTCTCTCATTACCTCTACCTCTTGTCTCAAGATTTAGTGTAGAACCGGATCCCGAGGTTTCGCCTGCATCTCTTCTGCGAATCTCCTCGGCTAGAATTAAATCTCGTATGTCATTGTACTTGACTTTTCTTTTCCTGTAGAATTGCTTACTGCCATCCTTATTGCCTCCCAACTGTTTGGCAAAGAAGCCAAGACGATCAGAGCATGAATCTCATCATCAAAATCAATTTCTACAGATGACAATTGATTTGTGATAGTATTAAATTCATTCAGATGTTGTGCTCTTGATGCATTCTCTGCCATCTTCAAATTGAACAATTTCTTCATCGGATGCACCTTGTTGTTTGTGGACGGCTTTTCATACATACCGGACAAAGCCTTCATTAAATCTGCTGTGGTCTTCTCCTTTACAATATTGTGTGCAATGTGACCTAGACAGAGTTAACCTAATAACTCCCAATACCTGTCAGTTAAGAAGAGCCCATTCCTCAACCTTCACAACCTCGGGTTTTTCCCTTAGAAGCGGTAGATGCAATTTCCTCCCATAAAGGTAATCCTCGATTTGCATCCTCCAAAATCCAAAGTCTATGCCATCGAACTTTTCTATTCCAAACGCCTTTCCTACTTCCTCTGCCATTGCTCCCACTCAAACCTAACCCTAGGCTCTGATACCAGTTTAAGGGAATTTAACCAAAATCCCAACCTGTGAGAAACAAAACAAATAGAGAAAACACACGCCAAAGAAAACAATCACACGCACAAGACAATATTTACGTGGTTCGGCAATTTGCCAACGTCCACGGAGTTGCGGGGATTTCACTATTATCGGGGAAAAATACAGAGTACAACTTGCGGCTATAATATTTCTCTCTCACCCACAAGATAAGAAAACACTATTCTTTCTTTTTATGCGGCTGCTAGGTTATTAGGAATTATCTCTCACGGCTACCCTTAATCTCAAACCTAATATATATATGTCAAAGTCGGCTGTACTAGGAATTATATTCCTAGTTAAATTTGGTCAACTTGGGCTTGTAGCAATTCAAGCCACACGAGCCCACTTCAACACCAACTGCATGGGATGGAGGTTTTATCTTGATTACTCGAAGAATTGGTAGCATTATTTGGATAGAGTACATGAAGGCAAGTGTGACTGGGTTTCATTTTGAAGACTGGCTTTCCAATTGAGAAGGGCATTTGCCTCTGCCTCTTCATTCACAGAAAGAGAAGCAACATCCAATGAGGAATGTAACACAGCCAAGGCGGCCGTAAGAAGGGCTGAAAATACAAGTTGAAAACATATTCAAAACTCTATCTTAATATGTCTCAGCTGTTTTTTGCACACTATATACAGGTCTAGGATTTGAATGTCTCCTGCAATCAATTTTCGTCGTCAATGGGTAATAGAAATAACTACGTGTACGTAGTTATTTATTTATCTTCTCTCACGTTAAAGACAAATGTAGAATCGACCCAATATATTATTTATTTTTGACTATTGTTCACGGAACTTTCACACGAACTTAATGCATTTTAACTTTTTTGCATGCATCGTCAAGCAAGCGTGACTTTGGCTCTCTGAATATCACGCCTCTATCTCTACATGGGGTGTACTGGTGCACAACAATTTCTCAACAAATATATATAAATATATATATATATATATATATTGATTTCAATAATTAATTGTAAAAATTCTTCTACAAATATATATCTTGACTGAAAACTATATATAAATTTATACACACATCATATTAGAAAACATTAGAGAAAAAAAATTGAAGAAAGATAATGAAGTGAGTGAAAGAATGACACGACTTCAATTATTTCTTCTCAAAGCAAAAAAAGCAAATACTGATCAAAAGTGATTCACTTATGCTAAGTATGTTAAATTTGAACAGATTAATAAGTATATTTCCAAATGAGTTTCTACAGTTAGTTGCATCACAAATAATTAGCTAAATTAAGCCTACAATGATTCAAAGCATTGAAAAATGTTTTTTTTTTTTTAGAGAACACAGTGGGATCAAATTTTATCCATCCTCAACATCAACTTATCCTCTGGAGTATTGACCTGTTAAACATGTGTATTTTTTTTTTTTTTAATCTTTTTCAGTTTTATGGATGCACTTTATTTCAAACCACTTATTCATAACAGTTATTTACCCTTTTATTGATACAGTTCTCAACATATGGGTATTTTAAACCACTCACATTATTAAATAAAAAAAAAAAAAAAAAAATCAGGACATTTAATTATAATTAGGATAATTTTGTTTTCAAAAAGAAAAAAGGAAAATTCAAAGGATCCTATTTTCGTGTAAAACACGCTATGTTGCATTCTAAGTCTTCTTATGGAGCCAAACTTGCATATAGGGCCGTTTAAATAAATTTTTTTAAAAAAATCTCAGCATTATTAAATAAATAAATAAATCTTAGCACATTTAATTATAATTGGGATAATTTTGTTTTCAAAAAAGAAAAAAAGAGAATTCTAAGGATCCTATTTTCTTGTAAAACACGTTAAGTCGCATGCTAAGTCTTCTTTATGGGGCCAAACTTGCAGACAGGGCCGTTTAAACTTGCATGGTTTACTTGACTTGGAGATTAGACCCTAAATTTAGGGGCCCTCTTTTCGTGAGAACTAACTTAAGTTTCCTAATGTAGACAAAGTTACAGATAAAGCTATTGAAAATTTCTGCAAACAATTTGTGGAAAAGATATTAAGAGCATTAACATTGGAAAATGCTAATTTTACTCTATTTTACCATTCTAAAAAGTTACTTTATCATTACATCATATCATTTTACAATTTCTCCACATCCCAAAACTCTATTTTTATTAAAATATTATTTTTTAATCTTTCTTTATTATTTCTTTTAACTGTCACTTTTTTTCAGCTTACCTATGATTTCAACGGTCACATTTTACTGGGTTTTCATTTTTTCAACAGTCATGCATTTTTCCAACAGTGATTTTGAGAAAAAAAGTGAACCTTACCTAGCAAACTTTGCAGATATATTTCTAGTAATACACTAATACCTAGCAAACAAAATATATTTCGGTATTCATTAGATGAAAACAACTCCTCCATTCAACTGAGTTGAACTCACAATTTACTCTGTTTCAGCAGGGAGTATAACATTTCTTTGAAGAAACCAGTTATTTCAAATCAAAATATGGTCAAGCTTATTGAGATTCACAATTCTAAAATTAAAACAAATTAATGTCATCAACTTAGTTATCACTTGGTATATGTCACATAATTCTAAGTTTTTAGTTCAAACAAAGAGCTAGCTGGCTATCACAAGAACAAAAACCAATTACACTAAGGCCAAGGTAAGGTTCTCACTGGACAACTCTTTCAAAATAACCCCATTTTCAAACGCTGAAAAATAAGTTATATATCAAACGGGCACATATATATAAAGTTATAGTACACATACTAAATGGTATTTAGAATCAAATATGTCAATAAACATTCAAACATCACAACTGAATAATGACAATAAAAAAACCCCTCTTCTCTTTCACTTGAAAATTGTGCTAAAAAACAGACTGCCAACAATCAAAGTTGAGGGTGAAGGTTCTGGGATAACAGTGCAACATAAGACAAATATTTCTACCAAACTAATGAGATTAGAAAAGCAATAACGTTGAAGTATGCCATGTTTAAGAGTCGGCAATAGTTACTTCCACCTCGACACCAAGCTCAATCGTAGTGGAGGTAATCTGCTTAACAACATCTGGGGAGCTAAACAGGTCAATAACACGCTTGTAAATACGAAGTTCAAATCTATCCCAAGTGTTGGTACCTACAAACCAGAAACGAAAAGAATTAATAATATTCATACAAGGAAATGAACAACACAAAAACATCTTTCATAATAGATACATTTCTAATAACACCTAGAAAACAAGATTCCATCTGCTATTCAGATTTATTATGCATGTGCACAACATATCAAGCCTACAGTCATTACATTGTTCATTTAATTCATTCAGGCAACAATGAAACAAGGTATAGCATGATCAAAACGCAACAACTCCAAACAAGGTATAGAAGATTCGTACATATATTAAATTACAATAAAACACCACATGCATAACTCACACACTTACTAAGTTCCTACAACTCCCCTTGTAATTGCCATAAATGCTTAATGAGGTCTGTTTGGAGTTGAAAATGATTTTTATGGTCTTGAATACATTGATGGGTTTCAATGAACTCCGTAAATATATTTGTGTGCTCCTTTGATAGTTGTATAGTAGGATTATTATCAATTTGCTCATAATCTAATTCCACCGCTTCATTTACATCTCGCTCATCCTCAACGATCATGTTATGAAGAATTACACGAGCTTTCATGATGCCTTGAAGCATTTCACTATGGAAAAATCTTGCAGGTCCACGCACAATTGTATATCTTGCTTAAAGCACTCCAAATGCACGCTCTACATCCTTCCTATAAGCCTCTTGGGCTTTTGCAAATAATTGATTTTTTTGTCCTCATGGAGATGGAATTGTTTTAACAAATGTTGACCACTTCGGATATATGCCATCGGCAAGGGTAGTATCCCATTGTATACTTATGACCATTGATTGAGTAATTAACTGCAGGAGCACGTCCTTGTTCGAGCTCAGAAAATAGAGGAGACCGTTCTAATACATTGATGTCATTATTTGACCCAGGTAACCCAAAAAATGCATATCATATCCAAAGATCATATGATGCCACTGCTTCCAAAACAATGGTTGGCTCACGAATGTGACCAGAGTCTTGACCTTTCCATGCAACCGGACAATTTTTCCATTTCCAATGCATGCAATCAATGCTCCCTAACATCCCCGGAAATCCACGTCTTTCCCCAATGGCTAAAAGTCTAGCAATGTCTTCGTTGTTTGGGGACTTCAAGTATTCCTTGGAGAAAATATCAACCACCGCTTTAACAAATTTTTTCAGACTTTTCATTGCAAAGTGGATTCTCCAATCCGCACATACTCATCCATAAAATCAGCTATAACTCTATACGCAAGCATCCTAAGTGCAAATTGTTATCTTTTGAAGAGAAGATAAACCCCATTTTTGGGCATTATCTCTTTTTTGGATAAAGTAAGATTCATAAGTTTCTACCTTAGATTGAATACGGAGAAAAAGAGACCGACTCATCTCAAATCTCCTCCGAAATAAATTAGGAGGATATATCTTTTATGTCGGCAAAGTATTCGAGATAAAGTCTTTTATGGCCTGCCAAATGATCACATTCGATATACCGATGACGTTTACGACGTAATGTTGAACCCTTAAGAACTCGCCTCATTATCTCATCCTCATCTAAGTCGTCAAAAAGCAACTGTTTAAAATGAGAGCGACCTTTAGAGACAACCTTGAAGACAACAGTGTTAGAAAATTATCACTATTATTGAATAGGAAAATAATTAATAAGGGTTTAGAGAACATAAATAGCAGTAAACAGCCACATAAACAGCTACCAGAAAAATTAAACACACTAAAATGGCTTAAAACAGCCCTATAACAGATTTTGACAAATTCTGCCACTGAAACAGACATAAAACAGCCACATAAACATCAGTGACCAGCCACATAGACAGCTACCAGTGTTCAGATAAGCCTAGTAACACTCATAAGGTATGGCACTGCTTCAATCAAATGACTGATAAGAACAAAGAGTTTGTTTGTTTGTGTGCTTCTTGCTCCGTTAGAAGTGACTCTTGATTCCTCATTTTGAATCACAAATATTAACTACAGAGCGCATAATAAGCCTTTATTGGCAAGTTTAGTTGCAAACGGAACCATCATGACTTGTAAATTCAACAGAAATCTACCCCACATAAAAGAAGCACACGGAACCATCATGACTTGTAGATTCAACAGAAATCTACCAAACAATATTTAATTATACATTTAATATAGGAACCAAAAAGTAAAAATTAGGTAGCACTAATTTTTGTCTAAAAGGTAAAAATATGAGAGTGGTCGCAAACCAACAACAGAAATAAAGATTAAGATTTAGAAGAAAAGATTATGAATTTCAAGGTAAGATTTTAAAGTATAAATATAAACAATATATATATATATATATATACATATCCTTTTAGAAAGATAAGACACTGAAAAAAAACTTCAACTTCTACAAATAATTAAAGCCCTGTTGATGAAATTGGAAATGAGTGTAGAATTGGCAAAGCTACAAGGAAGGTCTCAACTTTCGGACATGTTGAAGCATATAGTGAAGATTCTTTCTGGAAAATTAAATTGCTTTACATGATCCTTGGCTGTGTAAATTCTAAATTAATAGAGTAAAGCTGGAAATGACTAGCATTCAAAAGAAAATCAGGTAGATTATAATCCAAAAGATAACATTTATGAACTAAATGTTTGATAGAATGTCAACTATTTTACTCTCGCTTTCAAATGTTTGCACCATTTAAAGTAAAAGTGATCAAACAATGAACAAATGAGTTACTTAAAAATCCAATTTTATTCTCATTTTACGTGATCCTCTAATTGAGAAACTTAATCTTTTCTTCTTCTTCATTTTTTTTTTTTTTTTTTGTTAGGGAGAAACTTAATCTTGGTTGTAATGTTTTTGTAGGACACAGAGAACTACACAATTCATGATTAAAAGATAAGCCAAGGGTGAACTACTTGCATGGACATATTGGGGCTTTGTTTAATGCACTGAGGTATGCCCATTTTCTATTGGACTGAAAACTGTCACACAAACAGCCACATAGAAGTATAAAACTGAAAACAAACTTAAAGTTGGAACAACCAATTGGTAGAAGATATGATATCAAACATAGAAAATACATAAGTTTTTCATACATAAGTTGGAACAATACATCACCTACATGTTCCAAATCTACGCTTAAAATAAGCCACTACCAAAAATAAGGTCGAAACAAAATGGCATCTACATATTCCGAACCCCAAACCTAAAATATTTTACTACCAAAATAAGGTTACGACAAGACATCTACATGTTGCTTGGGTCAAACCCAACTTGTCTTGCAAGGATTTGATCCTTGAGATTTTCAAAATAAAGTCTTTCTTTGTCATTCATGCCACTTGTATCCATGGTCATTATTCTTCCCTCCCCCCTCATAGTTTCAAGACGAATCCTTTCCGCATCCACTTGAATCTTATCCGCTTTGATGCAAAGAGCATCTTTGTCTTGTTCATGTGATGCCTGAATATATTGCAATTTTTTCGCCAAATAACCATCAAAACCCTTATCACCATCTTTCCTCTTTCGCTTAGCCTTTTCGGCTTTTCTACCAATTGGTCTCTCTAGTATCACTATGTCATCATCATTACTATCAACTTGATCGATTGAACTTGGAGCTTGAGGGAGCCTTTTTGATCTTTCCTTAGGCATACTCCACTTTGGTTGGTTCTTCAACACAACCCAACAATGTTCATAAGTAAAAGCTATGTTTTTGCTGGTTGTTGGATTTGGTGTAGCTTTATATAGATCCTTTTCATCTTTCAACTAAAGTTTTGTTTTAAAAATAAAATAGTTAGAGTCTTGAAACTATAAAGGAAATTAATATTATGACACCATTGCAATATAATTTATACCTTGTCCTCGTCGGTCTC
This sequence comes from Quercus dentata, assembly GCA_028216015.1. Taxonomy (NCBI): domain Eukaryota; kingdom Viridiplantae; phylum Streptophyta; class Magnoliopsida; order Fagales; family Fagaceae; genus Quercus; species Quercus dentata. The sequence goes on along the minus strand of CP116452.1, from coordinate 69,822,040 downwards.
AGCGCTTCTATTTTAGGCTTCAACTTTAGCCATGAACCTAGCAAACCTACTTGTCTCCCTATTAATATTTCCCCATCGACTTGATAGAGAGGTAGAAGAATGTGTGGTTCCGTAAGTATCGTTCACAAAAAAGTATTCCCAAATTTTCATCCAAAAATTTTCACCCTTTTGATCAATACCATGCACAAGATCCATGCTAATGTTAAGCCATGCGAGAGATGATGAGGAGGAGGTCCTCATCTACATTGAAGTTGCCACCACGTTTAGAGGTGACAATTTCAACTTCCGGTAAAGACTGGATGGGCATTAAAGGATTTTGAGACCCACTTAAAAATGGTTCCACAAAATCGGAATCCGCTTGTAAGAAATTACCATATTGTTCATAGTCTTCTTGCCTAACCATTCCTTTTAAATAGGGAACTTAAAACAATTAGTGTATGAAGTCAATTAGTGTATGAAGTCAATTCTTATTTGCATCTTTACAATCAGTATAAGCTAATAATAATATTTTGGTGGCAACTTCTCACATATAGCAACATCCTACAATTGGGGTTAACAACTCCTAATTAAAACAATATATATTGACAACTCCTAATCAAAACAATATATGTTGACAGCTCCTAATCAACATATTTCGACTATACTACAGTAATTTTTTGTTACAGAAATACTAGCCCCATACACAGCCAAATATTAATAGAATACACCAACACCGATTATCTAATAAAATTGGGATTTTGGTAGAAAGGAGGAGTTGTTGAATGATTTGTGAGGAAAAAAAAAATCTTATCAAAGAACGGTTTTACAGAGGGGTACAGAAACAAAGAGAAAAGAGAGAAGGGAGAGAAATAGATAGAGAGAGATACTTACTGGTAATTGAAGATAAACCTAAGCAAACTTTCTCAAGATGTTAATCCTGTGCCTAAGAGCGAAAACCCCTCGTGATGAAGCTGAATCTCACCTCTGCAAACATCAACAACAATTCTTTGATCAAAACCCAAACACAAACACAAGCTGAATCCCTCTTTTTCTTGCAGAGAGAGAAAAGAAACACAAACACAAAAACTCTAATGCATTAATCAAAACCCACCTTATAGTCGGCACCAACACCGACGGATCAAAACCCACCTTACAGTCAAAACACTCCAATACATTGATTAAAACTCTAATATGGGTGAATCGGTGAATGGGTGAGGGTGAATCGGTGAATGGGTGAGGTGAGGGTGGTGAATCGGTGAATGGGTGAGGTGAAGGTGAATCGATGGATGGGTGAGGGTGAAGCTTCAACGATGGAGATGGCTAAGGGTGAATGGGTGAAGTGAGGGTGAATCGGTGAATGGGTGAGGTGAGGGTGAAGCTTCAGCGATGGAGATGGCTGAGGGTGAATGGGTGAGGGTGATTCGGTTGAGATGGCGATGGCGATGAAGAAATTTCGGAGATGAGAGAGCAGATGGCGATGACAGAGAACTACACAGTTGAGAAATTTCGGAGATGACAGAGAACTACAAAATTTCAGAGATGGCGATGCTATTATTTCGGAGATGGCAATGAAGAAATTTCGGCGATGAAGAAATTTTGGAGATGAGAGAGCAGATGGAGAAACAGAGAAGGAATAGAGAGAGAAGAGCCCACACAGAATGTGTAATATGTTGATGAGAGAGAAGTTTTGGAGGAAAACGTTAGTAAAATATTATTATTTTTTTTACAATATCATGAACAATACAATTCTATGTTTAGAATTGTACTATAGCAATATTGCAAAAGAATTTGCAATCTTGCTGTTTACAATTCCCTGATGCAAGAGTTTTTAGGGGTTAAAATGCTAAATTTGCCTTAGATTTGGCATTAGTATTCTCCAATGCTAATGCTCTAACAGATTACATAACGCGTATTGGATGTTAGATGTTGCTGTCCTTTGTCACCAAAAAATGCACAATTTATAAATTTTAGTAAACGCATCCAAATGAGTTTCTACAGTTAATAATATCACAAATAAATTGAGCCTACAATGATTTAAAGCATTAAAAATATATATTTTTTTTTTTCAAAAAAACACAGTGGGATCAAATTTTATCCATCCTCAACATCAACTTATCCCCTAGTATGATAAAGCATTTCTGCATAGATTCTTAACATATGGGTATTTTAAACCACTCATATTATTAAATAAATAAATAAAAATCTAAGCACATTTAAATATAATTAGGATAATTGTATTTTCAAAAAAAAATTTCTAAGAATCCTATTTTCGTGTAAAACAGTACGCTAAGTCCCGCGCTAAGTCTTCTTATGGAGCCAAACTTGCATACAGGGCCGTTTGCATGGTTTACTTGACTTGGAGACCATACCCTAAACTCAGGGCCCTCTTTTCATGAGAACTACCTTAAGGTTCCTAATGGAGACAAAGTTACAGATAAAGCTGTTGAAAATTTCTGCAAACAATTTGTGGAAAAGATATTATAGCAGATTACATAATGCTAATTGGACATTAGATATTGCTGTCCGCTGTCAATGTTATTTAGACCCAAAAAAATGCACAATTTATAAATTTTAGTAAACGCATTAAATCATGTTTTGAAACCATAAACGTAATTTTTTGCCCAAAATATGATAATCAAACAGGCACTAAAGTCTCCCAATTGAGAAAAACTTATAGAGGATGATTTTGAAAATGTCTTCAAATACTTTGTGGAAAAGGATGAGGATGTCGTACCAGAATAGTGTATGTTGAATATCCGGAGGTTGTGTTGGAATTCATACATAATGGAATATGCAGTTTCGGGATTTTTCAGGAAAAAAAAAAAAAAAAAACCGAGTGTTGACATTGGTTTACTTGACTTAAGACAGTGCTGTCCTTCGTAGAGTATAAATATATATCACAGAAGTAGTGAAGTGTTAATTCGGCTCTCTTACAGCCATTAAGCCATAAATGGATTCCAAGACTTCCATTAGGCTTATCATAATCTCGATGCTTTTCTTTCTGTTTCTCTCATCTACAATGGTGATTGCTGACCCAAGCAATGTTGTCCCACCAGCCAGTGAGTCGTTTAATTAATCTAAGTGTGTTCTCGCGTGCATGGTTTAAAAGTTTTTTATGAACTAGTTTTATATTTATCCAATTTCTTGTTTTGCTTGCAGAAAAGAAGAGTTCCTTGCCACGAACAATTGTTGTCCAAAGGAAAATTAATGTGCAACCCCCGGACGAGCTGTCACATATTGACGGTCTCATTATGCCTTAACATTGCTAAGATTGTCGTGTAATTCTTTAATACCTATGGGATGTGATACTCAATTCTCTCACATGAAATTGATTCATGATGAGATTTTTTATTTATATGAAATAACAGTGTACGGGATTATTGTATCCCGGATATACTAAATAATTTTCAAAGATTGTGGTTATAATTACGAAATAGTTATGTAATAATTAGACTAAAGTATACATTTAGTCCTAAAGTTTGGGTTGTTTTCATTTTAATTCTTTACATTTTAAAATTTTAATTTTGGCCCTTTATGTTTGATTCCATTTTTCTATTGCCTATTTTCATTAACTATCCGACAACACTGGATAAAATATGGGTGACATGTTTTAATGAATGACACTTGTTTAGCACTTAACGGTTAAATCTATATATTACTAAAAGTTAAAGCGTAGCATTTAATGTTGTTACGCTCACATTGAGCCACATCAGCAACCATGTCATTTCTATCATCTTTTCTAAAATTTTCCTACAATTTTAAAATAGTTTTTATCAATTTTGAAATACAGATAAATATAAAATATTTTATAGCCCTATCTCCACCATAAAGCCCACTTCTTATACATTTAATTACACCATAAAGCCCAAACCCAAAGCCTTTTCAACTAATACCTTTTAAAACCCTCTGTTTTCACGGTTTCAACTTTTTGTTTTCCTACACGGTTTCAATTTCCTCTCCCCACGTTTTAGTTCTTTCCCCTTCCCCACTTTGTTCTACGGTTTCACATTTAATTCACGCCAGCCTCTCTCCCTTCTAATAGTGGCCTCTCTGTCTTCCTTCCTTCCTGTCTTCCTCTCCTCACACTCTTTGTATAAATACTTGACATGTGGCGGGATGATTCGGTTGAGGTATCTCTAAATCCCGTTTCTTTTGTGGTCCATTCTTTTGTTTGATTTTTTTTTCTCTTTTTAGTGCCTTTATCGTGATGTGGTGTGGATGATTGTTTACTACCTCTTTCATAGGGTGTTGAATTTTTGATTGCTGGGTTTTTTAATTGGAGTTTTACCTCTTTAGGTCTGTTCATTTTGAGTTTTTTTATTGCTGGGTTTTTTTTTTTTTTTTTTTTTTTTTTTTTTTTTTTTTTTTTTTTTTTCGATGCGATTCCAATGACTTAGTATGACTCTGATTTCTTAGTGTAGTGTTGTGGTGTTTGCTTTCGCTGTTTTCCAACAATTGGTATCAGTGCCTACTTCAATATCATGATTGTATAATATGTTGATTGGGTTTTAGAATCAAAGCAAATTGTTTTCCTAGTGTTTCAATTTTCTGCAGTAATTTTTCTACATAATTGTGTTTATCATGGTCTTTGGTTTAGACATGGTTTGATATTCATGGTTTTGATTTTAAGTCATTGTGCAAGCGTTTTTATTTTGTACTAAGATTGTGTTTTTTTAATCGAGATTTATAAGGCTGCTATGGTGTGGCTGATTGTTTACCGCCTCTTTGTTAGGGGGTTGAATTTTTGATTGCTGGGTTTTTTAATTGGAGCTCTACCTCTTTTAGGTCTATTCATTTTGAGTTTTTTGAAAATTCCTGGGTTTTTAATTCTATATGATTCCAACGACTTAGTGTGACTTTGATTTCTTAGTATAGTGTTGTGGTGTTTGCTTCCACTCTTTTCCAACAATTGGTATCATAGCCTACTAATTTGGTCTGTTTTAGAATCAAAGCAAATTGTTTTCTTGGTGTTTCAATTTTCTGCATAATTGTGTTTATCATGGTCTTTGGTTTAGACATGGTTTGACATTCATGGTTTCAATTTTAAGTCATTGTGCAAGTGTTTTTATTTTGTGCTAAGATTATTTTTTTAATCGAGATATATAAGGCTTAAATCTCTCTCCCCACCTAAGATGTATCAAGATGGGATTATAATGACATGCCATCTTTTATTCATCCTAGAAATATGGGTAGGTCTGATTTACTAACCATTATTATAGTAAAAAATCTGGGTGGGTCTATAAAATATGTCATTGCAAGTTTCAACTTCCCATTAAATATGTAATTAACTTAAAATATGTCCGGGAAGTTGATGCATCCTATTAAAATACGTCTTTCAAGAAGAGCAAAACATTATAGTAAACATTTTATGCATCCTATTAATCTAAGTGGTTCTTACTTGCAAGTTTCAACTTCCCATTAAATATGTAATTAACTTGAAAGACGTATTGTAAAATGTTTTGCTCCTTTAGTTAATTAGTTAATTACATACTTCAAAAAATTAGTTCTTTAGTTCAAATTAGTTATAAAAAAATAAGAAAATAAAAAAGCAGAGCAAATTAGTTCTTTAGTTCAAACATTTTATAAATTACGTCTTTAGTTCTTTTTTGAGCAATACATCTTTCACATATTTTCAATGCGTCTTTCCCATTTAATGTTTGAAGTTGAAAGTATGTAATTAACTAATGAAAAAATATTTTTAATTAATTTTATTGATCTTTTTCATGTGAGAATGATATATTTTTAATGGCAAATTTTTAATGAAATTGGAGGGAAGACCTAAATTGCAGGCAATTTTTTATTGGCGATATCTCAATAGGGAATATGTAAATTTTGATTTTGACAGTATTTAGAGTACTATTGCATGCTGTTCAATCGAGAGGCATTTGTAAAAATGTTCATGCCCAAGCCAGTGATAATTGAATGATTACTCTTTATGTACTCATATCATAAAGGAATCTATGGAAAACTCTGATAAGATAATCTGCATTTACTCAAGAACTTCTCCACTATTAGATTTGGTCACATGTATTTGGAAGTCCACTAAAAATATGCTAAATGATTTAAATTCTTATATCATTTTTATTCATTCTTGCATTACTTTTTTTTTTTTTTTTTCTTATTTATTTATTGGTGATTCACAAGTGTCATAGATAGATTCACAGCTATTACCACTTTGGAGGCGAAAAGCAGATATTTTGGATAAAAAAAACATATATATGAGCAATTTGGGCTTGATACAAATGCACATACTCAAAACATATTACTTCTCATTTTCTGCAGTGTATTGTTTAATGAGTTGCTTTGCTGAGAAATTCCGTTGTCAATCGAATGTTTATGTAACCAAAGGAATTATCCAAAAGAAATAGAACATTGTTGAATGAGTTGCTTTGCTGGGAAATTCCATTGTAAATAAAGTTGGAGTTGTTTCTTCAAGTATGTCCAACTCACTTATAAATAAAATGAAAAGGTTATGCTAACATATTTTTATATTATCTTTCGATATGCTAAAATAATTTTTATGTTATCTTTGGGTTGTGTAGGATGTTCAATTTTTCTACCAATTTATCATAGATTATCTATTAAATTGCAAGTTCAAAAGCTGGAATATTTCTTTAGGTATCACTAAATATCGGTTGTAAATAAAATGAAATGTTTTACTAAAATAGTACTCATATTATTTTTGGTGGTGTAAGTTGTTCATATGATCCATCACTTATTTGAAATGATTTTTAGGTGGGTGTAATCAAATGGCTTTCTATAATTAAGACAAAACATTTAATGAAGAGATACCGCTACTTCTAGAATTGTTTCAAAGACACAAATCAGAGCTTAAATCTCTATGAGATTGAATATATGTCATTGATCATTGAAATGGGCAGCTTAGGAGAGTATAAAAGTTGAGGGGGATAAAATAGTGCAAAAGATAGGGGTCCTCAAGTTGTCTTTCTTGGGTTCATAAATTTCGAACAGTAGAAGAAAAAAAAAAAACAAAACAAAACAAAAGAAAAAGGATGGCATATAGAGCATGTAGGTGAGAATTCGGGCGAGTGCTAAAATAGGCGGTGGAAGCTTTTAACACAAAGTGAAAGAGTAAAAATAGAGGGAGATTAAAACCAAAAACAGAGAGAGATTAAAAAAAAAAAACGATGTTGGTCTAAAAAATGAGGTTGGTTTAAGTATTTGGGTTGGGTCTTATCTTGTGATAGTTTCATTTATAATGGAACTACATAAGGCAGGAATCTTCAAATAGTCTTAGAAAAATGCTCTTCATGTTTCTTGTATGAACTTACTTAACAACCAAGAAGACACTAAATAAATGACAGCAAAAAATCAATGCACCCCAAAACATAAAATATAAGATCTTCTTGATTGTGTGTATTTGCACGCGAGTGTTTGTGTTCATTCATTAAAAAAAAAAAAGTTCTTGGTGTTCAATGATATGGACACCTGTCACTATTTTAATTACTATTTTACCCACCCATTGCTCACAAGTTACCTGTTAATTTGCATGTTTTAAAGTTGGATTGCTTATTCAAGAATGTCTAACTCTCAATTATAAATAAAATGAAAAAGGCTATGCTAAAATATATTTTATATTATCTTTTGGTTGTGTAGGTTGTTCATATTTTCTACCAGTTGATTATGAATTATCCATTAAATTGCAAGTTCAAAAGCTGGATTGTTTCTTCAAGTATGTCCAACGAATAAAATTTCCACATTCTACTCCAAATACTAATCTCTAATAATACACAATTAATTCCATCACCAAAAACTCCAATCACCATGAATCCTGCAATATATTGCTCATACATATATAATGCAGCTTGAGTAGTAATGCATAGAAAAATATTAATAATTAATAATTAATAATATATAATAATAACACTATCAAAAACAAATTTATCACGCACAACGCGCAAGTCTGCGACTAGTTACTAATAAAAATGGACTTATATGGATGATGTGTCTAAATGGATGATGGTAATTAAGTAGCACTTGACGGTCAAATTACAACCAAAAATTAATTTATGTAGGTGACGAGTATTAATGAATGACATTGATTTCAAACCCACATTTGAGTTTCAGAATTTTGCTTCCTTCTCATTTGAGTTTTTTATACTTGTAAAATTCTCTTAACAAATGCATTTCTAATAGTTTAAGAATGAGCTAGGGGCCAAAATGGGCAAATGTCCTTTTCGTGCAAAAAAATCAACATTTTGCCCTCTTTCCCAAACTAATTAGGGAAATGCTTATATTTTGATACTTGATTTTTGGACAATCGAGTTATAATAAACTAAAAATTAAAAAAATAAATAAAAATTTCTGGAACTCGAGCTCCATGAACTCGAGTTCCATGCAATTTTTTAAAACCCTATAGTGGCGTTTTAAAACCCTATAGTTGCGTTTTAAAGCCCTATAGTAGCGTTTTAAAACATACAAGTTTTTTCTTAAGTCCGATCGCTCCATAGAGAGCCCTATAATGGCATTTTAAATACCTATAGTGGTGTTTTTTATGGAACTCGAGCTCCATGAACTCGAGTTCCATGCAATTTGTTTAAATTTACCTAGAACTTTGTTTCATGGAGGCCTATAGTGGTGTTTTTAATGGAACTCAAGCTCATGAACTCGAGTTCCATGCAATTTTTTTTTTTTTTTTTTAATTTGATCGCCCCATACTCGATTTTGAGAAAATCAAGTTACAAAAGAGGGGCATTTCCCTAATTAGTTTGGGAAAAGGGGTAGAATGTTGATTTTTTTTGCACGAAAAAGGCATTTGCCCATTTTGGCCATGAGTCAGTCTAATTTATTTAATAGCTTTGAGGTGTATTTGTTTTGACTATGTGTCTAGCAACTGCTGCTTGATCATTTTAGTTTTATATGTTGTTATTTACTTAGTTTTGAAAGCTTAAATAGTGTAAAACTTTATAGCTAGTCTAGACTCCCAATTTTAAATTACGACTTAATTGTTTTTACTCTAACTTATTTAAGTGCAGAATATGAGTGAATGATACGCAATAACCGAAACTACTCTCTAAGCCATAACCACAAGCAAGCAATAATAAATATAAAGCTTAAAGAAAAAGGAAAGAGAGATGCAAACAAAAGAAAACACCGAGACGTGTTATCGAAGAGGAAATCGAAGTACTCGGTGAAAAACCTCTCTACAACCCTCCAAGCCGAAATCAATCCATTAGTGAATAAAGTTGGAGTACACGAATATCAAATTTTGACAGGTCACGTGTTGAGACCTGATGTGTCTATCTATTTTTCTTCAATAATTGACATGGCACCTTTATTTTAATATTTTTATTAGTGGATTAATGACTTGGTATAATTTGAACCACTTATTTCAAAATGAAAGGTCAAGATTAAAATAACTTTATGTAGTAGAGAATGCTAAGAACTTTAGAGGATTTTGATTTTGTCTTTTGATAGTTGTTTTAACTTTTAAATGGTTCACGAAGAGAATTAAAATTTAGACCGTTTTGCTTAAATGGTATTTAAAGTTTAAAATTTATTTCATAATAGATACATGTATTACTAGGAGGGTTTGTGAAGAGTGCTAATTCTCGGTTGCGGGATGGAGACAGTTTCTTGAAACAATCGGTGAAGAAAGGACTAATTCTCCGTATTTTAGACTAGTCGCAACCTCGATTCTTTGTCTATAGAAGGACAGGTTCAAATTTCTGTAGCCATTGTTGCCTTGTTACTAGATTACAAGTCTGTTTTTGCCACTCCTAAGGGGCTGCCTCCCTTAAGAGATCATGAACACCATATCAACTTGAAGGATGGAGCTCAAGCTGTATCTCGAGAAAGCTTACAGTACCCTTACTATTAAAAAAATGAAATTGAGAAAATTGTTAAAGAGTTGCTGTCTGTTGGGTTTTATTATAAACAAGAGTGCCCATTTGCTTCACCTGTTGTTCTTCTAGTTAGGAAGGCTGATGGCTCTTGGAGGATGTGTATTGATTACGGGGCCTTGAATCAAGAGACCATTAATGATAAGTATCCCATACCTGTCATTGATGAATTGTTAGATGAATTGTTTGTTTGGTGCTACTATTTTCTCTAAGTTGGATTTAAGATCCGGGTATCACCAGATTAGAATGAAGGAGGAAGACATCCCAAAAACTGCCTTTAGGACTCATGATGGTCATTATGAGTTCTTGGTAATGCCATTTGGTTTAATCAATGCACCCTTAACTTTTCAGTCACTCATGAATTCAATTTTTAAACCTTATTTAAGAGACTTCGTCTTGGTGTTCTTTGATGACATTCTTGTGTATAGTAAGAATTTGGCTAATCATGTTGGTCATCTTAAATTGGTGTTAGAAACATTGGTTAATCATCAATTGTATGCCAAACAATCAAAGTGTGTGTTTGCTTGTAAGGAAGTGGAGTATTTAGGGCATCTAATTTCTGGTGAAGGGGTGAAAACAGATCCAAGGAAGATCTACTGCTGCTATGCGGCGATGGCCTATTCCTAAGGATGTGAAAGCTTTAAGGGGGTTTTTGGGCATAACTAGCTACTACAGGAAGTTTGTTAAGGGATATGGCTTGTTTGCAGCTCCTTTAACTGCCTTGTTAAGGAAAGACTCCTTTATTTGGACCTCTGAAGCTTCACATGCTTTTCAATTACTCAAGGATGGTATTCCAAATTCCCCTGTGCTAGCCCTACTTGATTTGACCAAGTCATTTGTTATGGAGTGTGATGCATCTGGATTGGGTATTGGAGTTGTTTTAATGTAGAACCAAAGGCCAATTGCCTTCCACAGCCAAGCTTTGAAGGGAAAAGCACTTGCCCTTTCCACTTATGAAAAGGAATTGTTGGCCTTAGTGGTGGCGGTGAAGAAGTGGAGACCTTATCTTCTTGGCGGATCCTTTGTAATCAAAACAGACCATCAAAGTCTGAAATATTTGCTGGAACAAAAGATTGGTACTCCTACTCAGCAAAAAAAGTGGATCACCAAGTTACTTGGATATGCCTTTATAGTTGAGTATAAGCATGGTATGGAAAATTTTGTTCTTGATGCACTTTCAAGAAGAGAAGCTACTGGAGATGTTGATGTTGACTGTGGCAAGGTGGGTACCGTATGCATTATCTCCTTTCCTACCCCAAATTGGCTTGATGATCTCAAAGCCAGCTATATCACAGAGCTTGCCATCCAACAAACAATCTAGGCACTTAAGTCAGGACAGAATGTTCCAGTTGGGTTCACATTTTGCAATGATTTGTTGTTCTATAAAGGTAGGCTATTTTTAGGAAGTTCACCTCAAACTTTAAAAACTCTTGTCTTGCAGCAAGTACATGATAGCCCTTTAGGGGGTCATTCTAGATATTTAAAGTCTTTCCATAGACTCAAGAAGGACTTTTATTGGACTGGTATGGGGAGAGATTTGAAGCAATTTATCAAGGAATGTGATGAATGTCAGAGATTGAAAAATGAGACTTGCCTCTCTGCTGGCTTGTTACAGCCATTGGTTATTCCAAATAGGCCTTGGCTTGACATTAGCATGGATTTTGTGGAAGGGCTGCCTAAGTCTCGGTAGAAGTCAGTTGTGTTTGTTGTGGTGGACAGATTCACCAAATATGTTCATTTCATTCCATTGGCTTATCCTTACACGGTTGCTAAGGTTGCTCGATTGTTCATGCAATTTGTTTTTAAGTTATATGGACTGCCTTCCACCATTGTGAGTGACAGGGATACAGTGTTCACCTCTAAATTTTGGTCTAAATTGATGAAGCTGCAAGGAATTAGTTTAGCTATGTCATCTTCTTACCACCCTCAAATTGATCGCCAAAATGATGTAGTGAACAAGAGTTTGGAACATTATTTGAGGGCCTTTGCTCTTGACAAACCTCAATCTTGGGTAGACTGGCTTCCTTTGGTTGAGTTCTGGTTCAACACTAACTTCCATACTTCTCTTAAGCTTACTCCATTTGAAGCTCTTTATGGCTATTCTCCTCCTAAGGTTGTAGATTATGTTCCGGGCACTACAAGAACAAAGAATTGTTGATTCAGTTTTGCGGGATAGGCGGCAGCTTTTCTCTTTGCTCAAGCACAACTTAACTGCTACACAAAAAAGAATGAAGTGGTTTGCTAATAAGAAAAGAGTGGACATGTCTTTTGCTGTGGGGGATTGGGTGTATCTTAGACTACGACCTTACAAGCGATCCTCAATTCAGTCCAGGAAGTTTGGCAAGCTAGCTCCTCGTTTCTATGGACCTTACCAGGTTGTGCAAAGGGTGGGAGAGGTTTCTTATAAGCTTGATTTACCTGCAGGTTCCTAAATCCATCCAATGTTTCATGTATCCAATCTCAAAGCTAAATTGGGTGCTCAGGTGGTTCCTAGGCCTACTTTGCCCTCTTTGATCAGTAGATCAAATTCTTAACCCTAAACTAGTGGCCATTTTAGCTACCTGGTCTCATCAGTTGAGAAGCAGACTTATCACTCAACTGCTGGTGCGGTGGCAAGATGAGAGTAAGGATGATGCTACCTGGGAGAGTCTATTTGTTTTACAACAAAAGTTTCCTCACCTTGTGGGAAAGGTGCTTTGAAGGGGAGGGAATTGTTAGGAGTGTTGGACTATGTTACTTAGCAAGGTCTTTGAGGTGTGCATGTGGTGCTGATTAGCTATGCATGTGATGCTACATGTGGGTCTTTGGTGGTGAGGTGCGTGTATGAGTTGTTGATGAAGGGTGTGCTAGTTCTTTGATAAGGTGTGCGGTGGGAGTCGATGAGGTGTGCATCCATTAGTGCTTTGCCCGAGTGTACAATGCTATTGAAGTATAGGTGATAAGTGTAATTGATTAGTTGGCATTATATACTTGTATCCACACTAGTGTTGCAGAAAATAAGAGTTAGTTAATATGGTTAGTTAGTTAGAATATTGACATTTGGCTTGGCGATTAGAGAGTGAGACTGTGAGAGGTATTAGAAGAGTGTGGAAAGGATGAACATGTAATCGAAAAACAATTCTTAATTCTAATCTTCTTAATTCTTTCTCCAATTCCTTTCTATCTCTCTATTCATTCTCTTCCTCAATTTGGAGGTCTAGTTGTCCTCGAATTCAACTACTAAACACCCCTGTTCTTAACATGGACAACCTTTGTAGATAAGCATGAGAAAAGTATAAAAAAATAAAAATAAAAATCCCTTTAGAGATCAACAGGTATATATGAGAGAGGGAGAATTTGGAGGTTTCTACAAATTTTGGATCAAAACTATATATGGATAATCTCTTGAATTTTTGAACTATATATAAAAGAGGACTAAACCAGAACAAAGGTTTTGTAGACTCAAAAAAAAAAAAAAAAAAAAAAAAAAAAAAAAAACCCTAACTTAGAAAGTCTAGAAAACAAATATATGTGTAGCCAACCCATATCCTGGAGGTGTTTGAAATTGAAAAAAAAAAAAAAAAAACTTGTAAGGGTAACGACATCGCTCCCTAGCCCACTTGAAAAACAAAACAAATCCCGAAAGATTGACCTGAGAAATTTGAGGAACCGAGGGAGAAAGAAAGGGGGGAAAAGAGAGAGGCCGAGAGAGAAAGAGAGATCGAGAGAGGGGGAAGAGAGATCGAGAAGGAGAAGAGAGATTCGCGGTGGCTCCACACTGCTCCGTCGGGATAGGGTCTACTTGGCGGCTCAACACTGTCGAGCGAGGGTCTACTCGCGGTCCCTCTTCCTCTAGAGCCTTATCACTTCCCAACAAAACCTTCAGCTGCTTCAAGAATGGTGACCCTGTACACCCACACACACCATTGCACCATAGAATGTTGTACTTGTCAACCATGGTTTAAATAATTTTTGTGATTATGATATTGCCATTGATCTAGAAGTGTAAGAGATTCTGATTTCTATGCTATAAAAATGAAATAAAGTATTCATTTCTAGCATTTTCAACCTGCAAAGTTTTGAATTTTGGATTTTCGTCTTGATCTGCTATGTGGGTCTAGTGTATTATAAGCTCACCGTCATTCAAAGCTTAGGAATTCTACTTATTTCCTGCCTTACAATACTGATTGTTATGGTACCTGGTTAGACCCCAATGTCGGATAAAAAGGAAAGGTCTTTTGTTTGTGTTGTGTATTTGATCAATGACCTGATCGGAAACTTTGTTGTGTTTTGATGTCATTTGGGGCGGATTGGTGGTTTGTACGGTGGTTTCGGAGTGTAATGGGTAATGGATTGAGGTGGTGACAGGCCAACAACAATGGGTCAGCTGTGTTTGTGTGGTTGTGGGATGACGGGGTCTCTTCTCCCTCTCCGTCTCTCTTCCCTCTCTTTCTTTATCCCTCGGTTCCTTAAATTTCTCAAATCACGGGCTGAGGATTTGTTTTGTTTTTCTAGTGGGCTGGGGATCGACGTCGTTCGCTTAGGTTTTTTTTTTTTTAAATTTAAATAAATAAATAAAATCATCCAAAACTAATGGCAGCACTTAACGAAAGACTAATAGAGAACTGAATTGATTATACTTGAAATTTAGAGGAGTGAAATGACAAAACCAAAACTTAAAGAACTAAACTAACAAAAAGTAAAACTTAGAGGGTTAGTTTTGCATTTTGCCCCCCCCCCCCTCTTTTTTTTTTGTAATGAGTAATAAAATTGGTATTTAAGTGTCCAACCCATTTATTCATATTTTTGGTCAAAATATGTTTAGGTGAGGGGAGGCTACCCCATACTAGAGCTAGGGCAAGTCACAAGCCTCGAAGAGAACTTACATTGGACTTATAGATCGCCTATCAAGGATTGCTAGCAACAGGACTCAAACTTAGACCTTTTGGATGAAATGTTTGAGCCTTACCAACTAAACAAATCCCCGTTGCCCATCCACCCCATTTATGTCAGTGCTTGAACTCATCTATTTGCTACCCCTACATTAGAGAAATTATAAAGTGTACTTTGGAGGACCACGACTACAATGGCTTATGGTAATAGAAGTAATCCACTTCCCATCAACGCTAGTTTTTTTAATTGTAATTTATTTATTTATTTCTGTAATAATATGAGAACTGCACTAGCTTGGCTTAAGAACAAAGAAGAGTTTGTATTGGGTCCATAATAAGTTATTAACCAACCCCATCAACATTAATCTTAATATTTTTCATTGATTAGGGAGTGTTTGAATACCGCTTATTTTGCTAAAACTAAAAACTTATTGTTGAAAGTCTCGTAGATAAAGGTAAAAGTTAGTTAAAATAGTACAGTGGGGCCATGAATAATATTAAAAAGTGCAATGGGGTCCATGAATAATAACAAAAATAAGTTTAATAGTAAAATAATTTTAATTTTCCATCCCAATCCAAATGCACACTTAATGTAGAGATATCGTTGGCTTTAAATCGCTAAGGTAGGCATATTGGACAATGGTCAAAATCTGCTAAAGTTTGACTCATAAACCAAAAATTAGATCTGGTTAGCCTGAAGTTCATCGTCCAAATGATGACAAGGAAGAGGAAAGATGTTGGGTTTGAAATAGGCTACATTGGTTTGGGCATATACCTTTATTTTAATTAAAAGATCAAACAAAATTGCCATGTTTCATTTTCTAATTTTAACAACTTTTGGATACCTTTTTTTTCAATGATTCAAAATTTTATTTAAAATAAAAAATTTAAAAAAAAAATCACCTAAAATTATGTCATTTTAGTTGGCATTTTGGAAAATTGTCTAACAGAAGTAGACAATATGACCGCATTGAACTCCGGATGCAAATTTGAAGGGTGAAATTGATGAAATTCAAACTTTGAACACCAAAATGATAATTGACCCAATCTTAGAGGACTTAGAATGAATTTTATCCTTTTATTATTTGTGTAAATTTAAAAAATGTTATTAAAGTATTTTCTTTATTTAATATATGATTTTAATTAATTTGTATAATACTTGAGCATGATAGGATGATCGACCTTGCTAGGCTACAAGGAAATGAATGCTACCTAAAGAATTTGGACAAAATGGGCAAATGCCCTTTTCTTGCAAATTAAACATCATTTTGCCCCTTTTCCTAAACAAATTAGGGAAATGCCCCTCTTTTGTAACTCGACAATACGAGAATCGAGTTTTTATGAAGAACTCGACATTTCTATGATCGAGTTAGTCCGACCGTTGTGCCACGTTGGTGCTGCGGATGTGGATTTTTACCAATAAAAAAAATGTTTTTGTAGACATTCATAACTTGGGAAGCGTAAAATCGAGTTTTCTTCAGCGGTTTGAATCAATAGGACCCTAATGTCTCACAACACCTATTCACTCACACTCTCTCCCTGTACACTCTCTTTCCCTCGCTCTCCGCCATCACTCTCTCTCTCTCTCTACACTCTCTCTCCCTCGCTCTGCAATCAGGCTTCCCCACTCTTCCTCACTCTCCATCGGTCTCACTCTCCCTATCCAGTCTCCATTAGTCATCGTTGGTTCCCGTCGTCATTGGCTCCCGCCGCCGTTGATTATAGGTATGGTCCTCTCCTCTGATATCTTTTCCGATGTTGGTTAATATTAGGTTGTGTTTTGTGTGGGATTTTGATTATTTTGTTGAAACTTAAAAAGTAGTAAATTTACTAATCAAGATGAGAATTTTGTTGTCTTTTATATGCTGCAATGATGATTTTCTCATTAATGAGTTTAAATGTGCTTGGGGTTTTGATGGGGGGTTTTGGCAAATCGAGTGGTGGTGTTTGAGTGATGTCTCCGGGTTTGTGTAAAACGTGTCTTATTCGATTGTAGGCATGGCTTTGTTATAGTTGTTGTAAATGGTGTCAAACTAATTACGTTTGAGTGTAAATAGTTGTTGTAAATGGTGTCAAACTAATTACATTTGAGTGTAAATAGTTGTTGTAAATGGTGTAAAATGTGTGTCATGCCTCTAGCAGCAACTATTAGCTCTGAAGCAAAACCCATCTCATAAAGATTGGTTCTATTGGGTACACAGGATAAGGAAAAAATTATGAAAACTTTGAGACTCTGGTTGTTTGAAGCAGTCTTCCATAAATCCAAGATGTTCTGCCCATAATGACATCCTATATACATAAATCTATGAAATACAATACACATTCACATGAAACAGAAAAGTCGATTCTTTGTAAGTCCAGTTAAAAACTAGTAAGAGTGATGAAATTGTAGTGTTTAGTATAGCAACAAAGAAATTAAGTTCTTTCATATCCCTTAAAATTTTTAGTACTCATTGTTTTTGGTATATCTAGGTTTTTATAAATTTCATTATTTCTTGGAATTGACACTACTTTTGTTTTGCATATTAGTCCAATCTAGAAAATTTTAAGTAGCTTTACTGAAAAAAAAATTCACTCCCTAGTACCCTAAGCTTATATGTGCAAATATATGGTGGAGAAGGCGATATAGCAAGCATAGAAGTTCTTTTGCTTGCAATACAGCTCCTATTTGTTTAAAATTGACCATATGAAGGGGGAGAGAATAATTGAACATTCAATGGTCCTGCACCCTTTGGTGAATTTGAGATTCTTGTTTGATCTGTGAAATATTATAATATTCTTTACTCTAATTCTTTATTTAAAGAATTTGGAGAGTGAGTGCCTGCTTTTAAGGTTTCTCTAAATCAATTTGGTACTCTTCTATAGGAGCACAAATTGTGAACTTTTTTTTGCCCCCTTTTATTTTGAGTTGGCTAGTTACTATGGATTAAGAAATTTAAAATCTTTGTGTAAATGAAAATGGGTGCTTCTATTGTGGATATTTCAAGCCCCATTTGTGCGGTTCTAACTCATTCCAACACACAACATGTTTCCCTGGTTTCTTTTTCTACTATCATCCATTTGCACTCATCACAAGTTTTTAGAACTTAAGATTTGCAAAGATGAATTTGTCATTTGCTCTACAGCCTCATATGATATTTTGCATTAGTCGATGGTGAGCAAATAGAAATGATTGGCATGCTTTATACATGGTTTTTATCTAAATACAGAAGTTTAGGTATGTGCTTCCTTATTTGCACTCTTCTATTTTTGGGTTATGCTTTGGAATACGAGGGTTTTTATGAATTTTTTTATCCCTAAATCAATTTGTTTAATATGTTTAAGTAATGTATGTCTACTTGGGATGGTGTTTGATGAGGACCTAAGGAATAATCTTTCTTTATCAATTGATTTATTTATTTTCTTCATAATAGTTGAATAATAATGTTTCAGCTTGTGTGTTTTTTCTTAGTCAAATTGAAACTTCGTTTTTGTTAATTGAAGTCTAGCTATTTGTTGTCTATATCATCATTGATATCATTTTCTATCGGGATGGAGACCACTGGAGTTTTATACTTTTATAATTTTATTTATGTCTTGCTATTTGTTAGTTAGAAGTTTTGAATCTTGATGTGTCTACAGAAGGTGAAATTGTGATTCACAATCTTGATTTGTGATGATGTGTCTACACTCTATAGGGAGGGAAAATGTTGATTTTCTTATGCAATAGAGTGCGTAGAATTCTTGAATCTTTATATATGAGGACATAAGGCAATAATCTATTTTTATCAATTGAAATCATTATTCTTTCCCCAACATGCAAGTGCCTTGGTTAAGAAAAAAAAAAATGATTGTCTTTAGTTTGTCGGCTTGCAACTTCTTTTATGCTAAACACTGATTTTTCATTATGTCTTGCTATTTATTGTTAGTGAAAAGACTTTAACTCATGGTTTGTCTACGTGAGGAAAAATTGTGATTTACTTTTGCAGCAAGGGTATGGTGTAGAAGTGTTGAATCTTTATTGTTCTTGGGCAATATGAAAGCCCTTGAAATATTCTTTTGATTTCACATTTTTTACTGCTGAATGTTTGAATGTTATCTTGTCACTTGTTTAATTTATTTTATGGATTTTGTTTCTTGGCGCTTTGTTTAAGGCATATATGTTTGATCCGTTTTTCTTGATCAATTTGGTCCTCTTTATTAGGTGCACAAATATTTTAGGTGGTGCACAAAAGTAATAAGGAAAAAGTTAACAACGAAAAAGTTAACAAAGCAAAGAAAAGGGTGTTGTTCTCACATTCATTGAGGAGTCCATTTTTTAAATTCATGGTGGGGTTCATAATAAATTTGAGAGGAGGGGGTATCATTTCTTCGTATTTTAGGAGTAATTAAAAATTTTCTTAGATTTTGGATACATTTTTAGGGACTCAGTAGAGGACAAGAAAAAAAAATTTAGTTTTTATGACGGTTGATTATATTTCTCATGAAAGTGGTGTTATAATTTAAATTTTTTTAAATAGTTTATTAATAATTACCCTAAGGGCATGTATCAATATAAAAATACTTTTAACCTTATGTTGACCAAGGATTGAAAGTTAAATGTATGAAATATCTGTAAAAGATTTTGTCATTGGCAAGGTCCGGGACATGTTATCTCATTTTTAATTAGATTAATTCCTAAACGGGCAAGCTAAATAGAATTAGCATTTATTGATTTTATAATTTTTTAAAAATAATTTTTTTAAAACATATATCTCCAAATCATGATAATTGGTTTGAATTTTCCCTTTTAAGAAAGTGCTAAAAAGAAGCTGAGGTAATATATGTCATTGGTATCCACTAATTTTATTTTTATTTGTTTACTAATAATATGTCCATGCATAGATTAATTAAAAATTATATATAATTATAAAAGTATTAATTATATGTAGATATTTTCTATAAAAAATTATGTATAGATAAAGATAATATTTTATTAATATTATTAAAACTAATTATATGTATAAAAGATAATATTATTGAAATAAAAATGTTTATCTGTAAATATAAAATATAAATTTTTTTAATAATATCAAAATTATCCGAGTCTATTAAAAATTTTATAGGCTTTTGCATGAAACAAATTAACAATGTTAATAATTTTTAATTAAAGAGCTAATGAGAAAAAGACTTTTATAATAGTGTAATACAAACACATAATATTGAGTTATTTGGAGCAAGGTCTGTAGTGAGCATGTTTCATAATCTAAACAGTTTTTAAAATTTATTTTTAAATTAAATTAAATGAAGCATCCAAAAAAAAATTACTAATAGAGTTTTACTTAAAAATTATGCAATGCTCATGGATAAGCCTTGATATACTGAGTCTGTTTGGCAAAGATTATTTTTGCTAACTTATTTTACTATTTAGCTTATTGGGTTGAAGTCGGTGAATTTGAGATTCTTGTTCGAGTGGTCCTGCACCCTTTGGTGAAAATGACATGCATTATGTTGCAGATTTTATTGATTTTCTGTCTTTGCGATTATAATCTTTTGATTATGTGCAATTTTTTTTAGGAGAATCTTTTGTAATTTTTCACCCTTTTGTTAAACAAGAAATGATATTCACTGGAATATGAAACTCCTCAAGTAACTTCAAGAAAAAAATGAATGCATTTACTCTAGGAAATAACATTCACTCCATCATTGTGGTTTAATGAGTTTGGTACATTTTGATTGACTATTGCTTATAGCTAATACAATGGAATAGGGTAATACTAGATCCATACTCATATAAATGGATCTAGAACTAACTCCTAAAATTTGTAAAACAGACCCGAAAGCAAGGAAATGAGCCTAAAATTTGAAAACAACTCACCAAGCACCGTTCAATTGAGTAGAATTTACTCCGAAAATGTTGAAAATAGGCCTAACAAGCAGGGAAATGGGCTGATTGAGTCATGGTATGCTTACATATCTAGTGGTAGAAATGTAGAATAATTAGTATAGGTTTCTAGATATTAAGTTGAGAACTCGAGCCCAAATGACCTATAGCTGTAGGGATCTTAGTGGTCCATCGTAAATGGGCAATTGTGTAGGACATAAAACGGGGAGCTGTCAAGGATGACCTTATAGAGAGTGTTACTTTTTTGAAAAGACCAAGTTTGATTGAACAGGTTTGGGAATAGAATACCTAAACATTGAGTTGTTGCAATTTATATTTACTATGTGACTGCATTGGTCATAAGCCATAGAGTTGAATTTAAATGTCCTTGGGGGAAGATCACATATTGTGTGTCGCATGGTTAAATTTAATATGTCTTCCCTCCATATCCAGCTCCTAATAATTGTAATTGATATTTTCCCTGTTAAAATCACTCTCAAAGACATCATACACCAAAAGAACTATCACATTTAAATATTGCTCGGATGTTGAACATGCGGTATCAATCAAGTTTTTAGCACTTTAATTAGTTATTTGTTTGTTTTTTTACTTCAATTACAGATAATAGAAAAAAAGGTGTTTTTATGGAAAATTATGGCAAGTTCTTATTTATTTAAGCTTTAAGAAGTGATGTTGACAATCTTCTTGGGGTCATAATATGTCTTCTTGAATCCATGCTTTTATTTTATATTAATTGTGGTTTACTTGTCGATAATTGCTAACAATCTATTTGCTGCCATGTCGAGATATGCATGCACTAGATAGAGTGTAGCCTGGACTGACGTTGATACCCGATTGACCTAGCGGCGAATCATCAAACTCCGCTTTGGAGGCGTGCCACGACGAGGGTATGTAGTAGTATTATTAATACATGTCTGTTTTATAATTACCTCGTGTGCACTACCTAACACAATACTCGTCCGTGTGCGGGAGGTGCCTAGCATGATAAAGGTTCGACGTCGTAAATGTGTATTACCACGGGGTGGGCTAGACCGACGTATCATGCAATACATAGATGCAACAAGTTTGACTGGTTTATTCAAGGTTCCTGATATGGAGGTCGACCACGCCTTGATCACGGCCTTGGTCGAGCGGTGGCGTCCAGAGACACACACTTTCCACTTACCCCATGAAGAAATGGGTATTACCTTGCAAGATATCGAGGTGATGTTGGGGATTCCAATGGATGGGTTGCCTATCACTAGGAGGACAGACTATGAATGAAGCTTGTTGTGCCAAGAGTTGTTGGGCCATGAACCTCCGCCCGCGATACCAAACTCAAACATGTCTACCCTTGCTTGGGCGAGGATAAAATACAAGTGGCTTGATGCACGGTTTGCCGCTCCCTTAGCTGTGGGCATTGGTGATGAAGTCGTGCAGCAACATGCCCACTACCACCTACTTGTACGGATGGGGGCCCTTTTGTTCATGGACAAGTTTGCGGACCGAGTCTCACTGGTGCCTCTGTAATTGCTCAACCCAATCAGCAATGCGAGACGGTATAGCTGGGGTAGTGTAGCATTGGCCTGGCTCTATAGGAAACTTTGTGGTGCATCAAAGAAGGATGCGATGCAGATTGGAGGAGCACTCTTGTTGGTGCAGCTATGGGCCTATTCAAGGTTCCCACGACTATGCCCTGTTGTGAGGCCACCTCTACCGCTAGTGCACTCGGGGCCCCTTGCCATTAGGTATGTTCATTGAGTTCTCGTTATTCAAGCTAAGTGTCTCTTAGGAATAATTATTTATGTGTAATAGTATATTACATTTTATTTGTCTCTTTGATATAATTAAAAATATGTCAAACTAACAAACAAAAGAAACTTATCAATGCTTAGTATATGGATGTGAAATATAAAGCAAAGTTTGTTAAATATAAGGTTCAGTAATGAGCATTTGTCGACACCCCATGTTTGTTAGGTGGAGCGGGCCAAAATGCACCGCAGAGCATGCCACACACATCCTTGCTGTATACCGGGCGTCACAGGCTACACTACAGGCCGAGCGGGTATTCGGTTAATTTAGTTTGAATTCTTATGACCACGTTTCCCTCAATTCTTATGACTACGGGCCGAGCACGTTTCCCTCAAATGCACCGCACATGCTTTTATTTTCGTTTCCCTCAATTGTATGACCACGTTTTTATTTTTATTTTAGTTTGAATTCTTGGATTGTTGTAGGAATGAGTTGATTTCATAATATTGGTTCCATCCCATCATTTTGTTTGATACTTGATTTTCATCCCATCATTTAACTCAATTGGAATGTTCATCGTGAAGTACTTCACATTAGAACTTCCATTTGCAAAGACTCTGCATGAATACGACCAAACATAAACTAAAAATTCTTGAATGTTAAATCAAAGGCTTCAATTCTTTTATTTTAACCTAGCATAAACAAATATTATATAATCCAACAATTTGAAAACCTTATATTTGGAGACTTCTTATTATCAAAAGTAGGGGTGTACATGTGCATGGGTCAAGTCGGGTTGGATTGAAGGGTTTTTTCCAATGAGAAATTCCTAACTCACATGTGTAGAAACCAACGCAACCCAACTCACATGAGTCAAGTTAAGTTGGGCTAGATCAATGGGTTATATTTAAATTTAGTCATATATATATTAAGTAGAATTTGGCTATATCCTTCATTATGTACGGAAATGTTTGTGATTTACATCGAAAAAAGAAAAAAAGAAAAAAAAAAAGAAGAAGAAATTGTCCCTTTTCCAAGATGTTTGAATTGAATAAGTAAGTTACCTATGTATATGTTGTTCAAAAAAGCATGTGCAACATGCGCAAAAGATTGAGCATGAAGCCTTGGTTTAGTGCAAGACAAAGTGAGTTCAAATCTGTGTTGCAACCAAAAAAAAAACTCCACCAATTGTTACAAATGTCATTAATCTGATGCAATGAAGAGAAGGCACACATATTGGATTATGTAATTGGTTATAATTCAATGAGAAATGAATTTACCTAAGAGTATACCAAAGATAATCAGATTTGTCTTTGGTTGTATTTGTGTGATCGGGTAATTCATTTGATTTTAATGATCCATCTTCGAAACTCACAATGACATCTTTAAATTCTTCCCACTACTACTAACTGGATCAAAAGTTTGTGTTGATTTACTGATTATGTCATTATACACCGTTTCAACCTATTTAACATTAGAGAAAATAGAACTTTTAGCCTACCATCAAAAGAAAAGAAAAAATTTCAAAAAAATATTTCTTAAGACTTTATATAAGCCGAATGATTGTAAACTCACAAGATATCAATTAAATTCTAAACAACAAATTTCCTACTATAAATTTGACAAATATGGGTCTTTTCAAAACAAGGGAACCAAGGCATATTGGAGTATAAATGATATTTTCAAAATGCAAACAATATATGCAAGAAATTTGATTAAAAAAATAAAAATTAAGCTTGTACAGTTTGTGATTAATTAATAAAATGTTATGAGTTTAAAACCATAGCTATTGCTCTGCCTCATAAGTAGAAAATTTAGTATTTCTTGTTCTAACATAGGGGTATCTAGGATTACAAACATTGTTATTGTGATGCAAAAAACATTGTTACATTGTAAGTTATTTACCTTTCTTTGAATTGAAGGTTATATTTTTACAGTCTAGTAGAATATTGTTTGACTTGATTTATGTATTCAAGTGGTATATTTTGAATATGTACAAGAACATTTTATTTCGCATAGTTAGTAAGAAATGTTTCACAGCCTCCATTGTCTTCTTGGAAAACAATGGCCTAAGTTTAAATAAACAAATAAGTGTTAATCAGTGATATATGAGAAAACATAAAGATGCTTGACACATTACCTCTTGTTGTTGACCTAAATGAAAAGTTGGTTCGTGCTCCTTGCACCAAAGTTGGAGAGCACAATTTGATTTTGACATGCAACTCCTTAGGTTGTCCCCACTTTAGCTGCCTTAATAGTCCTAAAATTATTAAAAGTTGTGGATTATTAATTACTACTTTATTCATATAATTTTAGAAGCGTGCAAAATATGCTACTCACCATATTCATCAAGAGGAGCTTGATCATAATAAGTCGTGATTTACACTACAGAGCTTGTTCGACAAAATTTGTTCCACCATGGTACTAAAATAAGGAATGTAATTTTAGACATTGACATGATTAGTTTCGGATAACTAAAAGGCTTACGTAATTTCCAACACAAAAATTTATAAGAAAATATATTTAGATAGAAATATGATAACAGTATTTGATGAGGATTATACCATGTAATAATTTACATAGCTTCCATTTCTTGCAATAAAAAGTGCTATTTGAAATGCAATGTCTTCAACAGAGACCTTATATATGTCTTCCCTCCATATTTTTATAGCTTCAATATTCATTTTGTTCTCATTCATTGAAACATTGTTAATGACTAATGCAATTAATCTAGTACAAGTTTTCTATTATGATAAAAAGATTTTGCGAAATCATCAACTTGGATTCATCTTACAGCCATAAGGATGCCCTAGTACCCTCCTCTAAGTCTAGTTCAGATTGAAAACCCTAGTATCTGATGGTGTCACTTAGCTTTGAATGTTATGCATATGAACATGGGGCTGAAAATGGTGGACACGAACAACCTAGATCTTTTAATATTTTCTCTCTCAGATCAATGTTCTTTGTTCTTTTACTTTTGCCCAATAATCCTCAAGATTTTGTGTACGAATAGAAGCAAGAAATTCCATGCTTTCCATATTACATATCACAAACATAATCTTAAATTAGCATGATGTCTCACTATCACAAACATAATCCACTTATGCAGATTGTATGGGAGCCATACACGCATATGCTGGGCTCCCCGCCTGTGTATTGCACTGCCGGGCAACATTTTTGGAGGGACGAGGTGCCATTGATATACTTTTGGATAGTGGAGTGGCATCATCCTGAGCGGGTCCTTCGTCGGTTTGGGATGAAACAACCAGTTCCACTTGTCGTGGATACATCGACTACCCTTCACAAGATATCCCTCCAGGGTAAATGGGAGAAGAACTGGGAGGTAGAACATGCGCCCTTTATTCAGCAATGGGCCAGCCGAGAGAATGAAGTTTGCGGGTCCCCTCTCCGGGACGGTGATGATATGTACCTCGTTCAGTATATGATGTAGTACAATCGCAACACAAGGCGGTACATAACACCAAAGTCTCTCGTCTTGGGAACTCACGATGAAGCAACAATTCCTATGTTATGGATGAAACAATTGTTCGATTAAATATCTTGACTTTTTATCATGCATGCAAAACTCCACAATAATTATCGTTGTTACATATCTATGAGTTTATCTTTCATTATGTTTTAAAGTCAAAAAATACTGCATGATTTAAGTTGTTCATAAAGAACTAAATTTGTCTTGATCCAATTTGTTTGCGTGAGGAATGGTTAATTGGCAATGACTAATGATGACCACACCTTTGTTCATATAATTACATTCAAATTTTAAAAAGGGTGGGTTGGGTTGGGTTGGGTTTTATTCTTTTATTATTATTTTTTTTTTTTTTTTTTTTTTTTTTTGTTTTTAGTTGGCTTGTAATTTCAAATGGACGGTGTAACTCTTTTTAGTAGTGATAAATTCACATTTCATGATAGTTCGAGATAGCCTTACCTCCGGGACTAAAAGCTAATTACATATTCCTTGATAGATATTACCTCTAGGATTGGGAAGTCCCTTACTAAATCTGTTGGTAGAATGCAATTTCCAACGACTTAAAGGTCATTTGAAATCTTGCAAGTATGCAGCAAGGAGATGTGCTGGACTACTAGATTCAAGTATGATATATGTTGTAATTTTTGGTACTTCCCTTAATTGAAACTTTAAGCTCGCGTTTGATATTTTCAATTCATTTGATTTGGATGTGTACCTTAGGAGATGTAACTTTGGTGAAGCCTAGATACACAAATGAAATTCTGATATTTTCACTTATGCTAAGATTGAACTTATGCACAACCAACCATACGTGTTTTTTAGAAGTATTATCTCAATGTTTAGATTGCATAGCGATAAACATAACAAGAAACTGAAAATTCCTGAGTGCTGGGTTGGAACAATAAATTTTTGCACAGGGAGGGCCAACCCCTATTTTTATACACTGTCTTTTTAAAGATGTTTAATAATTATAAGTAATATAAGGATTTCATTAGCTATGTTTACTACTTTTTTCTTTTGATTTTGGAACAGATTTATCCAAGTTTTGCATCATACCTGCGTTCTTGCTTTTATGATGCCCTTGTTTTGTAGGTTCGGACGATGATTAGGTCTATACAGAGGTGCGATCAAGGTTCTGACATGCACAATGATCTTACACTTACACTAGAGCTTGTGGAGGAGCTAGGGCGACTTAAATTGGTGAATGCGCTTGCAGAAGCGGTTGACATTGCTACACGTGCCCCAAGTTGTGGCGGGCAACGTGGTGGGTTTCGTGAGGGTGGACATCGTGGAGGTGGTCAAACTGGTCGCGGCCGTACAACCGAGCTAGATCCCATCTACGAGGAAGGGAATGAGTCGGGTGTAGAAGAGTCATGGCTTGGCACTTATTGGGTATTGTCGATGACGACGGCGGGACACCGCGATGCACGTCTAGCGATGGTGTTGGGCCATCCCATAGCGTCGGTCATCGTGGCACTATTCTAGCCTGGACTACGTCCCATGGTGCTAGCACGACTATGAGGACCCTCCCCGCATGTCACCCCCGGTTTTTCAAAGTGGATCTGCCCATGATGGTGGATGCATATTTGTCCCCACACAAGGCATGCCCACCCCACCTCTAGTGCATGTGGACCCCACCATGTTAGCTTCATCTTAAACCCCCCATGAAGAGGCTGAATAGATTGAGCGGATACCGGCTGAGGACATTGAGCCGGTGGAGGGTTTGCGGAGATCACGACACCCGTGTGTGCATGCTCCCGATTGTGAGACTGGTGATGGTATGTACTTTGTCTACACTTCCCATCTTCTTGAGCTACTTATACTGTGCATTTGATTGATTATGTTAATTTAATTATGTTGTTGTGTCTTATGAAACAGGTAAGATTAGACTTGTCGGGGCATATGGACGGAAACGAAAAGATCATTAAATGCCTTAGTGTATGCTTATACTTCCCGCCTATAGGTGATTGGATAGTTTCGTTTCACTTTTCTTTTAAAGTAGTATTTTTTTTTTTTTTTTAGACCTAGCTGCAACGGTGGACACGAAAAGGCCATTGAGCTTGATTGTCCCTGTGTGCTTATTCTTCACGTGTATAGGTGACTGGAATAAGCATGTAAAATGTTCTAATTGGGGAGAATCTTGGTGGCAGTGCATCTGTTTGTGGATCATTGCTTGGGGAGAATATTGGCTTTCAATGTGTTTGTTGTCAAGAAATTGATATTTTGGAGAAAACCCACAAGGTGTATTGTATTTACTTGATGTATTAGGAAGTTTTTCTGGGCTTGGACTTTGATTGCAAATGGACAAATGCCTCGATTGGTATTCATTTGAAGCCAAACTTTCTTGTATTTTTGTATGTTGTTAGCTACAGTAAAGTGGGTTGTAAGAGAGATTTTATGTGGCATTGTTTTTTTTTTTTTTTTTTTTTTTTTTTTTTTTTTTGAAATAAATGTGTGGCATTGTTGATAAGCAAGAAGAAGTAATTTGATACTTTTCGTAAAAGAGTTTGATGAGGAAGTTTATGCGGATCAATGGCACAACCAACTCCTTTGTAGCAAATCATTTATCCGAGTCTCTACAATGCTTAGTGCCATGACTATAAGAGCTTTTGAGGACGAAGACCGATTCTTTTATTGGTCCTCTTGAACTGATTGACAGAAATGCTAGTCCTTTTTTAGATAGTTTTGCAGCAAATGAGTGGTTCATCCTAAGATTAGAAACACTTAGTGCAATTCTTGCCTCTTGAAAGACTCTGCACGGTCATGGCTTCCTCCCGAACTCATTAATTTTGGTGAGTTTTACCTTGAATAGTTATTTTTCTATCTTTAACGATTTACGCTTCTTGCATAGATGCTTTAATTTCATCGGAGATGGTTCTTTAAACATGCTTGTGGAGTTATATTGAGCAGTAAAAAATGCGTATTAGATTCTTTATAACTTTTTCTCCTTTTATTGTAGGATTTATTGGAATGACACTTCTTATGGTCTTTCATTAAACACGTCACTCGTCTTCTCAATTCAATATCATTGCACTTTACCAAATTATGTCATTTCTGTAGAAAGGCTAAATCAATACATGCATATACCTAGTAAGGCCCTCGAAGTAATAGAAGGGAATTTGAAAGTGATGATAAACTCTTGGTAAGTCACTACAATCAATGCTCTTTGGAATTTAGGTCTGCATAACTATATAAATGTTTGTATACTAGAAGTATCAATGTACACTTTTGCATTGACAAATGGGTCCCTTACTCCCTTTTAACAAATCTGGAAATTTCCTGTCCTGTCATGTTCTTGATAACTCTAGTCCTAGTTTAATGGAGAGATTGAACTAACAGAAATTTGTATGTTGAATCTGTGGTTCTATTCTTTGGATCGGATAGGTCATGTACATGCGGGGATTGTATAGTAGATTTTAGTTTGTTTCTGCTGGCATTTGCTATGCCAATGCTCATTTGGCCTTGATGTGGATGGATATAATCTTAACAAAATATACCAAGGTGAGATGCGTGATAACTTGGATATATCTTCTTGCCCATGTCACACGTTTGTCCGAATGGATCTCCTGTCCATAATCGAGATTCCATCGTTTTTTTTAAGAAAAATAAGTATATAGGAGTATTAATAATCGAAGAATTTTGGTAGTATGGCTAGTGCCCTCTAAGTTTATAGGAGTATTACAAGTATGTTCTCTTGGGAGTTTATATCATACTTCATCGTTATTTATCCGTAATAGTACTCCACTTATCAACATATAAGGCACAATAAGTTTTAATGTCCACTATAATTTATCTAAAGCATTTGGAACATGGAGCATTCTCGAGTATTGTATACGAGGAGTATTTTAAGTTAAGAAAGACTCATTGGAGTTAAGTGTAGGCTTTTGCCGCTTTTTACAACTCGTAAGTTACACATAGTTCCGGGAGTATAATTGCTTGCTTTGTGATATTATTAATTGGGTGGTGTTTGTATCTCTACGATATGAATGTTTGATGGTATATTAATTCTTATAGTCTACATAATTTTTTTCCCAAAATATAGAGGATTATGTTGTTCGGTGCATCCTCTAAAATTGCTTTGTTGTTCTTCCATTCCGGTAGGCATTTGTCTTGGGTGGTGTTAGTTGATCATTGCTTCTTATATGGTTGGG
The DNA here is from genome assembly GCA_028216015.1 of Quercus dentata. Taxonomy (NCBI): domain Eukaryota; kingdom Viridiplantae; phylum Streptophyta; class Magnoliopsida; order Fagales; family Fagaceae; genus Quercus; species Quercus dentata. Next base: position 69,792,095 of record CP116452.1, on the reverse strand, counting down.
TGACTTTGATTTCCAGGTTGTAAGAGCTCAATTGCGGGTTTGACAATGTGACCCTTTCATTCCTTTTTGTCTCTCAGATATGTTGTGTAATTATCAAACATATTGAAGGAAGATGACTGATCCATTCATCATAACTATTAATGTTTCCGTTGAAATACTGCATAGCCTTTACTAAAATTTTTATTTTTTTATTAATGGTTGGAATTTGGTCATATCTGTTTCCCTCTGCAGCAAAGACCTAGTACCGACTAGAGTAAGTATTTAACCCAGATTTAATTTTCATAGCCAAAGAAGGAAAGCTCTAACTAGAGTGCAAACACATTGCCCTTTTCTATAAGTAAAATACAAAATCTGTGCATTTTCTCGTAAATGCTATAAGAGAATAAATAGCTAATGATCTCAAGTTGTGAAGGTGGGAGATTTTGGCTCACCCCATTGAGTCACAAACTTGATTTTCGTTTTTAGACGTTCTTACTTTCATTATAAACTTGAGACATTTTCTCATCTATAAGGCTAATTTATTTTGTTGGGGCTTGTAGGTTCAAGGGTGTTTGAGGTTTTTACAAGGGCATTACACCAAACCTTCCCAAAGAATGTTCTCGTTAGAAGGGAACCGGCCTCCATCAAATTGGCCATTTGTGAGTAAAGTTGACATACATGGTTTGCGGGTAACTATTTTTGTTGATTTAATGTTAAAATTAAAGAAGGTTCTTATGTTGAGATTCTAAGAATATCAATGATAAAACAGTCGAGATATAGGCCTGATGCACTTGTTCTGAGGGGGATCGGTTGCACATTTGAGGAAGGGCACAAAATAGGTATTGTTGGTAGAATGCGGTGGGAAGACCACTCTTATAGGTGCTCTATTTCGTCTAGTGGAGCCAGCTAGAGGGAAGATATTGTAATGTATGTATTGAAACCTGTAGTACTCCACCGTCCGGTTTGTAGTCATTGAACTTGAAGACTAAGAACAACATGTGCTTTGTAATTGGGCTGCCATTCACTTCATAGATTGAATATTTGTTGGGAACTACAATGGAGAGCATGCAAGGAAGGAACTTCCATTGGTTTCTCCCAATGGGAGTCACCAACAAAAACTAACCACCTATGGATCAGTTTTTCCAACATCAATTTTGCATCATACACTTATCCATGTAATGTTAACTTTTTAAGTAATTTTGAAATTTTAAGTGTAACTTTTTTTTCTAATTCAGAATCATATTACAAGTCACATCATAATTTTGGGGTTTTATTTACTATGTTTGGGATTCAAGAATCTTTATATAGCTGTGTTATTTGTTTTTTTAGTTGGTTGGTGTCAATTTTTATTCATGGTTATTTTGTTCTGGACTTTCTATATTTTGGGTATTAAATTTTTCAGAATTGACTTGAAGAATTTGGATCATTTTCTAATGTTGGACGATTTTTAATGTATGAACAATTCCAATCCTATCTTTTTTAAAGTTTGAATTTTCTTTGATTGGTATGGATTGCGGTGAATCCTCCCAATGGATTTCCAAATCATTCATCTAGAGGTTCTGCAATTCATTGTTGTTTTTGACATCATGTACATTCGTTAATCGTGGCTCATTGTGTATGGGCTGATCTTGTATTTTGTAACTACACAATAATGGACTGAAGTGAACCAAATAGATCTCATATGACCAAAGTCGATCAATAGGATTAAATAGAGTAAATAGAATGTACTAGAACGATTTCGCTAGAAACCAAAGTGGACCGAATAAGACCAAAGTAGATATAATGGACCAAATAAGACCAAAGTAGTCCAAAAACAAAAAAAAATAAGATTATTTTTCCATATATACATATTTTCCAGTCAAACAACTAGAAAACGATGACACTTCTAGTTAAACCACACACACAAAACTAGTTACTTGCAAGTATACATATCTTACTAAATACCACAACAAGAAGTCGTACTTTTCCAATCATTTACCCGTACGTTGTCTTGTGGGTGCATCAACTTCATCATCCCCCACAACATGGGCCACCACTTCATTCAACATGTTTGCACTCAAGGTTGCAATCCTCCTTGCGTGGTCACGCTCCTCAATGGCAACTTCCAACGATACCTTAACAAGGTGTTCCTAATGTCTCCACCGCCGTAGTTGGTTCCTTCGCTAAAGAAGTGCTAGGTGGAGTTGAGTTTGATATGTTCGGAGTTGCCCACGATGTGGACGCACCACCATGCACGTCCATACCATTACAATGCAAATACTCCATGTATGTGGCTTCTTCTTCCTTCGATCTTTATATGATTTGTGATTGGCGTTTGGGAATTTATGAACTTGTCTTCTCGCATCTAGCCAACTGTCGTCGTATACGCCTGGAACACGACCATTAAACACAACATAGGTACGTCCCATCCTGCTCTACAAACACGCAATGGTGGGTATTCTTGCACTAGAATGGTGGATGGACCTTCTTACATGTGAAGTAAGTCTGGCTTTTTGTAGAGGAAATGGAAGTCAAAACTCGATTCTTAAGAAATTGAGTTATAGCAATATCTGTGGGTAAATATAATACGGAGTTACAAGTAACTCAATTTCTTAATTACTGAGTTTCTGAATTGCCGTCACTTCAATATGTCGTGTCAACAGTAACTCGATACCACAAAAATTGAGTTTTTAATAAAATCGACTTCCTGGATATCAAGTTATGGTTCTCCCCCTCCCCATATTTCAGAATCCATGCACGTGCCTGGCTCTATCTCAGGCTTTGAAAACCTTCGGTGTGTGGGTTTTTGAAAAAGAAAGCTTGCGAGGTGAACAAAGTTTGCTGGCTCTTCCGGCATTTTCCTTGTCACTATTGCATCCTCACCAAGCGTGCTATAGCTATGGCCCCCTTCTTCTTTGTTGTGGCACATCTTCCCTGACAGGTATATCTTGACTTACATAACTACTTATAATTGGATTGGCATTTTAGTATAAATGTGATTGCTTTCTACCACTGTCTTGTTCTGACACTATGTGTGTGTGTATATATATATATATATATGTATGTATAGATATATCTATATATAGACAAACCTACCTACCCATATATCATAAGATGTATATGTGGCATGAACAAATATATATATACACACACATATACATACATATACATATATATATATATATATGTAGATACACATACACACACACACACACACACACACACACACACACACACACACACACATATATATATATATATATATATATATATATATGTATGTATATGCAAATATATGTAAATATAAACAAAGCTACCTACCCATATATGATCACATGGATATATATATATATACACACGTATATAGGTATGTTTATATATAATGTATGTCCTTAGGGAACCTATTTTTTGAAACATTTTGTTAGGAATTGCAAAAACTGTTAATACACTAAAAATCCCAATAAAAATTGTCCCAAGAAAGATTAATTATTGTGTGCTCTTAGGACACACATTAGCAAAATCCTATGTGTGTGTGTGTGTGTGTGTGTGATAGTGACATTGTATACATATTGTTCCTCTATATGTATAGATATAGTAATGTATATAATCATTCTAAATAAACATATATATAAACAAACATTGTAGGGTGAATGCCTATGATGACATATGCATTCATTCATACATATCAACAATGATGTAACAAGCAATTAGAGGTTTAAATTGTATGGCTCTTTCGTTACGAAAGGCTTTACCTTGTGTGGGTTTTGAAAAAGAAAGCCTGTGAGGTGAACAAGTTTTGTTGACCATGTTTGCATTTTCCTCCTTCCTATTGCATCCTTACTAAGCGATATGTGGAAGACCCCGATTCTTTGTTGTGGCACATCTCCCCCAAAAGGCCAATGTTTGTGTACAAACGAATCAAGTTTGTTAAGAATACTTAGGATATCATTATAGTGCATCTGTAAAAGATTAATTACTGCTGCATTAACATAACCCCTATCTTCTGCATGATAACCACAATTAATTGTCCTTATCCAGGTCCGGCATGAGTCGTCATTGCTTCTACGTTTACTATGATGGGGAATAGTATTTCCATGAGTTGCATGTGCTGTCCTATAGAGGCGAGTCGGTGAAGTAGAAGTTCATTGAGTTGAAATGAGGAACACACTTGAGAAAAATGCATCGAAAGATAATGGAAGCTCTATGGTTGGACAGGGAGTCACATAAGATATCCATCGTGTACCGTGCCCCTTAGATACTTGTGAGTACTCGGGTTGTCTACAACTCAAATCCATTGGGTTGCGATCTTGATGTGGACATGATGTGGGCGGTGATTAAGTGGACCCCCCAATTCATTGCGTCCAACTTGTATGTAACTATTAAGGCTATTGGGTTCCATGCTAGTGCAAGTTCACAAAGATGGCGGTAGGGTGGAAGAGCCACACTCATCGTTGCTTGACGTGCATCCTTCCTTTGCCAATGCCATGCCTTTGCCCTACAATAATCAACCATGTAGTGCGGTTGATGGTTTGAACAACACCGAAGTGTTGGGCGCCACCTATACACATGATGTGGGAGGGTCTAGTCACACATATGAACATGTCCAAGCTGATATGGACAGGGGAATTGATATTGATGCCAGCCGAGATGTGTACGAAGAGTTCATTGATATTGATGGACCGGTGGACAACGCGGAGATCTTAGATGTACCACAGATCAAAATCAACAAGGAGGATTTCCCTACAACAGTTCCTATCCCAGAATGGTTCACATCAAACACATGGGACAATATTAATGACCCATCACCCGCATTGGGTACAGGACATAGCAATATGATGAGGCATAAAAACTCATCGGTGAGTTGACGATCCAAATGGTGAGCTCCTAAAGACCTGCAAGGATGAACACATTCTCAGAGAGCGTTAGTGTAAGGTCGGCCTACTAGCCAACGACCCTCCCATGATTAAGTCAATACCTCACAAGATCTCTAAGAACTCTCAAAGCATAATAGATTTAGAATTTTGTTTTTCACATACCTCAAAATTGGGGTGGCTTGGTGTTTATATAGGGGTCAGTGGATGACCACCTTAGCTAAATTGTAGGGACTTAGAGTTATCCCTCAGTGACTTGTAGGAGGTGGCCGGGAGCTATCCCATAGCTAATTTGTAGGAGGTGAGAGTTATCCCTTTGCCAGTAATTGCGTGAATATAGGAAAGACTTAAATGATAGCTACTATGTTAGGGTTGTGGTGGAGGTTTTGTACACCCATCTTCACCCGTCCGTCTACGAAGGTGATGAACAAGTGTCAAGGTCAAGCTCGCAAGTGCTTACTCATCCGTTCTTGTATGTGATGGATGACTTATTAGAGTGGACGTAATAAGTTGCATTTGCTGCATTGAGTCATCCATTTTTGATAAGTTAGTATTTTTGGAAGACTTAGCTTAGGTTCGGAAGACGTAGCTTACATTCGGAAGACGTAGTTTATATTTAGAAGACGTACCTTATTTCAGAAGGTTGACCGTGGAGTTAGCTAAAATGTTCTCCATCACAACATATTTAAACTTTTTGTTTTATTTTTGTTTTATTTTTATTTTTAGTTTTTGGTAGTTTGGAGTACACGAGCCTACCAACATCATAGACCGTCAGGACTACGAAGATCGCTGTATAGCCTCAGCAGGTAGACTCCATCTTTTTTGTTTTATTTTAAAGTTGTGTATGCTGAGGTTCATTTTAATTTCGGTCCATCCAGTTTCTTTCCTACATGGAGTAAAGTATTTTACCCATTGTACATTTTTTTGGTTTCTCTAATGGCATCTTGCAGACAAGAATAGTTACCATCATTTATTGACAATTGGCATGGCAGGGATATTGACCTTGCTTCCAAATATCTGATTTTGATAACAGGGCTATACTAACAAAAATAAAAATAAACATTTCATTATATTTTCATGTGCCTCAGTTGGAATATAAATGACTAAAACCAAAGATCACTAAAATACGTGCAAATCTCAATTTTTACTACATTCGAAACCTTTATAATGCATACCAAAATGGCCAATCAAACATGTATCTTCATAGTAGTGATTTATTGATACTTGCAATTATAGATCTAGTAGTACTCTAGGCATTACATAGTCTTAAAACAGTTCATCAAAAAAAAAAAAAAAAAAAAAAAAAAAAAAAAAAAAAAAACATAATCTTAAAACAAAAAATTGCCTTCAGCAGCATAAATTCAACTGAATAGTGTCCCATATAATTCATATCGTTGCTTGTTCTAGTCAGATTTTGGATGGCTCTAAGAAAGTGCAATTCATCTTGATAACTCCCGAGAGACCATGCGCATTGTTGGTCTAGATTCTGGATTAGCATGCAAACATGCAATTGCAAGCTTTATGATGACTATCAATTGATTCTCAACCTCAAGAGTCGGAGGTGGAAGGCGTATGTCTAACAAATCATTCAATGATAAATTCTCCTCTCTCTTGATGAAGCGAGATAGAATGGAGATGATTTCACCAGGATGCCTTCCTTTGATCACTTCAATAGCCAAAACTCCAAAGCTAAAAACGTCACACTTCTCGATTATCTTCATCGTATAAGCAAGCTCTACCAAAAAAAAAAAAAAAAAAAAAAATTATGCCAATGTAGCCATATGATCTATGTTCTATATTGATTGAGCAAATAAGTGCATTACCTGGTGCAACATATCCATATGTGCCGGCAAATGAAGTCCAATTGGATGAGTCTTGATTAAGAAGCTTAGCTATGCCAAAGTCCGAAACATGAGCCTCGTACTCTAGATCCAACAAAACATTTTTACTTGATATGTCCCTATGAACAATTGGTGGTGAGCAATCATGGTGCAAGTATGACAAAGCGTGAGCAACACCTTTAATGATATTATCCCTCTTATTCCAATCCAACTCTTTAGCTCCTTCATCACTGGTAAAAATTGTGGCCAAGCTACCCCTTTCAAGGTACTCATAAATCAAAAACGAGTGTTGTGGATGTGAACAAAAGCCATGAAATTTAACAATATTTCGATGCCGTAATTCTGTTAATGCCCTTATCTCATTTAAGAACTCTTTTTGCTGTGCAATCTCACCATCATGCAAGGATTGTAGTTTTTTCACCGCAACTATGTTTCCCGATATTAGGTTGGCTTTATAGACAGTTCCATATCCCCCTTTCCAATGCAAAAATTAGCATCAAAATTTTGGGTTGCGTCAATGATTTCTTGGTACATTGTTCTTCCATCAAAAGATGATATTGTAAACACTTTTTCCTTGACCACGTCATTTGTTTGGTTTGTATGTGGATTTTTCCATTTTCTTTTTGCAAAGAAGAAAATTCCAAAGAATACCAATACAAGTGAAAGTGTTCCCAAAAGAGGGAAAATGATAAAGAAAATGATTTTATTTCCCTTTTTTGATATATGCCTTACCCTACAGGGTTGCAATCCTGTAACATTTCCACAGAGCCCTTTATTACCTTGTAATGCTTCTATGTGAGCCTCTTGAAAAGCTGTGCTATTGGGAAGAGGACCCTCCAACTTATTGTAGGATATATTGACATACAACAAGCCATGCATCATTTCAAAAGTAGTTGGAATAAAACCGGAGAGATTATTGTGGGAGACATTCAACAACTCCAAGCTCTGCATATTGTTGATTTGCGAAGGAATCTCTCCTTTGAGTGAGTTATGGCTCAAGTCTAACTGGGACAAGTGAGTTAATTCACAAATTTGGATTGGAATGTTGAGGTTGAACTTGTTGTTGCTCAGATTCAAGTAATGTAGTTTCAAAAGGTTCCCTATATTTGCAGGGATTGACTTGCCAAATCTATTAGTGGATAGATCTAGATACTCAAGATTTACAAATGAGCCAAGATCAAAGGGTATACCACCAGAAAGTTTATTTCCATTCAACATCAACTTCTGCAAAGAAGTCAACTTTCCAAATTCCATTGGAAGCTCCCCAACCAATTGATTTGAAGAAAGATCAAGCAATTGGAGTCGAGCGAAGTCTCCAATTTCAAGCGGTATGCCACCAGTGATATTGTTCCCAGCAATCCGTAGGCTAGTCAGTTGTGCGCACCTACTCCAATTTTGTGATATTTCACCATAAAATCTATTGTAACTTAGCTCTATGAACTGCAAGTTTTCGTAGACACCAAAATCTTCGGATATATTTCCAGAGAGTTGGTTTCTTTCAAGGCGGACTCTAACTAAGCTTGTGCAGTTTCTCAAGGTTTTGGGTATTGAACCTGTGAGATGGTTGTTGCTTGCAGTAAATATTTTGAGAGATCCACTTTGGCATAAGTTTTGAGGCAAAAACCCAATGAAGTGGTTGATATCCAGTATCAACACACTCAAGTTCATTAGATTTCCGATCTCTTGCGGAATGAGACCAGAAAGTTGGTTATTAGGGAGGAATAAAAGTTCTAAGTTGCTCAACTTACCCAGGGAATTTGGAACAGTACCAGTCAACTTATTTTCACCCAATTCAAGATCCTTTATGGACTTTAGGTTTCCTAATTCTTCAGGAATGGTGCCCGAAAGTTGATTTTTGTACAGGTGTAAAACAGTTAGGTTGCTTAAAGCACCTAGTGATGTGGGAATCAAACCAGACAGATTATTTGAATAAAGGCTTAAATAGATAAGAGACTTCAAATTTCCTATTTCATGGGGAATAGAGCCAGACAGATGATTTTCATACATATGCAACATGGTTAGCTTCTCTATGTTCCCAATAGTAGATGGGATGAGACCTGTAAGATTATTTTTGATATGTCAAATTTAAATAAATTGGAGAGGTTTCCGATTTCTCGAGGAATGGAACCAGAAAGTTGATTATCACATAGGTACAAATAAGCCAAGTTGCTTAAATTACCTAAAGATGCAGGAATGGTACACGCAATGGAATTATTGCTGAGATATAAGATAGTCAAGTAGCTCAAATCACCTAATGAAGCAGGAATGCAGCCATGGAGGTGGTTGGCATACAGATAAAGCTCAGTGAGAGATTTCAACTGACCTATTTCCCACGGAATCGAGCCATTTAATTGATTTTCAGCTAGGAACAGGGCCTCAAGATTGGTCAGTAGGCCAATCTGTGGTGGGATTTCACCCGATAAGTTATTGAAGGATAGATTAAGATGTATAAGTTTGGATAGGATGCTAATTTCAACAGGGATTGTACCAAAGAGTTCATTCATGCTAAGATCAACAAATGTAAGGTTGGGGAGAGATGAGAATGAAAATTCATGGAGCGTACCTTTCAAGCCTGAGTTAGTCAGGTTTAATCTAATAACACTTCCTGCTTGGTTGCATGAAATGCCGTACCAACTGCATGGGATGGAGCTTTTATTTTGATTACTCGAAGAATTGGTAGCATTATTTGGATGGAGAGTCCATGAAGGCAAGTGTGACTGGGTTTCATTTTGAAGACTGGCTTTCCAATTGAGTAGAGCGTTTGCCTCTGCCTTTGCCTCTTCGTTCACAGAAAGAGAAGCAACATCTAATGAGGAATGTAACACAGCCAAGGCGGCCGTAAGAAGGACCGAAAATACTTTTTTAAGCTAGACATTGTAATGGTCTTTGTTTTACAAGTTGAAAACATATTCAAAACTCTATCTTAATATGTCTAAGCTGTTTCTCAAAAACAATATATATTTATAATATGTTTAAGCACCCCATTAATATCTTACACACCAATTTTCGTCGTCAATGGGTACGACAAATACGTAGTTATTTATTTCTTTCTTTCAGGATAAAGACAAATATGGAATTGGACTATTCTTCACGAAATGTCAGATGGTGGCTGGAACTTTCACACTAACTTTTTTATTTTTTTATTTTAAATGCATATTTGCAAGCATTGTCAAGCAAATATGACTTTGACTCTCTGAATATCACGTCTTTTTCTCTACATGGGGTGCACAATTTTCCAATACTAGACTTGTACCCGCGCAATGACCAGGCATTATACTATTAATTAATTTCATTTTACCTTTTTTATCCGCAAACAAAAAAATACATACTTTTTTTAATCCAAATAAATTAATAATTATCACAATCCCAAAAAATATTTAAAAAGAATGTACCTGCAGCTCGTACCCAAAAAAATATAATAATAATGAAAAACATATTGACGTTGATAGTACTTTCGTAAACCACAACATTAGGGAGTCACTAAAGTTGAGCTTTGTACAAACATAATCTTTTCATAATCAACAATGTTAATTTACCGTTCTCATTGATAATTGGCTATGACATCATTTCAATAGTATAGATCACATTGATGTACAACAACAAAGTAACTACGTCTTTTGCTTACTTCACCCTTCTCCAATGCACAACATTGCCATTTGACAGTTTTTAATCAATGAAACTAATGACCTTTCCACGGCTGCAACATCAGTTAAATTATTCAGCAAATTTTTTTTTGAAAAAATAAATCAATTTAATTGTGCACAAATTAATTTACAACAATTTTTTTTTTTTTTAATTTAAAAATTTACAACAACTGAGCAGCTACTGACTTTGCTTCCTTTCCCTTCCCATTCTCATCACTTTGATGTACAACATTTTTAAGCGACAACTCTCATTACATGAAACTAATGCCAGTCCTTCTCCTTGTTGGGTTATACGTGTGAGTGAAGTTCCACATTAAATAAAGATAAGAAGAATGAGTGGTTAATATAACATAATTGAGCACATATCCATAGAGCTTAGGCCTTTTGGGTTAAAGTGTGCCTCTATATGTTATATTAATTACTCAATGAACCTTCCCAAGGTATTTATCCCTGCGACAAGTGGTATCAGAGCCCATAGTGGTATGTGGCGAAGGTGGTGAGGTGTTCATGGTCCCTACCCAGTGGGGATAAAGAAAGCCTAAATGGCCCACACACAAAGATCCTAGAGAAGAAAAAAAAAAAAAAGCCCAACAAAGGAATATTGCTAATGGTGTGGTGCGAGGTTCCCATGGACATGGACGTACGGGTTTCCCATGAATGGCGTACGAGAGACCCATGGATGATGTGCTGATGAAGTGAAAAGCCCATTAGGCAAGGGGGAGTGAGTAGGACTTGTTCATGGCCCATAAAGAGGTCTTGAATCCCATAGAGAGGCAAACTCACACGTGAGGGGGAGATGTGATACCGATTGTAGGGAATTAACTCGAATTCCCAATCTGTGAGAAACAAAAAAAAAAAAAAAAAAAAAAAAAAAAAAAAACACACACACACACACACACCACAAAGAAAAAAAAAAATCACTTGCACAAGACAATATTTTCGTGGTTCAGCAATTTGCTTACATCCACGAAGTTGCGGGGATTTCATTATTATTAGGGAAGAAGAAATACAAGGTGCGGTTATAGTTTTTCCTCACACAAGAAACACGACAATAACACACAATAAATTATGTTCCATGGACTAAGCCTCAGAAAATCTCCCATTAAAAACCACGCAACATTATTCAGGTCGGGTCAAGTCGTCAAACCGGATCAAACAAAACTAGGCTCCACAAAGCCCAACAGATCTCCCACTTGGAGACTAGTTCAATCACCAACATCAACCGTAATCCTCCAAAACACAATCCCTCATCCCCGCAACTCATCCTCTTGTCCTCAAGCTAGAAGGCCAACTGAAGCCGCACACAACTTGAGCTTCTCAATAGTGACACCCTTAGTCAACATATTTGCTAGGTTCTTAGATCCACAAATCTTCTCAAGTATTACCAGCTTATCTTCAACAAGGTAACGGATAAAGTGATATTTTGTCTATATATGCTTCGACTTTGAATGAAAAGTCAAATTTTTGGCAAGAAAGATTGCTCTCTCGATCACACTTTGTGTAGAATGTCTATCTCCTGCTTCTTACCCAATTCATCTAAGAAACCATGTAGTCAAATCATCTCCTTTCTAGCTTGATTCTTTGCAACATACTCAAACTTCACGTAGTAGACAAAGTAACAATCTTTTGTAGATTTAAAGCCCATGATATAACTGTACCACCTAGAGTAAAAACAAACCCGGTAGTACTCTTTCTACTATCAATATCATCAGCAAAATCAGCATCTACATAACCCCGCAGTTTCAAACTTTCACCTGTGAAGCAAAGACATGTATCTGATGAACCTTTCGGATATCGCAGAATCCACTTGATTGTCTCCCAATGCTGCTTTCCAAGCCTACTTATGAATCTGCTCACAACTCCCACTGCATGTGCAATGTCCGGCCTTGTACAACCATAGCATACATCAAGTCGCCAATAGCCGAGGCATAGGGCACCTTGCTCATATGATCCCTTTCTTCTTCTGTTTTTGGTGACTGTTCTTTGCTTTGTTTGAAATGACTACTTAAGGGTGTGCTCATTGGTTTAGCTTCATTCATATTAAACCTACTAAGAACTTTCTTCACATACTACGATTGTGAAAGTTTCAATGTACCATTAGCCTTGTCTCTAATGATTCTCATACCAAGAATTTGCTTTGTAACTCCCAAATCCTTCATTGCAAACTATTTGGACAACTGCTTCTTCAAATTATTAATCTCCTCAATGCTAGACCCTACAATAAGCACATATAACAAGAATGTGATGTAAGAATTGTCAAAAGACTTAACATAGCAACAAAGATCAGCTTCACATCTCTTAAACTCAATTCTATACATAAAATCACAAATTTCTTGTACCACTATCTAAGAGCTTGTTTTAGGCCATACAAGCTCTTTCTCGGTTTGCGGAATAGATTCTCTTATCCCCGAACGATGAACCCTTTTGGCTGAATCATGTAAAGGTCTTCCTCCAAGTCACCATGAAGGAATGTCGTCTTCACATCTAACTGTTCAAGATGTAAATTTTTGCAGCCACCATTCCCAATACCAGTCTAATTGTTGACATCTTCACAACTAGAGAAAATATCTCTGTGTAGTCAATGCCCTCCTTCTGCTGGAACCCTTTAACAACTAATTTGACCTTATAACGTTTGCTACCATCATGCTCATTCTTTATTCTATGTACCCACTTGTTGTGCAAAGCCTTTTTCCTCTTTGGTAATTCGATTAGTTCCCATGTTTGATTCCCCAACAAGGAATTCATCTCATCCTTCATGGCTAACTCCTACTTACTTGAATTCTCATCTTGCAAGGCTTCATCATAACACTTTAGCTCACCACCATTAGTCAATAAGAGATAATTTAAAGCAGGTGAATAACGCTGTGGAGATCTAATGTTCCTAGAAGATCTGTGAACTTCACTACTGTGTACTCGGATCTACCCGTGAATTTACATTCTCCTTATCTTCTTCACCCCTTTTTTGAACAGTACTTTTAGTCAATTCATCTAAGTTGACAAACTCAAATTTCTTTTGATCTATCTCTGTAACATCCGACACTACAGTTGACCTGTCCTTGTACATAACCTGTTCATTAAATATCACATTTCTACTTCTGATGATTTTCCTGTTTTGTTCATCCCAAAACCTATAGCCAAATTTTTCATCACCATAGTCAATGAAAAAACATATTTTAGACTTTGTATCAAGTTTACTAAAGTATCGAAATCAATATGAACATAAGAAACGCAACCAAAAACTTTTAAATATGAAAACTTTACCTCTTTACCGCTCCAAACCTCCTCAAGAAGTCTGAACTCCATAGGAGCCGATGGTCCTTGGTTTATCGTAGGTAGCTGCGGTGCTAACAACATCAACCTAGAAAGTTTTTGGTAGTCCAAAGATGCAACCTCATACTCCTAGCACGCTCATTGAGAATTCTGTTCATGCGCTCACCACACCATGTCTTTTTGTGGTGTCCCAGAATGGTCTTCTCCATCCTAATTCCCTGTGCGACATAATACTCACCGAACCCTCCATCTATGTACTCTCCTCCATTATCTGACCTCAAACATTTTACTTTTAAACCTATTTCCATCTCAACCATGGCATTCCACTTCTTAAAAGTTTCAAATACATCAGATTTATTTTTCAGAAAATAAACCCATACCTTTTTGCTTGAGTCATCAATGAAAGTGATGTAGTACCTTGAACCTCCAAGGGATGCAACCGGAGAAGGCCTCCACAAGTCGGTTTTGTACAAACTCCAATTTTTCAGCCTTCGATGTCCTGCTAGTTTTCAAGAAGCTCACATTTTTTTACTTTCCTAAGATGCAGCTTTCACACATGTCAAAATCAATGGACTTCAATTCTGGTAGTTTTCCTTTTGACAAAGACATCTTCATCCCTTTCTCACTAATGTGATCAAGTCTCATGGTGTCATAGGTTTGTATCAATACATGCATCAAAGAATCGCAATTGTGTCTCTTGGACTTAAGGTCATATATAGAGTACTAGTCTTCTTTCCACGAGCCAATACCCCAACTCCCTTTGTAACCTTCCAAGTACCACCAACAAATAGTATTGCATGTCCTTCATCATCAAGTTGTCCAATAGAAATCAGATTCCTCCTCAGGTCAAGAATATGTTGAACCTTCTCTAGTAACCAAACAGACCCATTGGGTTACAATATCCAAATGTCTCCCATACCCACAACATCCAACGCTGAACCATCAACCAAATACACCTTACCAAAATCACCTGCAACATAATTCTGTATGATTTCATGGTGTGGAGTGGTATGAAACGAAGCTCCCGAGTCCAAAACCCAATCATCAAATGAACTGTCTACTGCAAGAAGTAATGAATCATGTACCTCTTCTGTTATAGCATTAGCAGAATCATCTTCATTCTTCTTCTTAGGACTTTTGCATTGCCTTCTAAAGTGATCTGTTTTCCCACAGTTCCAGCATTGTACTTGTTGGCCTAATCTAGATTTACTTCTATTTTGATTAGAATTTCTGTATTTTGATTTGCCTCGATTTGAATTTTTGTCATTACTTCTACCTCTTGTCTCAAGGTTTAGGGACGAGAACTAGATCCTAAGGTTTCGCCTGCATCTCTTCTGTGAATCTCCTCGGCCAGAATTAAATCTCGTATATCATTGTACTTGAGCTTTTCCTTTCCTGTAGAATTTCTTATTGCCATTCTCATTGCCTCCCAATTGTTTGGAAAATAATTCAAGACGATCAGAGCATGAATCTCATCATCAAAATCAATTTCTACAGATGACAATTGATTTGTGATAGTATTAAATTCGTTTAGAGGTTGTGCTACTGATGCATTCTCTGCCATCTTCAAATTGAACAGTTTCTTCATCGGATGCACCTTGTTGTTTGTTGACGGCTTTTCGTACATACTAAACAAAGCCTTCATTAGATCTGCTGTGATTTTCTCTTTTACAACATTGTGTGCAACAGACCTAGATAGAGTTAATCTAATAACTCCGAGTCCCTCTTTGTCAAGAAGAGCCCATTCCTCGATCTTCATAGTCTCGGGTTTTGTCCCCAAAAGAGGCAGATGCAATTTCCTCCCATAGAGATAATCTTCAATCTGCATCCTCCAATACGCGAAGTCTGTGCCATCAAACTTTTCTATTCCGGATGCCTTTCCCGCTTCCTCTGCCATTACTCCCACTCAAACCTAACCCTAGGCTCTGATACCAGTTGTAGGGAATTAACCTGAATTCCCAATCTATGAGAAATAAAAAAAGAGAAAACACACACCAAAGAAAAAAACAATCGGACATACAAGATAGTATTTACGTGGTTTGGCAATTTACCTACGTCCACGGAGTTACTGGGATTTCACTATTATTAGGGAAGAAGAAATACAAGGTGCGGCTACAGTTTTTCCTCACACAAGAAACACGACAACAACACACAATAAAACCCTAATCACAAAATTACGTTTTCTACACAAAATGGGCCAAATTTTTTTTTCCCGGGGACGTTGCCCCAGGACCCCCGGAGGCTTGTTCGTGAGCGTTTCAGCTTGGGCCTATCGGCCCAAACCTCCGCTCTATGGACTAAGCCTCAGAAAATCTTCCATTAAAAACCACGTAACATTATTCGGGTCGGGTCAAGTCGTCAAACCAAATCAAACAAAACTAGGCTTCACAAAGCCCAACACTCCTTGCTAGGAGCGTCGACTTAATAGATCACAAATGAAGCAAATTCAAGTTCAACCGAACCTTAAAATGGACATCTAGTTGCCGTAATGAACACGGTTGAATCATATATTACAAAGTATTAGATTGAGACTACCAACGCATTCAGATTGGCTGATATCACAAACATGTATTTTATGGTGTAACTTAATGAAAATTCATTGCAAAACAAATATGAATGATAAATATGAAAAATACTTTTGATACACTAAACCTATAAGTGTATATATATTGATTTCAATAATTAATAGTAAAAATCCTTCAACAAATATTTAGCGAGACTGAAACCTATACACACACACATCATATTAGAAAACATAAAGAAATGAAGAAAGATAATGAAGTGAAGGAATGACACAATACTTCAGTTATTTCTCTTCAAAGCAAAAAAGCAAATATTTTGTCTCATCCTGGGGTTGTCGCGGTTAATGAGGGATCCAGTAGTGTTTTGTTTGGTTTTAGCTATTCCTCTCTTCAATTTGCTGTTGACTGGATTGTGTTTATTTTGTTTCAGTTTAGTTTGTGTGTTGATGTGGTTCCTTGCATTGTAGTGCTATTGTAATATTTCTGTTTGCAAGACTTCTGTCTATCTAATATATTTCCCATTTATGCAAAAAAAAAAAAAAAAAAAAGCAAATATTGATCAAAAGTCACTCGCTTCTATTAAGCATGTTAAATTTGAATAGTTTATCAAGTATATTTCCAAATGAGTTTCTACAATTAGTTGTATCACAAATAATTAGCTAAATTGAAAAATAGTTGTGTTAATTCAAGTAATTCATGTTTAACGTAGCCAACAATCATGATTTAAAGCATTCAAAAGTCTCTTCTTCCTCTTCTTTTTCCATTTTTTTTTTTTAATACCAATATAACATATAAAGACACACTTAACCCAAAAGACTTAAGCTCAATGGGTATGAGTTAACCATTCTTTCTTCTCATTAATATCCAATGTAGGATTTCACAACTTAACCAATTACACTGCTCACACGTGAATATTGCAATACACCATAAAATGGTAAATGTGTAACAACACCCACTTGATAGATACTGCTACTTCAAATTCATAGGATTTGCTATTCTATAAGAGAATTAGTAATTAAATTGTTTTTGGGAAAGGACATAACTCTCAAAAATTGGAATAAGTATATTTGTTCATGTATGTTTGTTCTTAAGGAGTATGTTATTGACTATTGTTAGAATTGGGTGGATAACGCTTTGTATGTTTCGGCAATAATGTTTCTAGAAAATAAGTCAATTTTCAAAAAGTGTTTTTTTATAAAACTATCTCATTTTCTTATTTTTGGTAGCAATCATAAATAAGTTGGAAAACAATCTTCTAACTTCCCTTATTTAGCTTGCTGTGAGATAGAGTTGTTTTCTATAAAGAATTAGTGGAAGACAATCTCTAAAAATAAGCCTTACTATTTATGTTGATCAAAGATAATTTTCCTTTGACTCATTTTTTCTGATACTACCAAACACTGGAAAACAAGGAAAACTATCATTACACAATGTTTTCCATCGAAACAAACGAAGTGTAAATGATTAAATTTATCATATCTTAATAGTTTAAGTTTTTGAAACAATCGGTAATTTAATATGGTATCAGAGCAAAAGGTCTTGAGTTTGATCATATCTCCTCCATTTTACCTCCTGTTTAAATTCCCACGTGGTTTTTTTTTTTTTTTTTTTTGATACATTTTTTTTTAATACAAGATAAAAATTCTACTCTAACTTAATCTAAGTGTATATGTGTGTGAAACTCCCTCTAGAGACTTGAACTCCGACCCTTACCCTCTACATCCCACAAACACTTATACCTGTGAAGTGACCACTGCACCAAGGGTGTGTGGCGGTTCCCCACGTGATTAAATCTACCATATCCTAGTAGTTTAAAATTTTGAGACAATTGGTAATTTAATACTTATAAATACTCCTAGTTATTCAATTGAACATCTATACAATTTTCTCTCTACAAACTTTTTTTTTTAACAAATGAGGGTGACTAGACCTCTTTAAGTATATGACTATTACCATAGGTGTATGCAGTCCTCCGTCTTATAGAGGTAGCCTCAAGATTCTGACAAGAGATTTCAAATTCAGGATCTCATAAATCTCATGAAATTTTAGGAACCACTATACCAATCCCTTGGAAATTTTCAATACAATCTGAAGTCCTTATGTTTGTGATTCCTACTCTAATGAGTTGTCATTCACATTAGAGACGAACAGAACCCTCTTTATGTTCTAATAATGATTAATCTTTATAAATTCCATTCATCATGGAGTTAGTTACATGCAATCATTTACCCTTTTACTGACACTGAGTGATACACATCTCGCCATGTGGATATTTTAAACCATTCATATTATTAAATAAATAAATAAATAAAATCTCAGCACATATAATTATAATTAGGGTATTCCAAGGACCCTATTTTCGTGTAGACCACGCTGAGTGGCTAAGTCTTCTTATGGAGTCAAGCTTGCATACAGGGTCGTTTAAATGTCTTCAACTAATTTCTAGTAAAGGTCTTTGCATGGAGTCAGAGGATAATTCTAAGGAACTATTTTCGTGTAAAACACACAAAGTCTTCTTAATTCCTATGGAGTCAAACTTGCATACAGGGCTATTTAAACTTGCATGGTTTACTTGACTTGGGGATTAGACAGTCCTGTCCGAAGAAGAAAATTCAAGATACAATAAATTTAGGGGCCTGCTTTTCATGACGACTACCTTAAGTTTCTTAATGGAGACAAAGTTACATATAAAACTGTTGAAAATTTCTGCAGGCGATTTGTGGAAAAGATATTAGCAGATTACATAACGCGTATTGGATATTAGATGGGACAAAATGGGCTTCTACCCTTTTTGGGCAAATTAACTAGCCTTTTGCCCTTCTTCCCAAACTAAATAGGAAATGCCTCTCTTTTGAAAATCGAGTTTTTCAAAATCGATTTAAGCCCTATAGTGACGTTTTTAAGGACTTATAGTGACGTTTATAAAGACCTATAGTGGCGTTTTGTAACTTGATAAATTGCCTATAACTCAATTTCATAGATATCAAGTTACAAAACGTCACTATAGGTTCTTAAAATGTCACTATAGGTCCTTAAAAACGTCACTATAGGGCTCAAAATTTTTTTTTTTTTTAACTCGATTTTGAGAAACTCAATTTTCAAAAGAGGAACATTTCCCTATTTAGTTTGGGAAAAAGGGCAAAAAGCTAATTAATTTGTCCAAAAAGGGCAGAAGCCCATTTTGTCCATATTAGATGTTGCTGTCCTTTGTCTTTAAACCACCTCTCAACATATATATGGGTATTTTAAATCACTCACATTATTAAACAAATAAATAAAATCTCAGCACATTTAATTATAATTAGGATAATTTTGTTTAAAAACAAAGGAAAATTCTAAGGTCCTATTTTCGTGTAAAACACGCCAAGTCACACGCTAAGTCTTCTTATTGAGCCAAACTTGCATACAGGGCCGTTTAAACTTGCATGATTTACTTGACTTGGAGATTAGACCCTAAATTTTGGGCCCTCTTTTCATGTGAACTACCTAAAGTTTCCTAATGGAGACAATGTTGCAGACAAAGCTATTGAAAATTTCTGCAAACAATTTGTGGAAAAGATATTAGCAGATTACATATCACGTATTGGATATTAGATGTTGCTGTCCATTGTCTTTTCATGTGGACTGATGATGCCAAAAATCGTAGTACGTTGCACAGTCCTCACATACTCTAGGCTAAGATCTGCAGAACAAAGAAAGAAACGACCTCACAAAGAGTACCGGTGTGGTACCAACCAAATGCCCTCCGAAAGTTAAGTTAGAGAACTTTTCACAACTCTAGAGTACCGGAGTCAGGGTAAATTATGCGTACCTTGATTTACGAGGGTTTTTGGGTTTCTATAGTAGTGTAGAATCGACCTTTGTTTCTTGGCGGTCAAGGCATTTCCTTGTGAGGGAGATCCTTATTAATACACGTATTATACAGGATCATTTCCATCTAGAGACTTTGTTGATTAAGATTAATCATAGGGCACAAGTCATTTCCATATGGGGTTTCTTGGAGACCACTTAGGCCGCATAGGCGCCACGTGGCTTTGCCAACCGTCTCCCTTGCGTCCGTCTTTTTGGAATCCATCCACTATGGAGTTTCCATCTGTCTTCCTTCCTTCCTCCGTCCGAGGACACGATTCATTCTACCCGTTATTTGTCGGTGCGTTCAAACCGTTCCTTTCTTTAGCACCGCCGCTTAAGATTGGCTCCATTGATTGGATATGTCTACCTTGGGTTTTATCCCCTTCACTGCCCCCATACTCTACGGGTCCATCACTTGGTTTCCCAAATGGATATGTGGAGTGACAGCCTGACCCAATCCTAGGGAGTTGTGTTTTGAGTGGCAAGCTAGCTTAGGGTCATTATTGTAGGGGGCACGTGGCACATTTTTAGGGGTTGGTTACTCGGATCAAGCGTCTCTTCGTCTTCCGTGCCATTTCCTTATATATAGGTTGCTTTTCCCTTTTCATTTTCACTTTCCACAACTAATTTCTAGTGCTAGAGCGCTCTGTCTCCTACCGAGAAATTGTCATACCGTTGGCCCAAGCAAGTGTGCTGTTTGCTTTGTTTGTTTCCATAACCTCTTTGCACCGTTCAATTGTAAGCATCCTTTGTCTTATACAAATTATTTTCTTTTCGCTGTTTACTTTAAATATTGTATGCCTGTCGCATATGTAGACTGTAGAGTCTTAGGAGTTTATCCGTCACGTGTAGGTGTGATACATGTCTAGTGAAGCATCGAGTGAACAATCGTGTGTCCGCGAAGGAGCGGGCTATGATGAGGTGTATCCGTCGGGTCATAACGACCCTAGCACCTCTTAAGATAAAAGGGTTTCATCTGCAACTCACCTTCCGAGAAGGAGGATAAGGATTTGGACGTGGATGAGTCGAGAGTGGTATAGGTGGGGATTCAAACAATGAAGAAATTGTAGAAAATGCTGAATCCCCTATTAAATCCGTCATAGGTCCTAATGGACTTAGGTAGTTTCTCCTTCCCCTCATGTGGTTAGTCAATGAATTTAACTCCACCATCAAGAGACCACACTTTGAGACCCTTCGGGATAGATATTAGATTCCCGTCGACGTCCCCATCCGTCTGCCCTTCAAATTCAAAAAATGCTATTACCAGGATGCCGAAGACGTTGGGGTGTATGAGCGGATGTTTAAGGCGGGGCTTAAATTGCCCTTAAATACTCTTCACCATTGTCTACTTTAGTACACAGGGCTAGCCATCACCCAAATCTCCTAAATGCCTTGACCTTGGGGCGAAGTGCTATATGGGGTCTTGACCAATGGGGAATGTAGGCGACGGTGGAGGAGTTCTTCCACTGCTACCGTCCTTCTGAAATCGTCTAATTTAAGGGTATGTACAACTTCCTACCAAGGAAGCCATCACTTAGGCCAGTGTGCGAGACTCTTGATTCAAATAAGAACTAGAAGAGTCGGTACTTTTTCATTCAAGGGGACAACTGGATGTGTTACCCTGATGATCGGGAGAATATGCCCATTGATAAAACTTGGGGTATAATGCCCTCGTCTGGTAGGCGTAGGCGCCCATCTGTTTTAAACTTTGTTTTCTATTTCTTGTTTCATATGTTGGCCTAACTGTCCCTTATTGTAGCTCGAGACCGTACAAAGGTTACTCTTAAGCGGTGGAACTTCTTGGAGAAGATCTTTAAGATCAAGTTGAAGGAGAGGATGTGGAAAAAACTTGTTACTTTGGACAGCATTCATTGGTACTGTGAGGGTTTCGAGCCTACGGCTGCTGCTGTGTCGCTACGACAGTCAAGCATGCAAATGTAAGTCCGTCGTTTACACTTCTTTCTTCAATTTTTAGTATCTTGTTTAACTCCTTCTTTCTGTCCTTCTTGGCGTAGAAATGGAAGACGGTAAGATGAGGGCCTACATCCATCGGCCAGTTCTTTGCACGGGTGAAGCAACAAGAGGAAGGCGTGCCCTCAAGGGAACGGGTCCAGCTAACTTTGTTCATTAAGAGAAAGCTCACGATAAAATTGATCGTCCCCTTAAGAAACCTAAGGTGGTGATGGGGTCAACAATCGGGGGGACTCCTTAGACCAACAAGTT
The DNA here is from genome assembly GCA_028216015.1 of Quercus dentata. Classification (NCBI taxonomy): domain Eukaryota; kingdom Viridiplantae; phylum Streptophyta; class Magnoliopsida; order Fagales; family Fagaceae; genus Quercus; species Quercus dentata. Next base: position 69,769,914 of record CP116452.1, on the reverse strand, counting down.
GCCCCTTCCGTCTAGTCCCGATGAAAGGAAAAGTTCTAATGATGGGCTAGGGTCCCGTCTCCGAGAAGCGCCCGTCTTCCTCCTCTAGGATTCGCGATATGCTATCCAATAACTCTCGTCTATCATCAAGGACGATGATTATGAGGACTTAGGCAAACATGCAACCGAGGCCATGGGAGAGATGAGTCTCCTCGGCTTGACACAAGTGTGCATGTCTGTCCTTCTCTCTTTCCCGTCTTATTGTTACCCCTATTTCTAACCATTGCTTTGATTTTTTTTTTTTTTTTTTTTTTTTTTTTTTTTAGGGCGTGCTCATGATCAAGGGCCCGATGGACTGTTGCATGTCCCGGGAGAGGGTGGTAGGCCGTCTGAGAGAGAAGGCTAAGGTTACGGAGTTGTCGTTGCGTGAGCTTAAGGCCTAGAAGGAGGTCCAGGTTAACAAGCTTGATCTGACAAATAAGCTCTTAGAGGAGTCGGAGGCACATACTGAGGTGCCGAAGAACGTCCTTAAGGACAAGGAGGAGGAGCTTTCCTTGTTAAGGAAGCAAGTCCTTCATGCCAAAGGGGACGTGGTAAAGGAATTTCGTGACTCTGATGCCTTTCTCTTCGAGCTAGGAGGGTCTTTTGCCGAGCTTCAATGATTGCTTTCGTCAGGTTAAGGCTTCCTTCCCTAACTTCGACCTATCCCAGATTACCATTAATGCCATGGCCCAGACCCTAACCCGATCCGCCGACCTTGATGGTACCGACGAGTTGTTCATGGATGACCCTACGCCCGACACTCAAGGTGGTGGTGAGGCCGCTCTCCAAGGCGAGCAGGTCAAGTCCATCGAAGACGAGACCCGTCCACTTGAAGAGACTCAAAAGGACAATGAGACCCCTGTCGATCAGCCATAGACTATTTTGGGAGGACAATATTATCCTTTTTCCCTTTTCTTTTTAATGTACAAATCTTTTGGGAGGACAATATTTGCATTGTTTTCACTTTCGCCCCTTGGGTGTCGAACATAGACAATTGCCTTTCATGGGCCTTTTTTATATAATGTTGTTTATATCCGTTGCTTATACTTTTGTTCATATGTCTGAATGTGTTTCTTGCCGTTGCATTTCAATGGATTTCTTCCATCCCATGGTCTGTACCATCCATTTATGGACTTAACAATGAACTCGTCCACCTAAGCACTTAATAATGAACTCGTCTACTTAAGGACTTGGTATTTTCAAGACATCCTTTGGGATGTACCCGTCCTCTTAAGGACTTGATATTTTCAGGGCGTCCTTTGGGATGAACCCGTCCACATGTGGACTTAATAATAAACCCGTCCACTTATGGACTTGATATTTTCAAGGCACCCTTTTAGGATAAACTCGTCCACTTGTGGACTTAATAATAAACGTAGTTTAGTAAAGACGTAGACATACGGATGATATATCTGAATAACTCCTCTTATTATGATAAATACGTGGGTGGGGCAACTTTTGCCTGTCTAGCGTCTCCAGGTGGTAAGTGCCTTTAAATGCCATGAAGTGATTTGTAGGGTCCTACCCAATTAGGTCCTAGCTTTCCCTAGGAGGGATCTCTTGTGGCACCTATCACCTTCCTCAAGACGAGGTCTTCAACTTGAAAATATCTATGTTTGACTTTGGAATTGCATTGCTTGGCCATGAGGTCCTGATACCGCACTAACCTTTGTTCGACCATTGCTTTGAGTTCGTCCACTAAATCAAGTTGTAAGCGCATAGCCTCGTTGTTTTTGTCCTCATCATGGTTCTCTATTTTGTAGCTATGAGTCCGAACTCGGTTGGGATAATAGCTTCACTTCCATAAGTTAGTCGAAATAGTATCTCCCATGTAGGTGTTTTAGACATTGTCCTGTATGCCCATAGTACACTCGGCAACTCTTCTAGCCACATACCCTTTACCCCCTCGAGTTGAGTCTTGATGATTTTAAGCAAGAATAGGTTTGTGACCTCAACTTTTCCGTTGGCCCAAGGGTGGGCCAGGGGGAAGTAGTGATTCTTGATCCCCAATTGTGAGTAAAAATCCCTGAACGAGTCATTTTTGAACTGCTTTACATTGTCCGAGATCGTACTTTAGGTATACCATACCTGTAGATGATGTTTCTCCGGACAAAGTTTCGTACGTTCTTCTTCGCGATGGTGGCGAGGGCTTTAACTTCCACCCATTTGGTGAAGTAATCTATGCTGACCACAAGAAACTTCAATTGTCTAATTGTTGTTGGGAATAGACCCATGATATCCAACCCCCATTGAGCGAAAGGCCACGGGTCATCATTAGATTGAGCTCCTCTATTGGTTGTCTAATGACATTGCCGAACCTTTGACACTTGTTGCAGATTTTAAAATAGGCTTGGGCATCCTTTTGCAAGTAGGCCAATAATATCCTACCCAAATCAGCTTATGCATTAAAGACAATGATCTTGAATGATTCCTGCAGATCCCTTCGTGGACTTCTCTCATGACATAGTCTGCTTCCTCGGGGCTAAGGCACCTTAGGTACAGGCGGGAGAAGCCTCTTTTATACAAGACATCCTTGATCAAGACGAATCGTGCTGCCTGAACCCTTAGCTTCCTTGCGGCCTCCCTACCATCGGGTAGTGTCCTGTCTTTTAAGTAAGAGAATATGGGTGTGGTCTAGTTGCTTCCCGAGTCTATTTCCTGCACATCGATGCCATTTATCAATGGTGAAATCTGAACAAAAGAAAACTCCTTGCTGGGGATGAGCATGTATTTTACCATTGCGGTTTTAGCAAGACGATCGGCTTGCTCATTCTCTTCTCTTGGGATTTGAACAAATTTGACTTGAAGGTTGTTCACTCACTTTCTTACTTGCTTTAGGTACTTTTTCATTCGTTCTCCCCGCACCCGTAGTCACCGTTCACCTGACTCATGACCACCTGAGAATCGCAATAGACAACCATATTTATTGCTCGGGCTACTTTGGTGAGATCCAATCCTCCCACTAGAGCTTCGTACTCCGCCTCATTGTTGGTTGTAGGGAAGTCGAGTCGAACCATGTACTCAATCTCGTCCCCTTTTGATAAGTGGAGTACTATACTTGCTCCGCCCACCTACCTGTTGGACGATCCATCCATGTGGATATTCCATTGAGGGTGCCCTTACGCCCCTTGGCCTTCTGTATTGGTAAACTCAACAATGAAGTCAGCGATCGCTTAGCCCTTTATGGCGATACGCAGGCGGTATTGTAAGTCGAATTCGCTTAACTTGATTGCCTATAGCGCCATCTATCCAGCAGCTTTAGGAGTGCTCATTACTCTATGCAAAGGTTTATTTGTCGGGACGACCACAATGTAGGCCTGGAAGTATTGTTTGAGCTTATGAGCCGCGGTCACTAAGGCGAAAGCGAGCTTCTCCATTGGTGGGTACCTCTCTTCTACGCCTCGGAGCACTCAACCAGTGTAGTATACAGGCTTTTGTATCTTGTCCTCCTCGCCGACTAAGGCTACGCTGATGGCAACCAGGGAGACGACTAGATAGAGAAACAATTCTTCTCCTAGTTAGGAGGGACTCAATAATGGCGGGGAAGAAAGGTATGCTTTCAGGTCTTCGAATGCTTGCTAACATTCAGCCGTCCACTCTAAGGACTTCTTCAATGTGCAGAAGAAAGGTAGGCATTTGTCTGTTGCTTTTGAGACAAACTTGTTCGGTGCAGCTACCTTGCCGTTGAGGCTTTGTACTTCCTTGATGTTCTTTGGCGGCGTCATCTACATTATGGCCCATATCTTGTCCGGGTTGACCTCAATACCCCTCCGGGACACCATGAATCCTAGGAACTTTCTCGCCGTCACACAAAATGAGCATTTGTTTGGATTTAGCTTCATGTTATAAGAGCGAAGGGTATCAAAGGTCTCCTTGAGATCGTCCAAATGGTTATCTTCCCGCTGGCTTTTTACTCACATGTCATCCACATAGACTTGAACGTTCCTCCCAATCTGATGTGTGAACATTTTGTTCATTAGCCTTTGATACGTTGCGCCCATGTTCTTGAGACAAAATGGAATCACTTTGTAGTAGAAAAGACCTTGGCTAGTGACGAATGAGGTCTTCTCCTAATCAGCCTCATCCAGCTTGATCTGGTTGTAACCAAAAAACACGTCCATGAAGCTCAAGAACTAATGTCTTGCTGTCAAGTCTACCAAGATGTCAATCCGCAGAAGTGGGTAGTTATCCTTGGGGCATGCCTTATTTAAGTCCGTAAAATCTACGCACATCTTCCACTTCCCGTTGGCCTTTTTAACCATCACCACGTTGGCTAGCCAGTCGGGATAGTACACTTCTTATATGAACTTTACCTCTTGCAATTTTCACACCTCTTCTGCTATAGCCCTATCTCGCTCCTAGGCGAATACTCGCTTCTTTTGCGGGAGAAAAGGAAAAGAAGGTGATACATTTAATCTGTGAACCATGACTAAGGGGTCAATCCCGGGTATATCTTCGTGGCTCTAGGCAAAGACATCCTAGTTCTTCTTCAGGAATGTCGTGAGTGCTTGTCGAACCGGCTGGTTGGCGAGGGTGTCAATCTTGATAGTTCACTTAGGTCTGGAGTCATTGAGGAGTATCTCCTCTAACCCCTCAACAGGCTCTGCAACCATTCGTTATTCTTCTTTGGTCATGGTCCGTAAGTGGTTGTCCATCTCTAACATTGCTAAATAGCACTTGCGTGCTACTACCTGGTCCTCGCGTACCTCTCTTACTCCGTACTCGGTGGGGAATTTGATCATCGGGTGATAGGTTGAAGTTCTGACTTTCCACGAGTTAAGGGTAGTCCCGCCAACATGGCATTGTAGGTAGACGAATAGTCAATGACCAAGAATGTAACATCTTTAGTAATTTTCTGTGGGTAATCACCAACCGTCACGGGCAATGTGACTACGCCAAGCGGGTACACTCTCGTTCCTCTAAACCCAATGAGTGGTGCATTGGTCGGTTCAGCCATTCTCTCCCAATCCTCATCTGTTGGAACACCGGGTAGTAAATGATATCCGCAAAGCTTCCACTGTCAATTAGGACCCCGTGAGTGTTTTAGTCCCCCACTTGTATGCTAACAACGAGCGCATTTTCGTGCGTGGTGGAGGTGTTAAGCATCTTCCTCTCGTGAACCCAATTATGGGGTTGTCGATTCGTGCCGACTTTGGGATGAAACCCATCACCGACATTCGGACCATCCCGAGGTAGGTCTTGTGTGCCTTCTTGGAAAAATCAAAAGATGCGATTTCCCCCACGATCATCCTTATGTCCCCTAGGGGTGGCCTAGGACGCTCGTTCTCCTTTCGTGCAGCTACTGGTGGCGGGTCCATCTTTTCTTTGCTAATGAACCGTTGTAGCTTTTCTTGTCTGATAAGGGCCTCTATCTGTTGCTTTGCATCGTAGCATTCAGAGGTGTTATGACTGTGATCATGATGAAAATGGCGTGACTTGTCTCTTGACCTCTTATTGGGATCTCCCTTCAACTTGCTAAGCCACTTTAAGGCCGTATCGTCCTTGATCTACATTAAGACTTGATCAATCGGGGTAGTTAATGGGGTGAAGATCGTGAACCTTCCAAAGGGGGGTTTAGAGTGCCTATCCTCCCGTCGATCTCCGGTCCTTGTAGTCTTTCATCCCCTCTCCTACCGTGTATCCTCTTGCCTTTCCCTTTTCTTGGGCTTCTCTTCTCGGGCTAGCATTGCATCTTTTGTATTCATGTATTTAGTAGCTCAACAGAGTACATTTGACACAGTTTTTGGGTCATTTTTATATAAGGAAAATAGGAATTTCCCCTTTTGTAACCCATTGGTGAACACAGCAACGAGTATCTTGTTGCCGCTTCATCGATTGGGAAGGCCTCCTTGTTAAAGCGGGTTATGTAAGATCTTAGCATTTCATCCTCCTGTTGCTTGATGCTCATCAAGCATGCGGTGGACTTCTTATACTTGTGCCCCTCGATAAAGTGCAAAGCAAACTGTGCACTCGGCTCCTTGAAGGTACCGATGGAGTTGGGCGTCAACTCACGAACCATAACCATGCGGGACCTTTTAGCGTAGTTGGAAAAGCTCGACACATGATCTCATCCATTATGCCTTGTAAGTGTATGAGGGTTTTGAATGACTCCAAGTGGTCTAAAGGGTTCCTTAGATCCGTCATAGGCTTCAACTTGCGGCATACAAAACTTCTACGGAAGGGGGAATGAAATGACAAATGTAGTGAAGAGTGAGTCTGTCCGATGGACCAGCTCATCGAGGTGGCTTAACACCCATCCTCGGAGGGCATTTATCATGAAGTCCATCTGTTCCTTCATCATCTACATCTTTGCGACCATGTATGGTGGAGTTGTATCTGTGATGGATGGACGACTGGTGTCCTGTTGTTCTTCTCTACTTGGGGCGTTCTTTGCCTTCCTCGGTCCTTTCTGGTCCCTTCTTTCGATTGCTAGTACCAACTTGCTCCTCCTCATGAGTGTTAGGCCCTGCATTCCTTTGGTGTAGTTGCTCCTCTAGATCATGGTTTTGCTTGGTAAGGCATTCCACGGCCACGATGAAAGTTTGAACCTGAAGTGTAATGCCCTCCGAGTGCCATAGTTGGGGTAAATTATGTACCTTGATTTACGAGGGTTTTTGGGTTTTTATAGTACTGTAAAACCGACCTTTGTTTCTTGGCGGTCAAGGCGTTTCCTTGTGGGGAAGATCCATATTAATACACGTATTTTATGAGAGATCCTTTTCATGTAGAGACTTTGTTGATTAGGGTTAATCGCAGGGCACAAGTCATTTCCAAATGGGGTCTCTTGCAATACACCATAATATGGTAAATGTGTAACAACACCCACTTGGTAGATACTGTTACTTCAAATTCGTAGGATTTGTTCTTCTATGAGAGAATTAGTAATTAAATTGTTTTTGGGAAAGGACATTACCCTCGAAAATTGGAATAAGTATATTTGTTCATGTATGTTTGTTCTTAAGGAGTATGTTATTGACTATTGCTAGAATTGGGTGGTTAACACTCTGTATGTTTCGGCAATAATATTTTTTAGAAAATGAGTCTTTTTTTTAAAAAGTGGTTTTTATATAACTATCTCATTTTCTTATGTTTGGTAGCAACCTTAAATGAGTTGAAACACAATCTTCTAACTTCCCTTATTTAGTTTGCAGAGAGATAGAGCTGTTTTCCAAAAAGAATTAGTGGAAGACAATCTCCAAAAATAAGCCTTACTTTTTATATTAATCAAAGATAGGTTTTTTTTAATGCTACCAAACACTGGGAAACAAGGAAAACTATCCTTACACAATGTTTTCCATCGAAACAAACGAAGCGTAAATCATTAAATTTATCATATCTTAATAGTTTAAGTTTTTGAAACAATCGGTAATTTAATATGGTATCAAGTAAAAGGTCTTAAGTTTGATCATTATCTCTTCCACTCTACCTCCTGTTTAAATTCCCACGTGTGAAACTCCTTCCTAGAGACTTGAACTCCAGTCCTTACCCCCCTCACCCCACAAACACTTATACTTGTGGAGTGACCACCGCACCAAGGGTGTGTGGTGGTTCCCCACATGATTAAATCTACCATATCCCAGTAGCTTAAAATTTTGAGACAATCAGTAATTTAATACTTATAAATACTCCTAGTTATTCAATTGGACATCTATACAATTTTCTCTCTACAAACTTTTTTTTTTTTTTTTAACAAATGAGGGTGTCTAGACCTCTTCGAGTATCTGACTATTACCTTAAGTGTATGCAGTCTTCCGTCCTATAGGGGTAGCCTCAAGATTTTAAGAATCACTAAACTAGCCCCTTGGAATTTTTCAATACAATCTGAAGTCCTTATGTTTTTGATTACTACTCTAATGAGTTGTCATTCACATTAGAGACCAACAGAACCCTCTTTATGTTTTAATAATGATTAATCTTTATAAATTCCATCCATCATGGAGTTAGTTACATACAATCATTTACCCTTATACTGTTACTGAGTGATACACTTCTCGTCATGTGGATATTTTAAACCACTCATATTATTAAATAAATAATAAAATCTCAGCACGTATAATTATAATTAGGATATTCCAAGGACCCTATTTTCGTGTGGACCACGCTAAGTGGCTAAGTCTTCTTATGGAGTCAAGCTTGCATGCAGGGCCGTTTAAATGTCTTCAACTAATTTCTGGTAAAGGTCTTTGCATGGAGTCAAAGGATAATTCTATGGAACTATTTTCGTGTAAAACACACAAAGTCTTAATTTTTTTTTTTTTTTGGTTTTCCATAGTGTTTTCTCAAGGCTTTCAACCAGAGACTAATCACAGGAAATTTTTTTCAAAGTGTAGGTAGTAGGACTCGAACTAGGGAGCACACCCGGTCGAGCCCAAGACAAGTACTTTGAGATCGAGAGCCCAACCAACTCGGCCAACCTCCTAGGTTGTCTTCTTAATTCCTATGGAGTCAAACTTGCATGTAGGGCTGTCTAAACTTGCACGGTTTACTTGACTTTTTTTTTTTTTTTTTTTTATCAGAACAACTTCCATTAAACCAACACAGAAAACAGAGAACAACGGAACAGGCACATGAAAACCGATCCTCAAGGATCAAGTGACTCACAATGGGCGGGGAACACCCTTCCTGGACTGATTCACTTCTTTACACTTTGCATAGTGGGCAAGTTCATGCACCACCTTATTGAACTCCCTCTCAACATGCTGAACTTTCCAACCGCCAAAACAAATGTCTCTGGATTACACAAAATTCCTTGAACAATATGCCCTGTTTCACCATTGATTATCTTTGCTGATATGCTCTGAGCCGCTAATAGAGAGTCAGATTCAATAATAACCTGTTGGAAGCCTAAATCCTTTGCTAACAATATACCAGCTTCCATCGCCAACAATTCAGTCTCCAACACGTAAAAATTTCCATTTAGCAACCTACTCATGCCAGCTACCACCTCCCCTTTGTAATCTCTTATGATTACTCCAATACTTGAATTCCGTCCTCTCTCAATTGTCGGTCCATCCACATTTATCTTATAGACCCCCATTGGAGACTTCATCCAGCTAATCTCACAAGAGTCTAGACCAAGTTTGAAAAATTTTGAGGCTTCATTATAATTCAAAAGAAGGTTCGAGGCAAAATCCCACACCTGACCAGCAGCAAGTTTTTCACCCTCATGTACACATTGGTTTTTGTTATACCATATTGCCCACGCAGTCACAACCATTATCTCCATGTCTCTATTTTTTCCAAAAAAAAACAGCCCTAAAGCAACATCAGCAAAATCTTGGTCTCTGCACATATTTTTATAGGGCACTCCTTCCATCTACTCCAAACATCCTTTGCAAAATTACATTTGAATAAAGCATGATAAGTGGACTTAGCTTCATTCCCACAAATGGGACATATTCCATCAATGGCCACTCCCCTCTTCCTTAGATTTAGCATAATGGGAAGAGCATTTTCACATGCTTTCCACATGAAGATTCTAATTTTTGGTGGGATTTTGAGATGCCACATCTTCTTCCACAAGGGGTTCTAGGATCAACATGGGAACATTCCCCCTTAAAGAACTTAACACATTAAGAGCAATATAGTAACCCCTCTTAACTCGTGAATTCCCCTTTCTTACTTCCCACTCAAATAATTTTATCCTCTGGTAAGTTGTAGCTGAGTGGAATATTTAAAATCGCCGCTTCAAATGGAAGGAACAATGACTTTATCATATCCACTTTCCATCTCTTTGTTTCCTCATCAATAAGGGCAGAAACCATAGGAAAATCATTCAAGGGTTGAGGTGGGGAAATTACCTTATAAGTTGTTGGAGTGGGAAGCCACTTATCCTCCCATATATGAATTAGCTTTCCATTGCCTACCCTCCACCTGGTTCCTCTTCTTATCACTTCCAAAGCTTTAAAGATACTTCTCCAAGCATATGATGGATTTGAGCCCAGTTTTGCATTCAACACATTCCCATTTAGGTAGTACTTTGCTTTGTACACTCTTGCACACGTGGAATTTTGGTTTGAGAGAAGTCTCCAACCTTGTTTTGCTAACATAGCCAAATTAAAGGCCCGACAATTACAAAAACCCATACCCCCTCAAAGTTTTGATCGACATAACTTTTCCTAACTCACCCAAGCTATCTTGGATTATTGTTGCCTTTGCCCCCACCAAAATTTCCTTATCATTCCTTCAATTTCCTCATAAAGCCCTTTTGGAAGAAGGAAACAACTCATAGTATACGTGGGAACTGCCTGAGCCACAGCCGTTATTAGAACCTCCTTTCCTCCCATAGAGAGCATTTTCTCTTTCCACCCAACAAGCTTCTTCCCAACTTTCTTTCACTTCCATAAACACTTCAGTATTAGATCTTCCAATGATAGAAGGAAGACCCAAATATTTGTTATGTCTAGTGTCCTGCATAGGCCCAAGAATGCCAATCACCTCACTTCTCCTCCTTTCTTGGGGAGTATTATGGCTGAAAAATACAGAAGATTTGTCCGTATTTACTTTTTGCCTCGACGCAGACTTCATAGAGCTCAAGGATCTCTACTAATTTTTGACATTCGTGGTCGTAGCTTTGTAGAACAACAAGCTATCATCAACAAAAAAAATAAATGTGAAACCATGGGGCATCCTCTACAAATGGAAATTCCACTCAACACTTGATTCCTTGTCGCTTCCTTTATTAAGGAGGAGAAACCATCTGCACATAAGATAAAGAGGTAAGGAGACAAGGGGTCTCCTTGATGGAGGCCTCTTGTAGGGTGGATACAACCATTAATCGTACCATTAATGATCACTCGAATAAGAAACCATAGATATGCACTTTGCATAATTAGGCTAATCCATTTTTCACTAAATCCCATTTTTTCCATCACCCTTTCAATAAAACCCCATTCTACTCGATCATAGGCCTTACTCATATCCAGCTTAACAGCCATAAAATTTTCCTTACCCTCCTTTTTATATTCTAAATAGTGCATTAATTCAAACGATACTAGCACATTATCAGCAATGAGTCTCTCTGAAAGAAAAGCACTTTGATTTTCAAAGATAATATGAGGAAGTACAACTTTAAGGCGGTTTACTAGCACTTTAGCAAAAAGCTTGTAAACTACATTGCTTAAGTTTATAGGCCTAAAATCAGTCATTTTTGAAGGATTGTTAATTTTTGGCACAAGGGTAATATTGGTTCTGTTTATACTCGAAATAGACATGTTCATATTTAACACATTTAGGACCATACATGTTATATCATTTCCAACAACATCCCAAAGATTTACGGAAAAAATAGCAGACATACCATTGGGGCTGGGAGCCTTTGTAGGATGCATCTACTTCAACACGGCTTCCACTTTGCTTCTAGTAAAAGTTTGAATTAAGCTTTGGTTCATCTCATTAGTGACTCTGGCTGAAATAGTATCGGCAATTTCTGAAATTCGACTTGGATGGGAAGTAGTGTACAGCTTCTCAAAATAGCTAATGGCTACTGCTGCAATACCCTCACTTGTCTCACACCAATTCCCACTCTCATCCCATAATCCTGTAATCATGTTCTTCTTTCTCCTTTGAGTGGCTTTTGAGTGAAAAAATTTAGTATTGCGATCCCCTTGCCCATACCATTGAACCCTTGACCTTTGGTGCCACAATATCTCTTCTCTATCCAGGAGATCATTGATCTCACTCCTCAATCTATTTATCTCCTTTCCCAACACTCTATTTCTATCTTGCAACTCCAAGGCATTAAGCTCTTTCCACTTGTTTTGAATCTGCTTTGGGATGTAGCCAAAAACCGATGCATTCCATCTCACTAAATCAGCTGCAACATTCTGTAAACTAGCCACAACTCCTTCAAGAGTATTTTGATTAAGGCCACCCTCCCAAGCCACTTTTATGATCTCCTTACACTCCTCCTTTTTTGTCCACATGGCTTCAAAATGAAATCTTCTCTTCTGTGGCTGACTGGGGGTAATTTTATCGATAATTAACAAGGCGCAATGGTTAGATGTCGAGTCAACCAAATGAAGAACTCTTGCCCCATTAAATTGGTGTATCCAATCATCAGTAGCAAAAACACAGTCTAACCTTAAATAGACCCGGCTATCACCTTCTTGCATATTACACCATGTGAAATCGGGGCCACTATACCCCAAATCCTTAAAGCCACAAAAGTTAACTACTTCCCTAAACCCCTACATTTGTTTCTGAGACCTCATAGCACCCCCCCAACTTTTCACTCATAGATAGAATCTCATTAAAATCACCAAAACAAAGCCAAGGAAGTTTGAATTTTCTGTTCAACGTCGCCAACTCATCCCCTAATTCCTTCCTTTTATGTGTTTCCGAGTGCCCATAAAACCCCGTGATTCTCCACCTATTGCAAGAAACTTGCTCCGTAACAATTGCATCTATATGGTTCCTTGAATATCCCATAATTTCCAATTGAACCTCTTTTTTCCATAACATTACTAAACCTCCACTCCTGCCTTTACTAGGCACAACAAGCCCATTCACAAACTTAATTTTCTCCATAACCTTTTCCATTGCCTTCTTCTTTATTTTTGTTTCCATCAAAAACACAACATTGGGATCCCACCGTTGGACTAACTCGCCCAACACACGAACTAACCAAAGGCTCCCAAGTCCCCGGCAATTCCACCCTAAGGCAATCATTGTTCCCAAGCCCAACACTTCTACTACATCAATCCACAAAGACACCCAATCTACTTGAAAACCAAACACCCACAAAGCACAAAGCGCAAAACCCGGAGGGCCAGAGACGAGTAATACCTTGCTAGTGTCTATGGCCGTCGAACTGAACAATCACCCAAAGACCGAGACTTTGCAAATGACAATGAAATCACCACTCCAAATCATCTAATTAACCCACTAAAGGGTAGAGAGAGATCCACACCGGCCAAGAAAATACCCCCTAATAGGGCAGAGAAAGCCCACCAAGGAAAGGAAAAACCCACAACTAGGCGGAACACCCGGACTACGCGTAACCCACTACGGATGAAAGCCCCACCCACCAAGGATGCAGAGACGACCACACACTAGAGTAGAGCTCTCGAACGCAGCAGAGAGGATCTAACCAAATGACAAACTATACCTACACCAAAGACTAAGAAAACCCTTGGTGAAGATGGAAGACCCACAATGATGAGCTCTTGCTTACACAATCGGAGATCAAATCGTGCGCCGAGAGAGAGTTGGAAATGTCACTGTCCAAAGAAAGAGAGAGATAGAAATCTCTAGAAAGACCTGGAAACCTTTCAGTCTAGAGAGAACAGACTCCTACTAGGGAGAGAGAATTTTTGTTAGGATTAGTGCCCTTAAATCCTATTGTATGATGCTATGTATGACATTCTCGTATGACTTAATATTATGATTAATAAATTTGTTTTATTATTATCTGAAATAATAGCAACTTGAATATTCGGACATTATCATATAGTCCATGAGATGCATAGTATGTAATTTAGTCACGTAAGATATAAATCACAAGTTTTTTGTAAACTCAAAATTTAGTTCATAGTCGGTGATTAAATCGGGCGTTTTATCTACGAAAACTATAACATATCAACTAAGATGATTTGTCTTGATCATGGAAGTGGTGACTTCTACTTGATATGCTGATATGTTCTAAGAGTTAAGACATATTGAACTAGACCGTTTGTGAGATTTATTATTCTCCTAAAGACTGTCAAAATGAATAATAAATCTCACGACTTATATTTACATGAACTCTTAATCCTGAGAGAATAATGGACCTAATCATGAGGTGTAAGTTGCTTTGATATATCGAGTGAGATCTAAAGTTACGGTCAAAACCTCGGTATGTTGACTAGCCATATTTAGTATTGATGGAACATATATTCTCAAGATGAAATTCATAGTCTCTTAACAAAAATACAAAATATTCCTTTGAGATAAGTTTAATGGGTTTGTTATTCAGAGAGTTAGGCCTAACCACTTTGGTAAGAAATTACTAAAGTATATATTTATGAAATTGGATTTCATAAATATATGATAAATAACTTAAAAGGATTAAACCGGGTACTCAAGGATTAAGATGTAGTAATTTACAAAGTGGCAATCTACATTTATGACTTTGTGTTACTACAAATGTTTTATGAAATGGTTGCATGTACAATAAAGTCTTGGGACATAATTTATAGATAAGACCTAGAATGCAACTATATTTATATAGTGGTATTAAATATAGTTAATGGTAACTTTGGACTAGTCAAGAGTTGACAGAAAAGCTCAAGGCGTATTGGAGCTAGTGTCTTATTGATCCCTTTTGGTCCCACTCCAAGCCACATTCTAGAGCCCAATTGGAAAGGCCCAAAGGCCTAGCCCAATTAGATGATCAGTTATAAAGAGAGAAACATACAGAATTTTGAAATGAACAACTTGTATGAAATGGTATATGTGAGTGTTGGACACTCTCGAATTCTCTCTTGAACAAATTTACATAACTGATTGAGAGACCACACATTTTGGGCGTTAGTGGAATTAGAGTGAAGATCAAAAGTATTCCCAAGAGTTTACGATCTTTGTTTTGAAATTCACCACACCAAGGTACACTCTCTTATTATTATATTCTGAAATTTACATAGTGCATGTTATCAATTTCAAATGAAGTATATCCATTAATTTTTCGCTGCGACATGCATTTTTCCATCATTTTTCTCTTGGTTACTTGACTTGGAGATTAGACAGTCCTGCCTCAAGAAGAAAATTCAAGATACAATTAAATTTAGGGGCCTGCATTTCATGACGACTACCTTAAATTTCCTAATGGAGACAAAGTTACATATAAAACTCATGAAAATTTCTGCAAACGATTTGTGGAAAAGATATTAGCACATTACATAACGCGTATTGATATTAGATGTTGCTATCCTTTGTCTTTATACCACCTCTCAACATATGTATGGGTATTTTAAACCACTCACATTATTAAACAAATAAATAAAATCTCAGCACATTTAATTATAATTAGGATAATTTTGTTATAAAAAAATACAGAAAAAGGAAAATTCTAAGGATCCTACTTTCGTGTAAGACACGCCAAGTCGCACGCTATGTCTTCTTATGGAGCCAAACTTGAATACAAAGCCGTTTAAACTTGCATGGTTTACTTGACTTGGAAATTAGACAATACTGTCCGAAGAAGAAAAATCAAGATACAATAAATTTAGGGGCGACTACCTTAAGTTTCCTAATGGAGACAAAGTTACAGATAAAACTGTTGAAAATTTCTGACGATTTGTGGAAAAGATATTAGCATATTACATAACGCGTATTGGATATTAGATGTTACTATCCTTTGTCTTTAAACCACCTCTCAACATATATATGGGTATTTTAAACCACTCACATTATTAAACAAATAAATAAAATCTCAGCACATTTAATTATAATTAGGATAATTTTGTTATTAAAAAAAAAAAAAAAAAAGGGAAAATTCTAAGGATCCTATTTACGCGTAAAACACGCCAAGTCACACGCTAAGTCTTCTTATTGAGCCAAACTTGCATACAGGGCCGTTTAAACTTGCATGGTTTACTTGACTTGAAGATTAGACCCTAAATTTTGGGCCCTCTTTTCATGTGAACTACATGAAGTTTCCTAATGGAGACAAAGTTGCGTATAAAGTCATTGAAAAATTTCTGCAAACAATTTGTGGAAAAGATATTAGCAGATTACATAACGCGTATTAGTTATTAGTTGTTGTTGTCCTTTGTCTTTTCATGTGGACTAATGATGCCGAAAATCATACTAAGTTGCACAATCCTCACGTACCCTAGGCAAAGATCTCACAGAACAAAGAAAGAAAAGATCCCACAGAGAGTACCGGTGTGATACCGGCCAAATGCCCTCTCAAGATTAAGTTTGAGAACTTTTCACAACTCTTGAGTGTCAAAGCTGGGATAAATTATGCGTACCTTGATTTCTCAAGGTTTTTGGGTTTTTATAGTAGTGTAGAACCGACCTTTATTTCTTGGCGGTCAAGGCGTTTCCTTGTGAGGAAGATCCTTATTAAAACACATATTTTATGGGATCATTTCCATCTAGAGACTTTGTTGATTAGGGTTAATCGTAGGGCACAAGTCATTTCTATATGGGGTTTCTTGGAGACCACTTAGTCCACGTAGGTGCCACGTGGCTTTGCCAACCATCTCCCTTGCATTTGTCTTATTGGAATCCGTCCACTATGGAGAGTCTGTCCATCTTCCTTCCCCTCCATCCGAGACACGATCCATTCTACCCGTTTTTCGTCAGTGCATTCAAACCGTCCCTTTCTTTAGCACCGTCACTTAAGATTGGCTCCATTGATTGGATCCGTCTACCTTGGGTTTTATCCCCTTCATGAACTATGTTATTAGACTAAAAAATGCACAATTTCTAAATTTTAGTAAACGCATCCAAATGAGCTTCTACGGTTAATAATATCACAATAATTATATAAATTGAGCACATCAACTTATCCCCTAGTATGCTAAAGCATTGCTTCTTAGATTCTTAACTCTAGACTATTAACTGATTGATGTTACAAACTCATGAGTACAACTCACCCTTGAAAACTGGTTTGCAAGGGGAGGGTGCTCAAGAGCTTATAAACACATGTTAAACTTATACTTAATCCATGTGACACACTAAGATCATAAAAATTGAACATATATATATATATATATATATATATATGTGTGTGTGCATGTATGTCTTCAAAACCACTTATTCTTAACAGTTTTCATGAGAACTACCTTAAGTTTCCTAATGGAGACAAAGTTACAGATAAAGCTATTGAAAATTTCTACAAACGATTTGTGGAAAAGATATTCGTAGATTACATAACGCGTATTGGATATTAGATGTTGCTGTCCGTTGTCTATGTTATTTAGACCCAAAAAAATGCACAATTTATAAATTTTAGTAAACGCAGGCTATCATGTTTTGAAACCATAAACGTAATTTTTTGCCCAAAATATGATAATCAAAGGGGCACTAAAGTCTCCCAATTGAAAGAAACTTGAAGATGATGATTTTCAAAATGTCTTCAAATATTTTGTGGATCGAAGAGGACCAAAATAGTGTGTGTTGAATATCCAGAGTTGGTGTTAGAATTCATACATCATGACTGTTTATGATCTGTAATTGTCTACGTTATTTATTGCTATGTACCCATTTTTCTTAGTAATTGAATATGCAGTTTCGGGATTATTCCCAATAAAAAAGAGAGAATAACGTGTGTTGAGGTTGGTTTACTTGACTGTAGACAATGCTGTCCCTTGTGTGTGTGTATATATATATATCACAGAAGTAATGAAGTGTTAATTCTGGTCTCTTTACAGCCATTGAACCATAAATGGATTCCAAGACTTCCATTAGGCTTATCATAATCTCGATGCTTTTCTTTCTGTTTATCTCATCTACAATAGTGATTGCTGACCCAAGCAATGTCGTACCACCAGCCAGTGAGTCGTTTAATTAATCTAAGTTGTGTTCTTGCGTGCATGGTTTAAAAGTTTTTATGAACTAGTTTTATATTTATCCAATTTCTTGTTTTGCTTGCAGAAAAGAAGAGTTCCTTGCCACGAGCAATTGTTGTCGGAAGGAAACTTAAACAGCAGTCGTCACCAACCGAGGGTATCCCTAGTCCTATGCCTGGCGTAATTCCCTAGTCCTTTTCCTAGCTAAAATGGTCGTGTAATTCTTAGTATTGTAGAATGTGATACTCATTTCTCTCACATGAAATTGATTCATGATGAGATTTATTATTTATATGAAATAAGAATGTATGGGATTATTGTATCCTGAAAATACTAAATAATTTTCAAAGACTCGGCTATATTTATCAAGTAGTTATGTAATAATTAGACTAAAATACACTTTTGGTCTTAAAGTTTGGATTGTTTTCATTTTAATTCTTTACATATTAAAATTTTAATTTTGGCCATTTATGTCGGAATCCATTTTTGTTTTACCTATTTCCATTAACTATCCGATGACCCCTAGTAAAATACGGACGACATTTTTTAATGAACAAGACCTATTAGGACTTAATAGTTAAATTACTAACAAAAACTAGTTATTGGACCTTGCTTTGTACGATTTTTTTCTTTGATTTATTAATTTATAAATATTATAGGTAGACACGTTATAAGAAATATTATTCTTCATTTAAAAGAAAATGTATTACTATCATCATCATCATCATTATATAAACGTTTGTTATTATTTATGTTGTCCTCTTTTAAATTGTGACTAAATTTGATTACACTATGTTGCCGGTACTCCAGTTCTAGGTTGGGGTCTCCGATTAGAGTTGCCGATTGAGGCCATGGGATTGTGGCATTGGAGTTTAAAAGCATTTTAGATTTAGGGATTTTTGAGATGGTTGAGGTTTGAATTGGGTTGTACAGGTGTGGTGCAAGGGTAAATTTGCCTCACTAGTAGAATTGTTTAATTCATGTGGGCCAATAAATGTGTGCAATGTGTTTACAATTTAAAAAAATAAATTTGTTCGGTCAATATCAAATACAACATCAACACTCCATTAAGTCACTTAGGACCTAAACTAGTAACTAACAAACATTGATGGAAAGACAAAAGTAGAACATTATTTTTGTATAAATTTAGGGATAAAAATGATATTTTATACTTCAGTTTATTTTAATTTTTAGAAAATTAGAATACCCAAAATTTGAAACCCAGTTTCGTTCCTCTCCTCTATTTTCATGAAATCTTGCCGGAGAATGACGTAGAAATTGACCTCCATTGAATGCAATTTTCAGAGGCTTAGAACTCCCGTTATCAGCCTCCATCAAGCTTAGGTCCCCCACTTTTCATTTTCCATAACTCAAACAACTCAAGATTTGGATTACCGATGGTGGTGAGAGTGGCTTTGCAAACATGAAGGTAAAACCAGTTGGACCATCTGTTTGCATTGGTTGTGATATGGGATTAAGATCTGGGTTAATACAACAATCAATTATCAATTATCATAGAAAAATCAAAACACAAAATCAAAGATCAACTTGGACCTACTTGACTTATAAATGGTTTCTTAGAGATTTTATCGTTCCACACAGCCATGAGCCAACAATCCAAAGATGCGAAAAAGCTAAACCTCCGCACAGCCAATCCAATGCTTCATACTGTTATCAAATCCACAAAAACAAAAACAGAATGTGATCGCATTATATGGCTCTTGTTGCTGTGTTTTACCTTGCGATCTTGGTTTCTTGGATTTTAGTTTAATTTCTAAAATAATTTTTCATCGGTGTGGTGGCGGTGAGATTGGTTTCTGATTTTGGGATTTCTAAAATTTCTAATTTTCTTAAAACAACAAATAAATAAATAAATGTTGAGTTTTGACAGGTCATATGTTGAGACCTGATGTGTCAATCTATTTTTCTCCAATAACTTTTTTTTGACACAAAAAAGGTAATAAAGGGTTCATTTGAATTGAGCTTATTTTTCTCCAAAACTCAAACTAAAACATCTAATTTTTAAATGTGTGAATAGTTTGTGGGACCCATTTTTAATGAAAAAGTTATTGAAAAGTAATAAAGTCTCCAATCAACAAATGGTAACCAAAAAAAAAAAAAAAAAAAAAGAAAACCGCACAAAAACACGACGCCACAATAATTTGAATTCTCCAATAATATTTTTTTAATATTTTTATTAGCGAATTAATGACTTGGTATAATTTGAACCACTTATTTCAAAATGAAAGTTTAAGATTAAAATAACTTTATGTAGTAGAGTACACTAGAAACTTTAAGGGATTTTGATTTTGTCTTTTGATTGTTGTTTTAACTTTTAAACCGCTCAAGATGAGAACTAAAATTTAGACCGTTTTGCTTAAATGGTATTTAAAGTTTAAACTATATTTTATAATGGATACATGTACTACTAGGAGGGTTTGTGAATTAGGCTTCTTCCATTATATATAGTAATAGATTTATGTTAACAATGTTTTTTTTTTTTTTTTAATTCTAAGTGAACAGAATCATTGAAATTCATAGGCTATGAATAGTTTAAGCTAGAAATGCACTTTCAATTTAGAAGTACATATAAACAATATCCTGTCAATTAAAAATATATGTTGAGATAACATGCAGGCAATACTATTAAGAATACTAGCATTTAACCCGTGTAATACGATATTATTAATATTATTTTTTCTAAAAGGAAAAAATATATATATATATATATATATATATATATAAAGTGCATCAAATTGAAATAGTTTAGTATGTGTTTTTTTTTTTTCTTTTTTGATAAAAAGATTTGAGTCATGTTTTGGGTGTTTGGGGATTTTTTATTCTAAATAATAACATTATGAAGTAGAAATTTATGGTGCATTTGGATACCCCTTATTTTGCTGAAAACTGAAAACAATAAAAAAATAATTTACGGTTACTATTCACACTCACAAAATACTGTTCATGTCCCATGAATAGTACAAGAGGCACTGGTCAAAAAAAAAAAAAAAAAAAAAAAAAAAAGGCAAAAAGGCCCGACGCTAAAACACAATCAACTATCCAAACACATACTTACTGTTTTAGAGACTTTTGGCTTGAAAGAGGTAAGATAGGCAAAAATATTAGGTGTTTGTGTTTTGATGGAAAGATGAACAACCTTTGTAGATAAGCGTGAGGAAAGTATAAAAAATAAAAATCCCTTTAGAGATCAACAGGAATGAGAGAGAGAGAATTTGAATGTTTCTAGAAATTTTGGATCAAAACTGTGGATAATCTCTTCGAATTTTGAACTATATATAAAAGAGCACTAAATCAGAACAAAAGTTTTGTAGACTCCAAAAAAAAAAAAAAAAAAAAGCCCCTAACTTACTAAGTGTCCAGAAAAACAACCACCTTACAAGTATACGAGTGTAGCCAACCCATATCCTGGATGTGTTTGGAAAGAAATAAATAAATAAATAAAAAATCCTCTAGACTCTAGATGGACAAAACAGACTTCTACTTCTATTTACATTATCCATGCCT
The DNA here is from genome assembly GCA_028216015.1 of Quercus dentata. NCBI lineage: Eukaryota > Viridiplantae > Streptophyta > Magnoliopsida > Fagales > Fagaceae > Quercus > Quercus dentata. The sequence goes on along the minus strand of CP116452.1, from coordinate 69,748,870 downwards.
TACTCTTAATGCGGGCCTTGCTTTGTAAAGCATTTTGATCAAGCTAAACTTATGGAAATCCATGGCTTTGTCGCCCAGATTGTTATGATCTTTTCGAGGTACCATTTCCTTGTTGGGTCACACTTACACATGCATGGACTTCAATTTACAATAGAAACACATGCAAGGTTAAGCAAATTTAGGGTGACCATTGTGTCGTCTCCAGGGGCAGCCCAACATAATTTAGGACCTAAGGCAAAAAATTTATACAGGACCTTTAATATATATTATGCAAGTTCATATTTGCAACAATCAACGTAAAATCCTAACTTGATTTATGGTAATAAAGACCTTAAATTTAATAAAAGTTAGGTTTTAGAGGTTGTGGTTGATCCTATTCTTCCAAGTGAAAATTATATTAATTATCTCATGGAGATTGCAACATTGCTTCAAGTAAATATCATATTTAATTACCAAATATACTATTTTATCAATTTCCAGATAGAAATAACAATTTAATCGTTTTTATCAACTTTTCCTTTATGGCTTCATCTTTTTTTTTTTTAAGGTTTAGTTGTTATCAACATTTTTATCTTTTCACCTTTTTTTTTTAATTATAAAATGAGTACGAAATCACAAGTCTAGGCCATTGTTTAGTGACAAAAAAAGTGGTAATCGGTAAATCAGCAAGATTATGCCAAATCAAGTTGAATGATTTTTCTCTGCTCACACTCTCGATCTACTTCCAATGATTCGATTATATATATATATATATATATATATATATATATATATTTTTTTTGTAGTGAATTGAACGAATTACACATTCATAAACAACAGGATTATGCCAAGTCAAGTCGAAGTCTCAATGTATTAGCCAAATATTTTAAATATTTTTATATGAAATTTTAATATTCGAGTGACGGAATGCATGTGTTTTGAAAACTTATATTTTCCATTATTTAAAACTTCTACCAAATTAATTATTGTGTATGTGTAATTACACTTTCTTTTTTTTTTTAATATGTGATTGCATTTGATTAGGAACTTCATTTTCTTCCAATGCATTTGTTTTGTATTTCCACGCTTAATCTGAGATTTTTTTTTTTTTTGGGTAGAAAAAAATTCCTTCTAGACATTTTTAATTGAAAAACTTATATCACTAACCTTTTGTACTAACAAACTCTAACAAGCTTCCAATCAGATTGACAGAATCTAATTTGATGTATCATGTGAACCCAAGAAAAGTCATCATTGACGTTGGAGTTAATGGTCAATACAACCATCCACAAATCTAAATCCTCTTTCCTTGGGAACAAAGGCATAGTCGGTATTAAAATAAATGTATTTAAGGTTTTTTTATTAATAATATATTTTAATGTTGATATCATGCTCATGATAAACTTAATTTAACATTTGCATGCACATGCCGAATTGTGAAAGCATTTCTACATTAAAAAAAAAAAAAAAAAAAAAAAAAAAAAAAAAAAACAAGCCGTATTGTTTCATGCAAAGACTTTTCAATTGTCCAAGGATTTCCATTTTGACCAATTCCTTGCATGAGTACTAGTTTTGTTTTTTACTTGCCAACACTCATTGGTCTCTATAATAAACCATCTATAAATAGTTACAAAAGTGATTATTTTGTGCAACCCAATTCAACTTTCAATTGTGAAACGTGCAACCTTCAATAATATGACAAACATGGTCCAACCTTCATGTTCCGATTCTGCATGAAACGTGCACTTGTGATTAGCAATCATGAGGCAGTCAAGGAGTGTTTCACTGCAAACGACAAGGCTTTCGCATCTCGTCCAATGTCCAGCCATGGAAAGTAGCTTGTTTACAACTATGCAGCATTTGGGTTTTCACCATATGGAACATATTGGCGAGAGATGCGAAAGCTAGTCATGATTGAACTCCTCTCTAGTCGCCACCTAGAGACTCTTAAAAGCATGAGTCTCTGAGGTTGACACTATGGTTAAAGATTTGTACTCTCTTTGCAAAAGCAACAAGCACAACAACAACCAAGCTAAGGTGGTTATTAGTGACTGGATTGGACGCCTAAGCTTGAATATAATAACCAAAGTGATTGCAGGGAAGAGATATTTTGGTAATGATGGAACTGATGAAGAGGCACAACATATAGAGAAAATTATTAAAGATTTTATGTATGCAGCTGGGGTCCCAGTAATTTCGGATTTAATTCCATTTCTAAAATGGATTGATCTGTTTGGGCAAATGAAATTCATGAAGCGTGTTGCAAAGGAATTTGATTCTCTAGTAGGAAGTTGGGTTGATGAACATACTACGAGGAGGGTCAATGGTGACGAGCCAAGTGACAAGTTGGACTTCATTGATGTGATGCTATCTAAGATTGAAGAGAACTCTATGTTTGGCCACACGCGTGAAACCATCGTCAAGGCAACAGCAACGGTATGTTTTTGTCTTATAAAGTCAAAGACATCCAATTTTACAACTTGTTAATTTGTGCCATTATAAGTGGTAGACATCTTTTGCCCTCTACTCCACATACACCCAATGTCGAGTTTTTTTTCACCTGAATATGACATCCATGTAGAGATTGTATGAGAGGGAATTATAACATACTAGCTAGCGAGATCAATAAAAAATTCCACTTAATTTAAAAGAGGCAAGTCTTCCACCTAGTACTCCCGTGCACACAAAACGGAATACAAAGCCCACATGTGGCAATTTTAGAACACATGTTGTGCTTGTGCCACACTAATACACAAGAGCCCAAACCAAGGCCCTTTATAAATGTAAACCTTAAACCCATAAAAATAATATTCCTTAGTAAGTAACACGGAGGACAACAAAATAAAACCCAAAATTACAAGAGGAAAAACCAATACCCTGGCTACCACTATTGAAACATCCTTCAACTAAAGTGATATTCTTTGTTTGTCCTAACCCCTAATTGATAAATCTTTGAAACAAGCAGAGCTAGTACTTCATTCATAATGGACTAAAGAATTTTAGAAGTTGCACACCATAATTAATCAAGGTCCGAGTCCTGGTCCTAGTTCGAATTCTTGACATTGGTTCATTCCAATAATATCTTAGTTATAAGTTATGAAATATATAATTTATTTTAATTATAAATTGCAGTGCACTAGAATGAAATTCTAATTCTAATTGTGGTCTCAATTACTTGTTGTAGATGCTCATCTTAGGTGGGTCAGACACTACATCTATTAACTTGACTTGGCTTCTGTCTTTATTATTAAACAACCAACATGCTTTAAAGCATGCCCAAGAAGAGCTCGATCTCAAAGTAGGAAGAGAAAGATGGGTGGAAGAGCATGATATAAATGACCTTGTTTACCTCCAAGCCATAATCAAGGAATCCCTGCGCTTATACCCACCAGTCCCTCTGTCTGTCCCACATGAGGCAATGGAAGATTGTCATGTATGTGACTATTACATTCCCAAAGGTACTCATTTGTTTGTAAATGTGTGGAAGTTGCATCGCGACCCAAGAGTTTGGGAGAACCCTGAAGAGTTTTTGCCAGAGAGGTTCCTCACAAGCCATGCAAATGTAGATGCCTCAGGTCAACATTTTGAGTTCATACCATTTGGTTCTGGGAGACGATCTTGCCCTGGTTCAAAATTTGCCTTTCAAGTGTCACACTTGACACTAGCTCGCTTGCTTCAGGGATTTGAGTTTCAAACACCATTGAATATGCCAGTGGACATGACTGAAAGCCTAAGCATTAACTTGCCCAGAGCAACTCCTCTTGAAGTTCTCCTCACTCCACACCTTTCCTCCAAACTCTATCAAATCTAGACAAATATACAAACAATGCTTGCCCAAAGTATCTGTAGTGTGCACCTTATTTTGAAATTAGTTTGCCTTAACATCTTTCTATTTTTCTTGTTTACAATCAATAAATTGGGTTTGCTTCATGAAATGCTATAAATTTTGAAGTTCACTTGGTGTGTAAAACACTAGTGAATGTTTAGACCCCCAATTTCAAAATAACCAACACAAGTTTATATCCAAACAATATATGTAATAAATGATAAGTACAAGCTATACCCAAATAAACGAACTACTCTAAACCATAATTAATCACATCTACAACAGCAATTAAAAGGCAAGAGTAAGGGTTATAAAAATGCAAATACAAAAATAACACCAGCACATGTTATCGAAGAGGAAACCAAAGAACTCAATCTTAAAAATCTCCTATATTTATTCAAGCGGTAAAATGATCCACTAGAAAATCAGTTGGGATATTTGAATAGTAATAGACCCTCCAAGCCTAATCTACCCAATGCACCTAAGCCCTCCAAGTTTCTTGCTCCAACAAGGTTAAGTCTAACCGTGTTTTCTCTAGCTTTCCGGATCCCGCAATAAGCCCATTGCATCAACCAAATAAATTGATCCTCTCTGAATTGCTTCCCAAGCACCAAATAACCTTCTCATTGATATGGGTATGGTGAGGTGAGGATTTGACTAAGTATCCTCTTAAGGGTATGACAATGAAGAGGGTGAGAATAGAGGAATTTGGAGAATCAAATGTCTAAGATTGTAGATGAGTCAATCTTATTTTTCTCTATGGTTTATCTCTCAAAATTCTGTCCGAAAGCTCTCTACATTTTTTGGGTATAAGGGTATTTATAGTAGGTTATGTGAGGAATATGAAAAGTCATTTTTTTTCTGCAAAACAGGGGTTTTGGTGACTCACTCCACAATCTTTACAAGTCGACTTTTCAAATCCTCAAAATAACTAACTAGCCAGACTATCCTTTTTGTCCTATAGTGCTCCAAACCTTTTATGACCCTTTAACTTCCTGCATGCTTCACAGTTGTGGCACTTTGGCAATTCATCAGTTGTGAAAATGCTCTTGATTGCACACACACTTGAATTCTTCACACTCTCTCACACACAACCCTTACATGATTCCTACCTAAATATAAGGTATCTTTTTGCTGAATTACAAGCGAATTTGGCACGGAATAAAGTCAACCCATGGTTGAATAAATTCAACTTTACAAATTTTATTAATTATAAAAACCTCATAAACTAATGTAATAATTAATAGATGTGATTGATGAAACTTTCCTTTCAATAACATAGTAATAAATAAATAAATGTTTATTTGCTTCTTCTTTTTTTTAATATAATTGGTTTAGTTTGTATTTCTTCCCTACTATCAATGGGGACAAACAATTCAAATTTCAAAACATTCACAATATCAAGCCAAAGCAAAAATCAATCTTAGACCTATCTATATTTATAATATATCATATGCCAACTATATAATAAAATTTGGATACCACAACTTGTGTGGAGCCAAATGGATATACTCTCTTTGTCATATGAACAAACTCTTTACTCTTTAGTTTTATTGAAAATGATCCTCTCAATTTGGAATGGATTTATTTTATAAAGTTGTTATTTACAACTATGTTTTTATGTTGGCTTTAATTTCATGTCAAATTTGTTTGTATTTTTGTTCAATCATTTCTCTGTATTTGTTGTGGGATTTAATGTAAGGATTGTGTGTGAGAGTTTGGTGAAGATCTATGAAGAAGGAGATTTCACGAGTAGCTTGCGAGTGCCAACCCACGAAAGGCCATGTGAGAAGCACATGTTAGAATCTAAAAAGTCTCATGCTAAGCTAGATTTCATGAGTCACTTTGTGGCTTAGGCCAAGTCGCGAGTAACCCGTGAAACTCACTGCTTGGAGCTTTTTAAAGTGTGTTTATCTCATACCTTTATCAACCTTATATAAGCCCTCATTACCCACAAAATTGTAAAGAGTTTTTCCAAGGAACTTTTAAGAGAGAAAACCCTAGCTACACACTTGAGAGATAGAGATTGTATACCCACAATCATCTACACTATTTCTCTAAAGTTTTCCTCTACACGTACATCTTCATCTTAGCCCAAACATTTACCTCACCCAATCTAAGTGTCAAGAGAAGTTTTCGTGCATATGGGAAGTATTGGAAGAAGCCATCGATTGGCGGATGTAATTTGAAGCTAATTGTAGGACCCGGATAACTAGTGAAGACATGGCTCCATGAAGCTTGTTGGTAGCTAGAACTTGGAGGGTTTAGGTACACTAAGTAGATTAGGTTTGAAGGGTTTTTTTGATATTTTTGTACTCCAACTTTATTCACTAGTCGATCCATTTCCGACTGGAGAACCATGGAAAGGTTTTTCACCAAGTACTTCAATTTCCTCTTCGATAATACGTCTTAGTATTATCTTGTATTTGCATCTCTCTTTCCTTACTCTTTAAGCTTTATATTTGTTGTTGTTGCTTGTAGTTTTGGCTTAAAGAGTAGTTTTGGTTATTGCGTATCATTTACTCTTGTTTCACACTTAAATAAGTTAGAATAAAAGCAATCAAGCTATGTTTTTAAAATTTGGGGTCTAAATTAGTTATAGTATTTTACACTATTTAAGCCTTCACATTATATTGTTCAAATTAAATTTTACAAATCTAAAAAAAAGTACAGAGTATCACATCATTACAATTTAAAATGACATGACAATCTATACAATATTATATCTACAAAATAAAATTTTAATAGTGAAATAAATGAAATGGAGAAAACTTTATATGGAAAGGATTATGTTCCTTACTTTACATACTTAACATTGTCATACAATGTGCTTCGTCATGTGTCTCACTCTACAAGTATATTAAAATTACTAAGATAGTCTACTATATGTGATACAACATTAATAAAGTTTCAAAAATTCTAAAAATTAAAATTCTATTACTACAATTGAATAGACCCCATACTTGAGCACCAAATCACAATTTATCATGTTATTTAATCAATTCATCAAATAGACATACTATGGTAGTATGGTGTGCTTCGTCATGTTTCTCACTCTAACACAATCATTCAATGTACTTTTATGTAATATATTAAAACAAAGAAGTTCAATAAAGGATTCAAATCAAATTCTAATTTTACTCTTATTTTGTTTCAAATGCTAGCTATTCTAATTAATGGTCCATTTGGATTGAGGAGAAGGGAGAGGGAGTAGAGTAAAGTAAATTTAATACAAAATTAGCTTTTTTTTAGCCAACACTACTCTACTCCCCCTCCTTCCTCCCTCTATGCAAACAGGCCATAAATTTGGCAAGAATTCTAATTTTGCACCTAGTGTCCCTATCAATCTATTTCAATTTTGCAAGCACTCTAGTTCAACAGAGAAGTTTATTACTCATATATTTCCAACTTATTTAAAATTCCATTTGAAACCATTTCCAGCCAATTTGAAACTACAACCTCAATTTGGCCATTCAAAAGGTTTTGGATGTATTCCAACCATTTTAGAAGTTTTGGAATATTTTGGAAATTTTAGAGATTTCAATAATATTTTGGCCAATTTGGTGGATTTGGGCATATTTCAATCATCCTAGAGGTTTTTGGAGGATATTTTTGTGATTTTGGAGGTTTATGGTGTATTTCATTCATCTTTTTGAAATTTCAAGGATATTTTTGTCATTTTGGAGGTATATGGTTTATTTCATTTATCTTTTTGAAATTTCAAGGATATTTTAGTCATTTTAGAGGTTTTTGGTATATTTCAATAATTATAAATGAATGTTTTCGCAAGTATTTTGACATTTAAAGTTTTTAATGATATTTCAATCATTTAGAAGGTTTTAGGTATATTTTGTCATATTGGAGGTTTTAAAACTATTTTGGTCATTTTGAAAGTTTTGTGTGTATTTTGATCCTTTTAAAGGTTTTATAGATATTTGGGTCATTTTGGAAGTTCTAGGTATATTTTGATTATTATCAATGTTTATGGAGGTATATTGGTTGTTTAGAGGTTTTAGGAGCATTGGAAGGTTTTGATGTATCTAGGGCAATGTTGATTTTTTTTTAAAGGTGTATTTTGGCTATTTTAAAAGTTTCTAAAGCATTTTTGTCATTTTAGAAGTTTTAGTGTATTCAGCTATTGCTATGGTGGTTGTGAATTTTGGTCATACATACATAATTGATTAGATAAAAATGTCTGTTGGGTTTTATATTAAATAATTGGGCTGTATTGTATATGGGTAATTAATAGTATATAGTCTTTTTTAGCTAAAATGCAAAACTAACTCTTTAAATTTCACATTTTGTTAATTTAATCTTTTAAGTTTCAATTTTGTCATTTTAGTTTTCTAACTTTCAAATATAATCAATTTAGTCGTTTCTTAAATGATGCAGTCTACTAACCAAAACGACCACGTTTTGGATGATTTTTTTTGTTTTTAACTTCTCTTAATTTAAAAAAAAAAAAATTAAAAACGTTAATTACAAAAAAAAAAAAAAAAAAAAAAAAACGTAAGGGTAATGACATCGTTCCCCAACCCACTGGAAAAACAAAGCAAATCCCCAGCCCTGACCTGAGAAATTTGAGGAACTGAGGGAGAAAGAAAGTGGGGAAAAGAGAGAGACCAAGAGAGAGACAGATCGGGAGAGGGGGGAGAGGGACCGAGATGGAGAAAGGAGATTCGTGGTGGCTCCGCTCCGCTCCGTCGGGCTAGGGCCTACTTGGCGGCTCAACACCTTCGAGCGAGGGTCTAATTGAGGCCCCTCTTCCTCTAGAGCCTCATCACTTCCCAACAAAACCTTCAGCTGCTTCAAGAATGGTGACCCTGTACACCCACACACACCATAGCACCATGGAGTGCTGTACCTGTCAACCATGGTTTAAATAATTTTTGTGATTCTGATATTGCCACTGATTTGGAAGTGTACTAGATTCTGATTTCTATGCTATATAAATGAAATAGAGTATTCATTTCTAGCATTTTCAACCTGCAAAGTTTTGAATTTTGGATGTTCGTCTTGATTTGCTATGTGGGTCTAGTGTATTATAAGCTCACCATCATTCAAAGCTTAGGAATTCTACTTATTTCTTGCCTTACAATACAGATTGTTATGGTACCTGGTTAGACCCCAACGTTAGAAAAAAAAAGAAAGGCTTTTTTTTTTTTTTGTGTTGTGTATTTGATCAATTGACCCGATCGGAAACTTTGTGGTGTTTTGATGTCATTTGGGGCGGATTGGTGGTTTGTACGGTGGTTTTGGAGTGTAATGGGTAACGGATCGAGGCGGTGACAGGCCAACAACAATGGGTCAGCTGTGTTTGCGTGGTTGTGGGATGAAACGGTTGTGGGTCTACAGGGTCTCTTCTCCCTCTCCATCTCTCTTCCCTCTCTTTCTTTACCCTCAGTTCCTTAAATTTCTCAAATCACGGGCTGAGGATTTGTTTTGTTTTTCCAGTGGGCTGGGGATCGACGTCGTTGACTTAGTTTTTTCTTTTTTGGTAATTAACGTTTTTCGGGTGTTTTTTTTTTTTTTTTTTTTTTTAATTTAGAAATTTAAATAAATAAAAAAAATCATCCAAAACTAAGAGCTGCACTTAACGGAAGGCCAATGGAGGACTAAATTGATTATACTTGAAATTTAGAGGATTGAAATCACAAAACTAAAACTTAAAGGACTGAATTGACAAAAAGTAAGACTTAAAGGGTCAGTTTTGCATTAGAAAGAACTTACATTGGACTTATAGATCACCCATCAAAGAGGACTACTAGTAACAAGACTCGAACTTAGACTTTTTGGGCGAAATATTTGGGCCTTGCCAATTAAACCAATTCCCGTTGCCAATCCACCCCATTTATGTTAGTTCTTGAACTCATTTGTTTGCTGCCCCTACATTAGAGAAATTATAAAGTGTACTTTGGAGGACCACGACTACAATGGCTTATGGTAATAGCAGTAATCCACTTCCCATCGACACTAGCTAGACTAGCTCTTCTACTTTTTTTTTTTTTTTTAATTGTAATTTATTTATTTATTTATTTCTGTACTAATATGAGAACTGCACTAGCTTGGCTTAAGAACAAAGAAGAGTTTGTATTGGATCCATAATAAGTTATTAACCAACCCCATCAGCATTAATCTTAATATTTTTCTTTGATTAGGGTGTGTTTGAATACCGCTTATTTTATCTTGGGCAAAACTTATTCTTTGAAAGTACTGTAGATAAAGGTAAAAGTTAATTGAAATAGTATAGTGAGACCCATGAATAGTAGCAAAAATAAGTTGAATAGTAAAATAATCTTAATTTTTTTATCTCAATCCAAACGCACACTTAATGTATAGATATCACTGGCTATAACTACCAAGGTAGCCATATTGGACAATGGTCAAAATCTGCTAAAGTTTGACTCATAAACCAAAAATTAGATCCGGTTAGCCTGAAGTTCATCGTCCAAATAATGACGAGGAGCAAAGAGGTTGGGTTTGAAATAGGCTACATTGGTTTGGGCATATACCTTTATTTTAATTAAAAGATCAAACAAAATTGCCATGTTTCATTTTCTAATTTTAACAACTTTTGGCTACCTTTTTTTTCAATGATTCAAACTTTTATTTAAAATAAAATTTTTTTAAAAATAACCTAAAATTATGTCATTTTAGTTGGCATTGTGGAAAATTGTCTAACAGAAGTAGACAATACGACTATTAACCTCCGGATGCAAATTTGAAGGGTGAAATTGACAAAATTCAAACTTTGAACACCAAAATGATAATTGACCCAATCTTAGAGGATTTAGAATGAATTTTATCCTTTTATTATTTTGTGTGAATTTCAAAAATGTTATTAAAGTATTTTCTTGATTTTATATATGATTTTAATTAGTTTGTATAATACTTGAGCATGATAGGATGATGGACCTTGCTAGGCTGCTAGGAAATGAATGCTACCCAAAGAATTTATTCTAGGCCTCGCCCAAGGGAGCTTAGGGAGGGAACTACTGCCACCCCAACTAGGACGCTGCATCTTATATGACTTTTCCCTTTTTTAATTAATACTTTTAATTTCACTACTAGATCTTTTTAAAAAATAAAATAAAATAAAATAAAATAAAAGTGGGAGAAAAAGAAGTCAAAGTTTTTTGTTAGGAAAAAAAAGAAGTTGAATGTGAACCGCATTCATGAAACATCACAAAGAATACTATGGCTGCGTTTGTTTCACCTGAAAAGGATTTCAAAAAATTATTTTACACTAGGTGGCGTGTTTGGTACCTCCAGAAAATTGGGTCAAACGGAAATTATTTTACTCGTTGCCTGTAAAATAGCCCTTCTCACCCGTAAAACTATTTTCATTCTTGTTTTACCGTCCAATGATTTACACTTCTCACACTCTCTCGAAGCTTCTCACACGCACTCCTCACAAACATCATTGGTACTCTCCAAGCTTAGTTGTGACCAAGCTCCACCCTCTCCCTTACGCCGCTTTGAGCTCCACCCACAATTCGACGAGCGTCGCCGATCCACCCACGGTGAGAGCTCATAACTCCACCCCATGCACTAACAAGAGAGAGACGCAGCTCCACCCCACACATAGACGTCGGTTTGAGGTCCCCCCCTCATGCCAGCGAAGCCCATCTTACCTCCAACATCTCCGATTCGTCACTCCCACGTCGCCGGCGAAACACTTCTCTCAAACCCACCCTTTACAATACCCGATCCACCCTAGACTGATCTCGTTCTCGACCCACCCAAGACCGATCTCATTACCGCCGTTGAAAATCATCACCGCTGCTGAAGACCGATCTCGTTGACCCGATCTCCATCTCTTTCCCTCAATCTCTCGGTCTTTCTTCCTCCCTCTCTCTTAGTTTGACCGAGTTCAGCTTGTGAATGAATGGAGCTAATGGATTTTTGTTTTGTTAACTATATATACTGAAATCTTCTATTATAAAATTTGTTTGGAAGTCGAGAAAATGTGAAAACTAATAGAAAATAGTATTTTTAGAAAACAACCAAACACCTGTAAACATTTTCTAAAACAATTTTTATAATGCAGCCAAATACTTGAAAATATTTTCTTTTCCCAAAAATATTTTCACCTGAAAATATTTTACACTCGAAAAATATTTTACATTGAAACAAACACAACCTATGATATCAATGGACTGTCAAAACTCTCTTTTTTAAAAAATAAATAAATGACTTTTGGCACGATACAATTACGATTGTTTTTTTTTTTTTTTGGGAGGAAAAAGTAAGATAGACTTATGCAAAACCCTGGGTCATGATGGAATACATGACTTAGATCAGATGATAATTCCTCTATTCATACAACTACAGATTTTAGATAAGAATAAAAAATGAATATCCATAAATAAATATGATAGAAAGAAATGTTAGAAATATGGATTTTTTTATATAGGATATAGCTTCATGGTTTTACAAGGTAAGAAACCGTTGGATTTATAACCATATCAGCCGAATTACTCAAATTGGATCAATCCCCTTAATAGGTATGCAAAATAATAAAATTCTAAAATAATAATTTTTTCAAAATAAAAAAGGGAGTAAAAAAGGAGGAATAAGTTCCTTTTGTTTTTGTGGTTGAGAAACAAGGAGGAATAGTGAGTTAAGAACTAAGAAAGACACTTTTTTACTAAGGGGAAGGGGTCATCCCTCTCCCTCTCCTTATAGGAGGTTATGAAAATTTCTTTATTGAAAATTTTGTAGTTTTTCGATTTGTATGGCAATGCCCCATTAATAATAATAATTATTACTATTATTATTATTATTATTTCTCATAAACATTATATAAAAAAAAATTTAAAATAATTCATTAACAAATAGACTAAAAACACGTATTAATCCAACCATTACTTTTATTACATCTCCAGAAATCAGTAGTCTTAAACAAGGAAATTGCACATACCCACTTCAAATAGAATCCAATATCCTTTGATTCTCAAAAAAAAAAAAAAAAATAAAATAAGAATCCAATATCCTTAAATATTATCCAACGTGTCAACCCTTCATTAGCTCCCACCAACATAGAAACAAAATAAATGCTACATTTTTTTTGCTAAACAAAAATAAATGCTACATAAACAAAGAACTTTCCATATTTTTATACCAACTACGGCCCTCTTCATATCTTAAAAAAAAGGCTCTCTTACTCTTATTACTTGCTTCCACACTACATCAAAACAAAAACGCTCTCTCTCGTTTGGTTTGAGTTTTGTGTGTCTAGCTAGAGGTAAGAGAGTGATCATCATGGGTAGGAGGAGGAGTTCACCTATGAATGTGTTGTCTGAATGGGTGAAGAAGCAATCTATGAGGATGAAGATTTGTCTTGGTGCAATGGTTGCACTTTTAGCTTTGGTGGCTTTGAAGCTTACCATTCATGATCTCAACCACTTCTACATTGGCTCAGAATTCACCCATGCTTTGGGGATCATTGTCTTGATTTACAAACTCACCACCAAAAAGACTTGTTCTGGTACTTGCATCTATATTTATATACCTGCACTGCATGTCTTCCTATTATTAATTTTTAAGCTAACTAGAAGCTGTTGTTATTGATCTGTTTTGTCTGGTGCGTTAAATTATCTTCTTTTTTCATTTTTTTTTTTGAGGAATATTTATCTTTTTAAATTGTCAACATATTTGTTTAGATTCCATATGTTGTTTGGTGAATTCATAATTTAGTCCATACACTTTTAATTCTTATATTTGACTTCTTAAATTTTAGATTAATAGAAAAAGAGAGCTAGATTATATTCAAATTAATAGATTTCGTAATTTTTGGACAAACAAATCATTCCTTTTAGCCTGACTCAATAACAATTTAGTTCCACGACCTTTTCCGTTCTTATTTTGAGCCCAACTCAATGCTTACATTTTGATCCATAAAGTTTGGAGTAAAAATGATATCAATTGACGTCTTTTGATGGAATCCTAACAATTTCACTTTTAATCCGAGCTTTAAAGGTAAAATGTATCACTTGAAAGTTTGTAGGCTAAATTGTGATTTGACCAAATCGTTGAAGGCAATTATAATTTTCCCTTTTATTTTTCTTCCCAAAAAAATATAATAAAAAAAAAAAAAGTTGGAGTTTCTTTTACTTTATTGACTTAAAGTCTAAACCTCATGTCTGAGGAATTAAGTTTATAAGAATGACCAGTCTTTGTTTAGAAGCGCAACTAGGATTTTAATGATTAAGGAAAAGTAAGTAGCACAATTAGGATTTTTTTTTTTTTTTTTTTTTTTGAGAAGACACAACTAGGATTTTAATTCAAGGGGAAAGATTAAAAGATAACGTTGACAAGATATTAATTTTGAACTTATCAGACTAAAAATTAGCAATTATATAAAATCTTTTTGACAAGATATATAACATGTGTGTGAAGCTCCCTATTTCAATTTTATTATTTTCTGGCCTTATACACCAAAATTAGCAATTATATAAAATCTATGCAATCCAAACATTTTTTTTTTTTTTTTTTCCATATACTGTTCCACAAAATTGGGATCTGTTTGGTTGTCTTAGAACTTAATATTTAAGCATTTTTATGGAATAATAATAAATTCTGTAATTTGCTCTGGTGTTATATATTGAAAAAATGATACCAAATGCTGCTTTGCTCATTTTGGAGAATAGAAAAAGGCAAAAAGTGAATGATAGGAAAACAAAAAGTTTCAAGGAAAATTTTTTTAAAAGATAGTGCAAATTGTTTCATATCATGTTTTCTTTTTTTCATCTTTTGTTTGCCATGTGACTTTTAAGTCTTAACAACAATAACAACAACCCAATAAAAAAAAAAAATTAACTTATTTTTCATGAAAATAGGAATTCTCTTTCTGTAGCAGTTCTTGACATGATGTTAAGGTTTCAAGTGTGAGTGTGTGACAAGCACGAAACTTTTTATTTTCTATCTACCTTCACAAAGATATGTGTTGAGTTCAACCCATTAACTAAGTTTGAGGAGTATTGGTAGTTTCAATAAAAATGTTTTATTGCCTTGTTCAGGCCTTTCGTTAAAGACTCAAGAACTCACAGCTCTGTTCGTAGCTGCAAGGTTGGTCACCATTATGGCGGGTGGAATTTACATAATATTAGATGTAATCACCCTGGTGGCAACATTATGGGTTATATACATGATCCGGTTCAAGTTGAAGTCAACCTACATCAAGGAGCTTGACAACTTTCCCTTATATTATTTGGTAACAACATTTCTGCTTCTTCTGTTCAGATTTAAACATTTAGTCTACAATCATTCCTTTAAATTTATCATAATTTACATTCCTTATCCTTGATATAACGAGTATTATTCATAGTTAAAAAAAAAAAAAAACAATTAAAATCATGGAACTGCCTTTTTGTTTAAAGAAGTTGATTTAGTATCGAGATTATTGAACATACTGCTAGAAAATTATCTTATGTGGTAAACAATAATGCCTGATTCATTTGTTTCTCCTTAGCCCATTGCAAAGAAAGTAAAGCCAAGACGCTGTATTTATAAGAGCTTTGAATGTTGCACTATTATTGTATTCTTACATGTTTCACTTTTTGTTGAATGCTCATCTTTTTAGCTAAACATAATTAGCCACTGTAAAACATTACATGACAGTTGAAATTAGTATGTGTTTGGAATTCTGTCATGGAATTGAACTAGAATGGGTGATATTTAAAATAAATAAAATAAATATATATATATATATATATATATTTATTTATATATTTCATTAGCTTTTATTTTGTATCGCATCTCTGTAAACATCCAAAAGGATGTTTTGTTGTACCATTGTATGGAACAACATGAAAATTGATGTCAAGTTACTAGCTATTCTTTCAAAATGTTTTAGTAATATATTGCATTGAACACTTCATAATGACTGCCCTTTAATCTTAGATTTAAAAAAAAATATTTAGACAGCTATTGTTTTAGCAAAGTATAAAGAGAGATGAATTAAGGATGTTCTGCTGGTTATTCTATGACAGGTGGTGCCTTGTGCTATCCTTGCCATACTTATCCACCCTAATGCTACATATCATTTTCTCATTTGTCAAATCCTCTGGGCATTTGGTTCATATTTGGAAACCATTTCAGTGCTGCCTCAGCTCCGTCTGATGCAGAATGCAAAGGTTTTAGCTTCATTCCTCTCTTTACTTTAAACTCAACATTTTATAAATTTCTAGGAAATTCATACTAATTTTGGTCCAGTCTGGCTATATTGTTTCAGATGATTGAACCATTTACAGCCCATTATGTGTTTGCACTGGGAGTTTCAAGATTTTTGGCATGCGCTCATTGGATAATTATGGTGAGACATTGCAGGATCACATAATGCATAAACTCAATCTGAGTTCAATATGACTATTCTTATTGCATCCATGAAAATTTAGTGGACTCTGTGTGGAACTGGAAACAACTTGCTAGACGGGAAATGTGTGTTTTGCCTGAGCAACTAAACATTCCTTAATTTTACTAATAGTATTCTTACTTGATTCAAGTTTAAGAAGTATTTAGGGTGAAGAACACTATGAATTATTGCCTGAACAAGCTCAATGACATCTTTTCAAATGTTGTTCAAATGAAAGAATATATAGAATAAATCATCATTAAAAACAACCATATCCTCATGGCATTGTGTATCTAATCTGGATATTTATCCTCCCCAATTTCCAAGTTTTATAAACAAGGACATTTCATTGGTTCACAATTGGAAAATTTATAAAACTGTTTGCGGCAGAGTTCAACTCTACTGATACAAAATTTTATAGTTATATAGTATTTGCAAGTATATAGCTTCTTTTATTTCAGAGGGAAATATTAATGTGGGCATTGGATTCTCTAGTGATTTCGCAATGTAGACACTATCAGACATTGATTTTTAACATACCACTCCATTCTTGATTTCAGTAAAGTTTCAACATTTGCTATGCTTGGAATGCTTCATAAACTTATTCTATTATTTTAAGGCTAATCATGAGAACCCCATATTAGAATTGTTAATTTAACCCCAAGGGATTGCTCTAGTAGTTCAAAAAGCCTCAGGAGATCTATTAGGTCCTGGATTCAAAACTTCTAGCCAGCATTTTCGGACCAACCCCAAGGGGTCCCTCCCACCAAAGGAAATATATATTAGACTTGTTAATATATCTGTAAGCTGTATACCACTGCAGTTGGATTAAATTCTTAACTTCGAAGCACAACTCATGTGATGCTGGCCATGGGTTTGTCTAAATGTATTTCTCAACATTTATGAATAGATCCTCGTGCAAATTGGTTCCAGGAATTTGCATGATGCCAAAATTCAGGCCACATAGCGTTCATAACAAAGTCATATTATCTGATTAGTTATGAATTAAGCCTTTGGACTAAAATATTTAACAACACTTGAATCTAGTCTATGAGATTAGGTCTATATGACTATATCATACTTAGAATAACAAGGAATGGGACTATGCTTTTTAAAATTTATTAGTGACATTAGTGTTGATTAAATTCTCTCTTTTTTGCTTCATTCATAGTCTGTACAAAAGCAAAAATTTTGCAAAATTCAGCCACCCATATCATTATGTTTGGTGGTGGCTTTACTTTTAGAAAATAACCTTTCTTTTGTGCCTTAATGATGGGAACAAATAAATGCAAGCAGTTTTACGAGACCGGTGGAAAGTATTTTTATTTGATTGGTAGCGGCAACTTCTGGTTTGGGGCTGCTCTCCTCGCAGAAATAGTCCAAACATTCATCTTGGCTGACTTTTGTTACTATTACATCAAGAGGTAAGTCCCCTTCCATATGTAATTTTTGTTACAAACTGTGTTGCCCTCCATCATATATCTAATTGTGTCACATTGTCTTTGTCCCTCCTATCTTTCAATTTGCAGTTTCATTCAAGGCCAACTTATAGTGAGGATGCCAGTTTAGAAATCAGTCTTGGAGATTGTAACATTTCGTTTACCTACATTGACTTCTAATTCAAGCACCCAATGAAATCAAAGTGAATTTGCAAATTTTGATCTTTATTGTCTCTCCCTTTTCTTTCTTTCTTATGCTATAAAATTTACAAAGATTTGGGTTACCTTTTATTAGGTTTTGATTCTTAGAGCATTCACATTGTAGTTATTTTAACAAAAAAGCTATTTTAGCACTCACATAACCAAAAACCATGTAGGAAGAAGAATGAGTAGATATAATTTCAATAGGTTAGCTATTTATAACCTTTCCTTCAGTGCTTCATTTAGAACCCGATTTGTACAATGATCCCTTGGAAAAGATGTAGGAAGAAGAATGAGTAGATATGGATGAGAAGGCAATCAACACAATTCATCTCAACCTAGGTGATGAGGTCATTCACAACATCCTATAAGCAAAGACAGCAAAATAAGTTTGGAACAAATCAGAAAGTCTCTGTATGAAAAAGAAGTTGTAAGTGAAGAAACGATTTTATGGTTTACATATGAAAGACAATTCGGATCTGCTGGAGCATCTCAACACGTATAACATGTTGAACACCAAATTGTCAAATTTTGGAGTAAGTTATGAGGACAAAGATAAATCATTACTTTATTAGCATTGCTTTAGACAAATTTTGATCATCTTCTAATTGCTTTGACGTATGAGAAGGAAACCTTAGAACTTAAGGAGTTGATCGTTCTCAAGCTAATGAAGATGAAGCAAGATGGTGATCGTTCTCAAGATGATAGACTTATTGTAAAGTCAGAATCAAGCATTTGCGGTAGAAATAGGTCAAGAGGAAGGAGCTCTAGCAGGAACAAATCTCAATCTAGATAACATGCAAAGAAAGATGTAGAGTACTTTTATTATCACAAGAAATAGCACTACAAGAATCAGTGCAAAGAGTTGAATGAGCATCTAGAGGAGAAGGAGAATGGAAAGCTCTTAGAATCAACTAGTTTTGTGAATCTTTGTGATGAATTTCTTATTCATTTGCAAGATTTTCACTTAAATTTTATGTTATACTGTTTTTATCACTAGTAACTGATTTATCCCAAAACCCTTTTTGATACTCAATTAATTTTTCTATTCCTCTCACATTTTTTTCATATCTATATGTGCATTTTCTTCTTGACATTTATAATTATACAATATTAAAAAAAAAAAAAAAAAAAAAAAAAAAAAAAAAACTTTATCTATGACATTATAATAGACTAGATAGATAGTTTTTTTTTTTTTTTTTTTTTTTTTTTAATGAACCACTATCTATTGAGTTAAGCAACCAAGTACTAACAACTATGATTGAAAAATTTTATGATATTATATATATATATATATATATATATATATATATATATATATATATAAGGTTGAATTTAATCAACCATTTTGTTGGCTTTATTCCGTACCAATTTGCTTGTAATTCAACACTTAGAAACCCTGTATTTAGGTGGGAATCATGTAAGGGTAATGTGTGAATGTGAAGAAATGCTCAAGATTGTGCACTCAAGCAAAGACTCGCAATCGGATCTCGGGGTGGCTCGCGATCGGCAAGCCGCCAGAGGATGCACACGAGTGAACCATGCGGAGAAGTCAACCATCATGCCACCTGTAGCACTACAGACGCTTAGCTCGCAGCTTGAACTCGTGACCCAATCAAGTTGCGAGGCCAAGTCACCACCCGATTCTGTTTTGGAAAACTGACTCTTTGCATTCCATTCTCACACAAGTATAAATACCCCTTATACCCACGAAATGTTAAGAGTTTCCCGAGAGAATTTTGAGAGAAAAACCCTACGGAAAAATAAGATTGACTCATCCACAATCTTTACATAATGACTCTTCAAATTCCTCAACTCTCACCCTCTCCATTGTTACATCCTTGAGAGGTACATTAGCCAAAACCTTTTCTCACCATACCCATATCCGTGAAAAGGCTACTTAGAGCTTAGGAAGCACTTAGGAAGGGATCAATGGATATTGGTTGATGCTATGGGCTATAGCGGAATCTGATAAGCTAAAGAAGACAAAGGTTCGGCGCACCCTAATTGGAGCAAGAAGTTTGGAGGGCTTAGGTACACTGGGTAGATTAGGCTTAGAAGGTCTTCTGCTATTCATGTATCCCAACTTCATTCTTTAGTGGATTATTGACTGCTTGGAAGGCAGCGGAGAGGTTTTATGTCGAGGACTTCGGTTTCCTCTTCGATAACACATCGCTGTATTGTCTTTGTGTTTGCATCTCTCTTCCCTTAATTTTTGCCATTTAATTTCTGTTGTGAATGTGATTTTATTTGGTTTAGATTATGTTATCGATTTTGTTTTTGCTTATTTAGATTTTCCGCACGTACATTGTTTGTTGATAAGCTTGAATTGGTAATTTGTTATTTTGGGGCTAAATGTTCAAGGTTGTTTTATACACATTTTGAACATTCAATTGATATCAGAGTGGGTGCACTTGCCGTGGTTTAGTTACCCTAGTGTGATCTTTGACCCCGTTTGAGATGGACCGGTCTCAATTTTTAAATGTGCCACCATATTTTGATGGTAGCAACTATGCCTTTTGGAAAGTCCGAATGAGGGCATTTTTAAGTTCAATAGATGAAACTATTTGGAATGCCGTTGATATTGGATGGACTAGACTAGAGGCTGCCAAATCCACGTGGGATAAGGCGGCTCTCGCAGCATCTAATGCGAATAGTAAAGCACTAAACACTATTTTTTGTGGTGTATCTCCAGATGAGTTCTACAGGATATCTCACATCACTGTTGCCAATGAGGCATGGAAGATATTGGAGACCACTTATGAAGGAACGAAGAAAGTAAAAGACACTAAGTTGCGATCTTGACCACCCGATTTGAGGAGTCGAAAATGAGTGAGGATGAGTCTTTTGACTCCTTCTATAGTAAGCTGAATGAAGTGGTCATTGGCAAGTTTAATTTGGGTAAGAAAACGGAGGATTCCAAGATAGTGAGGAAGATCCTTGATCATTGCGAAAAGCTTCCATGCCAAGGTTATATCGATTGAAGAGAGTAAAGATCTTGATGATATCAAAGTCCAAGAGTTGATTGGCTCACTTCAAACTTATGAGTTATCATTGTCCTCACAAAGGAAGAGCAAATCCTTTGCACTTAAGACTATTAATGAAAGGGAAATATCTTCCAAGATCACAAAGAGGTCCAAGAACGAACCATGTCTGTCATCATTGTGGACTTCAAGAGCACACCAGACCTAATTGTCATAAGTCGAGAGCATTGAATAATGCTAGGGATCAAAGGTCAAGAGGACCAAGAAATGACAAAAGGAATTAGGCTATTGAGCAATCAAGAGGTCGAGATGGTGATTCCAGAATGATGGATGTTATGAAGATGATTGATGCATTCACTACCTATTTGGCAAGCTTCAACAAAAGGTTTGGAAGCCATAACACTCATACCCAATCCTATAAGGATATCACCCCAAATGCACGTGACGTGTGGGTGAAGAGAGGTACTCATGCATAAGCATTTCAACATATCCATGCATTAATTCTTCCAATATTTTGTGATGATGCTTGGTTGTATGCTTTTTTCTTGTTTAAAAAAAAAAATAAATAAAATTTGTATTTGTTTATCTTTAGCTTTAAATGTTTTTACATTGTTGTTTTCTATCAATCTTTTATTGCTTATTGTGTCAAAAATCCAAAAACACATAAAAAGTAGAAAATCCAAAAAGTTTGATCGACATTATTGTGTTTTGTCACAAGCATTTTTTGCCTTATACCTTTGTGCAAATGGCCTTGTGCATTTGCGAGCGTAGCTTGTTCCCTTTGCATTCATATCTCCATGGGAGAAATCTTAACATCTATGTGACTATTGTAAATAGATCTTCAAACTTTTCATGAATGATTTGTCAATGGTATTGTTGATCTTGAGACATGCATAGACTTGTGTCTATATATCTTCCCACTCATTTATTTTATTGTTTTTGCTTAAAGAGCTCACCAAATGTAAATCTCCAAATGAAAAGAGAAATTGAGCTATAAAAACCTGTCACACATACTAGTATTTGACTAGAAAAAAGGGAAAGCGACGTAAAATGAAATGTATGATGCCCAAAAAACCAAAGGCTAACTCATCAAATTAAAATATCAAAAATTTCAAGCATCGATCTCACAATGAGATGTATTGTTTCAAAAATGATTAAATGATATGATGTATATGGAGCCAAATGAAAAGTTTCATAGTTTTGTTATCAAGTTATGTGGGAGGTTATATATGCATATTTCTATAATTGAGATGGGTCACTTTATCTAGTGCTAATTGTGTATAGCTTGATTGAATTGATCATTGAAGCTTCACTTTCGACAAAGGACTATCTCATTGTTGATATCCACACACATAACACATGTCTATGTTCAACGAATGTCATATTCATTTGTGTGATTGCACTTGATTAAATGTGTTTTCACATGCTCAATTTTTGTTGATCAAGCACAAAAATATTTTTGAGTGTTTTAGTTATTTTTGGAAAATATTTTGTTTTTACAAAAAGAGTCAAAATTTCAAAAATAGTGTTGCCCTGTTCTGGCAACTTGGTCGCAGGTCGGTTCAATCGCATGTCCCCAATCGCGAGCTCATACAAAGAGGTTTTTCGAGACTCACTGGTGGGTTATTGTCTCAATCGCGAAAAATACTTAGAAATTTTTTCAAAAAACTGGGTTTTTAGGTGTCTCGCGACTCAAAATGGTGACTTGTTCACGGGTGAAAGCTCGATCCACGAGGGTTACACAGAAATGTTCGCGGCTCCCTTCGTGACTTCCTTGTGAGTGGAACTTTCAGTCGTGAAAAAACTTAGACAAAGTTTTCAAAATATGTTCTCTCAAGTGTCTCGCGGCTTGTCTTGGTGACTTGCACGCGACTTAACTCGATCGTGAAAATCGCGTGTTTTACGCAAATAGGTCGATTTTTAAAACCTTTTTGAGTTTTCCCTTAAACTTTTGTGACTGTTCATTGTCTTCCCATTTTTTACCTCTCTCAAACTCACCAAGTCACTCACGAAAAACCTCCATTTTTTCATCATTTCAACTTCAATCTTCAAGAAAAATGTATGGGTTTTCTTATTCTCACTATATATTTCATGTTCTTTGCCTCGGTTTTCTTGACTTGTGAGTTTTTATTGAGTATTGTGTTACTTAGGGTTTTGGACATGGGTTTGATTATTTTTGTTGAGTTTGAATGAATAGGTTTTGTTGATTATTCTTTTAAGATGCTACATTTTAGTGTTATCATGATTGAATTTCAGTATTGAGTATGTTTACTGATCTATAATGTTTTGAGCATGTCATACTCATTGTGATCTGTCTTATTGCCATATGTATATATATATATATATATATTTTTTTTTTTTTTTGGGATTTTCTTGTGGTACACTCTGATTGTGAGTATGGTTGGGTCACCATGTTTGTTTATTGCATGATTGGATTATGTGTTTGGCTGTGTACCCTAGGTGATTCTTGTTGAGTTTACGTACTCACTTTCACACGTGTTATGCTTTAAAATTGGTATTAAAATGCACTGTGTTCTTTTTATTTGGGTTATTTCATGACATGTTGATCTTGAACTGTGCATGAACTGAATGTTTGGTATAGTGCTCTGTCTTTCTCTATGTCACTAACATGTTACTAATGTTTTGAGTTTTCATCTATTGTGCTCTGTTTTTGTGGCTTTTTCTATTGTGTTTACAGATGGCTCCTTCTCCTACAAAGAAGAAGACTACTACCAAGAAGGGTGACAAGAGGTCAAGATGGACAATACCAAGTTCAGGTCTCTTCAACATTTTGAGAGATGCACTCAGTTCTACATAAAGGCAACCATCATTCAAGAAAGATTTGTAGCCTTGGTGGATTTGAAGGACACTTTCATTCCAAGTCATTTTCGGGCGGAGGTTGGGATAAGTTGTTGAGTGACTTGCACGGGTGTGTGAGCCTCTGATCGGGGAATTTTATGCTAATGCCATTGTTGAAGGAGATGAGCTCAAATGCTAGGTTAAAGGAAAGAGTTTCTTCGTGTCTCCGGTTTATCTGGCAGAAATCCTACACATCAACCGGCCAATGCTTGCTACAACACCGATATATGATGATTTGAATCCAAACAAGGATTTACTTTGGGAAACCCTTGGAAGAAACTTAGAATTCTCCCAAACCGGGAGTTCAAACCACTCGTACATTATTTGTTGATAAGCTTGAATTGATTATTTGTTATTTAGGGGTCTAAACGTTCAAGGGTGTTTTACACACATTTTGAACATTCAATATATATATATATATATATATATTTTAATTTGTTAACATCTAGGATCTTAGGTACTATATAGAATTTCATCTCTCTATATATATAAAGAAACAAAGAAATTGAAGGTGAAAATTTAAGTATGTCAATAAACTAAGCCTCTGTTTGGGAAGTGCATTTTGCGCATTTTCTAGTGGTGTGTTTTTTTAAGTGGGTCTCGTGCAATCGCTTACGGGACTCGCAAGTACTTTTTCAGCAAAAACAATTTTAAAACTGGGTCCTACGGCACTATTCATACATTTAAAAATTATTTTACTACGGTGTTTTCAATTTTCAGTAATAAGCGATATCCAACTAGGTCTTAATAATGTAGTGATTTGTGATTTTTTTTTTTTTTTTGGGTTTATTTTATAAAACCTATGCTACCCACGTCCCTACCCCACCCCAATTTGTAAGTTAGTAAAATTATAGAATGAGGCATTTATCAACGCCTATGTCAGAATGTAAAGACTTCACAGTAAAGCAAGTACAAAGTAAAAGCGCAAAAAGAAACAGAATTTTTATAGAAGAAACCTAAGGAGCATAATCAACGGTAGCTCAGCCTCTTTGGCAACACTCAATGAAGAAGAAAGTTTGAAGCGCAAATTAGGAAGTTCAAAGTTAAAAATAAAAAATAAAAATACTTTCTAGCCATTTGTATAGAAAAGAATGAGGCTTGAGATTGATTTTTTTTCCCCCTTGAATTCAGTTTTGTTTCATTGAGAGAGATAGAGAGTTACTTTCTAGCATCTATGTTTGAGTGGTTAATGAGTTTTATACTCTAGAACTCTCACAGAGAATAGGAACAGTTTTAGTCACACACTCATTGATTTTTTTTTCTTCGAAAAAAAATTACCTTTTATTCATTGGTTAACATTTGGGACCTAATTAATATTTTCATAGATAAAAGAAATATTTCTATTGATTAAAATTTGGGGCCCTTTTTTACTTGGGTGTCTTAGGTCGTTGCTTAACTCTGTCTAGTGCTTCACCCATTGACCACATGTAGAGTTCCATAAGCTCAAGTTATTAGTTCTTCCATTTCCTTCTCCTTTTCAACCTTACTTTCTCATTTACAGTATGTTTGGTTAGGGTGAATATGGGGAGGGTGGAAAAAATGGAGGGAAAATAGAAGAGAAAATGGATGAGAGGGAGTTTGGTTGGGAGGGGAAGGGGAGAAAATCTTGAGACTCAGTTCATTTTCTCTAGGCCCACCAAAACATAATTTCCCCAAATCAGGGAGAATGTACAAAAGAATATGCGAAAGGCTCACTTGAGGATCTTTCGGACAAAATTGTCCTTACATCCTGCCTAGCTATAAGGGTTCAAAAATGGTCCCAGCCTCCTAGGTCCACTTAGAATAGTGGTGCTTAGTATTTCTGGCCCAACACAATTAATTTATAAGTGTGGGATTTCTAAGTCAACTATAATGCTAAAACAAACAAATAAACAAAAAAACAAATAAATAAACTAGCCCAAGAAAACTGTGTGTGAAACAATAAATTTTGGCTCACTCAATTTGACAAAACCAAAAAAGAAGTTTAAGAACACAACATTTTCACAATACTTCTATTTTCAACCGTGATAGATCCCAATCTAATAATTTATTTTTACCTATAAGGAACTTACACCTTAATAGTTCTAAAAATATTGGGATATAACAAAATGCCACAACATTTTCACAAGACAATACCATTATTTTTAGCGATGCTAGATCCTGGTATAATATTTTATTATTTTATTTTTATACATAAGAAATTGACACGTATATAACAATATTTTTCACAATATCTCTATGTTTACATTAAACTTACATTATTATAAACTAGTATATAACTCGTTCTACCGCACGGAAATGGTTAATTGTAGTGATGGTATTGGTCAATTTTTTTGGGGGTTATCACGCGGAGGATAGAATTAGATTAAAAAAAAATGAAAAAAAAATATTGCATTTTATTATTTAAGTGATGCTATTGGTCTTTCTTTTTTTTTTTTTTTTTTTGGTTTATCATACGGAGGATAGCATTAGATAAAACAATGAATAAAAAAAGAGAATATTACATTTTATTATTTAAGTGATGCTACAATGAAAAAAGGAAGAAGAGAATATTGCATTTTATTATTTAAAATATATAAAGGGACATTAATATATATTTTTTTGTTTGTAAATTGTGTATACAACTACATAGAATATAAATGACCGGAGAAATTAATTAAAATAAATAATGAGCAAGCATGTTTCAAAAATCATGATAATTATTCAGGGAAAAAATGTATCTTCGATTCAGTATTACACTGCAAGTACTTTGCCAAAATGTAGTCCTTTCTATATGTCTTGCAAAAGTGCATCCAATTTTATTTTAAAAGCTCTTGCAACAATGTCTGGTCGATCTTCCGGTTTTTGACCAGGAATCAATTTTAAGAAAGAAACTATTTCTGGCCATTTAGGATTGCATGTAAAAGTAAGGAAGAGGCCTAGATAGCACGCCTTTGCCGACATATTGCCATGGCATCTTGAAAGTTATGAATCTATCTTGGGCCACCAGTGAAAGAAGATGGTAAAACTATTCTTTTACCAAAAGATGCTCGAGTTGTGTCTCCCTGTTGTACTGCATCTTTAAGGCCACTTTATATCTCAGCTCTTATGGCCTGTTTGGATGTTAAAAAATGGAGGGAGAGTAGAGTAGAGGGAGGGAGAGTAGTCCAATTACCTTATTTGGAAGATTTTTAAGGAAGGAGGGGGAGGGATTTGGAGGGGTTTGGAGGGGTTTAAACTCCCTTTAACCCCTCATTTTTAATTCCCCCAAATTGGAGAGATTTGGAGGGAGAGTAAAGTAGATAAATTATTGTCCAAGTAAATTCCCTAATTTATCCTTTCTAAATTAACAAAATTACACACAGATTTTATAAATAATGTTTGATTGTTTCCTGAGAAAATTTAAGCATTGACTTCCTGTTTGTTTCTGAGAAAAAAAACCACATCCGGTCCAAGTCTTCTCCTTCATCAATCGGAAAATCCAACCCCATTTACGTATGTGCTAATTTAATCAAAAGAAAACGTCCTTTTCTTATTAAACCTCATCAATGATTCCGATGCCACCAAAACCACACTCCTCCAAAACCGATTCCGATTCCATCTCCGATCCGAACGAGTCGGCGTTCATCTTCGTCGAAATCATGGGTGGAAGTTTACCTTTGTCCGACGTCCTCGACTTGAAGAAAAGAGAGAAAAGCGAGCGATTTGAGTTTTCGATGATGGAACAAAGCATGGTGGCGCCCCCGTCAAGCTACTTCTATCGATCCTCCACCAGCGGGTCTATCGGCGCCGCCGTCAAGCTCAACCGTGGCGACGCCGATATCGCTTTCAACTGGGCCGGTGGGCTCCATCCACCATGCGAAGAAGCCTGAGGCTTCGGGGTTTTGCTACGTCAATGATATCATTCTGGGTTTTGCTAAGATTCAATGAATTTTTGAATTTATTTTTATTTTTGTTAGAATTTATTTTGAGGTAATAGAAATTATTTTATAATAGTAGTTTTATACTTTTGTAAGTAAGTAGTATTTGATGGAATTAAAATGTTGATTAAATAATTATTTAATCTAATAAATTAACCATAAACTAATATTGTAAGTTCATTTTTAAAATAAGGGTAAATGGGTCTATTTAAATTATTTCCTCTCCACTCTTTCTACTAATTTTAAAAACATCCAAACAAGGTGAAAAATAATTATTTCCCTCTACTCTCCTCCCCACTACTCTCCTCTCTTCTACTCCCCTCTACTCTCCCCTCTCTCTAAACTTCCAAGCAGGCCATTAGGTAGTTTTTTTTTTTTTTTTTTTGGTATCCACCACAAACGAATTCCTTCAATACAACAATAAGCGTCAACAATATATTGCTGAAAAAGTCTACCACCAGAAATTATTGTGTTGCCTTCACTAAGTCGTTGTTGGATACGGAATACATAATATTCTCTCATCGTAACAGTTGAATTTTCACTTTCATGTGTTGAGCCTCTTGATCTTTTTGGTATACCAAGAGAGAAGTCATCCTCACCATAAGGGAAAAGTAGATGATATTGCATAGCCATAAAAGCTGGATGGATTTCACTAATACGTCGGAGCCCACTATCACGATCCTCAACAATAATATCATGATACCCATTATTAGGGTCAAAATCACCCACAATAAGACCAGCAACTTCTGAGGTAGTAGGTAGATTATACTGTGAAGAATGATTGGTACGGCAATAGATGAGACGCAATCTCATATCTGCGGTATTTTATTAAGTGTAGCAATCCCTGGCCATTCTGAAAACCTTAACCAAAGCATTGTTTTCATCAAGCATATGTATTAGAGAGTTAACAATTTTGGTTAAAAGCTCTAATGAAAAGCATATTAACAATCAGTCATATAATTTACAAATTACTAGTAATAATAAGGACATTATCTGTAAAACAGTAGTTGACCTTTGTTAAGAGAAAAAGAAATTATTAATGCATTACCGGGGCTAAATACTAATAAGCAATTACTATCCTATATCACAGCTAAGTACTTGCCATATTTTTTAATCACTTGAAAATTTATTGACAAGAAAACAGAAAGTTCTGGTAGAATTGTGACTACCGTTAAAATGAAAATATTAAAAGCTATAATAAATAGAATATCAACAACCTATCATATAATTGACCAAGAATAATAAAAACATAAACTATAAAAAAGAGCTGACCTGAAAGACAAGAAGTAGTTAAAAAGCCTTAGATCGTTAGCAACAGAGTTTCCCAATTTTATAACAATCTCCTGTGAACAAAAAAAAGCACCCCAAATAAGAACATAAACTGTATAAAAAATAAATAAATAAATAAAAATGACCTTTGTTAAGACAAAAAGCCTTTTAAAAGCCTCACCTCATTGGCAACAGAGTTAATAAAAAAAGGAGTTGGCCACATACATATTTTGCTAAAAATTCCTATGGTCAATCTTATTCCTCTACATTACATTATGGACTAGTACCAAACTATCAAGAACTTTTCCTACAATACTAGATGATATATTATGAAAGAGGTATATCTAAACCAAACCTAAAATTTAGATAAATGAAATAAACAAGCAAATACATTTACTATACCACAATACATTAACCCAAAAAAAAAAAATCAAAAGATAAGGATCTAAGAAGACCAACCTTTTGGGTTTGATTATGATTAGGAGAAAGAGAGAGAATGAACAATAGATGGAGATAAGGGCTTCTTCTTTTCTTTTCTTTTTTTTTTTTTTTTTTTTTTTTTAAAGTGAAATAGGAGTGTTAATTTAGTGAGGGGACAAGGGAGGGCAGGGGGCAGGGATTGAAAAAAAAAAAAAAAAAAAAAAGAAAAGAAAAGAAGGTGGGGGCGCTTGCTTTTTAGTGAAAGGGAGAGGGAGAGTGCTAGGGAGCTAGGGTTTTGTCTTTCTTTTTTTTTTTTTTTTTTTTTTTTTTTTTTTTTTTTTACTAAAGGATAAAAATGATATTGTGGGGTTTTCTTTTTTATATAAACTAGTCGGAAACCCATGCAACGCACGGGAACTTACCTAGTTATAATAGACTAAAATAATTTTATAAAATTTTAAATTGATTATGAAACTATACTATTGCGTGAATTGCTCCTATCTTATTGAGTTACAATTTGATGAATAAGCCAAATTTAGATATTGAAAAAAAAAAACTAAAAAGTTCTGATGTTAAAACGTTCGAAAGGGGAAAAAAATCAGAAAATTTACTGGTATTGTCTAGAAATTATTGAAACAAAAAAAATATATATATGACTACCAAATAGAGAAATATAAGAGAAAGATAGGTTACTTTCAAGAGAATAATCCATAGTTATAACAGTTGAAATTTGCTAAACTGTTTCAAATATTACAAAAAATTGAACCCAAAAATTTAGATGGTCAAACTTTCAAAAGATAATAAAATTAAAAATCAAAACATTCAGAACCTACAAATTATAAAAACAAAACAAACAAAAAAAGTCATTATTGCAAGACAATTTCAGTAAGGATGGAAAGCTTTTCTAAGTTTTTTTTTTTTATCCAATTCTTCCTAATTGATGAAAAATTTGGTTCAAACATTGTCGAACACTTTGAAGGTGCAAATAATATAGGCTTCCAACATAATCTTTAATTAATAAACAAAGAGGCATGACACCATAAGAGAAAACAAAAGATAACATATAGTGCATATACCTTACTCCACAGCTATGAGAAAATATCCACACACAAAAGAAATTGAAAACTTGTACATATGTCTCCATAAGGTAAAGCTTAAGGTTATATAATCTAAAATAATATAGAATATAGCATCTTTGAACCACACAAAAAGTTAGCAAACTTACTACAATACTTGTAGTTATACTATATATTGTAAAGTACTACTCCATACAAAAAAAAAAAAAAAAAAAAAAAAAAAAAAAAAAAAAAAACTAATTCACAAAAAAGAGAAAAAGCAATAGCAAGAGTACCAAAGAAATTAAAGCTTAGGGTTTTTTCTTTTAGTGGAGTCGGATAGAGGAGATTGCTTTAGGGTTTTTAAAGATTTTGTCTCTTATATATATATATATATATATATATATATATATAAAAGAGACTTCTGTTAGGACTCTCTCACTATTTAGTTTTAAAAATTAATTTTTTTTAAATTAAATTGATGATGTGGAAAATTGTGGGAGTTTCAAAAGTTTCGGTTTTATATATAGATATATATATATATATATATATATATATAATAATAATAAGGCATGGCTGGGTTTGTTTTAAATCAATGTAACTTTATTTATTTATTTATTTTTATAACAAAACTATGTATCTCATTTATGACAACCATGCCACTTTTTTTGTTGTTGTTGTTGTTGTTGACACTTTGAAATATCACTTTTTATTAATTATTATTATTAATAAAAGATAGAAACACTATGAAATCTCACTTCTTGCAATTTTTTTTTCACATCAAGTTTTCTTTTTTGATAAGAGAAGATAGATTATTTATTTATTCAATATCTCAATTTAAAATAGGAAAGAGGGATGAGAGACATTCTTCACATCGACCAAAGCTTGAATGTGAATGTGACTTGTGGATGATTTAAGAAATGAAGATGTGGATGTAGTGAAGTGATTACTTATTATGTACCCACAATTTTTCAGTTTACCAATGGGTCATAGACCCAACTTCAATGTTGACCATGTTTGACCAATTTTGACCAAGTTTTGCAAACTTTGACCACTCATTTTTCATAATCCGACCGTCTGATTTTTGTCATACTTTACAAACACCAATTTATCACCGCATTCTTCCAATCTGACGGTTAGATTTTGGATTTAAGTCTAGAACATTATGGACACGTGTCATTGCACCAACACATCAAGAAATTTTGATTGGTCACATTCTCACAATCTAACCATTTGATTGAGCTCAAAGTTCATCAAAACAAATATTTTATCACACTCTTTCAATCCATTGGTCAAATTTTAAATCCGATTATGGCATAAGATGGAAGCATGTTGTTATATCCACCTATCATGAAACTTCAATCACTAAAAAATTCAATACTCTTTCAAGAGAGTTATATACTATATAAACATTACTAGAAAATGATCTAAACAACACAACCCAAAATCTACAAAATGACCATAATGGATTTGTATGTGACTTTTGACAACCTTGTTTTGCTATTTTAAAACTTGAAACCGATAAAAACATAAAAATCAAGAAAACCTTAAAACACTAACTAATACCCAAAACCCACTTAAAACCTCCCTGATCAACCTAATTTGATCAAATCTAGTGGTCCTAGAACCAACTTTGAAATTTGACCAAAGATTGAACAAGTTAAATAGACTTTGATGAATTTTTGCAAGATTTGACTATTCTTTTCTCACAATCTAACCGTCTGATTGTCACTGTAATTACAAATACAAATATTTTACCACATTCTTCCAATCCAACAGTCAAATTTTGGATCTCTATCTGGTTGCATGATAGACACATATTGTTGTACTCACCTAATGGGAAACTTTGATTAACCCCGTTGACACAATCCGACCATCCAAAATGGCTCAAACATGCCATCAAAGCTAGGAGATGACCGAAATACTCATAAACTTCTAAAATAACCAAAACACAACCCAAAACCTACAAAATGACCAAAGTGCCCCTCAAAGCTTTAAGATGATCAAAATACCTTTTACCTCTAAAATGACCAAAATAGCCCTTAAGTACTTGGAGGGTCTTGAAAGATGTTTTTGTGCAACTTTTAAAATTAAGAAAAATTTCTAGATCTTTAAGAAATAATTGAGGAAAATTCACCATTCAAAGAAAATAACCATTTTTTTTTTTTTTTTTTTTTGCCATATGTATGTTGGAAATCACCTTTATTGTGATGGATTTACCTTACCATCACTAATACTTTCTTTTCTTAAGAAAATTTTAACTATTAACGACAACCAACATGTTCGTCACAAATAACAAATGCAATATATAGTGATTAAAAAAAAAAAAAAAACTATAAACACATGAAAAATAAGGGCATGAATTGCCCCTTTGAAAAAAATTACCATTGTTGATGGCTTAGGTCCATCGCAATCTTATTTATTGTGAGGGATCCAATGTCAAAAAGGAAGTATTTTTCTGTATATTCAATTAGAGTTGAATACAATCGTATATAGATACAAAGCCAGAGGAATTTTTGGAACCTATTCTAGCCTATACACATTTTGTGGCTAAAAATAAGGATGGCCCTTGAAGTATGGGATTTACATAAAACAGATTTCTATACTTATCTAATTAGACAGCTCACGCCAACACTCCCCCTCAAGTTGGTGCATAGATATCTCTTATGCCCAACTTGTCAAGTGAGTTGTAGAAGTTCCTTGCGTACAATCGCTTTTGTAAGTACATCACCAACCGGGTTCTCGATTTAACAAATGGAAGCTGAATAATCTTTTCTTCAAGGTTCTATTTGATGAAGTTCCGATCCACCTCAACGTGCTTAGTGCGATCATGTTGGACCGGATTGTGGGAGATAGCAATGGCTACCTTGTTATCACAAAACAAGTTTATTTCAAAACTAGGAGCAACACCGATCTCGGCTAGCGGCTTTTTCAGCCAAAGAAGCTCACATATTCCCTTGACCATTCCCCGAAATTCAGCTTGAGCACTAGACAAGGCAACTACCTTATGTTTCTTGCTCCTCCATGTAACTAGGTTCCCTCCCACAAAAGTAAAGTACCCAACAAGAGATCTCCTGTCCGTGATGTTCCCCCTGCCCGATCCGCATCTCGTAGCCAAACAACATTCAAATGACCATTCTTTGAGAACATAAGCCCTTTCCCTGGAGAGGACTTCAAATAACGAAGGATTTGCATTACGGCATCCATATGGTCTTCACTCGGACAAAGCATGAACCGACTCACTACACTCACAACATAAGCAATATCTGGCCGAGTATGAGATAAATAGATGAGTTTACCCACTAACAGTTGATACCTCTGTTTGTCCTTTGGTACCTGGTCTACATATTCTCCAAGTTTATGAATTTGGACAATTGGAATATCAGCAGGCTTACACTCTAGTAATCCTACCTGCGCCAAAGAAGTCTAGTATATATTTCCTTTGGGAAAGAAATATGCCTTGTCTTGACCTTGCCACTTCAATGCCCAAAAAATACTTAAGCCCTCCTAAGTTCTTCATCTCAAACTCAGTTGACAATTGCTCTTGAAGCATGGATATTTCTTCTACATCATCCCCTGTAATGATCATGTCGTCTACATAGACTATAAGGGCTGTTATTTTTTCCACTCGATGTTTTAGGAAGAGAGTATGATCAGAATTGCTTTGTTGAAACCCATATTTCCTCATTGCCAAAATCAACCTGCCAAACCATGCTCGAGGTGATTACTTTAGTCCATACAATGCTCGTTGTAACCTACATGCAATTTTTGCCTCTGAGGTAGCAGTATAACCTGGTGGAATATCCATTTAAATCTCCTCTTCAAGATCACCATGGAGGAAGGAATTTTTCATGTCCAGTTGGTGCAATGGCCAATCTAAGTTTGTTGCAAGAGATAACAGAACTCTAACAGTTTTTAGTTTGGCTACAGGTGAGAAAGTTTCCTGATAATCTATACCATATTTCTATGTGTAACCCTTTGCTACAAACCTTGCCTTGTATCGATCAATAAACCCATCTGCTTTATAT
Organism: Quercus dentata; assembly: GCA_028216015.1. Classification (NCBI taxonomy): domain Eukaryota; kingdom Viridiplantae; phylum Streptophyta; class Magnoliopsida; order Fagales; family Fagaceae; genus Quercus; species Quercus dentata. The sequence continues at coordinate 69,714,577 of CP116452.1, read as the reverse complement.
TTAATGGAGAAAATCCACTTGCACCCCACTTTCTTCCTTCCTTCAAGCAACACACTTAAAACCCATGTGTTATTTTTCTGCAACACCTCCAATTCTTCTTTTATAGCTTGAGCCCATTTCGTATTTGATAAGGCTTCTTCAACACTACTCAGAATCTGACATGAGGAAAGTGTATATGCGAAAGCCCCGAGAGGTTCGGATAATCTTTGAGTAGACACATAATTGGCTATTGGATACTTGGATCACCGTTCCTCTATGTCCGGGGAGTATCGATTTGGTGGCTTGCCTCGATTGTGTCCGAAAGGTAGAACATAACCCGCAGATGTATCTATATCATTAGTTTGTAAAGGTGTGATAGGAGAGCTTACCTCGGGGATATTCTCGGCAGGAGGGTTGTTGGGTACTAAAGAGTGAAGGGATTCATCAGATTCTGCATCTTTCGATGATTCAGTCTTGGTTCAACTTCAGTTCTTAGAGGTTCAGTGCGAGTTCACTTGACTCTAGGTACAGGTTCAACCATGTCGTTGTCATCATTCGGATGTGCTAGGTTGTCACCAACGTCTAGCACTTAAACATCAGACCAATTCCATTTTTCACCATAGATCTCCCCCTGAAGAGGGGAATTGGATACCGATGATGGAAACAAATTTTCAGATTCTAGGAAAGTGACATCCATGGTAATGTAGGTTCTTTTAGCAATGGGATCGTAGCATCTATATCCCTTTTTGTGTACTCCATACCCAAAAAATAAACACCGGACAACACATGGATCCAACTTAGTTCATTGATTCTTATAGAGGTGAACAAAAGCAAACACAACCAAAAATTCGGGGAGGAATCATCAAAACAGTAGGTAATGAGACATGATCGGAAAGCACCTTTAATGGAGTCTGAAATTGCAAAACTTTGGTGGGCATACGGTTCAGTAGATGCACTACTGTAGCAACAACATCACTCCAGTATCTATTCGGCACATGTGCATTGATCAATAGAGCACGGGCAGTTTCTAAGATATGTCTATTCTTTCTTTCAACAGTACCATTCTGTTATGGGGTTTGTGAACATGAGGTTTCATGGAGAATACCATGACTGTTGAAGTATGTCTGGAATTATTGATTAACATATTCCCATCCATTGTCGTAGCGAAGGATCTTAATTTTTGCAGAAAATTGTGTTTGAACCATGGTATGAAATGATTGAAATATAGCAAATACTTCATCTTTGTGTTTTAGGAGGTAAAGCCATGTCATTCGTGTGCGATCATCAACAAAAATTACAAACCAACAATGACCAGAAGACGTAGTTATTGGGGAAGGTCCCCAAGCATCAGAATGGATTAAATCAAAAGGAATCATACTTTTATTCATACTCAGGGGATAAGAAGCCCTATGACTTTTGGCTAAGATACAAGTATCACATTTAAAGTCTAAGTGTGTTACATTGGAAAATAAACCAGGCAGTTAGTGCTTCAAATACCCAAATGATGGATGCCCAAGTCGATGGTGCCATAACCAAATCTGCCTTTCCGTGTTACCAACATATGGTGCATGTGATTTGCTCTTCCCGAACTGAAGTCATCCACGTAATATAATCCCTCCCTCTTAGTACCACGCCCAATTATCTCCTTGGTGAGAATATCCTAAAGAAGGCAAAAGGTAGAATGCATCAATACCACACAATTAAGATCTACATGAACTTGACTTACGGACATCGGTCTATTTGAAAGATAGGGTACAAGTAATGTATTAGATAATGAAAGGGAAGGAGATAAAGTCACTGTTCTAGCCCCTGTAATCGGATAAGTGACCCCTTTGGCATTTGCAACACAAATCCGTCTCGGCTGAGTTGTGTTGGAGAAATCCTTTGAATCAAATGTCATGTGGTCTGTAGCTCTAGAGTCGAGAATCCATTCACTATCATCATTGTGAGTAGAGATATGAAATGCCTTACTTGAAGTACCTGGTTCATATAAAGATTCTACTTGAGGGATGAGGGATAATGAAGGATCACAGTAACCACAAAGACTCACCCAGTGTGGTCATCATTAGTAGAGGTTTCACGCTTTTTCCGTGCTTGAAAGTCGTTCCACCAATCTGGATACCCATGTAGTTTGAAGCAGGTGTCACGAGTGTGTTTAGAGTTGCCACAATGGGTACACTTCATGCCATCAGATGGTGGTTTGGTTTTGGATGAGGAGTTGGATTTTCCGCTACTCGGAGAAAAAGCCCCCGGTTTCGGTGGCATCCGGTGGTGACTTCCCTTGATCCCTTTGGAAGCCATAACTACTCCTGGAGTAGTATCTACACTCGAGATCATCACCATCTGCCTAACCTCTTCCCTACGGACAAAAGCGTAGGCCTGTTCCACCGTAGGGAATGGTTTAATTTGGAGAACATCACTCTGAGTTTTATCCAATCTATCATCTAGTCCATCAAGGAAAATATAAACCCGATCCTCCCGTAGAATCGAGTTGTATTTTTGTATGTCAATGGCACACTCCATCGGGTTAGGATGACGAAAATCGATTTCTCGCCACAACCCTTGAAGATCATTGTAGTATTTTTCAATGGATCCACCCGCTTGCTTCATACGAGTGACACGACGCCGGAGATCATAGACTTGAGACGATTCTGTCCCATTGAAATAGGTTGTAGCAACAAAATCCCAAACCTGTTTTGCGGTTGGGTAGCGGACAAAATTGGCAATCAAGGAAGGGTCCATCGAATTGATCAACCAACCCTTGACAATTGCGTTTTCGGTTCGCCATCTCCTGAATGAAGGATCGGTTTTTAGAGGCTAAGGGGAATCTCCATTGATGTATCCCAACTTGTCCTTGCCAGAGATATACATCTCGACAACCTGGGACCATAAGGCATAGTTGGATCCTTCCAACTTGATACCGATCGGAGTAGTTGAAGAATTGGCAAGCAAAGGTTGAGGGGAGGTCTGGGCTCTAGTCAAGACCTCCATCATTTTTGTTGTCAGATCGTTAAGGAGGGAATTGGTTTGGGGAATGAGAGGTTGTTTTAGGTCTCTGGACTCCGCCATGGAGTTTATCGGGTTTGGGTTTTTTTTCTGGTCACACGGTGGTTTGAGCAAAGGTCCTAGGGACGTGCTCTGATACCATGTCAAAAAGGAAGTATTTTTCTGTATATTCAATTAGAGTTGAATACAATCGTATATAGATACAAAGCTAGAGGAATTTTTGGAACCTATTCTAGCCTATACACATTTTGTGGCTAAAAATAAGGATGGCCCTTGAAGTATGGGATTTACATAAAAATGCATTTCTCTACTTATCTAATTAGACAGCTCACGCCAACATCCGATTCCATCACTAATACATTCTTTCTTTTAAAACAAATTAACTATTTACGACGGTCAACATGTTTGTCGCAAATACAAACTCAATTAGAAAAATGTGAAAACCAAGGGGGAAATTTTCCCTCCAAAATATTTTACCATTTTCGATGACTTTATGTCTATTGCTAATATTCTCTTTTATATTTATGAAGGAAGAATGTTTGTCACAAATACTAACACCATAAAAAAAACATATTTGGTATTTTTGACACATGAAAGCCGTCATAAGTGTTAATAGTTCCGACGGTTTTTCTTTAGTCGTCGTAAATAATACTTTATTAACAATGAATATTTTTATTCCGTCGCAAAAAGTAAGGTGGGAACACTTCCCTCCAAAAAAAATCATATTTTTGACAAAAATAATAGGCATTTTTGACAGACTTATTTTGCCGTCACAAATGTTTTAATATTTGACGAGTAATTGTCGACAAAAGAGACTTGACATCGAAAAAGCTAGTTTTTCCGATGGCTTTTTGTAGTCGTCGAAAAATTTTAAATGCATAAAATAACAATCTTTTTTGTAATGTACCCCACTGGTTGTAACAGTTAATGGAGTTATACATCATGATGTTCATCTCTCCTTCGATGGTAATGCTTGCACTGTTGACGGTCCAGATCATTGGTTGAGGTTGGCCATACGATTTGCTATAGTTGATAAAAAAAATTTCTACTTTCTTTCCGGTAACAACCTTCAGTTGTGCCAAAGGGATATGGAATTTTTACATCCCCACAGCTGTCGGAGCAATTAAGCAAGGCTAATGGATATGCTATTGTTGTGGCTGCCATTATTGCTCTTAACATCACACCAACCCAGGTGACTAGCACAAGCATGGAATGGAAACCCATAGCCCCACTATTTTCCCAAAAGAGCATCTAGGATCAGAGTGTTGAAAGTTGGTATGTATCAGCTTTTAAGATGCTGGACTTTTTAAAAGCGCCCACCAAGTAGAAAATTTGTACGACTATAAAAATTTTTCACAACTTTTTACAAGTGACATGACCGCGTGTAATTAGTGAAGAAGAAATAGTAAATTTATGTATAAATGATAATTAACTACTCACAGTTTGTCCTATTAAAACTTTAATAAAACCGTTATCAAATAATTTATGGACAAAATTTCTCACTATGTAAAGAGAAGACCTATCATGATGTGCATTTTTATGGACCGAATCCCTCACCTCAAAGGTAGACCACAAAGTAAACCTTTGCGTTTATGGTCTACCTTTAAGGTGAGGGATCCGGTCCATAAAAATGCACATCATGATAGGTCTTCTCTTAGCACAGTGAGGAATTTTGTCCTTCCCTTTTCTTTATCTTTTTTACTTGATACCAAAAATATAATAATAATAATAATAATAATAATAATAATAATAAGGTAGACATTGACTTTGACAAGGTCTAAATTAAAATTATACTTAAGTAATACATAAAAGCACCAATTAAACTTTTTTCAAAGTACAATTCACTTAGTTGCCTATAAGGGTTAATTGCACGAGGGAATCTAAACATACACACCCAAATTATTAAAACTTATAATCATTACTCCAACTTTAACAAAGACTACATCAAATCTTTAAAAAAAAAAAAATTTAAGTATCCGTCTAGAACAACTTATTTAACAATAATTGAAAACTTCTTTGTTGAAAATACTGTAAATAAAGGTAAAAGTTAGATGAAATAGTACAATGAGACTTATGAAAGTACTTTTTTTAATTATCATATATTTATTTATTTATATTATAGACACAGAAAAATTGGCAAATGTTGTACACATTTCTAAAATATGTACAATATTTACCATATTTTTACAAATGTGTACAATATTTGCTACTTTTTTGTGTCTATAATGTAATCTTACTTTGCAAGTACGATATAAACATACAAAGATCCTTAAAAAATAAACAAAAACAAAAACAAGCTCAAACCAAATTAGTGTACTTGAAAAAAAAAAAAAAGAAAAAAAAAAAAAGGCAACTAATATTAATCCTTTTTTTGTGAAAACTAAAACTATAATAAATTTTACCCCAAAGAAAACTTACAAATCAATGTGATAATGGAGCAATAGAGTAACGAAAAATATGAAGTGAGAATTTATTCTTGATTTTATGAAAGAGAAAGTATATGAGGTTTAATCTTAATCTATATAGAGATAGATATGAGCCATTTGATGTTGGTAATATCGTGGGTTGTGAGCCCGATTATTGAGGAGAAAGACATTAGCTTTTCTGTCCTTATTCTTCTCCTAGATTTTCCTAGCATCTTCTGCTTCTTCTTACATCTATCTCTCTCCCTCTCCTAACAACTCAATGTTAATAATATTTTTTGTCATCTTCAACCACCCCCACCATAACAACAACAATGAGACTATTGAGATTTAAGCTAAGAGAGGGAGTCTATGCCATTGACGAGGTTTCAATTTTCTTTTAGATTCCTTATCTATCATGTGTCTTAGAGAATGGGAGATTTTTAAATAATAGAGGACACAAGCCCTAAAAATAATTTCATACAAAAGTTCAATTGCACCTCCACTTTTGTCTAATTGTTTCTCTCTCTCTCTCTCTCTCTCTCTCTCTCTATATATATATATATATATATATATATATATATATATATACACACATAAAATTTTAGGGTAAATTACAACTTACCAACCTGTGGTTTAACCAAAAATTTAAGTTGTCAACCTATGGTTTGAAATTTGACACTTTACCCCTTGAAGTTTGACCGAAATTTAAGTTGCTTACCTATAATTTAAAATTCTATAATGCAAGTGTTCCATTGGATTCTTTTTTATCTTATTAGATCTTGTAATTTTATGTTTTTGGTATTTTTGAAGGAGGGAGACATAAAAGTGAAGCAAAATTACATATTTAACACTATTTTTAATAAAGTTGGGTTACAAAACTCTAACTGAGCTAATCTTAGGTGAGCAAAGTGTAAAATTTTAAACCATAGGTAGACAACTTAAATTTCAACCAAACCACATGTGGGTAAGTTGTAATTTGCCTATAATTTTAATGTGGGTGAAAGAGGAACGAACAAAAAATTGGAAATTTAAAGTCACAAAAAGAGAGACAAATGGATAAATGAGAGCTACACTAAACCAAATGATAAAAACCATTTAAAAAATCAATACAAAAGACTTAGGAAACCTACATCTTTGCCATTAAAACATACATAACAGTCCTTAACAAAAACCTACTACCATGATTACTACACTTCCAATAGTCAAAACACCTTACAAAACAAACACAATTTACTACACTTCCAATAGTCTAAACACCTTACAAAACAAACACAATTACTATACTTCCAAACAACTTTAAAACTCCCAACTTTGTGAGTTAAATACAAACTTCAAAATTAGGTAGCTCATTATAATACCATATCAAATTCAATTATCAATTGATACAAATTTATTACCGAGGACTAAGTAATTATCTCCCATCTTCCACAGATTTCAATACTTGCTCTTTGATGCTATCATACACAGCAGTTGTACTAGTAGAACAACCAGTGCCAACATCAATGTTGAAAGAGTGACTAGTTGCACTAAGCAAGTACTTAGTCTTTTTTCCATCGACATCAATGTTTCCCAATGGAGTCTTTTCCATACTTCTCAATCTCTCCAGCTCCTTTGCCACTTCTTTCATGGAAGGCCTATCCTCCCCTCTCAAACTTAGGCACCTTTTTGCAAGATTAGCAATTTCCTTTAGTTGCTCAATATTACCCTCACTAACAATGTGATCTTCAAGAATTTGAAGTAGGTGGTCCTCTTTATAGCGAAAACAAAAGATATTGCTAGATTTCTATCAATTTCGGCCTATCAAAAGAAAGTGCCTTCTTACCTGTTAACAACTCGGCCATAACAACTCCAAAGCTATATACATCACTTTTTTCTGTTAATTGGCTAGTTTGCATGTATTCTGGGTCCAAGTACCCCAAAGTTCCCCGCACCAAAGTGTTCAGTTGTGTTTGATCAAGAGGAACTAGCCTTGAAGCTCCAAAGTCAGCCACTTTTGTTGTATAATCATCATCCAATAGTATATTCACAGTTTTCACATCTCTGTGTATAATTGGCATAGAAGTTGATGAATGCAAGTATGCAAGTGCTCCTGCAATTTCTATTGCAATTTTCAGGCGTTTCTCCCATGAAAGTAAGGATGATAGACTTTTATCATGAATGTGATTGGAAAGAGTCCCATTTGTGATGAATTCATAAACTAGTAAGGGAACTTCTGTTTCTAGACAACAACCAAATAGCTTAACCACATTCCTATGGTTAATTTGGGTAAGAACAATCATTTCATTTATGAATTGCTCAATTTGGCTTTGATCACCAATTTTGGACCTCTTAATGGCAACTACTGTGTTATCTGATAATACTCCTCTATACACAGTTCCATAGCCTCCTTCGCCAAGGACTTTACTCTCGTCATAGTTGTTGGTGGCCTTTTTGAGCTCTTCTGTAGTAAAGATTTTGGTTGTCTCGATAGACTTTTGGTGATTAGAGAGTTTCTGTTTTAACAATAAGCCACCATTTTGTTGGAAGAATTTTTCTTTGAGTTTGATGATCTTTCTTTTTTTCAATCCCCAATATATCCAAGAACATCCCAGAAACAATACTAAGAGGCTTATTATGCTGATACCTACACACATTCAAACATGCATTTTCACTAAGAACAATGTTTTAAATTTATACTTTTGATAGTATCATTGTCTATTTTATGGCAAATATTTTAACACAGTAAAAGGACAAATTAAATATTATACGTATCATATAAAGATGAATGAATCAAGATTTCAATTATACCGTAAATAGTGACTCAGTGACTGCCACATAAATATAAATCTCCTATAAGCAGCTTTAATAAAATCCAACTCATGTCAAATTATATCAAAACTAAAAATATGGACAGATAAAATAGAACTGGCGAACCAAGTTTTGAATTGACATCCTTTTTAAAAGTACAATGTTACTTGGTTAGCTGAGAAGAAGACAATTAGCCCAGAATATATAATTTCTTTAAAAATATCAAGGCTTATATATCAAAGATTGAACCTCCCACTAGTAGTACTAAGAGCCTAAGAGGCCATCCATATTGTTTTAATTTGCACCTTGAGCTAGCGAACCTAGTTGAGAATCTCAATCATAGCCTCGTTTATATAATCAATGTGCGGACCCGTCTAAATTTCTTATTTTCTGCACGGTCCATGACTGTGAATAATAATAATAATAATAATAAAACATCCTATTGATATCATTTCCGCAACTAAAGAGCTCAACCCGTCACCCAATCAAAAACAAGAAAAAAAACAAAAACAAAAACTCTAGTATAACAGCATTTAGGGTCTATTTTGCATTTAGTATATAAGGATAGACTGCTAGACTTTTAGTTTTGGACCTTTTGCAATAAGATGCATTTAGGGTCTATGATCGACAGACTATAATGTTAAAGTGTTATGAAATTATTATTCTGTTCAATAAAAAAATTGAGAAACTGCGTTTCGGTATGGAAAATAATAAAAGCTATATAATAAAAGTGCTATATTTGTATTTTCATACCTTAATCTATATAAGGACAAAAAATTATTTTGTTAAATTAATGGAAAGCATTTATTTATTTATTTTTTTATAATCACCATTATTAGTAGTTATCTCTTCAAATAGATAGACATTTAGTGTATATATATATATATATATATATATATATATATATTTTAAGTATTACACTTAGGACAAAATTTGGCTACAAGCAATTGATTGTAGTTAATGCCTACAACACTACTCAATATCTTTTTATTAGATGTAAATTTTGATAAATCCATTATTGAATTACATTTTTTTCTATTACATTGCTTGCAAAATTTTGAAAATGTCAAGTATTAATAGTTATGTCATCAATCAAATGTTGAAATTTCAAGTTTTTGTAGTATAAAATTATACATAAAATTTTCTTTTATAAATCGAATAATAAATAACATTTTTTTGACACACAAAATTTGACATGTATGTTAAGAATATAAAAAATATATAACTAATAGTTAGATTTTCAAAATATATAACCATGTTAATTTTTTAGTGGGAGAGGTAAAACTTTGTCTTTAGACTTTACAGTAAATAGCTTTTTCCTATCTCAAAGAACAAAGTTTTCCTTTGAACTAATTTGTAGGTAATGACTACAAACTTCCACTATATTTTTTTATTGAATGTGAATTTTGAGTTTTTGACAAATCCACCATTATATTGTACTTTGTTTTTTTAATTATATCATCCATGCTTGTAAAATCTCAAGAAGATCAAAATCAATATTTATGTCATTAATTAAATACTTAAAATTCAAGTTTTTATAATCTTAAATTATTAATAAATCGAATAATATAAATAATATCCAATTTAAAGTAAATTTAACATACAAATTAAGAATATAAAAACATATAATTCAACCATTAAAAGTTCAAAATATGTAATTTTGTTAATTTTTTAGCCCCCTTATAGGCAAACTTTGTCAATCTCAAAATTCCAACTAGAGGGAGGGGGCACCACCAAACAGTGTAATTTGCTGTCGTTGAATTTTTAAATAATTGCTAACGTCCTTTTAAACTAACAATTGTTTGTTTTATTTTGGCTTGTAAATCAGGTCCAGAAGACAACGTGATTAACGTGACCAAACATGACAATGGCAGTCCAAAAAAGCCAACGTGAAAAGTCTAAAAAAGTGTCGTGAGATTTCTCCATTTTAAGCACTAGACGTTTGTTATTTATTTGAAAGAAATGAAAAATAAGAGGATTAGCATTTGAGGTATAAAAGTTTCCTTCTATTTTACAATAAAATTCAATATTTTTTTTATTTTACATAATTAATTTGCAAAAACATCCACATTAGATTATCTATAATATACCTTTTTTTTTATTCAAATAATACTTTTTCACTTTTTTTTTAAAAAATTTTCCTTACCCATGCACAATCCCACCACCTTACCACACACCACTTCTCTGAATACTCTCTTTCTTTCTTTTTCTCCTTCCCCTTTCTACAATCTTCTTCTTTTTCATTTCTAAAAAAAAAAAAAAAAAAAAAAAAAACTTTCTCTTTCTCCCCTTCCCTTTCTCTATCAATCAGTGCTCTCTTCAAAAAAAAAAAAAAAAAATCTCTCTACCAAGCCTCCATGGCTCAATACACTCACACTCTGTACTTGAGTTGATTTTAAGTTGGGTTTGTGATGATTTTCATTAATTTTGGGTTGATTGTGTTTGGATTAAATTGATATTGTAATGAGTTGGTTGTGGTGGTGGTGGTTGGTTAGTTGTGATGGTGGATGGATGTTGGCGATCGCCTTCTTGTTCTTCTTCTTGGCATTGAAGAGTGGGTGAGAGAGAGTTTGACAAGGCGAGGGAGAGGAAAGAGAAAAAATACAAAATAATGATATAGAAAGCTATAGTAACCATGCATACATATACGGTTACTATAGCAATTTTGCATATAAACAATATTTTAGACAAACTGATGTGGGTAGTCTTTGAGCAATAATGTGTAAAATTTTCAACTTTTTCTATTTTGCACTGACCGGTGCAAGTGCTCTAAAAGGATAAGTCCATTAGGTAGGTCCTTCTGTTTTGAAAAAGGTTATGAGAAAAACCCTTAAAATACTTCTTATATCTTTCTATTGAGTGTCAATTTTGAAAGGAAAAAGTTTAACTACAAAATTGGTTGTAACTTAAGAACCTTACTTAATATCTTTTTATTGAAGATGAATTTTGACAAATTCATTATTGGATTATATCTACTTCTTATATCCTCTATACTTATAAAATTCTTAGAAAATTAAAGATTAATAGTTATATCATCAATAAAATGTTTAAATTGAAAGTTTTTGTAATTAAAAATTATTCATAAAATATAAACTTGTAGATCATATAGTAAATAATATCCGATTAACACAAAATTTGACCAAAGTATTCAAAGAGTAAAGAACATGCAATTCAATGGTTAGATTTTTAAAATATGTAATAATGTTTATTTTATCGAGTAAGGTTGTAGCCTTAGGCTACAACCAATTTTGTAGCTAAATTTTATCCATTTTAAAGATCTAAGCATTCAATTACATGTTCTTATTATATCCTATATTAAGGGTGTGCAACAAACCAGGTTGGGTTGGTTTTTAAGGGTTGGTAGGTTGGGTTAGGTTATGAAATTTTTTGGTTGAGTTCGAGTCTTAAGATTCACAAATTTATCTAACCCAACCTAACCCACCTATATTTAATATATATTTAAATTTTTAAATATATATTAAAAATATATATTATACAATTTTATTATTTACTTTTTTGCCCATCTTCCTAAATAAAACTCAAACAAGAATTTCTCTTCCTATAGTTTGTGTTTGCTTGGTATTATGCTCATCATTATTTAGTTATAAATTTGCTCTTAAATGTAGTGGTGTTCTTTTAATGTTCAATTTAATAATAATAATAATAATAATAATAATAATAATAATAATAGTAATAATATATATATATATATATATATATATCCAACCTATGGGTCCAACCCAATCTACATGGTTGGGTTGTACCCCTATGATGAGTTGGGTTGAGTTGGGTTTTTTTTATTAACTCACCATGGTGTATTAGATAGAAAAAACTACTCAACCTAATCCATGCACTCCCCTATCCTCTATACTTGCAAAATTTCAAGAAAATCAAAAATCAACCAACTACTATATATACCATCAATCAAATGTTTAAATTTCAAATTTGTGATCTAAAATAATACATAAATAAAATAAAAAAAAATTAATTGATTGAATTGTAAATAACATTCGATTTGAATGAAATTTGAAATGCATGTTAAGAACATAAAAAACATGCAATTTAAAGGTTATATGTTTAACTTTCACACTCAATAAAAAGATATATGAGGAGTTTGAAAGATTTTTCTCCAAACTAGTTTGGAGATAAACCTTTTCTGTTTAGGTTTCTCTTCTAGTCATAAAAGATTGACAAGTAGCCGTGACCGCGTGTGTTTGATAGGAAGTAAAAGTTAAATTTTTAAATCATTGCTGACCTCCTTCTAATATATGGCTTAGCTAAGAAAAAACCATAACGAATATTTATGACTAATGCTAGGACCTTACCTCAAAATCAATCTCAGAAAAAGATTTTTATGAAATATGAAAATGGCCGTGATTTTGGTCCAATAATCGTGATAAATTGATCTAACTTAATGATAAGATTTCAGTCCAAAAAAAAAAAAAATTTTTTGATGATATGATAGAATCCTCTACATGGGAGGAGGATGAGATGCAATACCACATTGATGGTTTGGGGGGTGTGGGTGGGTGGGGTTGTTTGGGAAACAACAACAACAACTTTTGCTCCCAACCATCTGTAAGGTCCTTTTCCTCCCAACCATCGATTGGGCATTGCATTTCATGCAATAACCTAATCATACGATATAGACATACAGTAAATATACTCACCAACCGCGAGGTAAATTGTTAGTGATGATCGACTAGGAACACAAACTTCTTCAACCTTATGGTATCCTTTGATGCACAAACAATGATAACTCCCGACTTCATTAACACAAATTTGTTTTCCCGGGCATTTTTTCCCCCCGTTGCATTCGTCAATGTCTGTAGTTACAAAGGTCATTTAAAGTAACTAAGAAGAATTAATTCAATGCCCAAAAATAAAACACTAAGAAGAAGTATAATCAAAAGAGACAATCTATTTATTATTTTTTATAAAGTTCTTCTAGATAAGTAAGGAAATCAGATATATACCTTGGCAACCATCTTTGAGGTATGGATTCCCATCGTAACCTTCCTTGCACTTGCAACGGTACCCAGGACCAGAACCATTTTTGAGATCAGAACAAGTGCTATTTGCTCCACATATGTAATTCCCTTTGTTCCGAGCAACTTCACACGTCTCGTTACCAATTGCCCAATCAAGAACCATTGGAAAGGTTTCATTGTTTTGTAGACTGGTTAGATAATCTGAGGAGAAACTGAACTTGTCTTTCTGGATAATAAAGGCAAAACTGCATGGATTGAAAGACCAGACATCTTTGTGGCTATTAAAGCTATATGCTTCAAAACTAATCTCTTTCAAACCTTCCGGAATATCTATACCGCAACACCCAATCCCAGAGCAACTCCCATTTACAATATTGCGTGTGTCGTTACATATGGACAGGCAGCCGGTGGTAAACGGTGCATCTTTGAGTTTACCATTAAGGAATGCGAAAGTGTCACAGCCAACTACCACGAACTTGTTCGTGATGGAAACTGTGAAACTAGGGACGGCGCCCGTGAGACTTGGTTTCGTGTTGATCATTTCCAGAGGCGTACCGGACTGGTTGTAACAGTCAATTGCGTTATACATCAAGATGTTCATCTCTCCTTCGATGGAAATGCCTTTAATGTTGGTGTTTCCGATCATTGGTTGAGGTTGGCCGGACGATTTGTTACAGTTGATAAAAAAGTCTCCACTTTCTTTCCAGTAACAACCTTCAGTTGTGCCAAAGGGATATGGAATTTTTACATCCCCACAGCTGTCGGAGCAGTTAGGCAAGGCTAATGGATATGCTATTGCTGCGGCTGCCATTATTGCTGTTAACATCACACCAACCCAGGTGACTAGCACAAGCATCGAATGGAAACCCATAGCCCCACTATTTTCCCAGAAGAGCATCTAAGATTAGAGTTTTGGAAGTTGGTACCTATCAGCTTTTAAGATGCTGGACTTTTTATAAGCGCCCACCAAGTAGAAAATTTGTAGGACTATCAAATTTTTTTCACAACTTTTTACAATGATTGTGATATGACTGTGTATAATTGGTGGAAAAGAAATAGCAAATTTATATATAAATGATAATAACTATTTATCGTTTATCATGTTAAAACCATAACAAAAGCGTTATCAAATAATTTGTGGACAAAATTCCTCACTGTATAAAGAGAAAACCCATCATGATGTGCATTTTTATGGACCGAATCCCTAACCTCAAAGGTATACCATGAAGTAAACCTTTGCCTTTTCCTTTTTTTTTTACTTGATACCCAAAAATAAATAAATAAATAAGGTAGACATTGACTTTGACAATTGCACAAAGGAAACTATACGTACACACCCAAATTATTAAAACTTATAATCATTACTCCAATTTTAACAAAGACTATGTCACATCTGAAAAGAAAAAAAAAAAAAAAAAAAAATTAAGGATCCATCTATGAACAACTTATTTAATTGAAATTGAAATTTTTTTGTTAAAAGTACTGTAAATAAAAGTAAAAACTAGCTGAAATAATACAATGAGACTCATAAATAGTACCAAAAAATGAAGTAAGACTTATGAATATAATAACAAAAATAAGTTAAATAATAAAATAACCCGACTTTAAACTCTAATCTCAAAAGTAACCTAAGAGTGCATATTAAATCATATTAAAATGTGGTTTAAATTAGGTTTTAGCCTCTCTTTTTTTTTTTTTTTTTTTGGGGGGGAGGTACTATTATGGTCCCACTGCACTGTTTGTGGGCCATTTTGTTGAAAAAAAAAACTTTTTTTTTAATTTATAAAAACATCTTTTTTTTTGTAAATGCATCCACTGTTGGGTTCTTGGGTCATTTAGGCAAGGCTAATTAAAATGCTATTGTTGTGGCTGCACAAGCATCCTCTGGAAACCCATAGCCCTACAATTTCGGAGAAGACTGTCTTACTGTATGGAAAACTTCATCAATGCTGGATTTTTTTTTAAAGTAGACAGAATATACAACAAATTAGGGGAGAGTCCGGTGAAGTAGCCTCATGCAATTTCTCTCACATCATTTTTACTTTTCAAAATTATTAACTCTTTTTTAACTCTTAACTTTTTTACTTTTTTAACTTCCTTGATCCAATGGTTGATAACTTTTGATCCGAACCATTGAAAAGGTATTGCATGGTGCAATATTGCACCAATTCTCAATCCAGCTATTGTCAATCACTGATTGGGGTGTCCCAAATTCCATTATCATTCTACTATATAGGCCCTACAAGTCCTCGTCTTTCAGGGGATGTTTGGTTATGTTGTTTAAACAACACAATACGTATTTCCGTAACACTTTTTCACCCACATGTATTTTCACAACACTTAAACAACATTATTAGAACAATATTACCAAACGGGTTATAAATCTCGAAATGTGTGTTGCATATGATAGGGGCCTAAGTTTGAACTAAATTGTACTACTTACTAATGAAAGTCTTTGTATTTTTTTTTAATTCAGATATTTTAGAATTACACCATTATTCCTTAATTTTTGTTGCAATTTGTTGAAGTAATTAACTATAAGTGGTTGAAAATTACTTTCATATGGACTTACTAATTTTTCAAGACTATTTATAATTAACTATATCCGAGTTGTGGCGAGTTAGAGGATTGCTCAAATTGCATAGGGAGAAGAGTCTATTTACAAGACTATTATAATTGTTTATTTTAAAGTGAAATTTCCAAGATAGGTTATTTATATTTTAGAGAGGCTTTTTATTCGAAGAGTTCATCAAAAGATTTTTACTTTGTCACCAAATCCTTGTGTCTCTTTATTACTTTTGGATTGTGGTGACATGTTTGTGGTTGATTATTTACCATTGATGCACTATCTATTGGATAATTTGGATTATTAAATATGGACTAAAGTGACACTTAATCTACTAATTTGTTAGTTGGGTCTAAGTAAGATTATTCCACAGGTATATAGATATGAATCGGGATAAAAAGTATTCAATGTAAAGATAGTGTAGTTAATTCCAAGTGACTAGTCTCTTGAAGTTAAGGGGGAGAAAAAGGTAAGGTGATGGTCAAAGAGAGGTGATAAGTGTCCAAGGGTTATTTGCTTAACCTATGATCTGTTGTCATTTTTCTTTAACTGCCACCTTACCATTTATGTAACAATTAATGCATATAAGGTTGCATTAAATCCTCTCCCTATAATAAAAATAATAAAAGTGTTTTGTATTTTCATACTTACCTTAACAAAAAATAGCCAAAAAAAAAAAACCTAATTAACTCAATTAATGGCTAACATTTAGTATTATTTTTTTATTATCATCAAGGTCAAGAGTAGTTCTCTCTCTAAAATAGAAAGACGTCATTTTGAAAAATAAGGAGTATCACACTAATTAGTTACTTTACCCTAGCTCAAAATTTTAACATTAGCAAGTTCTTTTTCTTTTTTTTGGGTAATCTTAGCAAGTTCTTTTTCAAACACCCTCATTTGCTTCCATCTTTATAGTTGAATTTTTAAATCATTGCTGACATACTTTTAGCCTAAAGATGCTTTGTTTTATTGGGAAATGTTGGAGGCATACATTTTTGCACAATTTTATGTCATAACTTGTCACATGACGAGTTGTGATTGGTTAGAGTGTGTTAGTGGGTCATGTGGAGACATACTCTAACCAACCACAACTCACCATAAGGTGAGTTATGGCACAAAATTGTGCAACAATGTGTCTCCAACATTTTTCGTTTTATTGTTCCTTGTAAATCAGTCAATCACGTCCAACAGAGAAAAAGAGAATAAAGATTATTAAAAGAAAAAGGAATAGAAAGAAAAAAAAAACGATGATATTTCTACAGCAGAAAACGTCACTCACGTGACCACACATATATGGTGATGGCATTCCAAAAAGGCCAAAATAATATATTAGAAAAAGACTAAAAAAGGGTCGTGATAGGTAGGGCAAGTCTGTGTTTCTCTTTGGGTAGAGAAAGTGAAGTATAAATATATTAAATAATCGTGAGTGCGTCTGATTCGAAGAAAAAGTTATTGTCACTTGTAAATAAGTCAATCAGGTCCGACAGAGAAAAAGAGAATAAAGATTATTAAAAGAAAAAGAAATAGAAAAAGGATAATGATGATATTTCTCTATCGGAAAACGTGAGTCACGTGACCATATATGGCGATGGCATTCCAAAAAGGCCAAAATAATATATTTAAAAAGACCAAAAAAGGGTCGTGATAGGTAGGGCAAGTCTATGTTGCTCTTTGGGTAGAGAAAGTGAAGTATAAATATATTAAATAATTGTGAGTGCGTCTGATTGGAAGAAAAAGTTATTGTTACTTGTAAATCAGTCAATCAGGTCCAACAGAGAAAAAGAGAATAAAGATTATTAAAAGAAAAAGAAATAGAAAAAGGATAACGATGATATTTCTCTAGCAGAAAACGTGAGTCACGTGACCATATTTGGCGATGGCATTCCAAAAAGGCCAAAATAATATATTATAAAAAGACCAAAAAAGGGTCGCGATAGGTAGGGCAAGTCTGTGTTTCTCTTCGGGTAGAGAAAGTGAAGTATAAATATATTAAATAATCGTGAGTGCGTCTGACTGGAAGAAAAAGTTAAAGGAGCATGCCTACCTTTAATTAGTGCTTAGCATACGGATTGATTAATTAAAGACTACCTCCCATTGTTGATTGATCCGCATAGTAGTGCAGCAATCACAAACTTGAGATCTTTTGTTGGCCAATTTTATATACTTACGGTCTGAATCAATTTCTTTGTCATCATATATATATATATATATATATATATATATATATATACTTCTGTGCTTTAATTATTAATTGTGTTAATTTTGTTTTTCAAATTAATTTTAGAACTAAATCAATCTTATCTTTAATTATAGCAACTTAAACTTATAAGCATAAAATTGATAATAATTTGAATGTATAGAGAGATGAAATTAAATAAATTTTGAAGCATCACGGAAAAGATTAATAGCTTTAAAGCTCAAACATCCAAGTTTAATTAGCTTTTTTTTTTTTTTTTAAATAGATAATACAGTATGCTAAGCTTAATGAATAGTTTTGAAGGGTTCATTTGGTTGGAAAAGTAAGATGATAGAAGAGATTTTAATTTTTCTCATTTTTGTTTAGTTGTGAGGGGAAAAAAATAGAGGGATGAAAAAAAATTATTTGGTTGAGAAGAAAAACTAAAGAATAGAAAATTGAGTTGGTATAAATTTAACATTATATCTCTATTAAATAAAAAATAATAATAACACATTATATTTTTATTAAAAAAATAGTGTATGATCAAATGAAAACTTTATTTATTTATTTATTTATTTTTAAATATAACAGTACACAAAACTCAACAACGACAAAACTTTTTTTTTATTAAAAAAAAAAAAGCCAAAACTGGTGAGAAAAGAAAAAAAGAGGAAGAGTGAGTCGACATTTAAAAAGGAAAAAGACCAAAAATGAAAGAAAAGATTCATAAAACCAACAGTTGAACGTTGGTGTTGGTGTTAGGGTAGTTTCAAAAAAAAAAAAAAAAAAAAAAAAATATATATATATATATATATTTCCATTTCTGAATAGAGTACTTGTAGGTACGTAGGTTGTAAAGTCATTCCATAGGAAAAGTATCTTGTGAGGGCTAAATTTGCTAAATAGTAGCTTTTTAGAAAAAATTTTGACGTATGCGTTTGAAACTATTTTGTAAATTAGATTATTTTTGGAATTTGAATTTGACAAACTCGAGTTTATGCTAAAACTCAAGTTCCACTCACTATGTAACAATATTGAATAAAACTTAAATTTGACAAACTTGAATTCTACCACAAACTCGAGTTCTAAAAATAATCTAATTTACAAAACAGTTTCCTACCTCCACTGCTTTCCTAAAATTTTTCTAAAATCATGTTATCTGGCAAATTTTGCCATCTTGTGAGCCACGAGACATATACAACTTTTGTGAAATTGACATTTAAGCCTCACAGCGGACCATGAGCTTTTAAAAAGTCCGTGATATTTTGATTGATTATATTTTATCTACAGATACTTCAAAGACATTTGACTTGAGTACTCTGTTTGTTGTTTAGCTGGAAGAAGCGACGTAATTCAGCGAAATAAAAGAAAAAGGGGAGTACAATTGCCTTTGGTGGGGGAGTGTGTTCCTCTTTAGGTTGAAAGAAATTGACGTATGGTAGTGACCGGTGAGCGCGTTTTGAAGGGAAGGAAAATTGAAAGAGCATGTGCTGCATGTCTACCTTTAAATTAAATATATATATGAAAGAGCAGGGAAGAGAGCAATAGAAAATAAAAGTAGATTGATATATATTTGTTGCCAAATTATAATTTCGATCTGTTCCAATTTCTTTCTCATAAATTTAAGTCAGTACTTAATTATTAACGATGTTAATTTTGTTTGTCAGTTCAGTTTTCAAAATTAATCAAATTTATCTTACAATCATGTCACCTTTTAACATATAAGCATAAAATTGATTTTTTTTTTTTTTTTGAAAGTTTAGAGATGAAAATAGGCCAAAATGGCCAAATACCACAAATTTTTGAAATATTTTGTAAAAAAACACTGTTTCGGAACTATATAGGGAAATACCACTTTTTATGGAACTCGAGTTTCTTAAACTCGAGTTCCTAGGAGTTTTGCCACCATGGCACTCACGAGGAGGAAATTGGGCCACTAAAAAAAATTATGTGGTACTCGAGCATGGTAAACTCGAGTACCATGCAACACAATACTCGAGTACCATTTTATAATAAAATGCTGTTTTTTTATTTATTTCTAAGGTACTCGAGCTTGGTGAGCTCTAGTTCCTTATAACTTTTTTTTTTTTTTGGGGATTATTGACAAATAAACATAAACATAAAAATAAGTAGCTTCTTTTATGTTTTTATTTATTTAAATAGAAGCATTGTAAAATATAGAGATTTTAATTTCAAAATATGAATTTAATTTCTACATTAAGTAAAATTGTTCACTGTTTTCTCATAAAATTTAAGCCTCGGAAAATCTCCCATTAAAAACCACACAACATTATTTGAGTCAGGTTGAGTTGTCAACATGAATCAAATGATACCCTTAAAGTGTGGATGAAATGTTTTATAATGCATAAATTTATAAAAGATACTAGTGAAAGTTTCATGCGTTACATGGCAGTAATCTTGAATTTTCTTTATATATTTTTTTGAGAAATTATAACTAAATGATATATTATTACATAATTTTAGAATTATTTTCTAACTAAATGAATGATTATTATAATATAACATGCATAATTTTGTATATTTATCCTTATATATAATATCTTTAATTAAGATTATCAATAAAAACCTTTCTAATTTTTTTTTAACTCCTTATTTATTAATGAAGGAGATGATTTGAACTCAAGCAATTAAATCTTTTATAATACTTGCATATTATTGTTACTTGCATATGCGTAAGTTGCAACTAAAAAAACCACAATCTATTAGTTCTACTAAGGTGAGTTTGGTTCGACTTTTTTCAAACAGTTCTTTTGGAAAAAGTGGAAGTTTTAAAAAGTAAAATATGAAACTGAGCTTTTTTTTTTTTTTTTTTTTTTTTAAAGTAGCATGTTTGGTAAAAACTATCAAAAATGCTTTTTGACAAAGTTGAGTGTTTGGCTAATACTTATAAAAGTGGCGGTTTGAGTTGTAAATTACCAAAAAAGACAAGATATATATAAATATATATGTTTTAATTACCACTCTTAATGCAAGTTATGGACACAATATTTTTTCAAAAATTTCACAATAAAGTCTGCATGACAAGTTGTTAATGGTAGATAAAAATATAATGTCACTAATAGGTCCAGATGAGAATTAATAACAACTTACTGTGTAAACTTTATAACAAGTTGTTCACTTTCTTTTCTCGTAAATTATTTTCTGTTCACTATTTAAAAAATTGTTCATTGTTTTCTCATAAAACACCTAGTGAAATTGTGATTTCTAAATTTAAAAGCCAAATCTGAATGCTTTTTCATGTTTGAATTTCACAATAATCGAATATCTTTTTCTGCATTGATAAAATATGTTCCTACATTAATAAAATTTCCTCTCTGCACATCATGTTTACTGTATATTCGAATCCGCTTCTTTGCATTCATAAAATCTGTTTTCTGCATAAACTATTTCTAGTATTCTACATAAAATTATTTTCTGTTCAGCATTATTTAAAAAATTGTTTACTCTCTTTTCTGCGTAAATTATTTAATAATGTGTTAAAGCTAACAAAATAACAAATACCTGAATATAAAACAGCTTCCTAGAGGGTAGTTGTCAATAATGATCATTCACTAGAATGTTATTGATTTTACTCTGTTTATTCAAAATCAAGAACCCAAACAAAGAATTGTCATTTTGTAGTTTATATAAAGGCAGAAATCATTAGAATGAACAAACAAATGTGAATCATATCTAGAATGAAATTTGTATGCAAAGGGAAAAGAGAATGAAACACAAAACAAGATAATCACCTAAGCCATGGACTCGTTGTACTTGCTCCTAAGGTTCTGAACCAAATCAAATTCACATCAACATTGACTACCACAGTTACATAATTTCTTGATTCAGGACAGCCATTGCATCTTTAATGGCTTGGGTAGAACCACCGAAGATGGCATCCATGACAGATTACTATTCACCAGCAAGCGTGAATAGCTTCCGGACAAATCAAGACAGTCCAGACAGATGTTCAAAAGTTACTACTATTTACTAGCATGCGTAAAAAGAGATCTGATAGATTCCCGAGATCCGAAAGATTCCCAGGCAGATGCGGACAGATTATTATTCATTAGTACTAATTTCCATACCACCGACAGATTAACTTAAGTCAAATTTACCTACTCAGGTTACTTTACCATGGTTCATTTCACCTATAAAAGAGACGGACTACAAAGACAGAAGACAAGTTTCTAAGTTTCTAAGATTCTAAGCTTTTAAGTTCCAAGTTTTAGAAAGCCTTTTGTAATAGCCTTCCTTAATATGCCAATATACACGTACGAGAGTCTTGGAAGCGTCGAGCACATCATGGTCGGCAAACCTCCAAAACAAAGTACAGGGAAATCGTGTTTTCTAAATTTAAAAGCCAAATCTAAATGCTTTTTCATGTTTGAATTTCACAATAATCAAATCTATTTTTTTGCATTGATAAAATCTATTTCTACATTAATATAATATGCTCTCTACATATCATGTTTATCGCATATTCAAATCTGCTTCTTGCATTCATAAAATCTATTTTCTGCATTAATTAAAACTATTTATTGTTTTATCATAAAAATTGTTCACTATTTTCTGCATAAACTGTTTTTGCTTCTAGGATTTTGCATAAAATTGATCATCATGGCTACTCTTATACCACTACTCAAGAAGAGCACAAAGGTGTACAGAAAAAAGTTTGTTTTATTATATATGCTTTAAATTTTAAAGATGATTTTCTTATAAAACATTGTAAAAGGACTTTACTAAAGGACATTGACAGAAAGGCTTTGGAATTATATCTTTTTAGCACCAGTGCATTTATTGAAGCATCTGGTTGTCAACTCCCTGGCAAGGAGGTTGGAGATTCAAGCTCCACAAAGACAGAATCACAGTCTCCTAAAAGCTATCTTATGGGAACAAGCTTTTCAAAGCTCTACCCTAAGATTCAAAAAAAACAAGACTTGCCACGAGACGGCAAAAGATCGTGTTCCTATTTATCTTCCTATTTCATCTTCAAGTTCTATGTAGTAATTATGGAGTAGTCCATGAGCATGAGCAAGATGAGGATAACTCCAATCCGCTAGGTTATGATATCTACGCGTATACAGATTGAAAGATAGACAGATATGCCAAGACAGAATGCTCTCCCGTAGTGATAGATCACTATTCATCGGTGACAGATCACTATTCACCAGCATGCGTGAATAGCTTCCGGACAAATCAAGACAATCCAGGCAGATCTGACATGGATGTTCAAAAGTTACTACTGTTTACTAGCATGCATAAAAAGAGATCTGATAGATTCCCGGATAGACGCAGACAGACTACTACTCATCAGCAATAATTTTCATAGCACCGATAGATTAACTTGAGTTAAATTTACCTACTTTACCATGGTTCATTTCACCTATAAAAGAGTCGACTACAAAGATGGAAGACAAGTTTCTAAGTTTCTAAGATTCTAAGCGCTTAAGTTCCAAGTTTTAGAAAGCCTTTTGTAATAGCCTTCCCTCTCCCTCAAAAAGACTTTTGTACTCTCTCCCCCTCAAAAAGATTTTATGAATGCAGTAAGCAGATTTGAATATGTAGAGAGCAAATTATATTAATGTAGAAACAGATTTTATCAATGCAGAAAAATAGATTCGATTATTGTGAAATTCAAACAAGAAAAAGCATTCAGATTTGGCGTTTAAATTTAGAAAACACGATTTCACTTCCTAAGGTGTTTCCTACATTACAAAGCAGAGGACATTGTCCAACCAAAGCACAAGAATCATATGTAGCAACAAAGAACAAAGAGGAAAAAATGACACAATGATTTCATATAAACTTAGCCAAAACTAATGAACAGTTAATCTTTAGATTTGTAAAAGTTGAATGTACATAATCATCAGTTGTCTTATATATAGTTAGAAAATAATTCTAAAATTATGTAATAATAACTCATTTAGTTATAATTTCTCAAAAAAATATATAAAGAAAATTTAGGATTAAAGCCATGCAACGCATGGAACTTTCACTAGTATCTTTTATAAATTTAAGCATTATAAAACATTTCATCCACACTTTAAGGGTATCATTTGATTCATGTTAATGACCCGACCTGACTCGAATAATGTTGTGTGGTTTTTAATGGGAGATTTTCTGAGGCTTAAATTTTATGAGAAAACAAAGGAATGAAACAGTTTTACTTAATGTAGAAATTAAATTCATATTTTGAAATGAAAATCTCTATATTTTACAATGCTTCTATTTAAATAAATAAAAACATAAAAGAAGCTACTTATTTTTATGTTTATGTTTATTTGTCAATAATCCCACAAAAAAAAAAAAAAAAAAAAAAGTTATAAGGAACTCGAGTTTATTAAACTCGAGTTCCTTACAAGGTACTCGAGCTCACCAAGCTCAAGTACCTTAGAAATAAATAAAAAAACAGCATTTTATTATAAAATGGTACTCGAGCCTGGTATACTCGAGTATTGTGTTGCATGGTACTTGAGTTTACCATGCTCGAGTACCACATAATTGTTTTTAATGGCCTAATTTCCACCTCAGCAGTGCCACGGTGGCAAAACTTCTAGGAACTCGAGTTTAAGAAACTCGAGTTCCATAAAAAGTGGTATTTCCCTCTATAGTTCCGAAACAGTGTTTTTTACAAAATATTTCAAAAATTTGTGGTATTTGGCCATTTTGGCCGATGAAAATAAGTAAAATTTGAAAATTAAAGGATAAAATTAAGACAATTAATATTTAAGAGGTTTTATTTTAAAATTTCAAGAATGAAATTGATGCAATTAAATGCATAGAAACAAAATTGAAATTAATTGTTACAAATTTTTTTTAAGAATGAAACTTGAGAATTTAATTAAAATAAAATTAGCCAACATCGGCTAAGAGTACAGAGTAAATGTGTGGAGAAACATCCTCCATCTACACTGAATAACCAATAACATGTTTAGCATCTTTAGCTAGGTTATGAGCAATAGAGTTTCCAAGTCAACGTACATAGGAAAAAGAAATACAATCGGATTCTATCAAGGCTTTGGCAGAGTGGAGGATATGCCCAAGGGAGAAAGAGAGTCCTCATTGCTGCTAGAAGTGTTGATCACACGTTCTGAATCACCTTCAAGAATAAAGGATAAGCAGCCAATTTTTAGTGCGAAGGAGATAGCCCGCGGCACTGTCAATGCTTCAACCAAATCTAAAGAGAAGGGAAGGGGAACCTACTCTGACACCAACACCAACGCTTGGCCTTGGCTGTCATGTACCACCACAACCAGGCCAGCTCTGCCTAAATCTTTGAAAGTCACTCCATCGAAGTTAACCTTCAGATAATTTGGGGGAGGAGGTGACCATTTGACTCGTGTAGGTGAATGGGTAGACATCTGTGAAGAGGCCGTGAGGTTTGCTCTGCTAAAATCCTAGAGTGCTTGTTGTGCCGTTGCGGCAATCTATGATATCAGTTAATCAGAGTTTTTGACTCTGATTTGATTCCTGCGGTGCCAAATTGTCCATAATAGCATTGCTAACTTCTCCAGATTTTTTCCTTCTCGCTGTGCATATAATATAAGGTCTGAAATGTTGGAAAAATAGTGGCAACAATGAAAGTCGAACTCAAGAAGAGCTTCCCATATCTGAGCTAATTCACTGCAATCCCACAGCGCATGCAAGATACTTTTTGGTTCTCTGTTGCAGTGGTCATAGATATCAAATGTCAAAATCATCCGTTTCCTCATATTCACCTCTACTGGCATCATGTTCCGGCAAGCTCTCCAAAGGAAGTTTTTTAATTTATTTGGAATGGACAAACCCCAGACCAGCTTCCAAACTCCATTATCTTGATTCGAACCCATTGTGGTTGGGTTATTTAAATTTTCTTTGGCTAGAGATTTATAACCCGACTGCATTGTGTATTGACTCGAGGATGTATATGGCCAAATTAATTTGTCTTCAGCTGAGGAGTTACAGAGAGGAATGCTTTGTATCCAATCAACCTCTTGTGGATACCACCTTTGCTATCTCAAAACCATCAACTGTTGGAGACAAAATTCTTGGATGATCATTGTATGGTAGCCATGCATCAAGCCAAACCCCAATAGATTCTCCATTGCCCACTCTCCATCTAGCACCTTTCAAGAGACACATCACGACTTTTTAGTATGCTCTGCCATGCATAAGAACCAGCACTTGAATCAAGAACCTCCATTATAGAGCAATTAGGAAAAAAAATTTTGAATTTAAAAACTCAGTAGAATAGGGATTCCTTGTGATGTAGAAGTCGTCATGCTTACTTAGCTAGCAAAGCATCATTGAAGAGGGGTAGGTCCTTAAAACCCATTCCACCTTCATATTTAGCTTGGCATAAAGTTTCTCATTTGACCCAATACACTTTTCTTCAATCACCCTTCTGTCCCCACAGGAACTTTCTAATCAGGAGTTCAATCTCTGTGCATAAACCCACCGGCGTTTGAAATGACTCATTGTGTAGGTTGGGATAGCTTGTACCACTGCCTTGGTAAGGATTTCCCTCCCTACTTGAGATAGTAGCTTTTCCTTTCATCCTTTAAAATATTTTTTTTCCCCAAACCCTCTCCTTTATGTAGTAAAAACTTGCCTTTTTATTTCTCCGGACAAGTGATGGTAAGCTCAAATACTTCTCGTATTGTCTTTTTTCAAGAACCCCAATGCTACCTTGATGTGATCTCTAAGCTTTTCAAAAGTGGATTTACTAAAGAAAATGGTAGTTTTGCTTCTATTTATTTGCTGCCCCAAACATTTGCCATATGTGTCTAGGATGTCCAAGGCCTTCTAGCATTCTTGAGTGATTGCCCTGCAAAACAAAAAACTATCATTTGCAAAAAGAAGGTGAGTTAAACAAGGACTATTTCTGCATAAAGAATAGCCTCGTATTTCACCCTGGCCAGCCGCTTTGCTAATGAGACCATGCAGTCCTTCTATACACAGTAAGAAAAGGAAAGAGGAGACTGGGTCTCCCTGGCGGATACCTCTTAAGGGGTAGATCGTGCCTTTGGGTTCTCCGTTGACAAGGATTGAATATGAGATAGACGTAACACACAACATAATCAGCTTAATCCACTGTTTGGTAAACCCCATTGTCCTCATCATCGCTTCTAAATATGGTCATTCCACCATATCATAAGCTTTGCTCATTTCGAGTTTTATTACCATAAAATCATCATTCCCAGTGTGTTTTCGCATACAATGGAGAGATTCAAAGGCTACCAAAATATTACCAAAAATAAATCAACTTTTTGTAAAAGCACTTTAGTGTTTGTGATCATTTTTGGTAAAATTCTTTTCAATCTATTTGCCAAAACTTTTGAGAAAATTTTGTACAAAACATTGCAAAGACTAATGGGTCTAAATTTAGAGGCATATTCTAGGTTCTTTTTCTTGGGAATAAAGGTGATAAAAGTGTGATTTAAGTGCTTAGGTAAGGAAGCATTGTTGAGGAAATTAAGAACAGATTGACATACATCATCACCAACTAAATTCCAGTAATGTTGATAAAATAAATGGGACATACCATCTAGTCCAAGGGCTATGAGAGGAGCCATCTATTTGATTGCCTGTTGTACTTTCCATGCCTTGAACTCTATGGACAACTGAGCATTCATCTCAATACTGATGACTTTGTTGATGAAATCTCTGGCTGCTGCATATTGTTGTCAATTAGTCGAGGTAAACAACTCCTGAAAATAGTCAATTAGGCACTTCTTTACTTCTTCAGGATTTGATATCCAATCACCAGAGCAGCTGAAATCTTCTGTATTGAATTTTTCCTCTTCCTTTGAGTGGCTCTGCTATGAAAGAATTTGGAATTTTCTTCACCATCTTTTGCCCATTGAAACCACATCCTATTCTCCTTATCTATGAGCTCAGCGATCTCCCTTTTCAACTCCCTCACCCAATGGTTCGAGCCACTTCTCATTGCTACCTTCTCGACAACCACTAGGAGTATTCTTTTTTTTGCTAACTCCTTTCTAACATTTCCAAAATGATCCTAATTCCACCTTTTCAATTCCTTACCACACTTCTCTACTTTCCTCATAATTGAGTATTTCTTTTCTCTCTCTTATATGCCTATGCATGACATGCTTAATAAAAGAAAATATGCAAAGAAAAATTAAAGCAGAAAGAATAAAAATGCTTTATATATGATTTTAAGCGTGTCTTCTAAGAGATGTGGGAGTTATAAGATGTACCTCAAAGTTGATAGTCCCCATCAAGTAGTTATGATTGTGTATGAGTTAAAATGATTTTCTTATATCTCAAATCGTCATAACATGGAGACACTTATGCAATCTTGTGATGTTTTTCACACACAACACGCAATATTCTTTGCTACTCTTGATATATGTGTAGGTACAATGTGATTTGGCCATCACAAGGAATACATGTGTTAATGTATGCTCACTAAATTGTCTTAACTTGTTTTTGAAATATAAAATTGGTTAGATTTGTTTAGTGTGTGTGTGTGTGTGTGTGTGTGTGTTTTGGATCTAAATGCTTAACATTTTTCTTGATGAAAGATGTTTTTGAGAGCTTAAATTTTTTTTTTGGATCTATGGTTGAGTAGCATGTTTGATTGCATTCATATCTGTGTTTTTCTTTTCTTTGAAAAACTATTTTTAAGCAATCTCGACAGTTGCTAAACACCTCTCAACAAATAGACTATTTATCAAGCTCTTGAGCTTCCTTCCTTGATAGTTGTTATCGCAATCTCGATCCATCAAGATTCTTGAGATTCAATCTCGATAGCTGCTCGACAGCTACTCGATCCATCAAGGAAGTTTTTGTATGCTCGATAGATTCTCGATAGCTTCTCAATCCATCAAGCCCCTTTTATTGTGGACACCTCTTGATAGCTCCTCGATAGCTATTTCTCGCTATTTTAATTCTCGATAGCTCTCGACACCTCTCGATCCATCGAGAAACCGAGATTTCTATATATAGGGTCAGCGCAATTTCCTGTTCATTTTTTTCGATCTCTTTTTATCCTTTCTGACCCTTCACCTTCTCAAACTCTCTTTTCTCACTCAAAACCTCTTCCTTCCTCAATCTTCAGCCTTAAGGGCAATTTCTTCTTCTCGTATGATCTCCTTTCTTACCTTCTTCATGCATTTCATCCTTTTAACCTAACTTTTCAGATTTTTGATAAACTTTGGGGTTTTTCAAAATTTTGGAGGTTTTTGTGAAATTTTTGGGATGGCTTTTTGTTTAGTTGATTTTAAATCATCATGCATTGCATCACATGTGCATTGTAACTATGATTCTTAGGTTTTAGATGTGTGATTATTATGTTGAATTGTTGAGTGCTGCTAGTTTTGGATTGGGTTGAGCCCATGATGCTTTTAAATGTTGCATGTCACATGTTCATGCATATGTACCTTCATTTATCTCTATTTTGATATTGATCTGTGTTGGTGCTTTTCTGCATTTTTTTCTCTCTCTCTCTCTTTCTTTCGTTAGTGGCTTTATGGCACCTAAACAAAAATCCACTCCGTCCTGGAACCCTTTTCGTTCGAGGGCATCTTCTGCTTCTTCCCCCTCTAATTCTACACCATCTCACGTCTGGTTCCGTGATGATAAAGCCCGTAAGGACTTTTCGGAGAACTTCGCATGACAAGGCATTCATTCAGAACGCCAAGTCGTTTTATCGGACTTTTCTCGATCATCGACCTTCCCATTGTCATCTACAATCGGGGTTGAAAGTCATTGTGTGACATCTCGGTCACTTGTCCCTCCATGATCATACAGGAGTTTTACTCCAATATGCACGGATTCGACTATTCTGTACCTCATTTTGTCACTCGCGTTCAAGGTACGCGCATCATAATCACTCCGGATATTGTATTCGAGGTGCTACATGTTCCTAGGGTAACACATCCCGACTACCCTAGTTGTGATCATTTGAGGACTATGTCCAAAGATGAACTCTCATCTCTTTTCTATAAGACATCCTTTTCTTGGGGTGACCGTCAAAACACCCCTTGCTCGGGCTTTACAAAAGGTCCAAGATTCCTTAAGATGGTAATGACATTCGTTCTTCATCCATTGTCTCACTATAACTTCATCATAGAGCCTCGTGCTCCATTTTTGTTGTCCCTCTTTAAGAGGCTTACCATAGATTTTCCCTTTCACTTCATTCTATCCCTCATAGATATTTATAGGGATACGACAACCCATGATAAGCTCATTTTTCCTTCGGCTATCATGCAGATCCTTCGCCATTTTTCTGTCTTTTATCCCGAGTCTCCTCATTTTTTCAATCATGTGTGCCATAGACGTTGCTACCGTCGGACAAAGCGAGGCCTAGCTTTGACTCAAGTGGCCAAGAACAGAGACAGTGACTCATCTAGCTTCTTCTGCTCCTTCCATATCCGTACCTTCTTCATTAGCGGGTGGTGTGACCTTTAAGGTGGTCATGGCGCAACTGCAGTTCATGGATGCTCGCCTTGACACACTTAGTGATGAGTTGTGTTAATTGAACACCCGTATCGGCCATATTGCTCGATGGTAGGCGCCTTGGTGGCCAGTAGTCTCCCTCTCCTTCTCCAGAGGCTTCTGAGGACGAGGACGACAATGGTGACTTTGATGATGATGGTGATAAGGATGAGGATGCTAGCTCTTCCAATGACGATGAGATGACTGCTTGAGTTACTTACCCTTTGTTATTTGTAATGAAAAGGGGGAGTAGTTTTGGGATGAGAGTAGTCATGTAGTTAGGGGGAGAGTTTGCATAGGAGATTTTTGTTAGGGGGAGTGTTTTTCTCTTTTGATGGATGTATTGAGGACTTATGTATTTGTTTCTTTTCTTCTTTTATTGATACATTGTTCTTACTTTGTGATAGCAAACCTTGTACTTATGATGTTATATATATATGATGAGGTTGTTATTACAGTTCATTCACCTATCTTTACATGTGTTGTCTCTTTTCTCTTTTTATGCACATGCTCCTTATTACTTGTATGCAATCTTTTATTTGTGTTTCACACTAAGATTCCTTAATGAGTTTTGTTTAAAGTGTTTTAGAAATATAGGTTGTCAAAGTCTTCTTGACATGAACTCTCTTCTTGCATAGTTTTTCAAGAGTTTGTGTTAGGATAGATTTTACTGTATTCAACAAGTGAGTATGAGTTGAGTGATTATGACATTTCTCATATGTTCATTTGTTTGTTGTGGTTTTGTCACGGATTGCCAAAGGGGGAGATTGTTAGGACATATGTGAATCATGTTAGGAACATATATCAATATAGAATTGGCGAATCCTTTGACAAAATACATTTTACTTGTAATTGGGTAGATCTAGGATATGTTTAATACTTCAAGGAACAAGGTTTCAAGTTCAAGTGTTAAAGCCATGGAAGTCTGTCCAAGAATCAAGTGAAGACGTGCTGGATTTTAAATCTCGATAGCTAGCTTGACAGATAGCATCTATCAAGGTTTAAAAGGCAGTTTTGCTTGATGCTCGACAATTTGCTCAAGTAGATATCCTATCTACCGAGGTTTATGAAAATCGGACTTTCAGTTCTGATTTCACTCCAATCCGTGTATACATGTTTAGGTTTTCTTTTCTCAAAACCCTAAACATATATAAGGATTATTTTAAGGGCCATCAAAAGTTGCGCTAGTGTGAGGAAAATTTTTGTTCATGCAAATTGTGAGTGGAGACAGAATTCTCCCTAGTTCATCTTTCTCTTGAAGAAGTTGCTGCGTTTGTATGTCGTTGGGTTTTGTAACCAAGGAGTTTCGTGATCTTCATCGTGTGATGAATAGAAGAACTTTGCAGCCAACATCTTTCTCAAGTTGGTGTGTAAGCTGCGTCTTGGGATCCATGCATCGATTAGTTGGTCATGTACTAAGAGTCATGCATTACAAGAAGAGATTGTCACTACAGAACAAGTCCAATTAGTATTGGGTTAAGGGTTCAATTGTAGGTTGGTATAAGGTATTGGGCTTCCTTTACTTGTAACCGCTTGTTGTGATAATAGTGAATTCTCGAGAGTGGTGACCTTAAAATCACCTGGTGGGGTTTTTGCCTTGGAGGTTTTCCCTATTCATAAACGAATCACTGTGTCAACTTTATTTTCCACTGCATTTTATTTTAGTTGGTGATTTGTTTGTGCTGTCACACATATTGTATGTTAATCTAATTAATTAATAAATTTGGCTAATTAATTGGTTAATTCATCATAAGGGGTCAATACATTCTTGGCCTATTAGTAAACATATGCGAAAAAGTGCCTTTAATTAGGACTTACATGTATAACTCTAGAAATTGCCTTTGAAAGGGCCATAAACATATGCGAAACAATGCCTCTGATTAGGACTTACATGTATAACTCTAGAAATTGCTTGTGAGAGGGCCGTAAACATATGCGAAACAATGCCTCTGATTAGGTCTTACATGTATAACTCTGGAAAATGCCTTTGAGAGGGTTGTAGACATACACAAAACAATGTCTTTGATTAGGACTTACATGTAACTCTGGAAATTTCCTTTGAGAGTGTTGTGAACATATGCAAGACAATGCTTTTGAGTAGGACTTACATGTATAATTCTAGGTATTGCCTTTGAGAGGGCCGTAAGACAATGCGATTCTTGACATAAAGGACACATCCTCGGTGGGACAAATCCATTCTCACATATTGGACAAAGTAGAGGGAATCGTGCAAAATAAAACTGCCTCGGTGTAGGTTTTGTGCGGTTCATGATATGAGAAGGAAAGTTTGTGGTAGGATGGACCCGTTCTTGCATACTGATTAGCACAAAGTGAAGGGAACCATGCAAAATAAAACTGCCCAATTTAGGGTTTTACGGGGTTCCAAGCCTGCGGACCAGTTGAAAATGGCCCTGACTCCATGGACAATACCCAATTCTGGTAATGAATGCGGACATTCTAAACGAAATCTCCCAAGACACGATATGAGGATGTATGCACTGATTGTTCCTGTTATTGCCTGGGCGGGCTATCATTTGAAAGACAGGTTCCTTGGGGTGACCTGGTGTGAAACGACTCCCTCTGTCCTCTAAATAAGCTAGAAAAGTTGTCGAATGGTTAAGAACGAGTTCTGGTACCCTTTTGTTATGGCCTCTAATTACCAGGGCTGGATTGACCCCTTAATCGGGTGAATCAGGCTTAGAAAAATAAGGTTTAAGATGTTTGGAAGTCTTGAATGAGACACACAAAGATAAATTTCCCTAGTGTAAACTTTGTGTAGTCTTGGATGTACAAGAGAGAACTTTCAACGGTTGGTTCGCTATTGGACCGTTCACGCACTACGGCGGGTGCTAAAATGAGGGAATCTTTGCTCCAATATGGTCGAAAACATCCTAAATAGGTGGGTAGTGGTCGGGACA
The DNA here is from genome assembly GCA_028216015.1 of Quercus dentata. NCBI lineage: Eukaryota > Viridiplantae > Streptophyta > Magnoliopsida > Fagales > Fagaceae > Quercus > Quercus dentata. The sequence continues at coordinate 69,681,299 of CP116452.1, read as the reverse complement.
TGCATAGGTTTGTGCTTGAGGGGCTAAAAAGCCCTGACACGCGTCCCAAGGTTCAGCAGCCCTTTAAGGGCCACCTCTTTGGGATGCATGTATAGAAACCGGGTTTCAGCCCTGCCCTAGCTCATTTCTAATCTGTGATTTTTTAGGTCTTCTCCTACCCTTTATGTAGAAAACACCTTTTTTCATCATTTTTTTTTTTTTGCGTAGATTCTCATCGGATCATCAGATTTAGCAAGATCCATTCATGGATGCTCTTGGTGCTCACCTACGACACTTTGGTTGCACTTGAGAATGAGTCTTTCTATGGGAAAAAGCTTATGAGGTGGAGCTCTTTTTCTTGTAGTGACTGGGTTCTCCTTCAGCGACTTCTTGGAGATGCTACTGCCCTACTTCACACCATACTAGATTGGCACCTATTGGAGGTTATTGTTTCTTCCTGGGAGCCGCTTCCTTTCTCTTCCTACCCCTCTACGTACCATTTATGTTCCATCGGTGCGGCCACATTGCCGCAAAAGGCTTGCCGACTTGTTGGGCTTGAAGAGGCCGGTTGTAGGGTGTTGACTTGGCACGACAGTGGGATAGGAGGGAGCACGTCCTTCGACTTCCTATATGACCAGTTTCGTCCCTTGGAGTGTCCGACTAGACAGAGATGATTTCGTGGATTTAGAGGGGCGGTGGGCATCCTATTGGTGCTAGGCCTTCCTGGTTGCCTTATTTGGCATAGTGCTATTTCCTTCAGCATTGGGAGCCATCAATTTTGCCGTTCTACCACTGGTGAGTGCCTTATCCCATGGTACCTCTTTCATTCCCACTGTACTTTGTTAGACTATTAGGTCTTTGTCCTTGTGTCAGAAAACTGGTAGGGGTAAACTAGGTTGTTGCATTCATTTGTCATAGTTGTGGTTTTGTAGCCATCTGAGTGTCATTGCTAAAGATTAGCATGTGGGTTTTGTGAGTAGGAATAGAGTCCGAGCTACTGTAGCTCTTAATCTTCCCTTTTTTGGGGGTATTGAGGATTGGTTGAGATACTTGTGCATCTTGAGCCCCACTAACTGGACTTGGAGGGTCAAGTGGGATATTACTAGGTGGCAAGGGTAGACTATTGTGTTGGTTTACTTGGCATCCCCTTGGTGGGTATCCAGAGGTGTACGGGATACTTTCTTGGTATGGTTATACGGCGGTTTGGGGGTATCCAGCATATCCCTTGACTTAGTGATCTCTTTGTCATCACTTGTGAGAACAGGCTTTTAGATATTGACGTGACAGTGACGGGGCATGCCTCGGAGTTTTGGGAGGCACGCAAGTCATGTATTGATTTCCCTTTTTGCTTTAGAGAGGATCGGGAGTGGTTTTCTCCTGAGTTCAAAGTGTGCCAGGACACTAGGGATCCCAGCTTCATGTTTGACTTGTCATTACCAGCCTTGGGTGAGATGCCACTCCCGGCAGATGTTTTGAGGTATTATACCCTAGAGTTTGAGATCGGGGTTGAGCGGGCACTTGCGGATTTGAGGGAGTGCCTGAGGGAGGTTGTTAGGGATAGAGACTGCTGTAGGGAGATAGTTGATACCTTTATAAAGGACATTGAAGAAATGGGCGGTGCGTAGGAGAGGGCTTGATTGGAGGGAGCTGGGCCCTCCAGGCATAGAGGCAGAGTGCATTCAGCCGAGATCTCAAGTTCTGAGCTTAGATGATGAGCTTGTGGATCTTACCTAGAGATTTGCTGCCTTGGATCATTCTTAGGGTGAAGAGAGGCTGTACTAGAGGCCAATAAGGCTGAGGCTAGCAGCTGGACCGATGGTTTAGCACGGGAGCTAGTGTAGGCAAGGGCCTATATTCATTCCACTCTAAGCATGGAGTATGGGTGAGAGGCCAACAAGCCTAGTAAGTCGCAGTTGGCCTTCCCCCGCCTTCGACCGAGCTGGCCGAGAGAGAAGAGGCCTTGAGGGTTGCTATTGCACAGGTGGGCACCTTGCAGGCTTCGCTAGAGACCGAAAGACAAGGCTCTAGTTCTGATTCCACGATGGTCACAAGTGACCTGGGCTTTGATGCGGTCGAGTTGCTTCATACTCATGCTTATGATGACCTAATTCTCCGTACTGATTTTGGGAGATTGTGCCAGGCCATGTCCAATCGCTTGGGCCATGTTTGACTTGTTGGTGCTCTTTCTGCTAATTTTGTTTCTCCACATGAGCTATGTAGTTAGTATCCCACCATGTATGGAAAGGTCCTTTGTAAATTGCTAGGCAATTGCGTAAGGCCTTCCTTTTTTTGTTTAAGTTCTTAAAGCATAGTCAAGTTTGTTAGACATGCTTAGAAACTAAGAAATGGTAGGGAGAGATGTTCATGATGAAATTTAGGATATATTTATGAGATGAGATTTCATGTTTTGATATCAGAATGTATGAAAGAAACTGAATGGCACAATACAAACATGTTAATGAATATGCAGGAAAATGCTTTGAAAATGCAAGATTTTATAAATAAGTGATAAATGTAAAACCCACGCATATCAATATCTCATTTTTCCAAGGATACATCCTGTTCTAGACGAGTATTTTCCTTTTCCCATTGAGGTACATTTCCCATTGGCATGAGCCAGAACATCTTGAGCGGACCACCAGGTCATGGCGTGTGTTGTAGACAAAGAGCAATTTTGGAGGCGTCTTCATATCTTGTCTTGGACATTGGATCCATCTAATTTTCTAATCTTGAGCAGAAATTCAAGCAGGTATGACTGACTAATTTTTCTTTTTAGACGTGACTCAACCAAGATGGCTACTTACGTACCTCCACTAGGAAGGATTAGGTCATCACGTAGTTCAACCGACTTTTTGGTTGCCTTAACTTTTGCCTAGATCGCCATTTCGGGTTTCAATCTAGCGGGCTCTCTTACACTCTATCTTTTGCTCTTTTTTGTGTGGACTGTCCTTTCGGGTTTTCAATCTACCTTTTGTATTTTCTCACGCTTTCTTTCTTTTGGTTATTCTTTTGTGTAGACCACCCTTTCGAGTTTTCAATCTACCTTTTTGCATGTTTTTGTTTTTTGTTCTTTCTTCTTTTATTTGTTTTTTTTTTTTTTGGACATAAAAATGTAGAAACAAGGTGCATTGAGAGGCTCCTTCATGCAAAGTCTTGTATGACGACGTCAGAATTGGTGGGCATATTGAAATCATGCCTGAAAGTTCAAAAACGTGTATAAACACCTTTGAACGTTTAGACCCCCAAATTACAACTTAACCAATTCAAGCAATATGTCAAACAACTAGCGTGTGGAAACTTAACATAAGGTATAATATGGAATTGGTAAAAACTATCTAAGCCGAAACAAAACACAATCCACAGCAGATAATAAAAAGGCAAAGATAGAGAGGAAGGAAGATGCAAACACAAAGACAACACGCGATGTGTTATCGAAGAGGAAACCGAAGCCCTCGGCGTAAAACCTCTCCGCCGCCCTCCAAGCGGTAAACAATCTACTAGAAAATACAGTTGGGATACATGGACAACAATAGACCCTCCAATCCTAATCTACCCAGTGCACCTAAGCCCTCCAAGCTTCTTGCTCCAACAAGGTTGCGCCGAACCTTTTTCTTTTCTAGCTTCCCGGATTCTGCTACTAGACCGTAGCTTCAACCAATGAAGATTGGTTCCTTCCTAATCGCTTCCCGAGAAATCCAAACAGCTCTCTCTCACAAGAATGATAATGGTGAGAATCGGGTTTGGTATAATGCCTCTCAAGGATTTGACAATGGAGAGGAAGAGAGTTGAGGAATTTGAAGAGACTCTAATGTATAGATTGTGGGTGAATCAATCTTATTTTTCTTTAGGGTTTCTCTCTCAAAATTCTCTCTGGAATCTCTTTTACAATCGTAGGTAAAAGGGGTATTTATACTGGAGTGGGAGAGGAATGTGAAACGTCGGGTTTTACAAAACAGGGGTGGCTCGCGGCTTGACCTCGCGGCTTGACTAAGTCGCGAGATCCAGTCGTGAGATAACCGTATGGCCAGTTGTCCTGTTTTGTCCTGTAGTGTTCCAGCTTGCATGACTGTTCACCTTCCAAAGATGCTTGGCACGTGTGTCTTTGCGTCTGGCGGCTTTCAGCCGCAAGTCACCCATGAGGCCAAGCCGCGAGTCTCTGTTTTCTTGCACACTCTTGAGCAATCTTCACTCTAACTCACTCACTACCCTTACATCAAACCCACCTAAATACAGGGTTACTAAATGCTGAATTACAAGCAAATTTGGCACGGAATAAAGCCAATTAGATGGTTGAATAAATTCAACCTTACAATCTCCCCTTTGGCTATTCCGTGACAAAACCCTAAAACAGACTCTAGACTTAACATGTGAGTTGGGAACAGTTGAACAAAACTCACTCACACCTAACTCTAGAAGTCATGAAGCACTTGAATCATATGAACATAATACTCACGAAACATAACAATACACCATGATCATTGTAAGCAGAAAATCGTAAAATGCATATGAAACAGGCAATATGTGATCAAGCAAAGATGGAGTTAAGAAACAAACCATGGCTTGATCAACCATGTGAACACCACAAGGTAGTGATCACGGTACTCATTCACACTTGGAATGAACACAAGGACATACAAGTTAACAAGTACAAGGCAAGATACTTGTATGCTCAACCCTCAAACCAATGCATAATACACAAGGTATATGCATCTAGGAACAATCCTACAGGGGCACAAGAGTGACAGTACATAAAAAAAAAATGCAAGACATTTAGATTAAAGTACTGATTTCAACATAGCATAAAGGCTGCATTAAGCAAGGTACATACCATAAAGCCTACAAACTATGCATAAAACATTAACCCTAAAAGCTTACAAAAGCACATGGGTACAAACACAAAAAAATCCTGAATAACATCATCAAAATATATAAAAGATTAAACCAAGAGTATAAGTTATGAGTTAGAAACAACTATACACCAAAAACACAGTGTATCAAACCCATAAAAACACTAAAAGTCCAACAAACATAAACCTATAAGTTTAGAGGATAAGACTTAAAACAAAAGTATGACAAAAGTATGTGTGTACTCCCCCTATCACTATGCACACTTCCCTTTGAACTTTCTCCCCCTTACTGAATGCTCTCCCCCTTTTTGGCACGAATAGCTAAAGGCTCTCGTCCAACTTTTGTTGAATAGCATCTAGCTGATTCTCCATAGTTTCGAGATGCATTTGGACATGGTTGTTTGTGGAGTAGAGAAGTGCCACAATCTCATCAATGCGTTTCTGAATATGCTCAAGTAAACTTCCCACTCTATCGGATGAGGAGCGATCTGTGCTTGTGGAATACTAGCTTGTGAAGCTTCAGAACAAAGACGCTTGAAGTAGATGTGGTATGTGCAGTGTCTCTGATTTAGGGGCGGATGGAGTAACCGGAGAGATGTGAGCACTCCTTGGTGTTTTAGAGGAGTGACTTCTGCTAGCTTGAAGAGTGAACATGGAAATAGGACGCCGAGGGGTCAACATTTTTCCATCTGTAGGAGGAACAATGCCTTCACGAAGAATGAGCTTCATGATGAGACTGCAAAATGGAATAATTCCTCGAGTTGCGGTTCAAACTGCGGTCTTCCTCAAGGTGTAGTAGATGTGAGCACATATATCAATGGGGGCTCCTGTAATAAGATCACAAAGGATAGAGCTCTCCCAAGATTGATGAATGTAGTGTTGGACAAAGGGTAGAGATTGGTGAACATGATCAACTTCAATGTGATCGGCTCTGGTGCAAACTTTGCGGTCTTGATGGATGTTCCTGTATTGGATACTTCATGATTGGATCCTAGGATTTGTAGAATTTCTTCAACCTTTGGAGTTCGTTCATCGTAAGGAGTTAGATCCACATTCTGAGGTCTGGTGATGCCAAGAAGATCTGCGATGGAGTCTGGGGAAATGCCAAACTCTTTTCCTCCTCGACCCGAAAATGAGTTGAACTCAATATCGATTGCATTAGAGAAGCATTCTTTGACCAACTCATCCATTGGATCATCAAAGTTCCCGAGCAAGTTTGCCCAATCTCGTTTCTCAAAGATTCGAGGGATAAAAGTGGTCCCTAAGGTGTTAAACTCCACCACCCGTTCCACTATAGGAGTTGACTTGTCAAAAATGTTTGAGTAGACGTGTGAGGTAAGCGGAGTTCTCAACCTATCCTCATTGGGGTCTTGAGATGCCTGTGATGATAGTCGAGTCCGTTTAACAACTGGTGTTGCTGGATCGTCGGCAACAATGTCTTTACCCCTGGAAGATCGACGAGACATCTGCAAGAGAATAGGTCCACAACAAAGAACCAACAACAGTACCACACAAGATAAATGTCAACATGATTTAGTACTAATAGAAGTAAAAAAATTTCAATACATAAATACAAACTCAAGATAGTGCGGACCCAACCAAACTTCCAACAATACTAAGGAACACAAAATGATAGGTGCAGCAAAATGGTGATAGCGCACAAAGGCATAGAGAGACAAAAACTAACAGAATCATTAATGAGACAGGTTACCATGACCATGATATGCAAACAGATACACCATTCGAACATTAAGAACAAATATCATAAAACATTCCACAAAAGATATGAACATGGGAAAATATTTCAAAATAAAGTAACAAAGCATCCAAACTAGAGCACATGGTTGAGAGACACACATTATGTTATCATAAAAACTCGGTACCCCAATACCGAAATCCAGCATCAACACTCAAGCAAGTGAAATGAGCAAGTCAAATAAATACCAAACCCATTTAACAAAAGATTTTCAGAATCAACAACAGGCAATTATCAGAACAATAAAACAGCACATTGTGACCACTCAACATGAAAACAGATGAGAACAATAGCAAACATAACAAGCCATACCCATCACACAAAGAGAGAAATGTTTCGAACACAATATCAATCCAAACGGTAATAAAAATATCCATGAAATAGGGAAAATGAGATTGAGAAAACAAGACCCATACCTTTTCTTGATGATTTGGATAAGAAATGAAGCACCAATGAGATTTGAAAATGGATTCACGGAGTGTTTGGGAAGGAGATAGTTTAGAGAGAAGATGAACAGTCACAAATGTTCGAGAGAAAACTGAAAAAGATTTAAAAACTGCCCCTATTTTTACCAAACAGGTGTTTTTCGCGACTTGATTGAGTCGCCACAAAGTCGCTAGTTCAAGCTGCCAAAACACTCAAGGACAAAAATTTGAAAAATTTTTCTAAGTGTTTTTCGCAGAATCGGAAGGTCTACCCACGAGTGAGTCGCGAGATGAGCCGCGAAAATCTCTGAGTAACCCTCGCGATCGGACCTTCCACTCGCGAACAAGTCGCCAAAAATGACCCGCGAAGACGCGATCGAGGCACGCGACTTGACATACCCGCGAATGAGTCACCAAAACAGGGCAAAACTAGATTTTTGAAATTTTCAGATTTTTTCAAACAAAATACTTTTCAAAAACACCTAAAACACTCAAAAATCTTTTTATGCTTGAATTAACAAAGATTGAGCATGTGAAAACACATTTCATCAAGTACAATCACACAAATGAATATGGCATTTATTGAACATAAACTTGTGTGTTGTGTGTGGATATCAATAATAAGATAGACCTTAGTCTAATGTGAAGCTTCAATGATCAATTCAACCAAGACATACATAATTAGCACTAAATCATGTGACCCATCTCAATTATAGAAATATGTATATATGACCTCCCACAAAACTTGATAACATAACTTGGAGCTTTACATTTAACTCCACTTTTAATCGTAACATGTGATCTTTTTGATCTTTTGAGGCAATCACCTCTCATTGTGAGAGTGATATTTGATATTTCACTTTAATGAACAAGTCTTTGGCTTTTTGAATAAACATTTTCTTTAATATAAAGTCGCTTACCCTTTTTCCTAGTCGAATACTAGAATGTGCGACAGGCTTTTGCAGCTCAATATCTCTTTTCATTTGGAGGTTTACATTTGGTGAGCTCTTTTTAGCAAAAACAAAAATAAATAATGAGAAGATATATAGACACAAGTCTATGCATGTCTCAAGATCAACAAAACCATTCACTAATCATTCATGACAAGTTTAAAGATCTATTTACAACAATCACATAGATTTCAAGATTTCTCCCACAGAGATATGAGTGTAAAGAAACAAGCAATGCTCGAAAATGCACAAAGCCATTAGCATAAAGGTACAAGGCAAAATAAGTTTTGAGACAAAAGCTCAACAAAGTCAATCAAGCTTTTTGATTTTCTAATTTTTATGTGATTTTTGGATTTTTGACACTAGAAACAAAAAGATTGATAAAACAAAATTAAAAATATGCACAAGTAGACAAGCGGACAACCAACAAAGAAAAAAATGAAGCAAGCAAACAAACAAACATCGTTACAAAGCATAGGAAGTATTAATGCATGGACATGTTGTAATGCTTATGCATGAGTACCCTTTTTCACCCACACGTCACTTGCGTTTGGGGTGATTTCCTTATAGGATTGGGTACGGGAGTTAGGGCTTTCAAACCTTCGTGAGAAGCTTTCCAAGCAGTTGGTGAATGCACCAATCATCTTCATCACGTTCATCATTCCAGGATCACCATTCTAATCTCTAGATTGATCACTTGCCCAATTTCTTCTATCATTTCTAGGTCCTCCTGACCTTTGAGGAGTTGCACTATTCTTTGCTCTCGCCTTTTGGCAATTTGGTCGAGTATGCCCTTGAAGTCCGCAATAATGACACACATAAGTTGCTCTAGGACCTCTTTGTGGTCGTGAGCGTGACTTGGCACGAGATTCAGACCTGCCCACATATTGATTACGAGGATTCAACAACCGTTGGTTCACCACATTCTTCTTCTCCTCCATCTTGAGCTTCTCATCGGTAAGGTCAACTACAACTGGATCTTTGACCTTTACAAACTTCACTTCTTTAGTGACATTTCCGGATGAACTACTTCCTCCGGTATATCCCAATCCGGATTTGTCTAAAAAGTTCTTTTGAGATGAGATAACATCATCTAGCTTCTTGGTGGTGACCCTCTCTATTTTAGCATTTGCTTGCACAACCTCATTCTTAAGAAATCTCACTTTTGTGTAAGTTTCGGACAGCTCACCATTTAGTATTTCTATCTCACATTTGGCCTCCCTATATCGGATTAGGAGACTTTTGTAGTCCTCCTCTGCCTTCTTCATTTTTCTTACAGCAGCCTTGGCCACCCTTGTATACTCACCCGACTTCTCCAAGAGTGAGTTATAATTCTCTTGAAGATTTGATATGCTTTCATCTTCTTGAAGATCTGATTCTTCAACAATTCCTAGTGATTCATCATCACTATGTTCTCCAAGGTCTCGTGCAAGCAGATTCAACTCATCTCAAGACTCAACATGAGCAATAGTCATAAAAGCTGAATAGTTCCCCTCTCCATCACAGCTTTCTTTAGATTCTGAGTCAGATGAGTCCGAGTCACTCAATGTCATGGCATACACTTTGCCTTTCGATTTCAAATAATTCGGACATTCCTTCTTAAAGTGTCCATGCCCGTTACATTCGAAGCAAGTGACACCTTGTGTAGGTTGGGATTCTTTTTCATCTTTCTTTTTGAATTCCCTTTTCTCCCTTCCAGAACTTTGGAATTTTCTTTTGTCATCGAATTTGCCATTATTTTTGAATTTCAAGAACTTTCTGAAATTTTTGACAAGGTATGCAACATCTTTGTCAACCACATCTTCTCTCGATGAGTCTTGATCTTCCACTTTCTCATTAATGGTCTTAAGAGCAAGAGATTTACTCTTCCGTTGATTTCGCAAATGACATCTCATAAGTCTGCAGAGAACCAACCAGCTCCTGTACTTTGATGTCATCAAGGTCCTTGCTCTCTTCAATCGTTGTCACTTTAGCACGAAAACTTTCCAGCAATGATCGAAGGATCTTCCTTACAATTTTTGAATCCTCTGTTTTCTCCCCCAAGTTGAACTTGCTGACAACCACCTCATTTAGCTTCCCATAGAAAGAGTCAAAAGACTCATCCTCACTCATTTTGAGCACCTCAAACCGAGTGGTCGGCATTTGCAACTTGGTGTCTTTCACTTTCTTCGTGCCTTCATAGGTGGTTTCCAAAATCTCCCATGCTTCTTTGGCAACGGTAATGTGAGAAATCCTGTGAAATTCATCTGGATACACACCACGTAAAAATAGCATTGAGTGCTTTCTTTAGTAGCATTAGATGCAGCAAGTGCTGCCTTATCCCATGTGGATTTGGCTGCCTCGTGTCCGGTCCAACCAATCTCAACAAATCCCAAACAGATTCATCAATAGAACACGAAAAAAGCTCTCATGCGAACCTTTCAAAAAGCATAATTACTACCATCAAAATATGGAGGTGCATTTAGGGATTGAGACCGATCCATCTCAAAAGGGAGTCAAGGATCACACAATGGTAATGAAACCAATAGCGATGTACCGCTCTAATACCAAATGAAAGTTCAAAAACGTGTATAAACATCTTTGAACGTTTAGACCCCCAAATTACAACTTAACCAATTCAAGCAATATGTCAAACAACTAGTGTACGGAAACTTAACATAAGCTATAATATGGAATTGGTAAAAACTATCTAAGCTGAAACAAAACACAATCCACAGCAGATAATAAAAAGGCAAAGATAGAGAGGAAGGAAGATGCAAATACAAAGACAACACGTGATGTGTTATTGAAGAGGAAACCGAAGCCCTCGGCGTAAAACCTCTCCACTGCCCTCCAAGCGGTAAACAATCCACTAGAAAATATAGTTGGAATACATGGACAGCAATAGACCCTCCAAGCCTAATCTACCCAGTGCACCTAAGCCCTCCAAGCTTCTTGCTCCAACGAGGTTGCGCCGAACCTTTTTCTTTTCTAGCTTCCCGGATTCCGCTACTAGACCGTAGCATCAACCAATGAAGATTGGTTCCTTCCTAATCGCTTCCCGAAATCCAAACAGCTCTCTCACAGTAATGATAATGGTGAGAATCGGGTTTGGTATAATGCCTCTTAAGGATTTGACAATGGAGAGGAAGAGAGTTGAGGAATTTGAAGAGACTCTAATGTATAGATTGTGGGTGAATCAATCTTGTTTTTCTTTAGGTTTCTCTCTCAAAATTCTCTCTGGAAGCTCTCTTACAATCGTGGGTAAAAGGAGTATTTATCTTTGGAGTGGGAGAGGAATGTGAAACGTCGGGTTTTACAAAACAGGGTGGCTCGTGGCTTGACCTCGCGACTTGACTAAGTCGCGAGATCCATCCGCGAGATAACCGTATGGCGAGTTGTCCTGTTTTGTCCTGTAGTGCTCCAGCTTGCATGACTGTTCACCTTCCAGCATGCTTGGCACGTGTACTGCGTCTAGCGGCTTTCAACCGCGAGTCACCCGCGAGGCCAAGCCACGAGTCTCTGTTTTCTTGCACACTCTTGAGCAATCTTCACTCTAACTCACTCACTACCCTTACATCAAACCCACCTAAATACAGGGTTACTAAATGCTGAATTACAAGCAAATTTGGCACGGAATAAAGCCAATTAGATGGTTGAATAAATTCAACCTTACAACGCCCATCCATGTTGGCTAGAATCAAGGCTCCTTCAGAAAAGACCTTCTTCACCACATATGGGCCCTTGTAAGTCAGGCAAACTTCCTTCTGTGATTAGGCACGGCCTAGTTGCGCTTCTTCAAGACTAGATTGCCTTCTTCAAAGACCCTAGGTCTAACTTTCTTGTTGAATGCTCGCTAGACGCAGCGTTGGTATAACTATCCATGGCTCATTGCGGTCATGCGCTTTTCATCTATCATGTTCATTTGTTCATATCGGGAATGAGCCCATTCAAACCGACAACTTTGTCTGAGATAAAATCCTAAGAGACTAGATCTCTACCTTTGCGGGGAGGACGGCCTCCATGCCATACACTAATAAAGACGGGGTCGCACCCATGGAAGTATGGAAGGAAGTGCAATACGTGCATAAGGCGAACGGTAAGTACTCGTGCGAATCCATGTATGTGTCTGTCATCTTCACCAAGATTTTCTTTATGTTCTTGTTAGCGACTTCTCTTGCACCATTCATCCGAGGGCGATAGGGGACCAGATTTCTATGCTCGATCTTGAATTGTTGGCAGAGTTGCTGGATCATTTTCCCATTTAGGTTTGTCCCATTATCCGTAATGATCTCTCCTGGCATGCCGTAGTGGCAAATGATGTTGTGTTTCGAGAATAGGGCTACCATTGCTTAAGTAACGCATTTGTATGAAGCGACTTCCACCCACTTTGTGAAATAATCAATGGCCACTAAGATGTATTCATGACCATTTGAAGCTTTAAGAATCACATATCCGATGACAACCTAGACTTTGTGCAAATCCCAAGAACCAAAGATGCAGAAGCTGATTTCCTAGCAAGATTGGCTTCATCGGATGACTGCAATGCAACTTTTGAACTATGGGTAAAGATAAGGGGGCAACCAAACACAGAAGGTGGGCAAGTTCTCAAGATAAAAGAACAAGACGAGTGGATAACTCCTATTATCCGTTATTTGAAAGAAGGATAGCTCCCTGAAGATAAGATGGAAGCAAGGAAGATACGGATCGGAGCGACTTGCTTCATCATTATTGGCGACATGCTCTACGGATGAGGATATTCGCTCCCATATCTAAAGATGCACCAATTCTAAAGAAGCAGATTATATGCTCCACGAGATACATAAGGGAATCTGTGGAAATCATGCTAGGGCAAGATTCCTAGCAAGAAAGGTGCTCGAGCGGGGATATTATTGGCCCCCTACAGAAAGATGCATACAACATTGTCGGATCATGCAACAAGTGTCAACACTTCGCAAATGTCCAAACAAGACCAGGAGAGACGATGACACCCATATCCTTACCATAGCCCTTCACCCAATGGGGAATCGATATCATGGGTCCCTTCCCTCTAGGGAAAAACAAATTCAGGTTTCTGGTCATTGCAATTGACTATTTCACAAAATAGGTAGAAATAGAGCCAGAGACAACGATAACAAAGGCTAAAGTCATAAGCTTTGTATGGAAAAACATCATCTGTAGGTTTGGAGTCCCATGCGTCATAATATCGCACAATGGAAAGCAGTTTGACAACCCCAAGTTTCAAAATTTTTGCCAAGACTTAGGAGTCAAGAATCACTATTCTTCTCCAAGACACCCTCGGGCCAACGGCCAGATATAAGTGACGAACAAAAACTTGCTTAAAATTATCAAAACTAGGCTTGAGGGGCAAAGGGGGCATGGCTTGAAGAGCTACAAAACATCCTTTGGGCATATAGGATGACCACAAGAGTCCCAACAGGAGAAACACCATTTAGATTGACATTTGGCACTAAGGCTGTCATACTAGTGGGAGTAGGACTGACGAGCTTACGAGTTAAAACATATGAAGACCAGAAGAATCGGCAGGAGCTTATTAGCAATCTAGACCTAATCAATGAAATCAGAGAAGAAGCTATTAAGCGAATGGCCAAACACAAAGAAACAATGGCTAGGTACTACAACGAAAAGGTCGGGGTAAGAAGGTTCAACATAGGAGACCTCGTCCTTAGGAAGGTGTCACAGGCAACAAAGGACCCATCTCAAGGAACACTAGGACCAGCCTAGGAAGGCCCCTACAAAGTAATTTGTCATTCCAGAGAAGGCTCCTATTACTCGAGGTCTTTAGACGGCCAAGAATTGCCTCGACCATGGAACATAGAACACTTGAAGAAATACTACCATTAAGGAATGCTTTACATTTTCAAGTTGTTTAATCTTCATATCAGTATGTATGACAACCATTACTTTCGTGATTCATAAGATCAATAATACATGAAAGCATCATCCATGCTTATTTATCAATGATTATCCATGACTTATCAATACATATTTAACAACAATTATCCATGATCTATCACTATCAAAACGTGTGCAACGCTTAGGAGTCACCCTTGGGAGACGTCTCAAGGATCTTTGTCATTAAAATCTCAAATTAAAAGCTATTTGCACACAACCAACAGCATCATAGCCATTGAAGTTGTTCATACACAACTACCAAAGTCGACTAAATCAGAGTTGTTTAAACACAACCAACATAATCGTCATTCAAGACAAAACAAAAATGGTTAACCTAAAAGACGCTGCAATACCACGACCTTAAGTCACGAGTAGAGCACAACATCGTCATTCAAACATTACTCAATAAAAAGCTGTTCAAACACAAATAAAAATATTAAGTTGTTCAAACACAACCGACATCGTCATTCAAACATGACTCAACAAAAAGCTGTTCAAACATACCGAAAAATATTAAGTTGTTCGAACACAACTAACATCGTCATTCAAACATGACTCAATAAAAAGTCGTTCAAACGCAGTTAAAAATATTAAGTTATTCAAACATAACTAACATCATCATTCAAACATGACTCAATAAAAAGCTGTTCAAACACAGCTAAAAATGTTAAGTTGTTCAAACACGACTAATATCGTCATTCAAACATAACTCAACAAAAAGCTATTCAAACACAAATAAAAATATTAAGTTGTTCAAACACAACTAACGTCGTCATTCAAACATGACTCAATAAAAAGCCAATCAAACACCGCTAAAAATATTAAGTTGTTCAAACACAACTAACATAGTCATTCAAACATGACTCAATAAAGAGCTGTTCAAACACAGCTAAAAATACTAAGTTCTTCAAACACAACTAACACCGTCATCCAAACATGACACGATAAAAGCTGTTCGGACACAACCAAAGATTGTCACTAAGCTAGTCGGATATGACTCAATAAAAATCATCCCACCACAACTAAAGGTAAAAAGTTGCTTAAATGCAAACTAAACATAAAAGTTGTCTCAATACAACTAACATCGTCATAAAGGGTTATCTAAGCATAAGAGAATTGCTTACTACACTAAAAAGCAGAAAGCCATAAACCTATCTATCATCGTTAAAGGAATTGTTTAGTTGCCCAAAACAATGGGTCCAAAGAGAAATATTGTTCTTGCCTTGCAAGGAAATAAAAAAGAAAGTAGCAAAAATAAAAGATTACTGATCATCGGAGACAAGGTCTGTAGGGGTTACAACAGTGGCCTTCTTCATGCCTTGAGCAATGTTTGTGGCTTCCTCTCTCACATTCTCCTCTATAGCCTTAGAAGGATGATTAGATATAAGTTCTTTTTCAACATCCTCGACAGCCAAACTAGAAAGTTCCAAGCTAGGGTGATGCTTTGCCATCCACTTCACAAGAAGATCAAAGCCCTCCATGTAGTACTTGTATAGTTCATCAGAGTAATTGCCAGAGTCCTTAAAATCCTATTCCACCGTGGCCCTTACATTCGGTAGCTTTAGCTCTAGGTCACCAATCTGCTTGTCCTTCAACTTGCAGAAGTCCTTCTCCACTTGTAGGCTTTTTTCCAAGGTTGCCACACACTCTTTGTCATTCTCGGCTTCGACAGCCAGGATGGCCACCTTATTTTTGAACATCTCATTCTCAACAGATAAAGACTTGATCAAAGGCTCGGACATAGCCACCTTCTTTTCCAAGTCCAAGAACTTCCTAGAGACGAACAAGGACTCCCCTAAAGCATGCAAAGAACCTCCCTTTCCAGAAGTAAAGCAAAAGAGAAGAAGAAACAAAGATGGCCTACAACGCTTACCCGCACAAGCTTCTAAATGTGAGATGTCATCACCTCACAAGGCGACTTTGCCATCGGAGGACTCATATCATCCATAGAAAGTGCCTCGTGGGCCTTCAAAGCCGCTACATCAGCATCATCCTAAAAGGCGGGAGGGAAGGATTTACCACTTGATTTCTTCTTCTTCCTAACCTCCCCTCCACCAAAAACAATCATCTCTAGTGACGAAGTGGGAGAGGCAGAATGCTTGGCGGGAGGAGGCGTTTTCGAAGATTCTTGCTTAACAACATCACTAGCTTTCTTCTTGGACAAGAGGCCACCGATGATTCCTCCCTTGGCCTTCTTTTCTTGAACCTCGGCTAACCTTTTCTTGCTAAACCTAGTCATCATTCCTGAAATGACGAAGAAAAGGTTAAAAAAAAAAAAAAAGGAGAGCCAAAGGAAAAGGAGCACTTACTCTTTTTCACAACTTCCAAGTTTTTTTGAACCTTAGTAGATAGTTCTGGACCCAAAAAATGAAGAAATAAACACTGAGGAGAGACGAGCTCGTCGAAATCCTTGACGGTCTCTAAATACTCCCTTACTTTTTCCACACACAAATGGTACCTCTTCTTCAAATGAGGACGCTGGGCAACTACAAAACAAGAATACAAGTAAGTCATCTATCATCGTCACTCCCAAAAAAAAAAAAAAAAAAAAAACATTGAAAAGACAAAGAAGTCGCACTGGACACAAGAACTTCCCAACTACGAAAAAACTTGGGGGCTTCATCCAAGACCTCACCAGGGACGAACTCCTAACTACGTCTAGAGATAAAAAAGAAATTTGGCTTCCAATTTCGAAAAAACGAGGGGTAATCAAGGATTAACCTAGAAGCCCTATCCCACAATTTAAACTCATAATAGCTAGGGTCCTTAGACTTCCTCAAACGATAAAAATGGAGGAATTCATCCCTCCAAATGACATCACCCTCATTGGCAAACATCCATACCACCATGCAAGAAACAAGGATTCGCCAAGAGTTAGGCACCAACCGCACCGGAGTAAGATGCAAATAGGAAAAAAGCTCCCTAACAAAGGGATGAATAGGGAAACGAAGGCCACTGGTAAAATCGGCCTCGTAGAAACAAACCTCATCAACATATGAGTGATAGGCTCTTTCTTTGTCACTCGGATTCCTAATTTTTACAGAATCAGGGAACTCAAATCTGTCCCTAATATTTTTCTCATCCTTCTCAGAAAGAGAACACGAGATGTTCCAAGCTTTATAAGGGGTAGAAACAGCAGTGGCCCTCGAGACCACACAATCATCAGACGAGGATAACCCCATCTCTAGGTCACTTGAACTTACCTTGGACATCCTCAACAATCTAGCTACCTCAGCAGAATGGGAAACTAAAGGAAAAAAGGAAGAAAGAATAGAATTATACGGACAGACCTTTCCTACGAAAGAACTAATCCCTTCAAGACACTCCCCCTCTACAAACTCAAGTAAACTACCCAAATGAGCAAAAAAGAAGGCTATGGAAGGACAATTCTAACAGCAGAATAGTCTACCATGGAAGAATCGGAAAAGAAGAAGAGGCACGAAGGAATTACTAGGAAATGCATAATAGAGAAAGGAAGCTCACAGAAACAAACCTTAGAACGAAGAACTGAATAAGGAAAAACCCAAAAAAAAAATGGAAAGAGGTTGGAAAAGCACAAAAAAAGTGGTCAAAACTCACACGGGAAAACCAAGACATGTTCGCACGTTGAACACATCCTGGTCGTACACGTGGCTCTCAACCACCCAAGCATCAATTCGTCACAAATACGCAGTACATGAAATATGAAGCCTCGGACAAATTTGTTCTTATCTCGTCTAAAAGACGAAATAACGAACAAGGGGGTAGCTAATGAACCAGAAATTTATGGTTGTCATTATGAGAAGGTCGTCATTCACTCGGAGAAGACGTTATGAATTTATTACGATCATTGATAACAAAACGTAATCGACGAACAACGATTACAACGAGGAGCTCAACTATTGATTTTTTGCATCATTAGTTACCATTCCTAAAAATAAAAAAAAAAAAAAAAAAGTCTTCAACACTTAGAATGGATTGATAAAACGAGAATAATATAAAATAATGCAAGGAAAAGGAAACTTACTTCGATGAGTTGTAGTCTCATATGACAAAGCTTCTTCAGATAGTTTAGGAAATAGACCCTAGCGAGCAAGACGATGTAGAGTCGTCAAAGAGTGAAATCTCTTGTTTGGAAAGTAGCAGGCTCGATGAACTCTATCCAAGAGCGTGTTGTTTAATCTTGGATGAGTTACAACTACAAAAGGAAAAGCAAATTTAAAACATACATATGCATGTAGACGAGTTACCCAAAAAAAAAAAAAAAAAAAAAAGAGGAAGGAGAAAAAGGGATCATGTACCCTCAGGACGAAGATGACCTTAGTCACTGACTAATGGAGGGAAAGTATCCCTACCAACCTCATCAAAGTCTCTAGCCTAAGGACCAGAGATGAAAAAGAACTCTTTCTTCCACTCTCTATTAGATGTGGGAAGAGATCTTATCATGCTACAATCTAAACCTCGGGCAAAAAACTAATAAAAGACAAAGGATTGACTGATCCTAGAAGGTTTATAGCAACATAGGAACTCGTTCACAATAAAGGGATGATTCCTTTCATAAACTTCTCTCCACAACACTTGCATTGCCATGATAATTCACCAACCATTAAGGTTAAGTTGGTTGGGGGCAATGCCTAACATAATCAAAATTTCTCTAGTAAAGGCATTTAAAGGAAGCCTAAGACCACCTAACATATAAGCGTCATTTATATCTAACCCGGGGGAATTAGGAGTACAACACCATTCCCTAGTAGCTGGAAGACAAGTATGAATGTCATCCGGGATTTGATATTTACCCCTAAGTTTATGAAGTTTTTCCGTGTCTATGGAGAATGGTATGTTCAAAGCACAACAAGCCAAATTGTTGTCTGTTGGCTAAACATGAGAAGGAATGGGTGCTGGAGGAGCAATAGACGAGCCAGTAGATGACCCCGATGCTACCCTCTTCCTCATCTCTTCCTGGAAAACCTCTAAGGGAATCCCAAGTGTTCTAGACGAATAAACCTCACCTAAAGAACTACTCTTAGAACTACTCTCACTACTACTACTACCCTTACTACTATTTCTCTCGTCATGACACTCGTTTATCTCCCTATCGTCCCTATTGCTAGACGAAGACACTACTATTTCAGCCATTTCTAATGAATTCTTAAAAGAAAACCTATAGACAAAGTGGAAGAGGGTACTTGATGCTAGATGAAAAGGACTACTAGACAAAGCATGAAGGATGAGCAAAGACAAGAATGTCAGAGAAGAAAATATGAGAAGAGTAAGAGGGTAAGAGAGGGATTAAGCTATTTATAAGCAACAGGATGGGTCACCAAGGCGACACGAACCAACCAGGAAGCACCACGTGGCAACTTTTTTGAAGAACAAAATGACGCGATGTGCAGATTGCTAGGATTAAGCCATGTTTTGACATCCAGGACATTAAATCCTAAGCCACCCCGAGATACAATGTGGAAAACTCATCAACCACTGAAAAATTGACACGTGTAAAACAATAATAATAATAACAACTGTAATTTTAACAATGTTATGGATGACACAAGGACAAGAGGGCAACCGATAGTAGGATAAATTAAGTTTAGTTCGTCTATGTTGGTCATCCATGACCAAATCACGTTCGCACCAATTCACAAGAAAGGGAGACCAACAATAAGTATCATGGATACGAATAGGATCTGTTCACAAGCATCATGATCGTCTAAAACAACCTAGTCATCCATGTCACACAAGCTCATGGACAACCAAATGACACTTAGTAAATTTCAAAGGAAATTTTCTTACAAACACTAGGCAATTAGACCACGATCTATCATTCCAAAACGTGGGGAAGATTCCTTAAAATCCGCTCCATTTCCTCCACTAATCATACACATCTCCCATGATGGAAGTGGATCCAAACAAGTAGACCCACTAAAAAACTCTCTATAAAAGGTGTAAAGTTGTGATTTACAACTATATTTTATGTTGGCTTCATTCCATGACAAAAAGTGTTGTAATTGCACTAATTTATTTACTTGTATTTTGTGGGATTTTATTGTATTGAGTTTAGTATTAAGTTGGTGAAGAATCAAGTATGCAATGAAGATCAATGCAATTTCGCAACTAACTCGCAAGAAGCTCGCAAGTAAAGCAACCCGCGAAAAGGCCATGTGAGAAGCACATGCTGGAAGTTGAAGAGTCAAGTGTCAGACTTCAATTTCTCGAGTGTTTCACGAGACAAGCCATCTCGCGAGGTGCCCACGAAACATTTTTCCTGGAGGATTTTAAGTGTGACTTTCTTACCCTTCACCCGTACTATATATACCCTCATTACTCACAAAAGTAAGAGAGGCTATTATTCAGAGAGAAAAACCTAGATAGGTTTCTACAAAACAACACACCTATCTTTTAGAGAGAGAGAACTACTCATCCTTAGTGAGAAATCATTTTAGCCTTTTCTCCTTCCCTCTCCCATTGTCATACCTTGAGAGGAGATTTGTATCTAAACACAACCCACACTTATTAAGAGTGTAGAGAGTGTTTTGGAGCTTGGGAAGCTTTAATGATTTGCCAAAAGAAGCCGATGAGGCTTGGCGGATGCAATGGGGTGTATTGTGGGGTCTAGAAAGTTAGAGAAGACATGATTTCGAGAAGTTCTTTGGTAGTAGGAGTTTGGAGGGCTCAAGTACATAGGGTAGACTAGGCTTGGAGGGTCTTTTGTTATTCATGTACTCCAACTTTATTCTTTAGTGGATCGATTTCGACTTGGAGGGTTGCAGAGAGGTTTTTTGCCGAGTTCTTCGGTTTCCTCTTCGATATCACGTCTTGGTGTTATCTTGTGTTTGCATCTCTCTTCCCTTACTCTTTCGCTGCATTTACTCTTATTCCGCATTTAGATAAGTTAGAGTAAAAGAAATCTAGCCGTAATTTTAAAATTTGGGGTCTAAACAAACTCATGTATTTTAGCACAAATCTAAGCTCTTTCAAAAGGGAACCAACTTCATCAACCCAAGGTATGTTTTCACTATTCATCTACTCACTACCCTTGTGTTCTGGAGAGAAAACTAACTTAACCACCAAAAGGTCCTTGGCCGGTTCACCTCTGTCATCGTTGACAATCTTTTTCTTTCTCTTCAAGTCATCAAGCCATCATTGTAATCCGAAACATTCAGCCTACTATTCTTGTACATCATCAATTTCAATTTCAGTTCATGGGTGTTTTGTAGGTGAATCCCATTAGTGTTTAGGCTATCTTTTGGCGAAGAATTTGTAATATTATTAACTTTGACACTCTTAGACCTGTTGAACTGAAAAAATAAGGTGAATCTTATGGTTGGTTTGATATTTGGAATGTGATTGGATTTTTTCTACAACATCACAAAGAGGCTAGATGCTATATAATTTTCTTCACTTGTTGATGTAAAAGTACAAACAAGTTAATGCTAATTAGTGCTAACCTGAGTATAAAGAATTTGAGAGGTAGTCCACCAGATAGAGCCTTGGTCATCAACATTTTCGGTGCCTTGAATGGTGAAGTTCTGGATGGATGTTGGGAGGGAAGATGTCATTTCTTAATTTCATTTCTGGGTTTCTCTTAATTAATTTTTTAAATTAATATATAAATAATAAATTAAAATTTAAAAATTAAATAAAGGGCAAAAAGGGGCATCGTTTGGGTAGGATAACAGTAGCAATAGACAGATTGTTAACGAAAGACTTAAATGAAACTTAGAGGACTGGAATGACAAAACCCAAACTTAGAAGATTAAAATAAAAAGTTGTGAAACTTAAAGGGTGAGTTTTGCATTTTGGCCATCAATTTTTGTTTGTACATTGAGTGTCAAATGCCATATAAGTATCATTCATTTAGACACATCACCCATATAAGTCCATTTTTGTTAGAGCATTCGCATCGGTCTATCTAAAATTTTCTGTCTATTTTAGCATAAGAATCCATTTTTTTCTATTTTAAATGAACAATTTGCAAAAACACTAACGTTTAGTTCATCCATTATACACTTTTTTTAATAATCAATTTTATTCATTTTTATTATTATTTCACCTACCCACTACCCACCTTAAAACACACACACACTCTCTCTCTCTCTCTCTCTCTCTCTCTCTCTCTCTCTCTCTCTCTATATATATATATATATATATATTCTCTTAACAGTACTCTCTCTTTCTCATGGTGTCATCATTTCTCCTTCTCTACCCATCTTTTTTCTTCTTCCCCTCTCTTCTTTCACTAAAAGAACTCCATAAGCAAACCTCAAAACTTCACTTCAATACAAACCCATATCAATCTAAGTCCATTTTTGGCATTTGTAGATAGATCTAAGGCAAACCCAATCCTTGAACCAACCATCACAGACCTGATTCAGTTTGGTAAGGTTCGAATCTTCATTTTCTCTCTCATGGCGATGGCAAGCACTCCACCCAAGCTTCCATGGCAGTGACGATCATAGCTTCGGCTTAGGTTTTGGGTTGATTTGATTTCTTCAAATGGGTTTTCTGTTGGATTTTTTTTTTTTTAGGTTATTTTGGGTTGGATTTGTGATGAGATTTTAGATTTGTTTGAGTTGATTTCTTCTTCTTCCTCCCCTTTTTCTATCGGTTGAAGAGAGTTAGGGAGAGAGAGAGAGAGTGTGTGTGTGTTAGGGGAAGAGAGAGAACGAGGGTGAGAGAGGAGAGAGAAAAAATTATTTAAAAAATAAAATAAAAAGTTATAGTAACTGTGTATATTTAGTAATTGTGTAAATATACATGGTTACTTTAGTAATTTTGTATATGCACAATATTATAGATCCACTAATGTGATAGTTTTTGAGCAAAAACATGTAAAATTTGTAATTTTTTTCTATTTTATACTAGCTAATGCAATTGCTATTAGTAATTTAACAGTTAAAGTGCCAAATAAGTGTGTTTCATTAAAACATATCAGTATATCACCTAAATTTTATGAGGTGTCGTTAGAAAGTTAATAAAAATAGACAATAGAAAAATGGAATTAATCATAAAGGCCAAGATTAAAATTTTGAAATATAAATGATCAAAATAAAAACAACCCAAACTTTAATACCGAATGTGTACCTTAGTCTACATATTACATAATAATTCCATGAATGTTGCCACAATCTTAGAAAATTATTCAGTATCTTCAGAATACAACAATCCAGTACTCTCATTTTATATAAATGATGGACGAGTGAGTACAACGTCCCATGGATGCTAAATAATTCATGGCTATCTTAGCAATTACATCGATCAGGAACACGAGGTTCAGGTACTGATGGCCTAGCCGGGGTTTTCAGGAATTGCGGATCAACTTTCCTTTGGACAACAATTGCTCGTGGCAAGGAACTCTTCTTTCTGCGAGCAAAACAAGAAATTGGATACATATAAAACTAGTTCATAAAAAACTTTTAAACCATGCGGGAGAGAACACACGTAGATTAATTAAACGACTCACTGGCTAGTGGGACGATATTGCTTGGGTCAGCAGTCACCATTGTAGATGAGAGAAACAAAAAGAAAAGCATTGATATTATGATAAGCCTAATGGAAGTCTAGACACTACATCTATTAACTTGACTTGGCTCCTGTCTTTATTATTAAAGAACCAACATGCTTTAAAGCATGCCCAAGAAGAGCTCAATCTCAAAGTAGGAAGAGAAAGATGGGTGGAAGAACATGATGTAAATAACCTTGTTTACCTCCAAGCCATAATCAAGGAATCCCTGCGCTTATACCCACCGGTCCCTCTGTCTGTCCCACATGAGGCAATGGAAGATTGTCATGTATGTGACTATTACATTCCAAAGGGTACTCATTTGTTTGTAAATGTGTGGAAGTTGCATCGAGACCCAAGAGTTTGGGAGAACCCTGAAGAGTTTTTGCCAAAGAGGTTCCTCACAAGCCATGCAAATGTAGATGCTTCAGTTCAACATTTTGAGTTCATACCATTTGGTTCTGAGAGACGATCTTGCCCTGGTTCAAAATTTTCCTTTCAAGGGTCGCACTTGACACTAGCTCGCTTGCTTCAGGGATTTGAGTTTCATACACCATTGAATATGCCAGTGGACATGACTGAAGGCCTAAGCATTAACTTGCCCAGAGCAACTCCTCTTGAAGTTCTCCTCACTCCACGCATTTCCTCCAAACTCTATCAAATCTAGACAAATATACAAACGATGCTTGCCCAAAGTATCTGTAGTGTGCACCTTATTTTGAAATTAGTTTTCCTTTACATCTTTCTATTTTTCTTGTTTACAATCAATAAATTGGGTTTGCTTCATGAAATGCTCTAAATTTTGAAAGTTCACTTGGTATGTAAATTACTAGTGAATTTTTAGACCCCCAATTTCAAAATAACCAACACAAACTTATACCCAAACAACATATGTGCGGAATGATAAGTACAAGCTATACCCAAATAAACAAACTGCTCTAAACCATAATTAATCACATCTATAGTAGCAATTAAAAGGCAA
The DNA here is from genome assembly GCA_028216015.1 of Quercus dentata. Classification (NCBI taxonomy): domain Eukaryota; kingdom Viridiplantae; phylum Streptophyta; class Magnoliopsida; order Fagales; family Fagaceae; genus Quercus; species Quercus dentata. The sequence goes on along the minus strand of CP116452.1, from coordinate 69,656,987 downwards.
GAGTAAGGGTTAGAGAGATGCAAACACAAAGATAACACTGACACGTGTTATTGAAGAGAAAACCGAAGAACTCGGCAAAAAACCTCTCTGTCGCCCTCCAAGCAGTAAAATTATCCACTAGAAAATCAATTAGGATACATGAATAGCAATAGACCCTCCAAACCTAATCTACCCGATGCACTTAAACCTTCCAAGCTTCTTGCTCCAACAAGGTTAAGCCTAACCGCGTCTTCTCTAACTTTCCCGAACCAAAGAATAAGCCCAATGCATCAACCAAATGAATTGGTCCTCTCTGAACTACTTCCCAAGCACCAAATAACCTTCTTACTGATATGGGTATGGTGAGGTGAGGATTTGGCTACGTATCCTCTTAAGGGTATGACAATGGAGAGGGTGAGAATAGAGGAATCTGGAGAATCAAATGTCTAAGATTATGGATGAGTCAATCTTGTTTTTCTCTATGGTTTATCTCTCAAAATTCTCTCTGAAAGCTCTCTACATTTCGTGGGTATAAGGGCATTTATAATAGGGTATGTGAGAAATGTGAAAAGTCATTTTTCTACAAAACAAGGGGTTCTCACGACTCACTCACAAATGGGACAAGTCATGAGTTTCAGTCGCAAAAAAAAACTGACCGGCCGATCGTCCCTTTTGTCTTGTAGTGCTTCAACTGTCATAACCCTTTAACTTCCTACATGCTTCACACATGTGACACTTTGGTGAGTCATCAATCGCGAGTCACTCGCAAGTTCCAGTAGCGAGAATGCTCTTGATTGCACACACACTTGAATTCTTCACACTCTCTCACATACAACCCTTACATGATTCCCACCTAAGTACAGGGTATCTAATTGTTGAATTACAAGTAAATTTGGCACGGAATAAAGCCAATACACTGTTGAAAAAATTCAACTTTACAAATTTTATTAAAAAAACCTCATAAACTAATGTAATAATTAATAGATGTGATTGATGAAACTCCTTTCAATAACATAGTAATAAATAAATAAATGTTGATTTTTTTTTAATATAATTGGTGACACATTAGTTTGTATTTCTTCTCTACTATCAATGGGGACAAACAATTCAAATTTCAAAACATTCACAATATCAAGCCAAAGCAAAAAATCAATCTTAGACTTATCTATATTTATAATATATCATATGCTAACTATATAATAAAATTTGGATATCACAAATTGTGTGGAGCCAAATGGATATACTCTCTTTATCATGTGAACAAAATCTTTACTCTTTAGTTTTTTTGAAAGTGATCCTCCCAATTTGGAATGGATTTATTTTATAAAATTGTTATTTACAACTATGTTTTTATGTTGGCTTTAATTCCGTGTCAAATTTGATTATATTTTTGTTCAATCATTTCTCTGTATTTTTTGTGGGATTTAACGTAAGGGTTGTGTGTAAGAGTTTGGTGAAGATCTATGAAGAAGGAGATTTCACAAATAGCTCGCGACTGGCTCATGAGTACCAACCCACGAAAGGCCATGTGAGAAGCATATGTTAGAATCTAAAAAGTCTCATGCTAAGCTGGATTTCGCAAGTCACTTTGCGACACAGGCCAAGTTGCGAGTAACCCGCGAAACTCATTGTCTAGATCTTTTTAAAGTGTGTTTATCTCATACCTTTATCAACCTTATATAAGTCCTCATTACCCACAAAATTGTAAGGAGTTTTTCCAAGGAACTTTTGAGAGAGAAAACCCTAGCTACACACTTGAGAGTTAGAGATTGTATACCCACAATCATCTACACTATTTCTCTAAAGTTTTCCTCTACTCCTACATCTCCATCTTAGCCCAAACATTTACCTCACCCAATCTGAGTGTTGAGAGAAGTTTTGGTGCATATGGGAAGTATTGGAAGAAGTCATCAATTGGCGAATGCAATTTGGAGCTAATTGTGGAATCCGGATAACTAGTGAAAACATGGTTCTGTGAAGCCTGTTGTTAGCTGGAACTTGGAGGGTCTAGGTACATTAGGTAGATTAGGCTTGAAGGGTCTTTTTAATATTTGTGTACTTCAACTTTATTCACTAATGGATCAATTTTCGCTTGGAGGATCGTGAAAAGGTTTTTCACCGAGTACTTCGGTTTCCTTTTCGATAATACGTCTCAATGTTATCTTATATTTGCATCTCTCTTCCCTTACTCTTTAAGCTTTATATTTGTTGTTGTTGCTAGTAGTTATGGCTTAAAGAGTAGTTTTGGTTATTGCGTATCATTTACTCTTGTTCCGCACTTAAATAAGTTAGAGTAAAAGCAATCAAGCCGTGTTTTTAAAATTTATGGTCTAAATAAGCTATAGTATTTTACACTATTTGAGCCTTCACATTTTATCGTTCAAATTAAATTTTACAAATCTAAAAAAGTACAGAGTGTCACATCATTACAATTTAAAATGACATAACAGTCTATACAATATTATATCAACAAAATAAAATTTTAATAGTAAAATAAATGAAATGGAGAAAACTTTAAATGGAAAGGATTATGTTCCTTACTTTACATACTTAACATTTTCATACAATGTGCTTCGTCATGTGTCTCACTCTACAAATATATTAAAATTACTAAGATAGTCTACTATATGTGATACAACATTAATAAAGTTTCAAAAATTCTAAAAATTAAAATTCTATTACTACAATTGAATAGACCCCATATTTGAGCGCCAAATTACAATTTATCATGTTATTTAATCTATTCATCAAATAGACATACTATGGTAGTATGTAAAGTTTTTAGACCTGGACCGTTCATTAAACCGTAGAAGAGAAAGGTTCAAGATTTTTTAGGTCGAACCGGGGTCGAACCGTGATGACGTCATAATTAATTTAATAATTATTTTAAATAAAAATAAAAATATTAAATTAGTAAAAATAGAAAAATTGACTAAAATAATCTAAATAAATACTTTTTTAAATGCATTTTTATATCACTAATTTTATTATAATGTTTCAAATACAACTTAATAGTAATAATAATAATAATGATGATGATGATGATAAACAAAAACCAAAAACGTCAAAATTTAAAAAACAATCATATATTAATATTCACGTTGGGGAGGGGCAATAAGTTAGAAACTTTCAAACTCATTTTTGTCATCATCCACTTCTCCTTCATGTCACACGTGCTAGGCTCATTCACTACTCCACCATGTCACGTTGGGAGGGGCAATGAGTCAAAATGAGATGGAAATTTTCCAAGGCTTTGTCATGTCGCACGTGATAGGCTCACCAAACTAAAAAGCAAAAATAAAGTTGAAAGAAGTCATCTACTTTAAACTCAAGGCAGGAGACACATTTATCTATTTATTTCTAAGTGGACCCTTGACTTTACATAACTAGCCAAGTCTTCCTTCTTCACAACCACTTTAATCTTCCTCGTCCCATATCTCAAACTACTCTCTATCGCCTAAGCTTGCTACGTTTTCTTTCATCCAGCAAGAACAAATGGCCAATGTAATCCTATATGGCGTTGTACAGAAGATCATTAAAAGCTTGGGCTCCTCCACTCTCAAACAGATTGGATCGATTTGGGGAACGAAAGAAGAAGCAATGAAGAAACAAAGAGGAAGAAGGAGCTACGCTCGTCATGAACAAGATTCGAAAAAAATCTCCCCCAAAACATCAATTTAGTGAACAAGATCTGCTACTTTCGGCTTCTAGCGAACAAGATGACCCTCTCGACGATGAAAGATTCAAAACTTCCGGCAAGTTTTTAGTGAATATTTTCAAACAAAAAGCCTAGGTTTGACCGGAAAACCCGTGCACGGTCTAAAATGTCCATTTCGTTGCCTTCTTCTTCTTTTTTTTTTTCTTTTTTTAAGGTTTAGATACAAAGGGAAATAGGGAACCGTAAGAAGCGGTCTGGTCACAGTTCTTAGAATCATGAGGTCCGATTGCGGTTTGCACGGGTCCCTGCTTTTTTCCCATAGAGCGGTTCTTGAGGCTAAAGAACCACAAAAATAAGCGATTCGAGGTTTTTCCTGGCGACTGCATAACTGGTCCAGGTTTCAAAACCTAGGTGTGCTTCGTCATGTTTCTCACTCTAACACTGTCATACAATGTGCTTATATGTAATATATTAAAACAAAGAGGTTCAATAAAGGATTCAAATCAAATTCTAATTTTGCTCTTATTTTGTTTCAAATGCTAGCTATTCTAATTAAATTTTGCAAGAATTCCAATTTTGCACCAAGTGTCCCTACCCAATCTATTTCAATTTTGCAAGCACTCTAGTTTAATAGAGAAGTTTATTACTCTTATTTCCAACTTATTTAAAATTCCATTTGAAACTATTTCCAGCCAAGTTGAAACTACAACCTCAATTTGTCCATTCAAAAGGTTTTGGATGTATTCCAACCATTTTAGAAGTTTTGGAATATTTTGGAAATTTTAGAGGTTTCAATGATATTTTGGCCAATTTGGTGGATTTGGGCATATTTCAATCATCCTAGAGGTTTTTGAAGAATATTTTTGTCATTTTGGAGGTTTATGGTGTATTTCATTCATCTTTTTGAAATTTCAAGGATATTTTAGTCATTTTAGAAGTTTTTGGTATTTCAATCATTAAAAATGAATGTTTCCGCAAGTATTTTTGACATTTAAAGGTTTTAATGATATTTTGATCATTTAGAAGCTTTTAGGTATATTTTGTCAAATTGGAGGTTTTAGAACTATTTTGGTCATTTTGAAGGTTTTGTGTGTATTTTGATCATTTTAAAGGTTTTATAGATATTTGGCTCATTTTGGAAGTTCTTGGTATATTTTGATTATTGTCAACGTTTATGGAGCTATTTTGGTTGTTTAAAGGTTTTAGGAGTATTGGAAGGTTTTGATGTATTTAGGGCAATGTCAAGTTTTTCTAAAGGTGTATTTTGGCTATTTTAAAAGTTTCTAAAGTATTTTTGTCATTTTAGAAGTTTTAGTGTATTCAGCTATTGCTGTGGTGGTCGTAAATTTTGGTCATATATACATAATTGACTAGATAAAAATGTCTGTTGGGCTTTATCTTAAATAATTGGACTGTATTGTGTATGGGTACAAAACTGACCCTTTAAATTTCACATTTTGTTAATTCAGTCCTTTAAGTTTCAATTTTTTTTTTCATTTTAATCCTTTAAGTCTCAAATAATTGGGATGATTTTTTATTTTTTTTAACTTCTCTTAATAAAAAAAAAAAAAAAAAAAACGTTAATTACCAAAAAAGAAGAAAAAAAAAAAAAAAAAAAAAAAACTGTAAGGATAACGACATCGTTCCCCAGCCCACTGGAAAAACAAAACAAATCCCCAGCCCTGGGAAATTTGAGGAACTGAGGGAGAAAGAAAGTGGGGAAAAGAGAGAGACCGAGAGAGAGAGATCGGGAGAGGGGGAAGAGGGACCGAGAAGGAGAAGGGAGATTCGCGGTGGCTCCGCTCCTCTCCGTCGGGCTAGGGTCTACTTGGCGGCTCGACACCGTCGAGCGAGGGTCTACTCGCTGTCCCTCTTCCTCTAGAGCCTCATCACTTCCCAACAAAACCTTCAGCTGCTTCAAGATTGGTGACCCTGTACACCCACACACACCATAGCACCATGGAATGCTGTACCTGTCAACCATGGTTTAAATAATTTTTGTGATTGTGATATTGCTACTGATCTAGAAGTGTACTAGATTCTGATTTCTATGCTATATAAATGAAATAGAGTATTCATTTCTAGCATTTTCAACCTGCAAAGTTTTGAATTTTGGACTTTCGTCTTAATTTGATATGTGGGTCTAGTGTATTATAAGCTCACCGTCATTCAAAGCTTCGGAATTCTACTTATTTCCTGCCTTACAATACAGATTGTTATGGTACCTGGTTAGACCCCAACGTTAGATAAAAAAGGAAAGGCCTTTTTTTTTTTGTGTTGTGTATTTGATCAATTGACCCGATCGGAAACTTTGTGGTGTTTTGATGTCATTTGGGGCGGATTGGTGGTTTGTACGGTGGTTTTGGAGTGTAATGGGTAACGGATCGAGGCGGTGACAGGCCAACAACAATGGGTCAGCTGTGTTTGCGTGGTTGTGGGTCTACAGGGTCTCTTCTCCCTCTCCATCTCTCTTCCTTCTCTTTCTTTACCCTCAGTTCCTTAAATTTCTCAAATCACGGGCTGAGGATTTGTTTTGTTTTTCCAGTGGGCTGGGGATCGACGTCGTTGACTTAGTTTTTTCTTTTTTGGTAATTAACGTTTTTCGGGTTTTTTTTTTTTTTTTTTTTAATTTAGAAATTTAAATAAATAAATAAAATCGTCCAAAACTAAGAGCTGCACCTAACGGAAGGCCAATCGAGGACTAAATTGATTATACTTGAAATTTAGATGATTGAAATCACAAAATTAAAACTTAAAGGATTGAATTGACAAAAAATAAGACTTAAAAGATCAGTTTTGCATTAAAAAAAACTTACATGGGACTTATAGATCATCCATCAAAGAGGACTGCTAGTAACAAGACTCGAACTTAGACCTTTTGGGCGAAATATTTGGGCCTTGCCAATTAAACCAATTCCCGTTGCCAATCCACCCCATTTATGTTAGTGCTTGAACTCATTTGTTTGCTGCCCCTACAGTAGAGAAATTATAAAGTGCACTTTGGAGGACCACGACTACAATGGCTTATGGTAATAGCAGTAATCCACTTCCCATCGACACTAGCTAGACTAGCTCTTCTACTTTTTTTTTTTTTTTTTAATTGTAATTTATTTATTTATTTCTGTACTAATATGAGAACTGCACTAGCTTGGCTTAAGAACAAAGAAGAGTTTGTATTGGGTCCATAATAAGTTATTAACCAACCCCATCAGCATTAATCTTAATATTTTTCTTTGATTAGGGTGTGTTTGAATACCGCTTATTTTACTGAAAATCAAAACTTATTCTTTGAAAGTCTTGTAGATAAAGGTAAAAGTTAGTTGAAATAGTATAATGAGACCCATGAATAATAGTAAAAATAAGTTGAATAGTAAAATAATCTTAATTTTTCATCCCAATCCAAACGCACACTTAATGTATAGGTATCACTGGCTATAACTGCCAAGGTAGCCATATTGGACAATGGTCAAAATCTGCTAAAGTTTGACTCATAAACCAAAAATTAGATCCGGTTAGCCTGAAGTTCATCATCCAAATAATGACGAGAAGCAAAGAGGTTGGATTTGAAATAGGCTACATTGGTTTGGGCATATACCTTTATTTTAATTAAAAGATCAAACAAAATTGCCATGTTTCATTTTCTAATTTTAACAACTTTTGGCTACCTTTTTTTTCAATGATTCAAACTTTTATTTAAAATAAAATTTTTTTAAAAATAACCTAAAATTATGTCATTTTAGTTGGCATTGTGGAAAATTGTCTAACAGAAGTAGACAATACGACTGCATTAACCTCCGGATGCAAATTTGAAGGGTGAAATTGACAAAATTCAAACTTTGAACACCAAAATGATAATTGACCCAATCTTAGAGGATTTAGAATGAATTTTATCCTTTTATTATTTTGTGTGAATTTCAAAAATGTTATTAAAGTATTTTCTTGATTTTATATATGAATTTAAGTAGTTTGTATAATACTTGAGCATGATAGGATGATGGACCTTGCTAGGCTGCTAGGAAATGAATGCTACCCAAAGAATTTATTCTAGGCCTCGCCCAAGGGAGCTTAGGGAGGGAACTACTGCCACCCCATCTAGGACGCTGCATCTTATATGACTTTTCCCTTTTTTAATTTCACTACTAGATCTTTTTTTAAAAAAAATAAAATAAAATAAAAGTGGGAGAAAAAGAAGTCAAATTTTTTTGTTAGGAAAAAAAAGAAGTTGAATTTGAACCACATTCATGAAACATCACAAAGAATACTATGGCTGCGTTTGTTTCACTTGAAAAGGATTTCAAAAAATTATTTTACACTAGGCGGCGTGTTTGGTACCAACAGAAAATTGGGTCAAACGGAAATTATTTTACTTGTTGCCTGTAAAATAGCCCTTCTCACCTGTAAAACTATTTTCATTCTTGTTTTACCGTCAAATGATGTACACTTCTCACACACTCTCTTGAAGCTTCTCACACGCACTCCTCACCAACATCATTGGTACTCTCCAAGCTTAGTTGTGACCAAGCTCCACCCTCTCCCTCACGCCGCTTTGAGCTCCACCCACAATTCGACAAGCGTCGCCGATCCACCCACGGTGAGAGCTCATAACTCCACCCCATGCACTAACAAGAGAGAGATGCAGCTCCACCCCACACATAGACGTCGGTTTGAGGTCCCCCCTCATGCCAGCCAAGCCCATCTCACCTCCAACATCTCCGATCCGTCACTCCCACGTCGCCAAATAAACACTTCTCTCAAACCCACCCTTTACAATACCCGATCCACCCTAGACTGATCTCGTTCTCGACCCACCCAAGACCGATCTCATTACCACCGTTGAAAATCGTCACCGTTGCTGAAGATTGATCTTGTTGACCCGATCTCCATCTCTTTCCCAATCTATCTCTCTTTCCCTCAATCTCTCGGTCTTTCTTCCTCCCTCTCTCTTAGTTTGACCGAGTTCAGCTTGTGAATGAATGGAGCTAATGGATTTTTGTTTTGTTAACTGTATATACTGAAATCTTCTATTATAAAATTTGTTTGAAAGCTGAGAAAATGTGAAAACTAATAGAAAATAGTATTTTTAGAAAACAACCAAACACCTGTAAACATTTTCTAAAACAATTTTCATAATGCAGCTAAATACTTGAAAATATTTTCTTTTCCCAAAAATATTTTCACCTAAAAATATTTTACACTCGAAAAATATTTTACATTGAAACAAACACAACCTATGATATCAATGGACTGTCAAAACTCTCTTTTTTTTAAAATAAATAAATAACTTTTGGCACGATACAATTACAATTGTTTTTTTTTTTTTTTTTTTTTTTTGGAGGAAAAAGTAAGATGGACTTATGCAAAACCCTGGGTCATGATGGAATACATGACTTAGATCAGATGATAATTCCTCTATTCATACAACTACAGATTTTAGATAAGAATAAAAAATGAATATCCATAAATAAATATGATAGAAAGAAATGTTAGAAATATGGATTTTTTTATATAGGATATAGCTTCATGGTTTTACAAGGTAAGAAACCGTTGGATTTATAACCATAGCAGCCGAATTACTCAAATTGGATCAATCCCCTTAACAGGTATGCAAAATAATAAAATTCTAAAATAATAATTTTTTCAAAATAAAAAAGGGAGTAAAAAAGGAGGAATAAGTTTCTTTTGCTTTTGTGGTTGAGAAACAAGGAGGAATAGTGAGTTAAGAACTAAGAAAGACACTTTTTTACTAAGGGGAAGGGGTCATCCCTCTCCTTATAGGAGGTTATGAAAATTTCTTTATTGAAAATTTTGTAGTTTTTCGATTTGTATGGCAATGCCCCATTAATAATAATAATTATTACTATTATTATTATTATTATTTCTCATAAACATTATATAAAAAAATTTAAAATAATTCATTAACAAATAGACTAAAAACACGTATTAATCCAACCATTACTTTTATTACATCTCCAGAAATCAGTAGTCTTAAACAAGGAAATTGCACATACCCACTTCAAATAGAATCCAATATCCTTTGATTCTCAAAAAAAATAAAATAAAATAAGAATCCAATATCCTTAAATATTATCCAACGTGTCAACCCCTCATTAGCTCCCACCAACATAGAAACAAAATAAATGCTACATTTTTTTTGCTAAACAAAAATAAATGCTACATAAACAAAGAACTTTCCATATTTTTATACCAACTACGGCCCTCTTCATATCTTAAAAAAAAGGCTCTCTTACTCTTATTACTTGCTCCCACACTACATCAAAACAAAAACGCTCTCTCTCGTTTGGTTTGAGTTTTGTGTGTCTAGCTAGAGGTAGGAGAGTGATCATCATGGGTAGGAGGAGGAGTTCACCTATGAATGTGTTGTCTGAATGGGTGAAGAAGCAATCTATGAGGATGAAGATTTGTCTTGGTGCAATGGTTGCACTTTTAGCTTTGGTGGCTTTGAAGCTTACCATTCATGATCTCGACCACTTCTACATTGGCTCAGAATTCACCCATGCTTTGGGGATCATTGTCTTGATTTACAAACTCACCACCAAAAAGACTTGTTCTGGTACATGCATCTATATTTATATACCTGCACTGCATGTCTTCCTATTATTAATTTTTAAGATAACCAGAAGCTGTTGTTATTGATCTGTTTTGTCTGGTGCGTTAAATTATCTTTTTTTTTTTTTTTGGAGGAATATTTATCTTTTTAAATTGTCAACATATTTGTTTAGATTCCATATGTTGTTTGGTGAATTCATAATTTAGTCCATACACTTTTAATTCTTATATTTGACTTCTTAAATTTTAGATTAATAGAAAAAGAGAGCTAGATTATATTCAAATTAATAGATTTCGTAATTTTTGGACAAACAAATCATTCCTTTTAGTCTTACTCAATAACAATTTAGTTCCACGACCTTTTCCGTTCTTATTTTGAGCCCAACTCAATGCTTACATTTTGATCCATAAAGTTTGGAGTAAAAATGATATCAATTGACGTCTTTTGATGGAATCCTAACAATTTCACTTTTAATCCGAGCTTTAAAGGTAAAATGTATCACTTGAAAGTTTGTAGGCTAAATTGTGATTTGACCAAATCGTTGAAGGCAATTATAATTTTCCCTTTTATTTTTCTTCCCAAAAAAATATAATAAAAAAAAAAAGTTGGAGTTTCTTTTACTTTATTGACTTAAAGTCTAAACGTCATGTCTGAGGAATTAAGTTTATAAGAATGACCAGTCTTTGTTTAGAAGCACAACTAGGATTTTAATGATTAAGGAAAAGTAAGTAGCACAATTAGGATTTTTTTTTTTTTTTTTTTTTTTGAGAAGACACAACTAGGATTTTAATTCAAGGGGAAAGATTAAAAGATAACGTTGACAAGATATTAATTTTGAACTTATCAGACTAAAAATTAGCAATTATATAAAATCTTTTTGACAAGATATATAACATGTGTGTGAAGCTCCCTATTTCAATTTTATTATTTTCTGGCCTTATACACCAAAATTAGCAATTATATAAAATCTATGCAATCCAAACATTTTTTTTTTTCCATAAACTGTTCCACAAAATTGGGATCTGTTTGGTTGTCTTAGAACTTAATATTTAAGCATTTTTATGGAATAATAATAAATTCTGTAATTTGCTCTGGTGTTATATATTGAAAAAATGATACCAAATGCTGCTTTGCTCATTTTGGAGAATAGAAAAAGGCAAAAAGTGAATGATAGGAAAACAAAAAGTTTCAAGGAAATTTTTTTTAAAAGATAGTGCAAATTGTTTCATATCATGTTTTCTTTTTTTTCAACTTTTGTTTGCCATGTGACTTTTAAGTCTTAACAACAATAACAACAGCCCAATAAAAAAAAAATTAACTTATTTTTCATGAAAATAGGAATTCTCTTTCTGTAGCAGTTCTTGACATGATGTTAAGGTTTCACGTGTGAGTGTGTGACAAGCACTAAACTTTTTATTTTCTATCTACCTTCACAAAGATATGTGTTGAGTTCAACCCATTAACTAAGTTTGAGGAGTATTGGTAGTTTCAATAAAAATGTTTTATTGCCTTGTTCAGGCCTTTCGTTAAAGACTCAAGAACTCACAGCTCTGTTCGTAGCTGCAAGGTTGGTCACCATTATGGCGGGTGGAATTTACATAATATTAGATGTAATCACCCTGGTGGCAACATTATGGGTTATATACATGATCCGGTTCAAGTTGAAGTCAACCTACATCAAGGAGCTTGACAACTTTCCCTTATATTATTTGGTAACAACATTTCTGCTTCTTCTGTTCAGATTTAAACATTTAGTCTACAATCATTCCTTTAAATTTATCATAATTTACATTCCTTATCCTTGATATAACGAGTATTATTCATAGTTAAAAAAAAAAAAAACAATTAAAATCATGGAACTGCCTTTTCGTTTAAAGAAGTTGATTTAGTATCGAGATTATTGAACATACTGATAGAAAATTATCTTATGTGGTAAACAATAATGCCTGATTCATTTGTTTCTCCTTAGCCCATTGCAAAGAAAGTAAAGCCAAGACGACTGTATTTATAAGAGCTTTAGACTGTTTTGAATGTTGCACTATTATTGTATTCTTACATGTTTCACTTTCTGTTGAATGCTCATCTTTTTAGCTAAACATAATTAGCCACTGTAAAACATTACATGACAGTTGAAATTAGTATGTGTTTGGAATTCTGTCATGGAATTGAACTAGTATGGGTGATATTTAAAATAAATAAAATAAATAAATATATATATATTTCATTAGCTTTTATTTTGTATCGCATCTCTGTAAACATCAAAAAGGATGTTTGGTTGTACCATTGTATGGAACAACATGAGAATTGATGTCAAGTTACTAGCTATTCTTTCAAAATGTTTTATTAATATATTGCATTGAACACTTCATAATGACTGCCCTTTAATCTTAGATATTAAAAAAATATTTAGACAGCTATTGTTTTAGCAAAGTATAAAGAGAGATGAATTAAGGATGTTGTGCTGGTTATTCTATGACAGGTGGTGCCTTGTGCTATCCTTGCCATACTTATCCACCCTAATGCTACATATCATTTTCTCATTTGTCAAATCCTCTGGGCATTTGGTTCATATTTGGAAACCATTTCAGTGCTGCCTCAGCTCCGTCTGATGCAGAATGCAAAGGTTTTAGCTTCATTCCTCTCTTTACTTTAAACTCAACATTTTATAAATTTCTAGGAAATTCATACTAATTTTGGTCCAGTCTGGCTGTATTGTTTCTGATGATTGAACCATTTACAGCCCATTATGTGTTTGCACTGGGAGTTTCAAGATTTTTGGCATGCGCTCATTGGATAATTATGGTGAGACATTGCAGGATCACATAATGCATAAACTCAATCTGAGTTCAATATGACTATTCTTATTGCATCCATGAAAATTTAGTGGACTCTGTGTGGAACTGGAAACAACTTGCTAGAAGGGAACAACTTAGTAGTGTGTTTTGCCTGAGCAACTAAACATTCCTTAATTTTACTAATAGTATTCTTACTTGATTCAAGTTTAAAAAGTATTTAGGGTGAAGAACACTGAATTATTGCCTGAACAAGCTCAATGACATCTTTTCAGATGTTGTTCAAATGAAAGAATATATAGAATAAATCATCATTAAAAACAACCATATCCTCATGGCATTGTGTATCTAATCTGGATATTTATCCTCCCCAATTTCCAAGTTTTATAAGACAAGGACACTTCATTGGTTCACAATTGGAAAGTTAATAAAACTGTTTGCAGCAGAGTTCAACTCTACTGATACAAAATTTTATAGTTATATAGTATTTGCAAGTATATAGCTTCTTTTATTTCAGAGGGAAATATTAATGTGGGCATTGGATTCTCTAGTGATTTCGCAATGTAGACACTATCAGACATTGATTTTTAACATACCACTCCATTCTTGATTTCAGTAAAGTTTCAACATTTGCTATGCTTGGAATGCTTCATAAACTTATTCTATTATTTTAAGGCTAATCATGAGAACCCCATATTAGAATTGTTAATTTAACCCCAAGGGATTGCTCTAGTAGTTCAAAAAGCCTCATGAGATCTATTAGGTCCTGGATTCAAAACTTCTAGCCAGCATTTTCGGACCACCCCCAAGGGGTCCCTCCCACCAAAGGAAATATATATTAGACTTGTTAATACATCTGTAAGCTGTATACCACCTCAGTTGGATTAAATTCTTAACTTCCAAGCACAACTCATGTGATGCTGGCCATGGGTTTGTCTAAATGTATTTCTCAACATTTATGAATAGATCCTCGTGCAAATTGGTTCCAGGAATTTGCATGATGTCAAAATTCAGGCCACATAGCGTTCATAACAAAGTCATATTATCTGATTAGTTATGAATTAAGCCTTTGGACTAAAATATTTAACAACACTTGAATCTAGTCTATGAGATTAGGTCTATATGACTATATCATACTTAGAATAACAAGGAATGGACTATGCTTTTTAAAATTTATTAGTGACATTAGTGTTGATTAAATTCTCTCTTTTTTGCTTCGTTCATAGTCTGTACAAAAAGCAAAAATTTTGCAAAATTCAGCCGTCCATATCATTATGTTTGGTGGTGGCTTTACTTTTAGAAAATAACCTTTCTTTTGTGCCTTAATGATGGGAACAAATAAATGCAAGCAGTTTTACGAGACCGGTGGAAAGTATTTTTATTTGATTGGTAGCAGCAACTTCTGGTTTGGGGCTGCTCTCCTCGCAGAAATAGTCCAAACATTCATCTTGGCTGACTTTTGTTACTATTACATCAAGAGGTAAGTCGCCTTCCATATGTAATTTTTGTTACAAACTGTGTTGCCCTCCATCATATATCTAATTGTGTCACATTTTCTTTATCCCTCCTATCTTTCAATTTGCAGTTTCATTCAAGGTCAACTTATAGTGAGGATGCCAGTTTAGAAATCAGTCTTGGAGATTGTAACATTTCGTTTACCTACATTGACTTCTAATTCAAGCACCCAATGAAATCAAAGTGAATTTTCAAATTTTGATCTTTATTGTCTCTCCCTTTTCTTTCTTTCTTATGCTATAAAATTTACAAAGATTTGGGTTACCTTTTATTAGGTTTTGATTCTTAGAGCATTCACATTGGAGTTATTTTAACAAAAAAGCTATTTTAGCACTGACATAACCAAAAACCATGTAGGAAGAAGAATGAGTAGATGTGAATGAATGAGTAGATATAATTTCAATGGGCTAGCTATTTATAACCTTTCCTTCAGTGCTTCATTTAGAACCCGATTTGTACAATGATCCCTTGGAAAAGATGTAGGAAGAAGAATGAGTAGATATGGATGAGAAGGCAATCAACACAATTCATCTCAACCTAGGTGATGAGGTCATTCACAACATCCTATAAGCAAAGATAGCAAAATAAGTTTGGAACAAATCAGAAAGTCTCTGTATGAAAAAGAAGTTGTAAGTGAAGAAACGATTTTATGGTTTACATACGAAAGACGATTCGGATCTGCTGGAGCATCTCAACACGTATAACATGTTGAACACCAAATTGTCAAATTTTGGAGTAAGTTATGAGGACAAAGATAAATCATTACTTTATTAGCATTGCTTTAGACAAATTTTGATCATCTTCTAATTGCTCTGACGTATAAGAAGGAAACCTTAGAACTCAAGGAGGTGATCATTCTCAAGCTAATGAAGATGAAGCAAGATGGTGATCGTTCTCAAGATGATAGACTTATTGTAAAGTCAGAATCAAGCATTTGCGGTAGAAGTAGGTCAAGAGGAAGGAGCTCTAGCAGGAACAAATCTCAATCTAGATCACATGCAAAGAAAGATGTAGAGTACTTTTATTATCACAAGAAATAGCACTACAAGAATCAGTGCAAAGAGTTGAATGAGCATCTAGAGGAGAAGGAGAATGGGAAGCTCTTAGAATCAACTAGTTTGGTGAATCTTTTTCATGAATTTCTTATTTATTTGCAAGATTTTCACTTAAATTTTATGTTATACTGTTTTTATCACTAGTAACTGATTTATCCCAAAACCTTTTTTGATACTCAATTAATTTTTCTATTCCTCTCACTTTTTTTTCAATTATTTTTTTTCATATCTATATGTGCATTTTCTTCTTGACATTTATAATTATACAATATTTAAAAAAATAAAAATTAAAAAAAACTTTATCTATGACATTATAATAGACTAGATAGATAGTTTTTTTTTTTTTTTTTTTAATTTTTATGAACCACTATCTATTGAGTTAAGCACCCAAGTACTAACAACTATGATTGAAAACTTTTATGATATTATATATATATATATATATATATATATATATATATATAAAAGGTTGAATTTAATCAACCATTTTGTTGGCTTTATTCCGTGCCAATTTGCTTGTAATTCAACACTTAGAAACCCTGTATTTAGGTGGGAATCATGTAAGGGTAATGTGTGAGAGAATGTGAAGAAATGCTCAAGACTCGTGCAATCAAGGTAAACTCGTGGATCGGATCTCGCGGGTGGCTCACGACGGGCAAGCTGCCGGAGGATGCACACGAGTGAAGCATGCAGAGAAGTCGAACCATCATGCCAGCTGTAGCACTACAGGACAGTTAGATCGTAGCTTGAACTCGTGACCCAATCAAGTTGTGAGGCCAAGTCGCCAACCAGCTCTGTTTTGGAAAACTGACTCTTCGCATTCCATTCTCAAACAAGTATAAATACCCCTTATACCCACGAAATGTTGAGAGTTTCCTAAGAGAATTTTGAGAAAGAAACCCTACAGAAAAATAAGATTGACTCATCCACAATCTTTACATAGTGACTCTTCAAATTCCTCAACTCTCACCCTCTCCATTGTTACATCCTTGAGAGGTACATTAGCAAAACCTTTTCTCACCATACCCATATCTGTGAAAAGGCTACTTAGAGCTTAGGAAGCACTTAGGAAGGGACCAATGGATATTGGTTGATGAGATGGGTTATAGCAGAATCGGATAAGCTAAAGAAGACAAAGGTTCGGCGCAACCTCATTGGAGCAAGAAGTTTGGAGGGCTTATGTACACTGGGTAGATTAGGCTTGGAGGGTCTTCTGCTATTCATGTATCCCAACTTCATTCTTTAGTGGATTATTGACTGCTTAGAGGGCAGCGGAGAGGTTTTATGCTGAGGACTTCAATTTCCTCTTCGATAATACATCTTTGTGTTGTCTTTGTGTTTGCATCTCTCTTCCCTTAATCTTTGCCATTTAATTTCTGCAGTGGATGTGATTTTATTTGGTTTAGATTATGTTATCGATTCTGTTTTTGCTTATTTAGATTTTCCGCACGTACATTGTTTGTTGATAAGCTTGAATTGGTAATTTGTTATTTGGGGGCTAAATGTTTAAGGGTGTTTTACACACATTTTGAACATTCAATTGGTATTAGAGCGGGTGCACTTGCTGTGGTTTAATTACCCTAGTGTGATCTTTGACCCCGTTTGAGATGAACCGGTCTCAATTTTTAAATGTGCCACCATATTTTGATGGTAGCAACTATGCCTTTTGGAAAGTCTGAATGAGGATATTTTTATGTTCAAGATGAAACTATTTGGAATGCCGTTGATATTGGATGGACTAGACCGGAGGCTACCAAATCCACGTGGAATAAGGCGGCTCTCGCAACATCTAATGCGAATAGTAAAGCACTAACACTATTTTTTGTGGTGTATCTCCGGATGAGTTCCACAGGATATCTCACATCACTGTTGCCAAGGAGGCATGGCAGATATTGGAGACCACTTATGAAGGAACGAAGAAAGTAAAAGACACTAAGTTGCAGATGCTAACCACCTGATTTGAGGAGCTGAAAATGAGTGAGGACGAGTCTTTTGACTCCTTCTATAGTAAGCTCAATGAAGTGGTCATTGGCAAGTTTAATTTGGGCGAGAAAACAGAGGATTCCAAGATAGTGAGGAAGATCCTTTGGTCATTGCCGAAAAGCTTCCGTGCCAAGGTTATATCGATTGAAGAGAGTAAGGACCTTGATGATATCAAAGTCCAAGAGCTGATTGGCTCGCTTCAAATTTATGAGTTATCATTGTCCTCACAAAGGAAGAGCAAATCCCTTGCACTTAAGACTATTAATGAAAGGGAAATATCTTCCAAGATCACAAAGAGGTTCGAGAACGAACCATGTCCGTCATCATTGTGGACTTCAAGGGCACACCAGACCTAATTGTCATAAGTCGAGAGCATTGAATAATGCTAGGGATCAAAGGTCAAGAGGACCAAGAAATGACAAAAGGAATTAGGCTATTGAGCAATCAAGAGGTCGAGATGGTGATTCCAGAATGATGGATGTTATGAAGATGATTGATGCATTCACTACCTATTTGGCAAGCTTCAACAAAAGGTTTGGAAGCCACAACACTCGTACCCAATCCTATAAGGATATCACCCCAAATGCACGTGACGTGTGTGTGAAGAGGGGTACTCATGCATAAGCATTTCAACATGTCCATGCATTAATTCTTCCAATATTTTGTGATGATGCTTGGTTGTATGTTTTTTCTTGTTTAAAAAAATAAATAAATAAAATTTGTATTTGTTTATCTTTAGCTTTAAATGTTTTTACATTGTTGTTTTCTATCAATCTTTTATTGCTTATTGTGTCAAAAATCCAAAAACACATAAAAAGTAGAAAATCCAAAAAGTTTGATCAACATTATTGTGTTTTGTCACAAGCATTTTTTGCCTTGTACCTTTGTGCAAATGGCCTTGTGCATTTGCGAGCGTAGCTTGTTCCCTTTGCATTCATATCTCTATGGGAGAAATCTTGACATCTATGTGACTGTTGTAAATAGATCTTCAAACTTGTCATGAATGATTAGTCAATGGTATTGTTGATCTTGAGACATGCATAGACTTATGCCTATATATCTTCCCACTCATTTATTTTATTGCTTTTGCTTAAAGAGCTCACTAAATGTAAATCTCCAAATTAAAAGAGATATTGAGGTATAAAAACCTGTCACACATACTAGTATTTGACTAGGAAAAAAGAAAAGCGACGTAAAATGAAATGTATGATGCCCAAAAAGCCAAAGGCTAACTCATCAAATTAAAATATCAAAAATTTCAAGCATCGATCTCACAATGAGATGTATTGTTTCAAAAATGATTAAATGATATGATGTATATGGAGCCAAATGAAAAGCTTCATAGTTTTGTTATCAAGTTATGTGGGAGGTTATATATGCATATTTCTATAATTGAGATGGATCACTTTATCTAGTGCTAATTGTGTATGGCTTGATTGAATTGATCATTGAAGCTTCACTTTGTACAAAGGACTATCTCATTGTTAATATCCACACACATCACACATGTCTATGTTCAACGAATGTCATATTCATTTGTGTGATTGCACTTGATTAAATGTGTTTTCACATGCTCAATTTTTGTTGATCAAACACAAAAAGATTTTTGAGTGTTTTAGTTATTTTGGAAAGTATTTTGTTTTTACAAAAAGAGTCAAAATTTCAAAAATAGTGTTGCCTTGTTCTGGCAACTTGGTTGCGAGTCGGTTCGATCGCATGTCCCCAATCGCGAGCTCATACGGTAGGTTTTTGAGACTCACTGGTGGGTTATTGTCTCGATCGCGAAAAATACTTAGAAAATTTTTCAAAAAACTGGGTTTTTAGGTATCTCGCGGCTCAAATCGGCGACTTGTTCACGGTTGAAAGCTCCATCCACGAGGGTTACACAGAAATGTTCGCGACTCCCTTCGTGACTTCCTTGAGGGTGGAACTTTCAGTCGTGAAAAAAACTTAGACAAATTTTTCAAAATATGTTCTCTCAGGTGTCTCGCGGCTTGTCCTGGTGACTTGCACGCGACTTAACTCGATCCACGAAAATTGCGTATTTTGCGCAAATAGGTTAGTTTTTAAAACCTTTTTGAGTTTTCCCTTGAACTTTTGTGACTGTTCATTGTCTTCCCTGTTTTTACCTCTCTCAAACTCACCAAGTCACTCTCGAAAAACCTCCATTTTTTCATCATTTCAACTTCAATCTTCAAGAAAAATGTATGGGTTTTTTTATTCTCACTATATATTTCATGTTCTTTGCCTCGGTTTTCTTGACTTGTGAGTTTTTATTGAGTATTGTGTTACTTAGGGTTTCGGACATGGGTTTGATTATTTTTGTTGAGTTTGAATGAATAGGTTTTGTTGATTATGCTTTTAAGATGCTACATTTTAGTGTTATCATGATTGAATTTTAGTATTGAGTATGTTTACTGATCTGTAATGTTTTGAGCATGTCATACCCATTGTGATCTGTCTTATTGCCATATGTACATATATTTTTTTGGGGGATTTTCTTATGGTACACTCTGATTGTGAGTATGGTTGGGTCACCATGTTTGTTTATTGCATGATTGGATTATGTGTTTGGTCATGTACCCTAGGTGATTCTTGTTGAGTTTCTGTACTCACCATCCACTTGTGTTATGCTTTAAAATTGGAATTAAAATGCACTGTGTTCTTTTGATTTGGGTTATTTCATGACATATTGATCTTGAACTGTGCATGAACTGAATGTTTGGTACAATGCTCTGTCTTTCTCTATGTCACTAACATGTTACTAATGTTTTGAGTTTTCATCTATTGTGCTCTATTTTTGTGGCTTTTTCTATTGTGTTTACAGATGGCTCCTTCTCCTACAAAGAAGAAGACTACTGCCAAGAAGGGTGACAAGAGGCTCAAGATGGACAATACCAAGTTCAGGTCTCTTCAACATTTTGAGAGGTGCACTCAATTCTACATACAGGCAACCATCATTCAAGAAAGATTTGTAGCCTTGGTGGATTTGAAGGACACTTTCATTCCAAGTCTGTTTTTCGGACGAGAGGTTGGGATAAGTTGTTGAGTGATTTACCAGGAGTGTGTGAGCTTCTGATCAGGGAATTTTATGCTAATGCCATTGTTGAAGGAGATGAGCTCAAATGCTAGGTTAGAGGAAAGAGTTTCTTCATGTCTCCGGTTTATCCGCGGAAATCCCTACACATCAACTGGCCAATGCTTGCTACAACACTAATATATGATGATTTGAATCCAAACAAGGATTTACTTCGGGAAACCCTCGGAAGAAACTTAGAATTCTCCCAAACTGGGAGTTCAATCGATGTTTCCTCCCTATCTTCCAAACTGAGGGTACTTACAATAATCATGTTCCACAATCTATATCCTCTATCCAGCACCGGATATATGAATCTAGGGAGAGCCTTGTTCCTTCATGATCTGATTTTGGATGAAGAGATCAACATTTGTGCTCATATCTTTCATCTTTTGCACAAAATGGTTCTATGAACTGATTCAAGGGCATGAATTCCTTTTTGCTGCCTCATTTCAAGGATTTTGAAGCTCAAAGGCATTCATCCATCTGACAATGAGTCTCCTTACCCCAAGTCAAGTCCAATCAACATTCGTACACTCAACGCTAGCAGTGGTCATAGTCGAAAGAGAATTAAGACAGAAACTTCAGCACCTCTTAGTGGTTCACACTCTACCTCATCCTTCTATGATGAGAAATTGGATAACATTATAGGATCCATCCACGACATAAGCACCAAGATGTCCGGACTTGCTACTCTCTTGCACCATCACAACATCCATTGTGATACGAAGTTCACTTCTCTCCAAACCCAATCGGACCAAATCCAAAGGAAGTTAGAAGAAAATGAGGACTAGCTATTCCATGACAAAAAGGGGGAGATGATGATGATAGGGGGAGTATAATGATAGGGGAGTCTTGTTAGGGGGAGTATTGATGTTGGAGCTGCCTATGTTTAATGCTTTGTTTATTTGTTATCATATGACTTAGTTTATTTTTAGTTTAAGTTTACTATGTGTGTTTTGTACCCATGCTTTGTAGAATTGTAATTGTTGCTAAATGTTATGTATTTTCTTTAAGTACATCACTCTTATGCCCTTTGTTGGATTTTATATCCTTAATGCAATTTCCTTGTGTTGTTACATTGGTTGAGTGTTAGACATGCAAAAAATACTTTGCGGTGAGCTTATTAGCTTGCATGTCTAGATGTTCATTCCTTGTGTGAATGAGCATTGTCTTCACTATTTATAGTGATTGTTTGTCTTTGGTCAAGCCATGGTTTATTGCTTAATTCCATTTTGCTTGATCGCATTGAACTTGCTCCATTTGCATTACAAGTTTTCTACATACAATGATCATATTATGTTGTTGTGTTTTCGGGAGATACTTGTTCTTATGGTTCAAGAGCTTCACAGATTCTAAAGCTAGAGTTAGGTATGAGAGAGTTTTGTTCAACTGTTCCCAACTCACATGTTAAGTCTAGAGTTTGTTTTAGTGTTTTGTCACGGAATAGCCAAAGGGGGAGATTGTAAGGTTGAATTTAATCAACCATTTTGTTAGCTTTATTCCGTGCCAATTTGCTTGTAATTCAGCACTTAGAAACCCTGTATTTAGGTGGGAATCATGTAAGGGTAGTGTGTGAGAAAATGTGAAGAAATACTCAAGACTGTACCTCAAGTAGGGACTCGCGATTGGATCTCATGAGTGGCTTGCGATCGGTAAGCTGCCCGAGGATGCACACGAGTGAAGCATGCAGAGAAGCTAAATCGTCATGCCAGCCGTAGCACTATAGGACAAAAAGTCCAGATTGGCCATTCAGTTAGCTTGTCGCTTGAACTCACGACTCAGTCAAGTCGCAAGACCAAGTCGCCAACCAGCTCTATTTTGAAAAACTAACTCTTCGCATTCCATTCTCACACAAGTATAAATAACTCTTATACTCACGAAATGTTGAGAGTTTCTTAAGAGTTTCTTGAGAGAATTTTGAGAGAGAAACCCTACGAAAAAACAAGATTGACTTATCCACAATCTTTACATAGTGATTCTTCAAATTCCTTAACTCTCACTCTCTTCATTGTTACATCCTTGAGAGGTACATTAGCTAAAACCTTTTCTCACCATACTTATATCTGTGAGAAGGCTACTTGGTGCTTAGGAAGCAGTTAGGAAGGGACTAATGGATATTGGTTGATGCTATGGGCTATAGCAGAATCTGATAAGCTAAAAAAGACAAATGTTCGGTGCAACCTTGTTGGAGCAAGAAGCTTGGAGGGCTTAAGTACACTGGGTAGATTAGGCTTGGAGGGTCTTCTCCTATTCATGTATCTCAACTTCATTCTTTAGTAGATTATTGACCGCTTGAAGGACGACAGAGAGGTTTGACGCCGAGGACTTCGGTTTCCTCTTCGATAACACATCGCTGTGTTGTCTTTGTGTTTGCATCTCTCTTCCCTTAATCTTTGCCATTTAATTTCTGCTGTGGATGTGATTTTATTTGGTTTAGATCATGGTATCAATCCTATTTTAGCTTATTTACATTTTCCGCTCGTACATTGTTTGTTGATAAGCTTGAATTGATAATTTGTTATTTAGGGGTCTAAACGTTCAAGGGTGTTTTACACACATTTTGAACATTCAATATATATATATATATATATATATATATATATATATATATATATATATATTTTAATTTGTTAACATCTAGGATCTTAGGTACTATATAGAATTTCATCTCTCTATATATGTAAAGAAACAAAGAAATTGAAGGTGAAAATTTAAGTATGTCAATAAACTAGGCCTCTGTTTGGGAAGCGCATTTTGCGCATTTTCTAGTGGTGCGTTTTTTTAAGTAGGTCCTGTGTACTGTTCACGAGACTCGCAAGTACTTTTTTCAAAGAAAACAACTTTAAAAATGAGTCCTATGACACTATTCACACATCTAAAAATTATTTTACTACAGTGTTTTCAATTTTTAGCAATAAGTGGTATCCAACCAGACCTTAATAATGTAGTGATTTGTGATTTTTTTTTTTTTTTTGGGTGTGGGGTTTATTTTATAAAACCTATGCTACCCACGTCCCTACCCCACCCCAATTTGTAAGTTAGTAAAATTATAGAATGAGGCATTTATCAACGCCTATCACTACAAAAAACATTGCTATTTGCGACGAAACTTTTTCGACGATTACAAAAAGCCATCGTAAAAACTAGCTTTTTCGACGGCAAGTTTCTTCCATCGACAATGACTCGTCAAATATCAACATATTTGTGACGGCAAAATAAGTCTGTCGAAAAAATGCCTATTATTTTTGTCGAAAATGTGATTTTTTTGGAGGAAATGTTCCCGCCTTACCTTTTACGACGGCATAAAAATATTTGTCACTAATAAGGTATTATTTATGACGACTAAACAAAAACCGTCGAAACTATTAACACTTGCGACGGCTTTGGTACATCGAAAATACAAAATATATATTTTTTATGATATTAGTATTTGCGACAAACCATCTTCCATCGTAAATATAAAAGAGGGTATTATTTACAACGACAGAAGAAACACCATCGACACTATTAACACTTGTGATGACCTTTATGCATCGAAAATGCAAAATATATATTTTTTATGGTGTTATTATTTGCGACAAATATGATTTCATCGTAAATATAAAAAAGGTATTAGTGGCAGATAGGAAGCCATCGATAATGTTGAAATATTTTGGAGGGAAAATTGCTCCTTACTTTTCACATTAGTGACAACATTTATCCATCACAATTATTTTTTTTTTTCTATCTAATTGAGTTTGTATTTACGACAAACATGCTAACTGTCATAAATAGTTAATTTGTTTTAAAAGAAATAATATATACTTTATAATTTGGCATCAATTTTTTTTTTCCTTTACCGCCACCCTTTCCCTCCTACCCTCACCCCCACTCAAAATTTAGAATTTGGCAACAAAAAATTTAAAATTCAGATCATCCAAAAAAAAATTAATTTTTACTTTAAAATTTTATAATTGACCCTTATAAATTTGTCAAAAAAATTCAAAAAAGAAAACAAAGTTAGTACAACAATGGGAAAAAACCCATCTTCTCAAAAATAAAAAAAAAAAAAAAAAAAAAAAAAATGGGGGTTAAAAACCCCAAAAAATATAGGAAATTCCTTTCAAGTAAACCTATCCCTAATCACAAAACAAAACAAAAAAAGCCCAAATCTGTCTTCCTCAACAAATCCCTAATTTTCAGTACAAAAACCAAAAAATAGAAAAATAAAAAACACAACACTGTCTTATAGTTACTCTCTTGTGCCGGCAGTATCTTTGCTTATCTCTACACCATCGTTCTCTATACTTGCCAGAATCCAATTGCCTTGCTAAGCCACTGGTATCACTTACTCTCTCTCACTCTCTTTCTCTGCACCTTAGTTTTTTGTACAGTTTGAAATAATACTGAAGCGTTCTTGTTAAATGAATCCAATAGATATATAGTGATAGAGGATGGTTGGGTGCTACTGAGCCAAAAAGCTAGTGAATGAGTGGCTGAAATTGGTTTTATTAAAAAAATATATTTGAATGGATGGTGGTGCTCATGTATTTGTGTGGTGGATATTTAATAATATAATATTGATTATTAGTGTACCGTTTGAATAATTTTTTGACTGTGAAACTTCAGGGAGACTTGATGAATGGTATTATTGACCACTTTTCAATGATATGAGTGTTTGGTGAAGCTTTAATTATAGTATTTGTATTGTGAATATATAATAATATATGTGTTCCAGTAAAAGTAACTTTAGCCTCTTTCTTTTCTTTTTCTTTTTCTTTTTTTTTTTTTTTTTTTTTTTTTTTTTTTTTTTTTTTGGCTTAAAACTTTAGCAGTTGGTTAAGAAAAATTTGTGGCCTCTCTCCACGCTTAACGCACAGAGGAATAGAAAAAGATTAAGGTCATGTAGAGGAATTTATTGTAATATTATTTGTTTTTTTTTTTTTTTTAAATATGTATAAATGAAAAAAATATATAAAAATATATGTATAATATTATTTAAAAATTAAAAATATATATTTAAAATACTTTACCAAATAGCCTAAGTGATTGAGCATAGAAAAATCTGCAGTAATATTGCCGAAGTAGGGACTTGATGAAAAAGAAAAAACCTTTTGCGCCTAGCCTTTGAGTACTGACATGCCATCATGAAAAAGAAAATTAAAAAGAAAAGAAATAATGGTTGTTTTTCCCATAAGACCTTATGCCTAACTGTACTTAGAGTTATCATCTCAAAAGATTATAATGGTGGCAGGTGGTAGGGAAAATATATATAAATATATATATATATATATATAATGGTATCCATAGAAGCCTAGGTGATTTGATTTAGATGGTTATTTAGTGTTGTCCTTGTCTCAAAAGTGAACTAAGTGGCAGGTGGCAGAAAGTAAAGTGTGCATATATATATATATATATATATATATATGTATATATATATATATATGTTTTGAATATGTGGATTTTTTGTGTGAGTTAATAATTTAGAAATTATTATTTTCTTTTAGCCGTTTTTTTTTTGGTCAGATACTGTTATTTGTATATAATTATTTAATTAAATTAGTGGTCCTCTAAAATTTAATTAAGTTTTTCATGTTAGTTAGTTTACAATATATTCATAGATGGTGTTGTTAATTTAATACTTTTATTTTTAACTTTTATAATAAGCATATCTATTACAATTTAGACAAGAATAATTGTTAATATTTATGTCATTTTTGAAGGGTGTAGATATAATGCCGGTTGATAAATCTTGGATCAATCTTTCTAGTAGGTCATGTGAGGAACATATAAATGGAGTAACAGAGTTTGTTGATTATGCATTTCAACGTATCAAAGATGAAGAAATGAAGATAAAATGTCCTTGTAATGATTGTAACAATAGATATAGAAGAACACGAGTTGAGGTTACAAGAGACCTCTTATGGAAAGGGATGAGGCGTGATTATACTAGATGGCATCTCCATGGAGAGGGAAATAGTGATGAGGACGAGGAAGGTAGTGATGAGAATGAGGATAATAGTAGTGATGATGAACAAAATATTGATGATATCCATAATATGATATGGGATGCTTATCCTCATATGAGAGATGTTGAGGAAACAAGTGGGAGTGAATCGCAAGATCCAAATGAAGAAGCAAAGGAGTTTCTGATTGGTTGAAGAGGCGGACCAACCACTTTATTTGGGATGTAAAAAGTATTCCAATTTGTCCTTCATTGTCAAATTAATGCACATAAAAGTGCAAGAATTCATGGAGCAACAACTCATTCACAATTTTGCTGGAGCTACTCAAGGATGCATTTCCAATGTGCGAAAAATTGCCCATATCCCACTATGGGGCAAAGAAGATTGTGAGTGATCTTGGTCTAAACTATGAAAAGATCGATGCATGCAAAAATGATTGTATGCTATATTACAAGGAGCATTCGGAAGCGGATAAGTGCTCGGTTTGTCGATCTCAAGATGGAAGTTGAATAGCAAGGGCGGTAAAAGGGATGCTAAAAAGTCCCATGGAAGGTATTGCGATATTTTCCTCTTAAGCCGAGGCTACAAAGATTATTTATGTCATCAAAAACAGCTCCGGACATGAGATGGCACCATGAGAATCGTTCTAATGATGAAGTACTAAGGCATCCCGCAGACGCCGAGGCTTGGAAATCATTTGATTGAACTCATGAGTCCTTTTCCTCGGATCCTCGCAATGTAAGGCTTGGGTTAGCTACCGATGGCTTTAATCCTTTTGGAAACATGAGTGTTAGCTATAGTTGTTGGCCTGTTGTCGTATTCCCTTACAACATTCCCCCGTGGATGTGTATGAAAGAGCCTTACATTGTTATTGCGTCATAATTTGGATGTGATGCACATTGAGAAAAATATATGTGATAGTGTGATGGGGACAATATTAGATATTGATAAGAAAAGTAAAGATTCCTTAAATGCTAGGCTCGATCTAAAAATGATGGGCATACGAAAGGAACTTCATCCTGAAGATGGGAAGACTACTTTTCCTCGTGCTTGTTATACGAAAGGGACATATATGTCGGAATGTAAACACTTCACAAAAAAGCAAGTACAAAGTAAAAGCGCAAAAAGAGACAGAATTTTTATAGAAGAAACCTAAGGAGCATAATCAACGGTAGCTCAGCCTCTTTGGCAACACTCAATGAAGAAGAAAGTTTGAAGCGCAAATTAGGAAGTTCAAAGTTAAAAATAAAAAATAAAAATACTTTCTAGCCATTTGTATAGAAAAGAATGAGGTTTGAGATTGATTTTTTTTCCCCCTTGAATTCAGTTTTGTTTCATTGAGAGAGATAGAGAGTTACTTTCTAGCATCTATGTTTGAGAGGTTAATGAGTTTTATACTCTAGAACTCTCATAGAGAATAGGAACAGTTTTAGTCACACACTCATTGATTTTTTTTTTCTTCAAAAAAAAAATTACCCTTTATTCATTGGTTAACATTTGGGACCTAATTAATATTTTCATAGATAAAAGAAATATTTCTATTGATTAAAATTTGGGACCCTTTTTTACTTGGGTGTCTTAGGTCGTTGCTTAACTCATCGAAGGCTTGACCAACCCCCGTGTAGAGTTCCATAAGCTCAAGTTATTAGTTCTTCCATTTCCTTTTCAACCTTACTTTCTCATTTACAGTATGTTTGGTTAGGATGAGTATGGGGAGGGTGGAAAAAATGGAGGGAAAATAGAAGAGAAAATGGATGAGAGGGAGTTTGGTTGGGAGGGGGAAGGGGGAGAAAATCTTGAGACTCAGTTCATTTTTCTCTAGGCCCACCAAAACATAATTTCCCCAAATCAGGGAGAATGTACAAAAGAATATGCGAAAGGCTCACTTGAGGATCTTTCGGACAAAATTGTCCTTAGATCCTTCCTAGCTATAAGGGTTCAAAAATGGTCCCAGCCTCCCAAGTCCACTTAGAATAGTGGTGCTTAGTATTTCTGGCCCAACACAATTAATTTATAAGTGTGGGATTTCTAAGTCAACTATAATGCTAAAACAAACATATAAACAAACAAACAAATAAATAAACTAGCCCAAGAAAACTGTGTGTGAAACAATAAATTTTGGCTCACTCAATTTGACAAAACCAAAAAAGAAGTTTAAGAACACAACATTTTCACAATACTTCTATTTTCAACTGTGATAGATCCCAATCTAATAATTTATTTTTACCTATAAGGAACTTACACCTTAATAGTTCTAAAAATATTGGGATATAACAAAATGCCACAACATTTTCATAGTACAATACCATTATTTTTA
This sequence comes from Quercus dentata, assembly GCA_028216015.1. NCBI lineage: Eukaryota > Viridiplantae > Streptophyta > Magnoliopsida > Fagales > Fagaceae > Quercus > Quercus dentata. The sequence continues at coordinate 69,628,096 of CP116452.1, read as the reverse complement.
GCAATGCTAGATCCTGGTCTAATATTTTATTATTTTATTTTTATACATAAGAAATTGACACATATATAAAAATATTTTTCACGATATCTCTATGTTTACATTAAACTTACATTATTATAAACTAGTATGTAACCCGTTCTACCGCACGGAAATGGTTAATTGTAGTGATGGTATGGGTCAATTTTTTTTTTTGGGGGGTTTATCACACGGATGATAGAATTAGATAAAAAAAAATGAAAATAAAATATTGCATTTTATTATTTAAGTGATGCTATTGGCCTTTTTTTTTTTTTTTTTTTTTTTGGTTTATCATATGGAGGATAGCATTAGATAAAACAATGAATAAAAAAAGAGAATATTACATTTTATTATTTAAGTGATGCTACAATGAAAAAAGGAAGAAGAGAATATTGCATTTTATTATTTAAAATATATAAAGGGACATTAATATTTTTTTTTTTTTGTTTGTAAATTGTGTATACAACTACATAGAATATAAATGACCGGAGAAATTAATTAAAATAAATAATGAGCAAGCATGTTTCAGAAAATCATGATAATTATTCAGGGAAAAAATGTATCTTCAGTTCGTATTACCTGCAAGTACTTTGCCAAAATGTTGTCCTTTCTCTATGTCTTACAAAAGTGCATCCAATTTTATTTTAAAAGCTCTTGCAACAATGTCTGGTCGGTCTTCTAGTTTTTGACCAGGAATCAATTCTAAGAAAGAAACTATTTTTGGCCATTTAGGATTGCATGTAAAAGTAAGGAAGAGGCCTGGATAGCCTGCCCACCGACACATTGCCATGGCATCTTGATAGTTATGAATCATGTATCTTGGGCCACCAGTGAAAGAAGATGGTAAAACTATTCTTTTACCAAAAGATTCTCGAGTTGTGTCTCCCTGTTGTACTGCATCTTTAAGGCCTGTATATCTCAGCTCTTAGGTAGTCTTTTTTTTTTTTTTTTTTTGGTATCCACCACAAAAGAATTCCTTCAATACAACAATAAGCGTCAACAATATACTGCTGGATGGGTTTCACTAATACGTCGGAGCCCACTATCATGATCCTCGACAATAATATCACGATACCCATTATTAGGGTCAAAATCACCCACAATAAGACCAGCAACTTCTGAGGCAGTAGGTAGATTATACTGCAAAGAATGATTGGTACGGCAATAGATGAGATGCAATCTCATATCTACGGTATTTTATTAAGTGTAGCAACCCCTGGCCATTCTGAAAACCTTAACCAAAGTATTGTTTTCATCAAGCATATGTATTAGAGTGTTAACAATTTCGGTTAAAAGCTCTAACGAAAAGCATATTAACAATCAGTCATATAATTTACAAATTACCAGTAATAATAAGGACATCATCTGTAAAACAGTAGCTGACCTTTGTTAAGAGAAAAAGAAATTAATAATGCATTATCGGGGCTAAATACTAACCATATTTTTGTAATCACAACATAAACATAAAGAATAAAAATAAAAATAAAAAACTGATGTTTGTTAAGAAAATAAGCAATTACCATGCAATATCACAGCTAAGTACTTGCCACATTTTTTAATCACTTGAAAATTTATTGACAAGAAAATAGAAAGTTCTTGTAGAATTGTGACTACCGTTAAAATGAAAATATTAAAAGCTATAATAAATAGGATATCAGCAACCTATCATATAATTGACCAATAATAATAAAAACATAAACTATAAAAAAGAGCTGACCTGTAAGACAAGAAGTAGTTAAAAAGCCTCAGTTCGTTGGCAACAAAGTTTCCCAATTTTATAACAATCTCCTATGAACAAAAAAAGCACCCCAAATAAGAACATAAATTGTATTAAAAAAAAATAAAAAAAAATGGCCTTTGTTAAGACAATAAGCCCTTTTAAGAGCCTCACCTCGTTGGCAATAGAGTTAATAAAATAAAATAAAAAGGAGTTGGCCACATACATATTTTGCTAAAAATTCCTATAGTCTATCTTATTCCACTTTTAGTATATGGATCAAATACAATTGCAATACATCTACCCATTAAGTATGATTTTTGACTTGCCTTCTTCAAATAGTATACTTTGGACTTGGTTTAGGTCCAGTGCATCTAGTGCATTGGACTTGATCGGATTTTGACATGCGTTTACTTTTGGACATGTGTCATCATCTCAACAAGTCCAATACTACTAGACACTAGACCTAAGCCTAACTCGTACAATTTAAGCCATATGATAGATAACAACCAATTTCTTTCTAAGAGAACATTTGTCAAGCAATTGTCATGCCTTATTATAGACTAAATCCACATATATCAACCCACCCACGTAAAGAGAGAGTATGCCATCCCATTTCAAACATCACACAACCAACACAAACATGCATAGAAACCAAGCCAAAATCATCACCTAATTGATAACATACAAAATCAGAACTCTTATCTCTAAAGATTCATTATATCTACTATAGCTCACCTTTGTTGAAGATAAGCCATTCAAAATACCTTATTTCGATGCTGATAGACTTTCTAATATAGGACAAAATCTACAATTTAATTTTTGTAATTATTTAATTTTAATATTTTTTATGTAAAAAAAATGTTATTTTAGATTTAGGTGATTTATTTCCTTGTTTTTAGGGGTTTTTAGTGCTTTTTAGTCAAATTTCCTGTTATAGTTAGGTATTAATTAGGAGTTACTTTAGAATATAATTTCTTGTCTGTGAAGTTTTACAAAGCCCTTCATCACTCAACTATACACAAACTTGCTTACAAAATGGTTTCTAAAAATAAATAAATAAATTGTCAATTTGAATTATACCCTCATATTCAAATTTAGCTCCAGCAAGATTACCCGCATCAAAACCAAGCTTGGCTCAATAGACAGATAACATAATATATTACACATTGATTGAAGGAACTTTCAAAATAGGCCAACTAACACAATAGAGTTTGGTCAAGATAAGTAAAGCAGCAAATAGTTTTAAGTTCCTACCAAGTGAGCAAAAACAACCTTACCATGTGGTCGAGGACCATTCTAAGCAAGAGGAAGTAAAAAGAAATAAACAAACTAAACATTAATGGTCTTTTTGTAAAAGAATCAAGATGCAAACAAACACCAAAGTTGACATTCATTAGGTTTTAGTGTGTGAACTATACAAACCTTACCATAACTAACAAATAAAATTCGTAGATTAAAAATCAAGATTAGAATTACCATAACTTGCTTCTCAAAAAAAAAAAAAAAAAAAATTACCATAAGTTATAGTGGTGTACCTATTTCCATTTTTGACATTCATTGGGTCTTTTCCATTTATATCCTGTGGGTTTTTTAATAAGATATAAGCTTTCACACTCTCCTCTCATTCACCAGGGGCCGTTGAACCACTAAGCTATCCTTAGCAATGGGTTTGAAATTATGACCATGATACCCAGGAGTCTTCCCATATATATATATATATATATATATATATATATATATATATATATATATATATATATATAAAAAAGATAGTTTTATATATGATCCCAATTAAGCACTTTAAAATACATGATGCACAAATTATTCTTGATAGTTAAAACCAATCAAATTAGACTCAAATTCACAAACTTTAATCTCAATGTACAAACTTACCGTGAAATAAATCAATAAAAAATCAAACCCACTTCTCAATATCCCTTAAACTTTCAAATTGATAATCTCATATACCATTGTGATTCAATTAATCTCCTTTCTACTATATAAACCTATCTCACCATCAATATCAATCCGAATATCTAACATATAAATCATAAAAAATTCAAACCCATAGCTCAATTTCCACTAAAATTTCAAATACACAATCTCAAAGAATCAAAATTTAAAATTCCTAATGAATTTTGAATTTATATCTAGAATTAAAAGGCTCATAGATCAATGCCTACATAGAAACTATACACTAAAATCAAGTTTCTAAGTGGTAGCCACATGAACCCGTATAAGAATTCACAAAATTAAATAAAAAAATAAAATAAAATAAAATAAAATAAACCTAACAATACCCAACAACAATATTAGCAAAAGAACTGAATAGAAAATTAAAATATTACTTACGCAACAACAGTAATTCAATCTAGGAATCAACAAAAAGAAGCAAAGCCAATGAACATTAAAAAACAAATATTTAGAAAGAGAAAGAGAGAGGGAAAGATTAGATACATGATATTAAGAGCATCTCACCCGCGAATCGGGCTGCGACATTTCAGATTTTGCGATGGCTATGATGGGTAACGGCTCGACCATGGTGGGAGAGATGGCTATGGTGGACTATCAGGGATATAGAGAGAACGGCTTAGAAAGGTAGAGAGAACGGTTGGTTTCACACTTTTACGGTTTTGATAATTGAGAGAGGCAAAGGCAAAGAGGCTTATCGGGAAAACCCGATGAAAGTATGTTGGAAATATTTTAGTGAATAAACAAGTTTTGATACAAAAAATAATATCCCAAATAATTAGCAAGAACATAAAATAAAAGAAAGTTTAGAACAATCTCACAATGCTATAGAATCACGCTGCGAAAGCGTTGTCCTTAAAAGTTGATTCATGCCACCCAAAGTAAAACTTGGTGTGATTGGTTCTCTTGGCCAAACAACCACCCAGGATTAAACTATAGTATCGACCTTTGTGATGTACGCACTTCCACTCACAAAAGGTTTAAGAACAATCCCCTATTGCCTTTCCTTAGAACAAATATTCTTGTAGAAAAAATTGTGAGAGAGAAAGATAGAAGACTTGTGTATATCTAAAATATAGAGTAGTAAAAAAGACCCCTTTAGATAGTGTGTTATGATGAGTATTATATAGGCTACTTATGAAGATAATAGTCTATAGTTATTGGTTACTAATAACCCTTAAAAGCCCAACAACTATATTATCAATTATTACCTAACGGCTATTTTTCTCATAATTGCCCAACAAATTATTTTACTCATAAATTTCCAACGGCTAGAAAATAAATAAGAATAAAAGTGTTTAGAACACACACCCACACCAACAAAGTATGCAGAGAGAGTGAGTGAGGGGCAGATAAAGACCAAGAGAGCGAAAACAGGGATGCTCTGCATTTAAGCCAAAGAGAAATGAATGAGGGGCAACGTGAAGACTCAAGAGAGAGATAAGTATTAGGTTTCAAATTATAAAAAAAAAAAAAAAAAAAAAAAGAGAGAGAGAGAGATAAGAATTAGGTTTTGAAAATAGTGTTTTTAACTTAATTTTTAATTTTTTAAATATTGTGTTGTCTTGACATGGAAAATTATGGTGCTAGCAGAGGTTTCGGTTCTATATATATATATATATATATATAAATTTATGAATCAAATAATATAAATAATATTCAATTTAAACTAAATTTGACATATAAATTAAGAATATAAAAACAAATAATTCAGCTATTAAAAGTTCAAAATATGTAATTTTGTTAATTTTTTAGCCCACTTGTAGGCAAACTTTGTCAATCTCAAAAGTCCAACTTGTTAGGACATATGTGGTTCACATGTTAAGAACATATGTCATGATTTAAGGTAACTGATTAGTCGTTTGACAAAATGCACTTTACTTGTAATTGAGTAATTTTAGGATGTGTTCAAATACTTCGAGAAACAAGGTTTTAAGATCAATTGTTGAAGTCATCAAGTCTATCCAAGAAACAAGCTGAGAAGTGCAAATTCATTAAGTCTCGACAACTGCATCTATCGAGGCTTAAGGAAGTCATTCAACCCGTGGCTCGACACCGCCGATACCGCTCAACAACTTATCTGTCGAGATTTAAGAAATTCAGAATTTTGATCTGATTTCTTAGAATTCTAATCTGATTTCTTAGAATTCGTGATTATGTGTTTAGGTTTCTTTTCTCCTAACCCTAAAAATATAAAATGATTATTTTAAGGGCCATCAAGTAGTTCACAAGTTGCACAAGCATTGAGCAAACTCTGTTCAAGCAAATTGTGACCGGAGACGAAATTCTTGCTCTTAGTTCATTTCTTTCTCTTGAAGAAGTTGTTGTGTATGTGCACCTTAGGTTTTTGTAACCAAGCATCTTCTTGATCTTCATCATGTGGATGAACTGAAGAACTTTGCAGCCAACAACCTTCTTAGTTGGTGATTGAAGTCGCATACTAGGATCCGTACAATTGGTTAGTCACATACTTGGGAGTCGTGCATCAAAAGGGGGAAACTATCACTACAGAACAAGTCTAATTAGGTATTGGGGTAAGGGTTCAACTGTAGGTTGGTAAGATACTTGGGATTCCTTTACTTGTAACAGCTTGTTATGATAATAGTGGAGTTTCGGGAGTGGTGACTTGAAAATCACTCGGTAGGGTTTTTGCCGTTAGGTTTTCTCCATTTGTAAACAAATCACCGTGTCATTTATTTTTCGCTACATAATTAGTTTATTGGTGATTTGTTTGTGTTACCACGTCTTTACATGTTAATTTGATTAATTAATAACTTGGCTAATTAATCAATTAATTCAATCACAAGGGGTCAATTCATTTTTGGCTTATCACAACTAGGGGAAAAAGGCATCCCCAAACAGTGTAATTTGCTGTCGTTGTTGAATTTTTGAATAATTGTTGACATCCTTTTATCCTTACAATGGTTTGTTTTATTATGGCCTGTAAAGTAGGTCAAGAAGACAATGTGAGTAACGTGACTAAACATGACAATGGAAGTCTAAAAAAGCCAACATGAAAAGACTAAGAAAGTGTCGTGAGATTTCTTCGTTTTGAGCACTAGACGTTTGTTATTTATTTGAAAGAAATGAAAAATAAGAGGATTAGTATAAGAGTTGTAAAAGTTTTCTTCTATTTTATAATAAAAACTAATTTTTTCTATTTTACACAATCAATTCATAAAAATATCCGCATCAAATTATTTATAATATATTCTTTTTTATTAAAATAATACTTTTTCACCATTTTTTAAAATTATTCTCCTTATCCATACACGGCCCCACCACCTTATCACACACCACTTCTCTGAACCTTCTCTCTCTTTCTTTTGCTTCCTCCCCTTTTTTACTTTCTTATTTCTTCTTTCTTCTTTTTTCTTCTGCGTTTTTTCTTCTTCAAGATCTTCTTTCTTTCTTCTTCTTCTTTTTCATTTCTAAAAAAATATTCTTTCTTTTTCTCCCCCTCTCTTTCTCTATCAATCAGTGCTCTCTTCAAATCTATAAAAAAAAAAAATCTCTCTACCAAGCCTCCATGACTCAATACACTCACACTCTCTACTTGAATTGATTTTAATTTGGGTTTGTGATGATTTTCATTAATTTTGGGTTGATTGTGTTTTGATTAAATTGATGTTGTAATGAGTTGGTTGTGGTGGTGGTGGTTGGTTAGTTGTGATGGTGGATGGATGTTAGCGGTCAGCTTCTTCTTCTTCTTTTACTTGGCATTGAAGAGTGGGTGAGAGAGAGTCTAACAAGGCAAGGGAAAGGAGAGAAAAAAAATATAAAATAATCATATAGAAAGCTATAGTAACCGTGCATATATGTATGGTTACTATAGCAATTTTACATATAAACAATGTTTTAGACAGACTGGTGTGGGTAGTTTTTGAGTAAAAAATGTGTAAAATTTGCAACTTTTTCTATTTTGCATTGACCAGTGCAAGTGCTCTAACAGGATAAGTCCATTAGGTAGGTCCTTCTGTTTTGAAAAAGGTAATGAGCAAAACCTTTCAAATACTTCTTATATTTTTCTATTGAGTATTAATTTTGAAAAGAGAAAGTTTAACTACAAAATTTGTTGTAACTTAAAAACCTTACTCAATATCTTTTTATTGAAGAAGAATTTTGACAAATCCACCATTGGATTATATCTACTTCTTATATCTTCTATACTTATAAAATTCTCAGAAAATTAAAGATTAATAGCTATATCATCAATAAAATGTTAAAATTGGAAGTGTTTGTAATTAAAAATTATTCATAAGATATAAACTTGTAGATCATATAGTAAATAATATTCGATTAACACAAAATTTGACCAGCATATTAAAAGCGTAAAGAACATGCAATTCAATAATTAGATTTTTAAAATATGTAATAATATTTATTTTATTGAGTAAGATTATTGCCTTAGGCTACAACCAATTTTGTAGCTAAATTTTGTCCATTTTAAAAATCTAAGCATTCAATTACATGTTTTTATTATATCCTCCATTAGGGGTGTGTAGCAAACCAGGCAAAATTGACTTGATCCAACACAACCCGTTGGATTGGGTCGGTTTTTAAGGGTTGGTAGGTTGGGTTGGGTAATAAAATTTTTTGGTTGGGTTTGGGTCTTAACATTCACAAATTTATCTAACCCAACCTGACCCACTTATATTTAATATATATTTAAATTATAAAATATATATTATACAATTTTGTTATTTACTTTTTTGCCCCTCTTCCTAAATAAAACTCAAACACTAAATTCTCTTCATATAGTTTGTGTTTGTTTGGTGTTATGCTCATGATTATTTAGTTATAAATTTGCTCTTATTTTTGTAGTGATGTTATTCTAATGTTCAATTTAATAATAATAAAAGTAAAAAAATAAAAAAACTATCCAACCTATGGGTCCAACCCGATCTACATGGGTTGGGTTGGACCTCTATGATGAGTTGGGCTTAGTTGAATTTTTTTTAACTCACTATGGTGGGTTAGATAGAAAAAACTACTCAACCCGATTCATGCACACCCCTATTCTTTATACTTGCAAAATTTCAAGAAAATCAAAAATCAATTACTATGCCATCAATCAAATGTTTAAATTTCAAATTTGTGATCTAAAATAATGCATAAAAAATAATTTAATTGATTAAATTGTAAATAACATTTGATTTAAATGAAATTTGACATGCATATTAAGAACATAAAAAACATGCAATCTAACGGTTATATTTTCAAACTTCACACACAATAAAAAGATATATGAGGAGTTTGAAAGATTTTTCTTCAAACTAGTTTAGAGATAAACCTTTTTCCATTTATGTTTCTCCTCTGGTTGTAAAAGATTAACATATAGCCGTGATTTGACAGGAAGAAAAAGTTAAATTTTTAAATCATTGCTGACCTCCTTTTAATATATGGCTTAGCTAAGAAAATACCATAGCAAATGATTATGAGTAATGCTAGGACCTTACCTCAAAATCAATCAGAAAAATATTTTTATGAAATATGAAAATGGCCGTGATTTTGGTCCATTAATTGTACGTGATAGATTGATCCAACTTGATGATATGATTTCAGTCAAAAAAAATTTTTGATGATATGATAGAATCCTCTACATGGGAGGAGGATGAGATGCAATACCATATTGATGGTTGGGGAAAAAAAAAAAATCAACATTTGCTCCCAACCATCTGTAAGGTCCTTTTCCTCCCAACCATCGATTGGGCAATGCATTTCATGCAATAACCTAATCATACGATATAGACATACAGTAAATATACACACCAACCGCGAGGTAAATTGTTAGTGATGATTGACTAGCTGGTGAATTAGGAACACATACTTCTTCAACCTTATGGTATCCTTCGTTGCACAAACAATGATAACTCCCGACTTCATTAACACAAATATGTTTTCCCGGGCATTTTTTTCCCTAATTGCATTCATCAATGTCTGTAGTTACAAAGGTCATTTAAAGTAACTAAGAAGAATTAATTCAATACCTAAAAATAAAACACTAGGAAGAAGTATAAGAGACAATTTATTTAAACGAAAAGGTTTGGTCTATTTTTAATACTTTTTTAACTGAATATGTGTTTTTGTTTTAAATATACACAGATAAGTAGTAGTGAATTTTAATCTTCACTTTTTATTTAGTTAATCGGAGATGTGACAGTTTCTCATTAAAACAAAATGAGACTCATTTTTAAAAAGTATTAAAGATAAGGCAAACCCTAAACGAAAATAAAAGTATTACCTAGCGATTCAATTAGAGACAAATAAAAAAAAAATTCAAAATTTATTGAAATTGTAAGTCACCAATTGTATAACATCATTTATACATGCATCCATCATCATCATCATCATTATTATAAATCACAACCTATCAGTTTAAACACTAGTAAAAAAAAAAAGTAACATTTTTTTGTGTAACTAAAATAAGGCAATATTTTAAATATTCGCGAAAAATATAAACTTTTTTATTATTTTTTTAAAAACTTGTTGTAGATAAGTAAATTGAATATATACCTTGGCAACCATCTTTAAGGTATGGGTTCCCATCGTAACCTTTCTTGCACTGCAACGGTAGCCAGAACCATTTTTGAGATCAGAACAAATGCTATTTGCTCCACATATGTAATTCCTTTTGTTCCGAGCAACTTCACACTTCTCGTTACCAATTGCCCAGTCAAGAACCATTGGAAAGGTTTCATTGTTTTGTAGACTGGTTAGATAAGCTGAGGAGAAACTGAACTTGTCTTTCTGGATAATAAAGGCAAAGCTGCATGGATTGAAAGACCAGACATCTTTGTGGCTATTAAAGCTATATGCTGAAAAATTAATATCTTTCAAACCTTCAGGAATATCCATATGGCAACACCCAATCCCAGAGGAATTCCCATTTACAATATTGCGTGTGTCGTTACATTTGGAGAGGCAGCCTGTGGTAAACGGTGCATCTTCGAGAGTACCAGTAAGGAATGCGTAAGTGTCACAGCCAACTGCCACGAACTTGTTTTTGGTGACAGAAACCGTGAAACTGGGGACCTGGAGCCATGAATCCGTGTTATTTGACAGAGGCATACCCCACTGGTTGTAACAGTTAATGGAGTTATCCATCATGATGTTCATCTCTCCTTCGATGGAAATGCTTGTAACGTCGATGTCCCATATCATTGGTTGAGGTTGGCCGTACGATTTGCTACAGTTGATAAAAAAGTCTACTTTCTTTACGGTAACAACCTTCAGTTGTGCCAAAGGGATACGGAATTTTTACATCCCCACAGCTGTCGGAGCAGTGAGGCAAGGCTAATGGATATGCTATTGCTGCGGCTGCCATTATTGCTGTTAACATCACACCAACCCAGGTGACTAGCACAAGCATCGAATGGAAACCCATAGCCCCACTATTTTCCCAGAAGAGCATCTAAGATTAGAGTTTTGGAAGTTGGTTCGTATCAGCTTTTAAAATGCTGGACTTTTATAAGCGCCCACCAAGTAGAAAATTTGTACGACTATAAAATTTTTTCACAACTTTTTACAAGTGACATGACACTGTAATTAGTGAAGAAGCAATAGTAAATTTATGTATAAATGATAATTAACTACTCACTGTCTATCTTATTAAAACTATAATAAAACTGTTATCAAATAATTTGTAGACACAACAACAACAACAACAACAACAGCAACAACAAAATAAAAATAAATAAATAAATAGAGGCAAAGGTTTACTTTATGTTCTACCTTTGAGGTGAGGGATTCGGTCCATAAAAATGCACATCATGATAAGTCTTCTCTTTATGCTATGAGGAATTTTGTCCTTGCCTTTTCTTTTTTTACTTGATACCAAAAAAATAATAATATTAATAATAATAAGGTAGACATTGACTTTGACAATGTCTAAATTAAAATTATACTTAAGTAATATACAAAAGCACTAATTAAACTTTTTTTTTTAAGTACAATTCACTCAGTTGCCTATAAGGGTTAATTGCATGAGGGAATCTAAACGTAGACACCCAAATTATTAAAACTTATAATCATTACTCCAACTTTAACAAAAACTACATCACATCTAGAGAGAGAGAGAGAAAAAAAACACTTATTTAACTAAAATTGAAAAAAAAAATTGTTAAAAGGACTGTAAATATAGGTAAAAATTAGCTGAAATAGTACAATAAAACTCATGAATAGTGTTAAAATGTAAAATGAGACATATAAATAATAACAAAAAAAGTTAAATAATAACAAAAATTAACTAAATAGTAAAAAAACCTAATTTTAAACTCTAATCTGAAATGCAACTTAAGAATTCGTTTCAAATCATGTTAAAATGTGGTTTAAATAAGGTTTTAGCTTTTTCGTTTTTTTGTTTTTGGTACAATCATGGTCCCACCGTTCTATTGTGAAATTGACATTTGGGCCTCACAAATGGACCTTGAGCTTTAAAAAAGTCCATGATATTTTGATTGATTATATTTTATCTACAAATACTTCAAAGACATTTGAGTACTATGTTTGTCGTTTAGCTGAAAGAAGCGACGTAATTCAAAGACCAAAATTGGGAATTAAGCCCATTTTCCTAACTATTTAGTTAGTAGGCACGGTTTTGAAACTATATTTTTTAATAACATCTCAAGTATAAAAGGGTCGATTTTGGGTTATAAATCGAGTCTCCAAGGGTCGGTTTTCATGTTCTGATCAAGTTTGACTTGGCGCTTTTGTCCACCTAGAAATCGAGTCTTAGAGACTCGATTTTCATACCGACCATTAGAAGCTCGATTTCCGTGCTCTAAGATGCCACGTACACGCCACTTGGAAATCAAGCCTTAGAGGCTTGGTTTGCTAAAAGTGAAACCAAGTCTCAGAAACTCGATTTTTAAATTGTGGTAAAATGTTACTCCACATGGCTGATCATGTCCGGGTCCCTATATCAGATTTGGTTTTTTTGTCTGTGTCTCTCGAGTCCACACATTCAACAGTTTTGTCTTCCCCTCTCTCTCTCTCTCTCTCTCTCTCTCTCTCTCTCTCATACTATCCCAACACCATTGTAGTCTTCCCTCTCTCACTCCCCCTCTCACTCTCATACAATCCCAGCACTCACATTTGCACATCCTCATGTCAAGTAAGGGTCTCACTCTCTAGTTGGTTGTTTAGTGTATATAATGTTAGTGGATTTTGCTAATGTTAGTGTATATAGTCTTAAGATATATTTGTATCATGGGTATGTATCATGACTTTTTTTTTTTTTTGCTTGAGTATGAAATTATAATCATTGATATATTTGTATTGTTAGGTTTTTATCATGGGTATGTATCATGAATTTCTTTTGTTGTTTGGTTTGATATTTGTCTTTAATTTTTTTTGCTTAAGTATGAAATAATGATTGATCTATTTAAGATGTATTTGTATTGTTAGGTTTGATATTTGTTTGTTTGGTTTGATATATTTAAGATGTATTTATATGTTTGGTTTTATATTTATGGTTGTATGTTTGTAGGTTTGAAATATATATGTTTGGTTTGATATTTGTATTGTTAGGTTTTTATTTATATTTTTGTTAGAGTTGATTTGAAATTTTGTAGTGGGGTGAGTTTTGTCTTTAGATTTTTTTTGTTTGAGTATGAAATGATAATGATTGTGTGTTTGTATGTGATGTGGGGTGAGTATATGCAAATGTGGGGTGACAAGTTGTAAATTTTGAACTTTGAGTAGATAGAAAAGGTTTTGCAATTGATGTTAAATGAAAGAGATAAAATATGTCACTAACATATTACACTTGACTCTAATAGGTTCACAATCTCTCAAGAATATTGATATAAATGTATACTATGGTGGACCCCTTGTCAATCCTGGAGAGATTGACGAATTCCCATTTAGAGGGCTAGGTATCAAATGCTACTACATGATCATACATTGTAAGTTGAAGATGTTGAATGATTTGAAGAGGAAAATAATGGAAGAATTGAATTTGAACCCTGCTTGTTATGACATACGAATTGTTAATTATCGTTACCCACAAAAAGTCTTTTATAAACGGATAAATTACTGGTATATGGCGATCAAAGAAGACAAACATGTAAAGATCATGTTTAATAGGATCCATAAAATGCCCCAAGTAAATGTTGCTGAGTTGTACATAAGTTCGGAGCCGCTTGCAGAAGTTGATACTGAGGAGATGCAACAAACAACTACATCTTTACAATTTATAACCCTAGATGATGGATGCACCACAATGGGAGGCTATACAATGGGAAGTTATATGCTCCCATCTCAAGATCATGCCGCTAATACTGGTGAAACACTTCAACCTCAAGAGACACATTTAGGGGAGGAAGACAAAGATGAAGATCTTGATGATATGAATGAGTACGAAGAAAAGATTGAGCGAGGCAACTTTGACAAGGATGTGGATGACCATGAACTCGTTCCCAATTTTGAAGAGGAAAATATGGAGTACCATGATGAAGGTGATGCAAACAATGACATTGGCATCCAGCATGATACAAATACGACCACTGCCTACACAACTTCTCGCGAGTCATTCTACACAAATATTTGGGAAAATATGGTTGATCTTTCACGTTTTCAGATACCATTTGTTTCTACTTGGGAAGATGAGATGCATTTTAGTAAAAGGTTGACTTTTAATGATGGATTCTAATTTTGTTGCATCAAAAATTATGGGAAAATTGCGACAAAATCACACTGCTTGTATTGATTAGCTCTGGGAGATCATACATACTAAGTATAATCATGAGCTTTCTTAATATAAGGTATGAGACGCAAAACAAAAGACAATTGCTAAGATGTTTGGGGATTGGGAGGAGTCTTACCAAAGGTTGCGAAAGTTGTTGTTGGCACACTTGGATCGGGATTCGGGTACCTAATACAACTATTACACCATACGTAGGGACATGGTTGGTACTACGTTACTGTGCTATTTATTTTAGGCATTCGCTTCATGCATTACTACATTAAGATATTGTAGGCCAGTGATCGGTATTGATGGGACTCATTTGTATGGTAAATATCGAGGGGTGTTAATGATTGCAAGGGCAACCGATGCTAACCAAAAGGTTTTGCCTCTCGTCTTTGCTGTTGTGGACAAGGAGTCAGTGCCTAGTTAGGGATGGTTTTTAGAGTGTCTCAGGATGTCAATAGGGCATGTGATACCAGGCGAGGGCATTTGCATTATTTCTGACCGACATAAAGGTATCAAACACGCCATTACAGAGTGGCCCAAAGGTGATGATAGAAGCTTACGGGTATTTCACCGATATTGCCTTCGATATGTTGCTAGCAACTTCAACACACACTTTGATGACCCGACTCTAAAGGCATTAGCCTTGAAAGCTGGATATACGACTCATGAAGCTAAATTTAAGTCCATAATGGAAACCATTAAGGATGTCAAGATTAATGCACCGAGGAGTGTAGACCCCGATGATCCCCGTGTTGCACGCTATATGCCATGCACATAACTAATGAGTAAGGATCTAGAGAAATGGACCCAATCACATGATGGTGGAAGATGTTTCGAGGCAATGACAACCAATATCTCTAAGTACTTTAATGGGGTACTTAAAGGTGTCTGCAGCTTGCCCATTGCTATAATGGTTAAGTTCACCTGATGCAAATTTGTTGCATATTTCCACGATCGACATAAACAAATTACTTCTGATCTCTCTCAAGGTAAGGTGTGGAGTAATTATGCAATGCGGATTTATACAAAAAATGTGCAGAAAATTCCAAGACACACTCTGAGGAATTTTAATCATGAAACCGGTGTATATTAAGCCCATACAACAACTATAGAAGTGGAGGGGAAACCACAATCATGAAGTGCACGTATTTGCTAGAACATATGGTTGTGGAAAGTGGCAGAACATTAAGATCCCTTGTTCACATGCAATTAAAGTTCTTCAAGGTTTGCACCTTGATGCGATCGGCTATTGACCCATGCTACAGTTTGGACAATGCCATTCATACATATGCACATCAATTTTTGGTGCCAAAGTCAGAGTCATTGCGGAGGGACATTCGCGGACCACGGTGGGTGCCTGACCCACAGCTGTTGCAGGCCAAAGGTCATCTTGTGAAGTCAAGAATAAGGAATGAAATTTATAGGGTACGGTAAGAACCGGGAAGCCAGAGGGAAGATTCAGACTTGAGGGAGATTCAACCAAGGCAATGATGCGGAGTGTGTCATGAAGAAAGGCATAACCGCAAAAGATGTCCCGATTCCCATGGGGCTTCAACATGTGGTTCCCGTGGGGCTTCAACAAGCGATAGTGCTACAAACTAGGCAAGTGTTGTTGTTGTTAGTTAATAATATGCTCAAAATTTCTTTTGCTTTTTGTTCTTCGCATTTAGGAACTAATAACTGTATTTTAATGTTTGTCAAGCAAGTGGAGACTCAATTTTCGAATGGCATTGTACATGGGAGTTGTGGTTATCTTCGGTATGGACAAGTGCTAGGCAACTATATAGACTACATTGTATCAACTCAGTCATTATTTTGTTTATACCTCAATGTTGTTGTAATTGAACTATTCGCTATCCATTGTACTTGTTACATTAGTTGCGTTATGCAGACTTTTGCCTATAATGCCAGCAATGCTTTAGCATTAGTAGCTAGTACTTTGGCAAGTTCAACCACAAGGGCCTTGTTTGAAGCAATGACAACTAGTAATGTTTTTTGTGTGCCTCATGTAATGGTTAAATATGTCCGGTCCGTAGCTAAGAGGGTAACTATAATGCATGGAACAATAATTGTTTTAATCCAGCTTTTTGCATCCGATATACTCTCCCTTTGACTGGTATCACATTCAACTTGTATCTAGCTATTTACTATTGCCCATGTGATGTGTTCAAGATCCGGTTTATTGCTGCAGGGGAAGAAAAAAAAATTCTGGTTTACTAATGCGAGGAAGGGAGGGGGGGGGGAATCTCGGTGGAAATCGAATCTTTGAAACTAGATTTCCATTCGGGTGGCATATTTGTAAATTACTGCCACTATTTTAATTAATCAAAAAAAAAAAAAAAAACCCTGCCAACACAAATTGATTTTCAAAGGCTCGATTTTATAATGGTCTTATTTACCAAAAAGCCACTTAAATGTAAATCAAGTTTCAGACACTCGATTTCCACCGGGAATTTTTCTAATGGCATTTGGTTGTAAATAATTTTGAACTATTTGCCTAGCGTACTCGTTGCTAGTGAACTCGAGTAGTAAATGGAACTCGAGCTTCTAATGCTTAACTTACTCTGTTTTTGATTGTGGAACTTGAGTGTAAAAGGCTCGAGTTTTAGTGACAGGTTTTTTTTTTTTTTTTTTTTTTTTTTTTTCCTTCCCCTACAACAGTAAACCAGACTATGAAAATACAACATAACTGTAAAAACAGGAAAATAAAACACCAAAATAGAACCTAGCAAATTAAGTTGGCAGCCAATATAAAATTTAATAACTTTTCATGAATGGATCTTATTAAAATAGAAAAGTTGTTATATGTTTGGTCACTAACAGGTAAATAATTGCAAATGTAAATTGCATTTGAATATGAAAGCCCAAAAATGTACTAATATATTAGATGATTACATCTCAATTGGGCTTGTACTTCTACGCCCTTTAATTAAATTACAATCTCATGATGAAAAATATTTGCTAATAGAATCACAATCCCTCGCAGGTGTACAATCGGGTTTGAATATCAATACATTACATAAGAGTACTTGAATTCGTTCATTGGGCAGAAGCGAAGTCAATACACCATCAAATCTCCTAAATGTGAGTCGAGACAATTTGTTTCCGGCATGTAAGACAGATTATGACATTAAAATAATCTGGAAATCATGAAAGGTAACATGACAGGATCATCATTAATACAAAATTAAAGAAATGAACTCTTTGTTCAGTTGCAAACATATTTTAATGACAACATAGAACCAGATGAGACCTCTGCTGTTAGGAAAGAGCTAACAATCTAGAAAAATTACATACGGGAATAAGCTTTCGGTGCAAAACTCAAAGCATGGGTCTCCTGAGAACCATTCAAATTCCTAGGGAGGTAAGAACATAAAAGCCAAACTTTGTCAATAGATGGCTAGTATAATTTAACTTCTTTGCAGGATTGGGGATAGCTTCTGAATTATTTGGGGATGCTAACCTTTTGTCCCAAGTTTTGTGCAGATTGAACCTGAATTAAATTACCCCAGTGACCAACCAATCATTGCTCAGTAACAAAGCTAAGGCTATTAGGTAATGAGATTGAGCTTTGTCAATTATTGGCAAGACCATGAACTTATAAGTGGAGATCATAAGCAAAGCCACAGCTTATAAGCACACCATGAACCTTTGTGTCACAGCAAAGAAACTCCAGGTTCAAGCCCACCATTACACAAGATATTGAGAAACATCATAACCATCCATCATTCTTCTCTCTCTCTCTCTCAACCAAACAAAGCCTATAAGAGCTCAGTTTGTTCTGCTTCAGAGAAAATGATTTACAAGAGAAATGTAATATTTCTGGTGACAGTAGCATAAGTATTAAGTATATGCAACTTGTCTTATTGGCTAATTGTAAAAAATGAATTATCACAATTACAACATAGTTGAAGACATAAACACATGAAATGGCTATAAAATCAATGCAAAAGGCGCTGGATACATTTGCACTTTTCAGCAACCTTCGTCTTTTATTGTCATCTTCAAATTCAACTGACTTGCTCAGTTGTTTCAATATCTAATGGAACTAAATATATTACTCGGTAAGGTATCATGTGAATAAACCAATCGGTAGAACTAGGCTTGTCTGAAAACCAGATGGTGGCAACTCTTGTCACAAGGATAAGGACAGTCGATGGCTTTAACGCTTGTTCGGTCGAAATACCAGTCTCCAACAGCTTGCGCAATGGCCTAAATACCAGCAATTATATAATTTTAGGTACTTTGAACCTCTTATCTTTACTAAACAAATGAAATAGAACAGAGGAATATGATTCAAAATGCAAGTAATAAGAACGAATGGAGGGTAAGGTTGTGGGTTCAAAATCTATGGGTATTTCTGAAACTTACAAATAATAATAATAACTTCAACATCTTCTTTGGTTAAAATCTGTTAATAAGCAATATATGATTATAAGAAAACTGGTCTTAAGGCTACTAGCTTAAAGGCATGTCCTCCCCAGTTTTTGTCAAGGTGAGTTTTTTTGGATAAACGTCAAGACATCTGGGGAATCTTAATGAGGTCAATCTCATATGGAGCACTGTGATTCATCCAAGATAGGAATTTGGCTATGCTGATGGAAAGGTCAATGGAAATTTTGAAGTCAAAAGTATTATAGAGCAAGCTATGTGGGCCACTTCATATAACCAAGAAACACACAAATGTACAAGTGCACAAATCATATGTATACAAATTTAACTGTGAGGACATATATTTCTGGTGGTTTATGGCTATGATGTGCCAAAGTCAAACATAATCAATTAGGTCAGGCATATCTTGGGTCCGTTTGGATTGAGCTTATTGTTGCTGAAATTGAAAACTGAAAACTGAAAACTGAAAACACTGTAGCAAAATAATTTTTAAATGTGTGAAAAGTATCGTGGGACCCATTTTTAATATTTTTTAATACGTGAACAGTGTTACTACAGTACATAAACAGTATTACTACAGTGCAAAACAGTAATTTTTGTGCACCAAAGTCAACATATGCGGGCAAAAGAAAAAAAAAAAAAAAAAAAAAAAAAAAAAAACAAAGAAAACGCAGAACGGAAACGTAGACGCAGGAAAACACAGTAGCCAAACGCCCTCCTTGTTTCTGATAACAGGAGAATTATCAGCAAACCAAGTGTCCTGCCTCTCTGTTTGGCAGTGAGCAAAACTTGAATTTATAAACAGCCCATTTTGTTTAGACAATGAGAAGCCATTTATTGCATTCAGCATTTCATTCCTGAACCCTGATCCATCAAACAAATAAATGCCTTTTAATAAGTAGATTAATTTTAGTTATCACGTATTGAAGCCAGCATGAATCTAGAAGCTCAAGCTAGCAAGTTCTTAATTTTGAAATCACCTTGCAAAAATTGGATCTGAGCTGGGGAACATTTTGTATGATTTAATCTACAATAATAGCCTGAGGGATCTGCTGAAGTTGGAGCTAGGCTGGATTGGATCTGATTTCATATGGAGAATTTATCACTTAATTCATCTACTTTGTCACTCAAGACATTCCATTGTTACTCATAATGCAAGATAATTTATATATTATGTGTTGTAAGATGGATCAAAAGAGAAATCTATTAAAAAGAAGAATTACCTGCCATGAATCATAGGCTGTATTGAGAATAAAAAGTGGGGTTTGAATGTTGGCAACTAACTTCTGAGGGAAGAAGCACTGATAAGGAAAAAAAAAAGGACAAAAGAGTGAAGTCAGTTTAATAGTAAATGACAGACCACACAATTTTGTGTTTCTACAGATTCATTCAAAATAAGTCAAGGAAAAGAGGTTACCGAAGTTGGATCTAGGTGGTCGGTACAAACACGTGGCAGAGTATTTTTCAGTCCCTGTAATAATTATACAAATTCAGTATGTGTTACTATCATGTCAAATGATCCAAGCTTGTACAACAAAGATTAAGGGAGTCGAAACACAAAAAATTCAATTAACAAGCATGGGCACAATGAAACCAGAAATAAGAAATAGAAAAAAAAAGCAAAGCAATAGTACCTGCGAGCCTACCACACCACCAAAATAATTCCTGAGGGTGCGCCCACCAGATAAATCAACCCTGCAATTCCAGGTAGGATTATCAATGGAAATTGTAAGCATTAATAACTAAGCTAAGGAAAAAATCTGCATATTAATATTGCTGGAACTAAAAGAGAATCAAGAGATAGTATTTACGCATCAAGAAACATTCCAGCATCACTTAGGCACTTCACTTTAGTATTGCCTGAAAATAAACCTCAAAACTCATCAGTGTAAAATAGATGCTAGTCCCCCAGCAGAGCAGCCAGAAAGAAGAGCCTGCAGTACAATTAGTAATGTGTGAAATAAGATAATAAATGAAAAGAGAGCCAAATAATGATGGCATAAACCTGTTTAGCAGAGCGCATTCCCTTTGACATAAATTCTTCCATTGCAGCCAACCATATACGTTGTCCCCTAAATTGCAGCTGTGCAGCCTAAGAAACAGAATCCTATATGTTAGCATATAGTGAACTCAAACAAAAAATAAGAATTAGGAATCAACCCTGCAGTTTTAGATACACATTTGCATTTTCCAATCAAGTCATTTAGGCATACAATAAACTTGGCCACTTCAATGTGTGGATAAAGAAAAGAATGAAAACCATTCTCTCTCACTCTCTCTTTCATTTGCAGCTATGACTGACCTAGGATGAAGACACCACATAAATCATGGGGAAAATGTTAATAAGATTTTTGGAGCTTGTTCATAAAAATTAAGCAACAAGATCTACAGCATTTTTTTCAGAGCATGCAATATGCCTTCTAGGCAGCTATTTGGGATGGGCTGGTAGTTTTAAGGTTACAACATTCATCTCTAATATAAACCTGATTTTCACTATCCCCACTAAAAGAGGCACCATCACAGTAACGGAGTTTTATTCTATTCCAGTTGTAAAAATCTGCAAGCCCATATAAACAACACAATGGTCAAGAAAGCTCAAGCAAGAAAAAGGCAGAAATAACGCATTACACATGATATTTTCAAGTTTGGGAGGAAACCAGGATTATATTCCGCTTTATCGCTCAGTATTCCCGTAAACGCTATTTCCTTTTCCATGTATGCTGAGGATCCATGCCAGCTTGTTTTCCGGTGAACACAAGTTCTAACGTTGTTACACCATCCACCTCCCTGCCACAAGAACAAGATATTTGAATAATTTAAGTCCTCAATAAATAATACCATTAGAGTATTTGAAGGTGAGACCATATACAGCCAGCATTAACCAGAAAGTGGCATAATCTAATAATAATGGTGATAATGATAATAACTACACAATTAACAAGACAGAATTTTAGAGTATCATAGAGCTGTCCCTGAAAAGCCTTGAACCACACTGGAGATATACCAAGGACCAAAAAGAGCTGAAATATTTAGAACTTTACATTTGATATTCATTATCATAGAAATATTACTCAATAGAAAAGTAACCATCATGTGCTTTGAAGATGAGAATATCGTATTTTAATAAAATCACCTGATAGCCAAGAGTATACTATTGACACAAATATCAACAAGAAACAGTGAAACACAGATAAGAATTGTTACAACACCAGCTTGATATTGTAGTTACATTGGTCAAATTCTTACATTAGCCAGACATTTTAGTTTTCTTTTTTTTCCTTTTTGATGAACGAGATATTTTAATTTATTTTGTCAGTGAAAGATTCAACAGGAGAAACATATACAAACACGTATTTATGAATTATGCACAGAATATGACACAACAACTATAAATTAAGTATTCAATTATGACATTTCAAATCTAGTCTCACAAACCTCCAATTGAATGAGCCAACTATTTGCTCCTGACCCATACCCACGATGCCAATGATAGCCGGGTAATGTTCCATCAATGCAGACTGTAATAGTGAAAACACAATGTGGCAAATTAGGCCAAACCCAGACAAATACATGACTAAAATTTTATTATCAGAAAACACTCTTTTACAAGATGAATTTAGAAGATAAGAATGACAATTACAACAAGGATAGCCTTGCTTTTAATAGAAAACTAACTAACAATAAATAATTGTGTGTGTGTGTGTGTGAGAGAGAAAAAGAGAGACAGAGACAAGGAGATATGGGAGAAACACGAACAATGATTAGAAACAGAAAGGGTAAAGCAAAGATAGAGAGATTGAACAACTTCACCAAATAGTATAATAGGACAGCATAAATTGACTTAATATACCCATACAAGCAACAATAGTAATAGCATTAAAGATATTCAAAACAAAGCCAGGCAACGGAACAGATGTCTCTCTCACTGAAGTGAAGAAATATCATTGGTAAAACTGATTTGACAAAAACTAAGAGAATAACAACAAAAACAGAAGGCAAAGTAATCAATATGCCTGACTGCAGAATCAAAAAGTACACATTGAATACAAAAAAAAAAAAAAAAAAAAAAAGAAAAGAAAGGGAGTGGAGGAGGCTCTTCTGAATCATTACAATAATGAATTAATAATAACAAGTAAGAAAAATACAAGCTTTAATAAGGATTGCCAATAAGTACAGAACACAGATACAAAATTCAGTCTCAGGTACACAAGGACATTACAACATAAACCTTTTGTCTGTTTATTTGCATTAATTCCTCACATCAATTTCAAGCAAACTACCAAACTATTAATGTGAACCAGGGACCAGAAAACAGCAGGAAAGGAAATGAAGGAAAGAAAAAAAGAATATATAATAAAAAGAATGTACCTGCTCCTTTGGCACCAGCACTTTGAATAAGGGTAAGCCCCACCATCAAAACATCAGAAGCTCTTGCGGCTTTGGAGGCTCCAAAAGCCTCCATATGTTCTGAGTCCAAGATCGCCACGTGGTGGGGCTTATTTTCCTCTCTCACTCCCTCTCTCATGGTGATCCAATATAAACAGCTTAAATTCCTCCGATGCCTATCAAAGAAAGAAAGAAAGAAAGAAATATATAAGCATTATAAGAATAGAAACTGATTAAGTCATGTAGATTTAGGACCTTGCATACATAAATACCATGATTAAAAACAAGTAAATTACCTGTTGTACAGTCATGCCATTGAGATAGCCCAATGGAGGGAACACCGTAAGCCTCTAAATACGAACTGGATTTCATATTTGTTGTTGTCACACAGGTTCCACTTGTATCACTTATGTCATATGAATTATGATGGGCTTTTTATGCCCAAAAAACAAATAAATCTAATGCTCTCTTGGTAGTTAGGCTCAAACTTTGGACCCATGACCCATTCCAGGAGTGGCCCATCAATTACACAAACAGACTGAATATTTTAGATTTAATCCACCAAAACAAAAATGATAGAATCCCAATTTAGACCTTTTATTTTAAAAAAATTAAAAAATAATAATAAAATAAGGGCCCAATCAACTCTACCATGCAATAATCTTTTGAAAATTAGTTTCTTTTTTTGGAGGAGCAGGTAAAAATGCATTTTAATGGTAAGTGAAATTCAACAACAGCCAGCTATAAAGCATGGAATATTCTTTATTCAACTTTCTGGACCAAAGAAAATTAGAGAAAACCAAACAACATTTTATTCCAAGCAAAGATTCAAGTTAATATGGTTTTGACATTCTTTGTTGTAACCAGTTGACTTGCATTGTCAGAGATTTAAAGAATCAATCAAAGAAAAAAAGATACTTTTTTTTACCTTATTTGTGAAGAATATCCTCTTTCCTGAATGATTTTTGCTGGATTGCACCCTTGAATTGCAGGGGAAGTGGATTGGACCACATGTAAATCCTTCAATGGTTATAGTCTCCAAAAAAAACTCCATCTGATGCTTGTTGCTCACTGTGATTGCTCCAGGCACACCAAAATTAGAGTTCACCATAAACTCAGCTATGTAATTGACCCTTTCAGCTTTGACATTTGATTTCTTTGACCAGTCTCTAACACAGCCTCATTGCTTTTCTTTGGAGCCTAAGTTTCTATATCACATAAAAATATAAACCGATTCAGTAAGACACACAATGACATCAACCAAAGAAAGAAGTAAGGTTAAATTAATATGATTGTCAGATTGATCTCAACTTTAAGGAACCAAAAGAGGAAAAATATTGAAACCCCATTAGAGAATTAGATCCTTTATTCCAAAATTAGAGATAAAAAGACTGAAATTATAGAACAAATGAATTGTAAGTGGAAAAAATTTAATGGTTTTTTTTTTTTTTTTTTTTTTTGGGTGGCAAAACTACTTATAAATATATTGTCTGACACACCCAGAAGAAGAAATACTGAAATAGGCTTACTTGGATCAATTTCTGTGCTGACAAGTTGTAGAATAATATTGCTTCCAATCTTGTCAGTGAAAGCATCCAAATGCTTCGCAATTTTATCTTTAAACTCCTCCTTGTTCTTATTCTTCACTGTGACCACAGCTCTCACCTTGAACTTCTCTGCTTTCTCTGCAGGCACAGCTTTGACCAAATCTTCACTCACAGCAGCCACCACAGGATGCTTCACAACCTTCCTCAAAGGCACCAATACCCTCCTTTTCTGCAAAGGTTTAACCAAGAACATGTTGTTGTTCTTACCATGATTCAAAAACACTTTTGTTGATGAAACAAATGAAGACCTCTCAATTGTTCTGCATCAACCCATGATTTCTTTCTCCATTGCCATCTTGTTTTCTTCACAACAAAAACACAGTAGTCTTTATGTGACTCTCTCTATCTCTCTCTCTCAAATATGATAGTGCAAATCACAATAGAACTACAACTAACCTCAATGGGAGTAAAATATCGGTACTTACGTATTTGCCCTCAAACTATTTTTCAGTCTAAGACAGTTAGTCGTTACACTAGTCAAAGATTTATAAGGCATAACTTTGCATCTCTATAAGATGTTAACAAAGAAAAAACAAGGCAATGTCCTTCATTTTTTAAACTATATAAAAATAAAGAGTAAGGATATCATAGTAAACTTGACAGTAAAATAAAAAGGAAAAGCTGAACTAATATATTCCCAACTTCCCAGGTTTCAGTAACTGAACAAACTTAGCATATCCCCATCACTTAAAATTAAGTAAAAGTTAAGAGTGCAATTGAAAGAAGCATGATGACAACAAATACTTCCACCAAGGGTTACTGGTTTTACCACAAATCACATCCACAACTCTTTTACAACATTTCTTTAAAAAAAATTTGTGAGTGCAAAGTGTGAAAGCCATTAAAGAAATGTTGCAATTCAGCACTCTGGTTAGTTCCCACTTCCAAAAGGACCATGCACTTACAGTGGATAGTATAAGTACGTTAGCAGGAAGAATCTATAAAGAAGATGACCTGCATTCAACAATATTTCAACTTTAGTATTCAGTCATTTAGACAAGTTTTCAATGGTACAATACATGGAAGAATATGGCCAAAATATTACTGCATCGAAGAGGAAGCCAGTGGCAAAATGTTCAAACAAACAGGAGATATATCACCATCCAAATTCATCCACAATTCACCTGCAAAAAGAACAAGAAAAGATACTTTAATCAGTAGCCCAGCACAATTTTTTTACAGGTTAAACAGGATTACACTGCATCACAACACAAAACTCACCTTCTAAACCAAAATATGGTTCCTTAAAAGGCAATTTTCCTCTTTCAAGATCAAACAAAAAAACATATTTGAACTCTCCTACTTGTTTCCCAACCCTACTACATAAAAGTTTTAAAGAGTAAAACAAAATTACAAGATTATTTTCCCATATTGCTATGTAGCATTAAATTACCAGCATCAAGTTGTTAAACTTACTTACCATTCCATAATTGATGGATGAAGAGTTGTATTGGCCAACATTATATTCAATTCATCATAAAACAAAATCAAAGGTAAGGGCGACTGTTTGCAAGAGTCCAGAGATGTATTCAAGAGTTCCAAAGCCTCTTCACAGTTTGACTTCTATGCGAAATGATGTTCAGGAATGGTGAATGCACAATCTAGAATATATTGGTAAGATATGGAACATGACAAAACCAAAGAAACTAATGCTCATTGCATCTCAAAGAAATCATTCACAAACAAAAACATTAAGGTATCATTAGCTCATTGAAATATTTTAGCACTGAAAACAACATCAATTGGATGCAAACACTCTCTATATCTCTAATTGAATTACTACTAGGTCCAACCTGAGATGCAGATGCACGGCAAACATTTCCAAAGCAGGAAACTATATGTAGAAGGCCGATTAAGCCCATCTTCTTGTACTTCAGATCTAGATTGCTTACCTACCCAGTGGGAGGGGCAGAACAAATCAAATTGCTGTACACATAACAATAACAGTATAAAGACAATGAATACAACCAAAACGAAGATACCAAAATTCAACGAAATGATCAAAAAATTAATGTATACATTCCATACCAAAAAGGATTTTACAGTATCTGCTTCCTTATTATCATCAATAGTTTATTTGCAATGGAAGATCCATATGAATCTGCACTTGATTGAACATACAAAAAGCCAAATGGCTAAAAGCCTCATAAACCTGCACAAACAGGGAAGCCAGTGAGACAATGTCATGTAGACCACTTATATAAGAAAGTACACAATACTATGAAATACCTTCTGCAGATTTTCAACACTAAATCCATCCAAGTAATCCAAAATACCTAAATTTCAGAACAAAGAAGACATTAGGAAATCTTGGAAACAGATCACTTCAGAAAATGCACATGAATCTAGAAAAAAAACAAGGCACCAATTATATGAGAAGAAAGAGGAATCAAATCTTGTGCAAATTTGGAGGCTAGCAGAGTCATAGTCTCCAAAGCAAACTGAACTTTGGAAGTTACACAATATCCAACATGAGTAACTAGTGCACCTAAAACCTGCAAAGAAACCACAACAAATAGCTCCCAGAATCTTGTTCATCATTAACTAGTTTATTTTGAAACTGCTTACTTCCTATCTTGAGTAAATATCTATGAATTCTTCAAACAATTGTTGTATTGTCCCCTCCACAACAATCCCCTAGACCAACAGGGCAACGATTAAAACAGCAAAACAAACATAAATGTTTATGGCAAAACTTGTTAAACCTCATATATCTTCATTTTGTCTTCAAGCTTTTCGCACAGGACTCTATTAAGTTCTTGTACATCATGTTGCATGAAAGAATCATATGTATCCCATCCAAAAGACTTGGTCAATTCTTTAGTTGCAACACTGCTGTCATTATATTGAAGCTTATAGAATAAACTATGTAACGCCAAAGGAATGCTTCCTGAGGGCATGTCATTTTTAGTTGTTGGCATATGGTACACAGCCTGATGTCAACATTCCAAAAATAATGTATTTCCATCTATATAAAATTGACATAATTCATAATGACTTAGGGAAACATGAAACACATTTTGACCTTTCTAAAGTAAGGAATATGGTAGAGAGTTTGAAGAAGAGAGTTCATGTAACATGTTGCTCCTTGGTTCTTAAGTCCAACATAACCAGTCTCCTTCTGAAGAAGAGAGGTTGTATCATTCACCTAGTTCCAATAATGTATGTTAAAACTATATTGAAAACAAAAATAATATCATGAAGTATTCAACAGCAGATTGAAATATGAAAAAGGTATAAGGTATCATTTGAGTTACCTTTTTTGAACCTTATACTGTCTCGTATAATAAGGAGGAGGTCTTGCATGTCCTTTGTCAGATGCCTCGGGCCCAGCTTTGTGTCCATGTTTGTGACCCCCTGTCCCACAAGGAGGTGCTTTTTATATGCGTTTTGGCCGACCTTCTCCGCACTCGCAGGTAACTCAACAGCCTGGTCGGCACCAACATGTGTTGAGTCGATGCCCAAAGAAGGGCCATGAGACGTCATCGTGGGAGGGTGGCTCCTACCGCATGTCAGGAAGGGTTGGATCAATACCCGTGTCAAAGGATGGAATGGGTGACAATTCAGGAAATGATCGTGGGGTGGGTGGACGGATGTCAGACCCAGGACATAGATATGGGGTGGGTGGAGGGATGGTGGGGCTAGAGGATGGATGTGGGGTGGGTGAAGGGATGGTGGGGGTAGGGGGAGGATGTGGGATGGGGATGGTGGGTGAAGGGATGGATGTAGGGTGGATGGAGAGGGATTAAGGGTAGGGACAACCCGAGGGGTAGCAACAGGTAGACATCCCGCAAGAACTGTGCTCATGCTTGGGCTCTCGGTAGTTCTTGGCCTCCGAGTAGCCGTTGCCGCAGGAGTAGAAACGTCTTTATTCGGGGCCTCGTGGTCCGGAGGTTGTACATGGCCAATCTCCTACACCGCATTCAGCACATCAATAATGTCCTTGTGGTCCTCCATGCCCACCGGGTGACGGCTTAACAAACGGAGGTATCCTTCAATTTGCACATGGAAAAACCAAGTATATTAGTAATGCAATACCAAATCAACAATGCCAATGAATAATAAAATAAATGTTGGTTCTGAATTGGTTCTGCTAGCAATAATTGCAAATTATAGGGAGACCAAGTGTTACCTTTGACTAAATTTAAATTATCTTTTCTATTAAAGATGTAGCTAGCGGATAGCATAGACAAAAATGCTAATTAAAAATTCAAATGAGCATAAAATTAAAAATGATAAAAATGGGAAGAAGAATGTATACCATAACTCTAAAGGCTGAAATAGAAAATATGACCTTAGAGCATCTCAAATTAGATTTTTAAATCAACAAAGTTGTCTATAAGGTAAATTAACAAAGTTCTCTATAAGGAATCTTAAGCGGACAACAACTTTAAAAGGGAGGTTTGATGCTAAGCAAACATTGGACCACATATATCATGTTCTTTAAACAGTGGTTTCATGCTAAGAAGTACAAGAAGATGTAGAAGACATGGAGAAGTTACCATTAGAATCAATCTAGCACCAAGGACATCGATGAACCTCTGAGTTACCCTTCTGAACCAATCGAAGTACTCATGCTGTGGAGGCATACCACCAAGCACTGCTTCAAAATGCCATTGAAGGCAATTACCCCACTCCATGATATGCACAGCATGTTTCCACATCCAATCAACGTAGACCTTCCCCCTTAAATCAATGGCATGAAGCACGGTGTCAGTGTCAACATCACAGGGAATTTCTTGGATCATCCCAAATTGATGAATGACATGATCCGGTGTATGTTTATCTACTAGGTGAAAACATACAAGCGGTATTGTTGCCATCCACATGGCCCTCCCCGCAACGCACCAAGGCGGAAGGTCCTTTAATTCGGCTTCATACAAATGCCACACCACCTACAATGACCCAAAAACAAGTACGCAACACATTAGACAACTATGTTTATATTTCAAAGTTCACCAAACGTATATCTTGTTCCTAAACATGTTAAACAAGGCATTTTCATACCTAGCCTGGTAACATTGAAGCTATTTGCTAGCGATACATATCCCTCAAGATGTGGGCAGGCCTGTTTTTCTTGTTTGGGACCCACAACCACCTACAACAATCAAAAACAAGGGATCAATATCTAGAACTTTCCAACTAAGATAATGTTATGATTAAAACTATAATGTAATCACATATAACTACTAAGATAATCTTATAGAAATTTACTTAATTAATAATATCACTAGAATAAGAAATAGTCCTTATAAAAAACAGAGCACATACAAGCCACATGACACTCACAAAATTAGAGTATATTAACATAATCATATATATTGAACCTATGTTTAAAATTTTTTTATGTTGACATAAATAATTCCTATAAGCCTTTAAAATAAATAAATAGAATCAAGTTACATGATTGTGGGCTTAGGTAATGATAATATAATGAAAGAATCTATGTATGAGGTAGAGACTTACTTCGGGGATAGTGGACCACGCACCGGAGGACCATAAGCACCTACTAATGGGCCACGCTCAATTGCCAAGCACAAATAAGGGAACCTGGCCCATGCCCAATACTGGACCAACAGTAAGCACCCACCAATCTGACGGGCGTCCTTATCGCTTGCCCCGCATAACTCTCAGCACAACCATGCAAGGCAAGCACTTCCTAATCGTACCTTCATGGATTGTAAAAGTCTTCCAACCGCTACACCCACATTAGATGCACCCTATCGCCGTATTTGTTCATGAATATTGTGTCCCCCAATAACGCTAGGATGTAGCATCGTGCGTACTTATGCAACTGATCCTCTTCAAGATTAGGAGGCAATGGATCAACAACTTGCTCCAAAAGCCGTTTGATGAGAATCCTCCGCCGCAAGTTGCTTATGCTCTTGATTTATAAGTCGAAAGCCAAGGAACTCCCGACACACATTCACCCAATCTTTCCGTGTGCTCCCTGTTATAGCATCACCATCAACAGGAAGCCTGAGAAGAACCTCCACATCTTGCAATGTGATAGTGACCTCACCATGTGGCATGTGGAAGGTGTGAGTCTCGGGGCCGCCATCGCTCCACTAAGGCCGTTATTAGGCCATAGTCAATCTCTCTACTCAATTGCTCGAGGAGTCCCTCCAAATCAAGTGCCTTAATGATGTCAACAACTCAATCATCCACCATTGGCACTCGGTTGGAGAACTCTTCAATTCGACTACGGTAGGTAAGGGACCCTGGATCCTACACAAAACGGAACCATGGATTAGTCAAAACTTGGTTTTCATTCGTACTTTTCTTTTTACAATATTGTGGGCATAAATAGCCACTATACATAATTGGAATGCCAAAGTTTAGGACTACAAATCTCCAAGCCAAGAGAGCAAATATCTAATCTAGGAAACATATATATTTACAATCAATCTATATACTGAAGTCTACCAACTTGGAATTATTTCTAGAATCTTCAACACTCCCCCTCAAGTTGGTGCGTAGATGTCGCTCACTCACAATTTGTTAAGACCATCATGAAATGCTCGACTTGATATGGCCTTGGTGAGTAGGTCAGAAACTTGTTCTTGAGACGAGACATGAGGTGTTTCAATGATCCTTGCTTCTAGTTTTTCCTTGATGAAATGCCTATCAACTTCCACATGTTTGGTTCGATCGTGATGAATTGGGTTGTGGGCAATATCACAAGCTACCTTAATATCACAATAGAGCTTCATTGGGCTGTCATGCTTAATATTCAGATCTTTTAATAAATTACAGATCCATAATAATTCACATATTTCCTTAGCCATTCCTCCGAACTCAGATTCAGCACTAGATAGAGCAACTACAGCTTGCTTCTTGCTTCGCCAAGTGACCAAATTTCCTCCTACAAAAGTGAAATATCTTGTCAGAGACCGCCTATCTTTGATTGATCCAGCCCAATCTACATCAAAGTATCCTTTGACATCTAGATTATTCCCCTTTTTAAACATAATCCCTTTCCCTGGAGATGACTTCAAGTAGCGCAAAATGCGGTAATCGCATTCATATGTTCTTCGCTTGGAGAATGCATGAATTGGCTCATGGCACTTAGTGCATATGCCAAGTCAGGCCGAGTATGTGCAAGATACATCAGCCTCCCAACAAATCTTTGATACCTCTCCTTGTTGGTTGGGACTTGATCAAGATATATGCCTAGCTTCAAATTTTCTCCCATAGGAGTGCTAACTGGACTACATGTCGTCATACCAGTCTCACTTAGTAAATCCAAGGCATATTTTCGTTGAGATAGAAAGACACCTTCCTTTGATCTTGACACTTCAATACCAAGGAAGTATTTCAATGGACCAAGGTCCTTCATCTCAAATTCTCGAGCTAGATGGTTCTGCAATGCTCTCCTTTCTTCCGAATCATTTCCCGTTACTATCATATTATCAACATACACAATGAGACAAGTAATCGTTCCTTTTTTATGCTTCACAAAAAGAGTGATCTGAGTTACTCTGCTTGTATCCAAAAGCTTTCATTGACTTTGTAAACCTTCCAAACCATGCTCTCGGAGATTGCTTCATGACCATATAGGGCCTTTTTTAATCTGCAAACATGTTTTCCACCTTCTAACCGCATATTACATCCAGGGGACAACTCCATGTATACTTCTTCTTGTAGGTCTCCATGCAAAAAGGCATTCTTCCCATCAAATTGGTGCAATAGCCAGTCAAGATTCACCGCCAAGGATATAAGAATACGAACAGTATTGATCTTTGCTACTGGTGCAAATATCTCCACGTAGTCAATTCCATAAGTTTGAGTGTACCCCTTGGCAACTAGTCTAGCTTTGAATCGTTCAATGGTTCCATCTACCTTGTATTTGATGGTGAAAACCCACCTACATCCAATAGGTTTCTTTCCTTCAGTCAACTCGACAACTTTCCAAGTTGAGTTCTTTTGAAGTGACTTCATTTCTTCATTCATAGCTTCCTTCCTCCTAGGATCTCCCAGAGCTTCCCGCATGTTAGTAGGAATAGATACAGCAGATAATTGATTCGCAAATGACTCACTTTCTTTTGACAGTCTATGGTAGGATACATAGTTGCTCATGGGATACTTAGGATTGGAACTAAAAACAGTTCATAATTAACTCTAGGTATACCTCTAGTGGCTCGATTAGGTAGTACTTTTGGAAGGAATTGAGATTCGGAATGTACTTGGGGTTTTACCTAGGGTTCAAGAAAGGAATTGACCTTAGAAAACAATTGGTTAGATGGTACTTGAAGTGGAGTCGCTTCCATCCGATTCTGATTATTTTCCCCATTCAAACTAACGCCTGGTTGCTCGAGAACAAAGTTGATCACGCAGCATGGTTTCCTCCACTGGACACACAGTTTCCTCCTCTGAACACTCACCACTTGTATCCAAAAATTCACCACTTGTATCCAAATGGTCCAAAGAAGGATTTAGATTTAGAGTCTACAATTCATTTTGTCTCCCCACTTGAATTAAGGACTCGGGAACAAGATAGTACATGTCGTTTTCATGAAAGACAACGTCAAGGGTGACAAACATTTTCCATGATGGGGGGTGATAGCAGCGGTAGCCTTTCTCAAGTGAGGCATAGCCAACAAAGACACATCGTAGGGCTCGTGGTTTCAACTTATCACGCAATGGCTTAGGAAGATGTACAAATGCCATGCACCCAAAAATTCTAGGTGATAAATTCGGAGTAGTAGGAGCGATTCTTCGTTGAATGAAGAACTTCAAAGGGAGTCTGAAAATTCAACGAGCTGGAGGGTACACATTAATGAAGTAAGCCGCAACACCGAGCGCTTCACCCCAATAACTAGTGGGCATGTGAGCTCCAAACAAAGAGGCTCGTACAACTTCAAGTAGGTGGCGATTTTTGAGCTCCGCAATCCCATTTTGCCGAGGGGAATAAGGGCAAGTTGTCCGGTGAGATATGCCATGTTCCCGTAAGTACTTCTTCAGGTCCTGATTAACAAATTCTCCACCATTATCGGTCACGAAGAACTTGTATGTGAGATTGGTATTGAATGGTGATCATCTTATGAAATTTCTATAATAAGGAGCTAACTTCATTTTTTGATTTCATCAAGCAAACCCAAGTCATATGAGTGTGATCATCAATAAATGAGACAAACCAACGAGAACCATTCAAGGACGGGTTTTTGGCTGGCCCCCATACATCAAAGTGAATCAACATAAAAGGTATTGGACTTTTATTCATACTCAATGGGAACGATACGCGGTGACTTTTTACAAGTTCACAAATACTACATATGAAATCTGAAGTATTTAATTGAGAAAACAACTTTGGGAACAATATTTTTAAATATCCAAAAGACGCATGACCCAAGCGCCTGTGCCATAACCAAATTTCTGAGGACTTGTCAATTTGATTCGCTGAAAGAGCTTGAGCCAACCGATGTGAGCTAGTAGGCTTCAGATCCAAATAGTACAACTTCCCCCTTCTAGTACCACAACCAATCGTTTTCCAAGTTCGAATGTCCTTGAAAACACAAAGGTTAGGCCAAAAAATCACAACACAATACAACGCACTAGTTATTTGAGCGACGGACAATAAATTATGGTTGAGGGAAGGTACAACTAAAACAAAATCATGATTCAAATTATCCGAGAGAGGAATTGAACATTCTCCAATCACAGGTGAGGGATTGCCATTGGCGGTAGAGACTATATGTGTGGTGGATTGTTTCATAGACGGAACATGCTAATCACAAAGGTCATGTGATCTGTGGCACCAGAATCAATTATCCATGTACTACTACTACTATCTAATGCAGAAGTGTGGAAAACCTTACCAATGTTACCTGAAGTAGCAATTAAAGAGGAAGCTTCTGCAACATCATTGGAAGGTTTGGTCACAAAGAATATAGAGGCTTGGTGGTTGTGGTTTGGCTTTGAATTGCACTTGCGCGGTGCCTTTGCTGGATCCCACCAACTGGATAGCCAATTAAGTCATAACACATCGTGCCTTTGTATGGCCTGTCTCACCACAAAGGAGTGCACAAACGTTCGTGTTTGGCAACACCTATTTCATAACCGCCTTCCGAGATCGTGCTTGGTCGAATCGCCTCTTTTGAGCGGATTGTCGAGGCCGGGGCTTAAAGCGTCAAGCCATTAGAGCGGAAGACTCGGGATTATCGGGTTCAGCATTTAAGGTAGCTCGGTGTACAGCATCTCGATGGACATAGGCATAGGTGTCGCCGAGGTCCATCAAAGGGTCCTTCCGAAGAACCTCACCTCTAATTTGTTCGACTCTGCATCCGCACCACTAAGAAAGATGTGCACTCTCAACCGTGCAACAAATTTCTTATAGGTGACAATATCATCGAGATCCTTCATGATAACTTTATCACGATAATCTAATTCTTGGAAAATTTCGACAAGCTCACCGTAATAAGTTGATAGAGGTTGACCAGCTTGTTTGGTGGTGAAGGCACGCTAATTCAGTGCAAAGAGTTGTGTCTCATCTGATCCATCATAGAATGCTTTGGATAGAGCACTCCATATTTCCCTTGCGGTGCGCAGTTGAAGATAACGCTTCATTATCTCTGGCGACATGGAGGTCAGCAACCAACCCTTGACCTTTTGATTCTCTGCATACCACTTTGCATAGGTAGCATCAGTTTCCTTCGGTGGATCAGTTTTACCCATAATATATTCGAGCTTCTCAAGTCCTGTGAATTGCATCTCTAATATTTGGGACCATACATCATAGTTAACTTCGGAGAGGACAACTTCGGCATGGAAGCCAGAATTTTCAGATTGGATATGGATTACTGGGATTGATGGTTCGAGACTGCAATGGTTTTTCGTAGTAGTATGGGAGTAGTTGTTTGCTCAGATGGAAATTTTCGGGAGGCTCTGATACCAAGTCAAAACTTGGTTTTCATTCGTACTTTTCTCTTTACAATATTGTGGGCATAAATAGCCACTATACATAATTGGAATGCTAGAGTTTAGGACTACAAATCTCCAAGCCAGTAGAGCAAATCTCTAATCTAGGAAACATATATATTTACAATCAATCTATATACGGAAGTCTACCAACTTGGAATTATTTCTAGAATCTTCAACAGGATTAACATATGACAAAAAGTGCATATACATTGTATGAATTAAATGCGTGTACATTCGTTAAATTTTTAGTACTGTGTTTTACCCGCCCATTCCAAATAGCTTCTAACTGATGGGTGGGCTGCAACTTCAACACCGACGCATCAATAGGGCCAAGCTGCATATAGTCAATCCGTCCGGCAGATTTGCAAAGAGCCATCTTACCGCACAAGAATGATAAGCGATTAGCACGTAATAGACATGATTGTGAAAAAAAAAATCTAAGAAATATTCTCAAAAAACAACTACCAATCATCACTCTTGTATATTACACTCATCATGAATCCTATATGACATGGTAAAGTGAAGTAAATCAACGTTATGATCCAAAGATTACTCTGCATTGGGCTGTTGTTTTCTCCTTCACCTGCTACACAAGGGAGTGCTAGATGGAATAAATACATAAAGTAGAGGATTGAGATGAATATTACCATGAAAGCTGAGATGGTGAGGGTCAAGAACAAGACCCTGGCTTTGGTGAAGAAATATAATAATTCAACATAACCTAAATAAAACATATTCCACTGACCCCTCAATAGAAAACCCCCAAAATCACGTTCTCACAATGCAAAATCTCAAACACCAATTAAACTTCACCACGCCACACACAAAATAAGCAAACAAAAGCAACTGCAAATTAGATGGTAATCCAAGATCATAACAAGAACAAATGAAACAATTTTAGCAAAAATAAAAAAGATCAATTGGCACAAATTCTTATAATAGAAAACTAAACTCATATTTATCATAGTACATACACAAATTCTTAAAGAATTGGTTCTCGTATTTCACAAGATAATCATATTCTTAGTTATTACCTTTAGTATTTCAAAGTCCACCTCGTTCCCTTCTTTTTTTGTACTCCTACCCAAAGATGCTAAATGAATCCCTATATAATTCTTTTCTTGCAATTACAAATCCACCAATGCAACTAAATACTAAAACTTATGTTGTTGTTTTCCTTGGTAATGCAATCCACAACAGGATCAAAACCAAATGCTACCCAATAAACATTATTGAGGCATAGCTTTGTAGCTCACTGATATTTCTTGGTGTGCTTACCTTGCATTGAGAAATAAGGTTCAAATCCTCCATTTCCTACTTTGTTGAAACAATTAAAAAAGGAAGAAAAAAAAAATCAAATAAATGAATTCTCAAAAAAGAAGAAGAAATTAAAGAGCTCAATTAATTATTTTTTTGACAAAACTACAACTAGATAATTTAGTATAGGGAAATGTGAAAACATGCATGCCTTTCCTTTCCATTATTATCAAAGAGTAATGATAATTACACACTCACCATACACATACTACCACATGAATTGAATCTTGTTTTAAACTCAATTTCAGTTAAAATTGTTGCTCACACTAATATTTTACCCCAATATTTTTACTTTTGTGGGGAGTGATGGTTAAATAATAACCTTGAGTTCAAATGTCCTAGCAACAAGTTAAAGATATGGTCTATATCATCAAATTTCAGAGGAGTAAGGGACTTCAAATCCAAAACTATCCAGCCTTGCTCTCAAGCTTGGATAAACTTTCATTATCAGTGGCCAACCCTCAGCATTCCCATAATCCTTAAATAAAATTTCACTATGGATATTTGATAATATTATTAATACCATGTTCTATTTAAAATTTTATGAAATTTCTCTATGGTGCAGTCATTTATCATATTAGAATTGATCATACTGCGAAAATTCATGGAGGCAAGGCTTGGTCGAGGGATGAGATCATTTATGCTATTACTTGAGATGTTAGATATAAATTGTTTTTGTGTAAGAATGTAAGAGATAGTATTAAAAACAGTGTGTTGTGTAGTTTGTGGGGGTGTTCCTTTGTGTTTTTTTTTTTTATAAGATGTAGTTTTTGTTGCAACTTTGTTGTCCGGTCTTACTTATTCAACAAAACAAAACAAAACCATAAAAAAGAAAGTTCTAGTTACAGTATGGGGTGATACAAACTCAATAAGAGGGACTAATTCTCAATGACCATCTAGTAGTTAATGATAAGTGCTTAATGGTTCAAAATCAGAAAACACCAATACAATTTGGGACTCCTAATAATTTTAATACGTTAAAGATTTGTTGGCCATTGGTGCATTAATGCAATGTAACAATACAAGGGATTCTGCATAGTTTCGATATATTCTATTACTAAAGTGAATGTTAAGGCATCACTATTAAAAATCGGCATGGCGTTGTCTATAATCCATGCATAAGACTTGGTAAACTCCTGGACTTGGTTAAGGCATTTACTTCACTTGCTCCCACTAGAAGAAATTTTCAAAAAACCAAACAATAAAAAGGCTTCAAAGTTGAGGTTGCTAAAATATGTTCTGATAGAATAAAGAATTAAGAGTAGTTGAGACAATTGATGACTAAAGACACATATTAAGTATATAAAACTACAACCATTGACTATTTCTATTTCCTATGTTTCTCTTTGGGATACACTCATTGGAACCTACTTCCTCAAAGATTCGAGCTCAGGTGTGGTTGGGTCAAAAACAGATACAAAATTATTATCCCTTTTGGTCTTATCTATATTAGTTGTACAAACTACAAACATAACCTTCACAAAAAGTACTTTGTCTTTCTATTGTTTAAATTAAGTTTATTTTCATTATTCTTGACTAATAATCCTTTAACAAGATAGTTGTACTACAAATTAAGTTCACCTTTTTTTTTTTTTTTTGGTTCAATTTGAACATGACATGAAAACTCATTCATGTTTTTTAATGTATATTATATTATATTATGGGCTTTAGGCCCAATTACCTTACTTGTACAACACTTTACTTGTACCACACACTTACGCCTCCTATATAAGGCTCTGATGTATATTCTCTTATTAAGAAATACAATACAATCTTCCAGTATTTCTAACATGGTATCAGAGCCACTGCTCTAACCTTTTCTTAGCAGTCTTGTCTTTATTAGTGTGGCTTTCTTTTTAACAACGCTTCCGCCATCACACCGCCGCCGCAGCCTCTCGCCGTTGAACTTCCGACGTCATCCAGCCGTCGTCCTTGTGTTCCGAACCTGCAGCCGCCGTCGTTAAGGAGTTTCACACCGCACGGACCACTGCTGTTTGCATCGCCGCCGCAATTATTGCTCCGATTACGATTTTGAAGGTACCACCGAGATCGTCCGGCGCCGATCTACACACTCGTGGAAGCCTCGCCGCCATCGAAGATCGCACGCGCCCCCACGCGCCGTTCAAAGTTGCTGTTCCGTCGATCACGCGCCACACGCGCCACCACGCGCTACGCCTTCTTTTCACGCGCCTCCACGCGCCGTCATGCGCCATCATGCGCCTCCACGCGCCTCAACAACCTCGGCGACGTCAGCCCTAACAGCTTGCTTGCGCCATCGCTATGCGTCATCTGCCGACGTCACCTTCTGTATTTGACCGTTGACTTCAGGCTGACCGTTGACTTTGACTCGGCCGTTGACCGTTGACCGTTGACTTTTCCAGGGGTTGACTTTTTCACCCAGGTTTCTCCTTACCCGCCACGCGTAGATTTCATTTTTGCTGTCTGTTTTTGTTGTTTCCTTGGTTGTAAGTGGATCTATAAGATCAAGACTCGCTCTGATGGGTCCATTGAGCGCTACAAGGCTCGTCTTGTTGCAAAAGGTTTTACACAGGAGTATGGGATTGATTATGAAGAGACTTTTGCTCCAGTTGCTCGTATCTCATCCTGTTCGTGCCCTCTTAGTCGTTCTTCTTTGCTAGTAAATGGGATCTTTTTTAGATGGATGTTAAAAATGCTTTCCTTAATGGGGATTTGAGTGAAGCGGTCTATATGCAACCTCCTCCTGGTCTCTCTGTTGACTCAAACAAGGTTTGTCATCTTCGACGTGCACTTTATGGTCTTAAACAAGCTCCACGAGCTTGGTTTGCCAAGTTCACTCCACTATTTTTCGCTTGGGTTACACTTTGCCAAATCCGTATGATTCTCGCCTTATTTCTTCATCGTCTCGATAAAGGCACCATTTTGCTTCTTCTATATGTGGATGATATGATCATAATCGGTGATGACCTCGGTGGCATTCAAGAACTCAAGGATTTTCTCGATCGACAATTTGAGATGAAAGATCTTGGACATCTCGATTATTTCTTGGGTCTTGAAATTACTCAATCCACGAGATGGTCTTTATATTACTCAAGCCAAGTATGCTTCGACCTTTTATCTCGAGCCGGACTCACCGACAAAGAAGACTGACACTCCGGTTGAACTTAATGCGCATTTGACACCCTCGGGGAAACCATTGTCTAATCCTTCTCTTTACTGAGCGATTGGTTGGCAGCCTAGTTTATCTCACGATTACTCGTCCCGGACATCTCCTATGCTTTGTTCATCGGGTGAGCCAAGATGTCTGCCTCCGCTCCACGATCTACTCACTATGTCATTGCTCTCGCATTCTTCGATATCCGAAGGGCACTCTCTTCCATGGCCTTTTCTACTCGGCTTAGTCTCCTCTTGTACTTCGTGCATTTTCTCGATGCTTTGATTGGGCGGGGATCCCACCGATCGCAGTCCACTACAGGTTATTGCTTTCTCCTTGGTTCTTCTTTGATTTCTTGGCGAAGTAAGAAACAAACTTTTGTGGCCCGCTCTAGTAATCGAAGCAGAATATCGTGCCCTTGCCGATACCACATCCGAGCTCCTTTGGCTACGATGGCTTCTTAAGGATTTGGGTGTGTCCACCTCCTCTGCTACTCCCCTTTATTGTGACAACCAGTGTCATTCATATTGCTCACAATGATGTCTTTCATGAACGGACTAAACACATCGAGATTGATTGTCATTTTATCCGTTATCATCTTGTCCATGGTGCTCTTAAGCTCTTCTCCGTCTCCTCCAAAGATCAACTTGCAGATATCTTCACCAAGTCACTTCCTAAGAGACGCACTCGTGATTTAGTTGACAACCTCAAGTTGGTCTCACATCCACCTTGAGTTTGAGGGGGTCATTAATGTATATTATATTATATTATGGGCTTTAGGCCCAATTACCTTACTTGTACAACACTTTACTTGTACCGCACACTTACGCCTCCTATATAAGGCTCTGATGTATATTCTCTTATTAAGAAATACAATACAATCTTCCAGTATTTCTAACAATGTTAGACAATACTGATTTTAGAGAGAAAGTATATATATTACCAACATCTCTAAAATCACTAAATCAAAGTATATTTTCTCCAACAAAGGACTAAAATTAAATCCTCGGTAACCTAGCAGGCCAATGTTATTGTAATTGTTAAAAAAAAAAAAACAAAAAACAAAAAAAAACAAAAACAAAAACAAAACAAAACAGGAAATCAAAGCACAAAGGCAAAGTACTAAGGGATTAAAAAAAACAGAAAAAACTATAAAGCAAAGAAATTACAACTATTTAACAAAGAAATTACAACTATTATAAAACTTTTGTTTGCTATTCATAATATATCCACTTTGGATTTGGACGTTTGGGAAGAAAATAAGTTTCAAATCAGTGTAATGAACTAGGGGATACCTTCTTGAAGGAATTTCTTGACTAAATAATTTCTAAGCAAGCTTTCATTGCCACCACCCTAGTTTATATTTTGCTATATCCTCTCAAAATGATTGAGAGAGAAGAACAGTTTTGATAATTGATATATGATCCGACCACCTAAAAGGCAAAATATTTTGAGACATAAGAGCCAACACATATTGACAATCTTCTTTTTTTCTCATTTGCTACGCGTTTATTAAGCACGTGAGTAGCACATTCTGCAGAGAGACATCTACTTCAAAACATGATTCATCTTCTCTTTGCTGCTTGTTGCATGACATCTCCACATTACTCCCACACCACCTAATCCTATGTTCAGCAATTCCTACAGAAATTTTCAGTATTCTAAACCTCCTATTAGTCTCTCTCACACTTGCACTCTTCCTCAAGAACCAAGCATACCAACCATTCAAATTCAAGAGGTAAGACACAAATCTGAAAGTTTGCATGATCTTCTTGTATCTCAGCATAGTGTATTAAGTTTGCATATTTTTATTTTTATTTCTTTGGTTAAGTAAATTGTTTAAAAGTTGTTTCTCTTAGTTGAGAACTTGTATGCCATGTTGGTTGAGTAGAAAAGTATGTGCATGTTGAAGGAAAACTATATTTTTGCTCTATTTCGGATTCTAAACACAATTGGGCATGCTATTTGGTTGTCTAATATAATAAAAATTTGTGGATCTTATACTTGGTATTATTCAATGATGAGTGTAGTGTGTGTGTACCAATTTCCATGTTGAAAGAACTCCATTTGAGCATGTTTTACAAATTTACAAGACTAATGTGCACTGTTGTTTCCTATACAGATTATGTACAGCTTGTGATTAAAAATTATGTTAATTTCTATAGACTAAATTTTGAGACCTAGTTTGAATTGTATGAAATATTACATCCATTTGTTTCAAATGAATCAAGTATCAAAGAAATTGGACTAGTATTGAATGTTTTATGAGTTTTTCATTCTAACTCTTAATCTATCTTTGACGGAATTGAGTTTAATGGCTTGTACAAATTTTAATTAATCATTGAGAAATGAGACTGAACTGAAATTTATAGAGTATGAACTAATCATATGTATGGTTGTTCATATTAAGTTTTATGCCAATTGGAGACTTTTAAGTAAGTTAAATTAAGTTCACAAGTAGACTGATTTACATTAACTTGAATCTGTAAGAGTAATGAAATACTAAGAAATTAGAGACTTAAAAGCTTGGTTTTGGATTATTAGATTAGATTTTCATTTGATGTCACTATCTATTGATATGTGTTTTAATACTTGAGCAAATTTATTATGGCTTGATTCAATGGTTTAATACCTAAAAGAAACATATGTACTTCAAGATCCCAACAAGTATATAAATAAATAAGTATATATATATATATATATATATATATATATCTCCAATTTCTCCATTCTTAGTAACAATTTACCATAACTGACCAAATCAAACTTGGATCAAAGTAAATTTTGATCAACAAAGCACTAAAATTAAATCTTCAACAAATATAAACAAACCTAGAAACATAATCCGATTCCACAAACCAATTCAATCTCAAAAAACAATAAAGCTTTGATCTTTTTTAACAGTTCTATTAGAAATTCAAAACAGAAAGCAAAATAGAAAAAAAACGAATTGAAGCCAAAGTTTCTTTGATTTTTCCCACTGTTTCTTGGCAACCAAACAAAGAAACACACTTTGAAGCGACTCACCTATTTTTTTAGAGAGACCGTGTAGACTCAAGGAACTCAAAGCTCTGTGAGTGAGAGTGGAGACTTTATCAAAGCTCTGTACACCTCGCTGTGGCTTTTAGCGATGAATGTGGAGACTTTCGGCGAAGGTGATGAATGTGAAATAGTGGAGACCGAGTGAGAGAAAAGGGTCGGTGAGAGAGGCACTCAAAGGTTTCATGTGAGAGTGAGAGCGTGAGACTAGTCTGTGTGAGAGAGAGGGTGAGTGAGAGTGGAGAGTTACAATGAGAGGCGTTAATTTTGAAAAAACCCCTATTTGAAATTGAGTCTTAGAGACTCGGTTTCCAGGTCTTCCAAGTGATTCAACCACGTCACAACCAGATCGCCACATGGACACCACGTGGGAAATCAAGTCTTAGAGACTCAGGTGGACGCCATGTGGAAAAAAGCCACATCGGATCTAAGCAGATTATGAAAACCAAGCCTCAAAGACTCAATTTATAAGCCCAAAATCGAGTCTTTTAGACTCGAGATATTAGTAAATAATATACTTTTAAAACCGTGCCTACTAACTAAATAGTTGGGAAATCATGATTAAATTCCAATTTTGGTCTAATTCAAAAATAAATAAAAGAAAAAGAGGAGTATAATTGCCTTTGGTAAGGGAGCGTGTTCCTCTTTAGGTTGAAAGAAATTGATGTATAGTCGTGATTGGTGAGGTGAGTGCGTTTTGAAGGGAAGCAAAATTGAAAGAGCATGTGCTGCATGTCTACCTTTTACTTAAAAAGAGAAAAAAAAAAAAAAATATATATATATATATATATATATATATATATATATACTATCTACTAACTATATAAAAAGAGGCAATGCCTCTACAGTGCTCCTTTTGGTTTAGTTAGTCTTTTTTTATTAAACAGTTGCTACAGTGCCATTTTGGTTTGTTTAAGTGGCACTATAGCTACAGTAGCTACAACTTTTTTTTTTTTTTTTTTCAGTCTTCCGTTTGTA
Organism: Quercus dentata; assembly: GCA_028216015.1. Classification (NCBI taxonomy): domain Eukaryota; kingdom Viridiplantae; phylum Streptophyta; class Magnoliopsida; order Fagales; family Fagaceae; genus Quercus; species Quercus dentata. The sequence goes on along the minus strand of CP116452.1, from coordinate 69,583,919 downwards.
CTTTTTCTTCTTTTAAATATTTATAAGAACTTACATATATATTGTTATACTGACACAACAAATTTCATAATATTTTCACAATTATTGAGATTTCAATTTCTTATAAGTCAAAATAAAATAATAAAATATGAAACTATGACCAACCACAATTGAAAATAAATATTTTGTAATAATGTTATGACACTTGTTGGGTGAATGTGTAAAAACTACAATACTTTTGGTTTGTTCAATATGTATTGTTCATCATGTTTTTCTTTTCTTTTTTTCCAATCATCGATTTGTGCTCTTTTTTCTATATATAAAAAGAGCGAATAGGCTCATGAATAGTGTTATGAATAGTATTTTTGGTTTAATAACTTGCCTTCCCCCCTTTTTTTTTTTTCAAGTTCACCAACTTGGTTTGAGCTTTTTTTTTTTTTTTTTAAGGATCTTTATATGTTTATTTTGTACTTGTAATGTAAGTTTACGTTATATATACACATAAAGTAGCAAATATTATATACATTTAATAAGCTCTACTACAGTAGTTACAGCGCTCTTTTTTTTTTTTTCTTTTTTTTTTTCAGTCTTCCGTTTGTACTTTTTTTTCTTTTAAATACTTATAAGAACCCGCATATATATTGTTATACTGACACAATAAATTTAACAATATTTTCACAATTATTGAGGTGAAAATTTCTTATAAATCAAAATAAAATAATAAAATATGAAATTGTGACCAACCACAACTGAAAATAAATGTTTTATGAAAATGTTGTGACACTTGTTGGGTGAATGTGCAAAAGTTACAGTACTTTTGGTTTGTTGAATATGTACTGTTCATCGCTTTTTTTTTTTTTTTTTTTCAGTCACCGATTTGTACTCTTTTTTCTATATATAAAAAGAGCGAATAGGCTCATAAATAGTATTATATTTTTGGTTTAGTGACTTGCCTTTTTCCTTTCTTTTTTTTCTTCAAGTTCTCCAACTTCGTTTGAGCTTTTTTTTTTTTTTTTTTAAGGACTTTATATGTTTACTTTTATGAATATTATTTTTGGTTTAGTGAGTTGCCTTTTTCCGTTTTTTTTTTTTTTATTTTTTTTATTTCTTCAAGTTCACCAACTTGGTTTGAGCTTGTTTTTTTTCTTTTAAATGATCTTTATATATTTACTTTCTACTCGTAATATAAGCTTACATTGTATACACACAAAAAGTAGCAAACATTATATACATTTGTAAAAAATAAAAAAAAAAAAAAAATTGTACAAATTTACATTGTAAGTGCAATGTATATTTCTATATATATATATATATATATATAAAAAGAGTGAATGGAAAAAGCTATAGTAATTTCGCTACAGTAGTTTTAGTTTGTTAAACTTTCACTGTTTTGCAAGTCGCTTTTTTTTTTTTTTTTTTTTTTTTGGTGAATGCATAAAGTTGTAGTATATTTGCTATATTATTTTTGGTTTGTCAAATTCACGTTGTTTCACATTATAATAAAATATTAACATCACAAATTGGCACAATATTTTCATAATTGTTAAGGTGTTAATTCAATACAAGTCAAAATAAAATAATAAAATATTATACTATAACCAGTTACAACTAAAAATAAGAAGTATTGTGAAAAAGAAGTTCTATATCCACAATAATTTTCACAACATTTTCATAACAAATCAAACATGGTAAATTGTTATTGGTTCTAAACTTACCAATGAAACTACTTTTTTGCCCACCAATAATAACTTGTATTAATCTACTACTTATGATTTGTTATGAAAATGTCATGGACATAACATTTTTTTGTGTGAAAAATGTTAAGACATCTTGATGTTATCACAATATTTTCAAAACTGTTGAGCTGTCAATTCTTTACAAGTTAAAATAAAATATAATAAAATTATAAATGTATTATGAAAATGTTGCATCATTCTCTTGTGTTTTTAGAAAATTTTTGTTGCTTTAATCAACTTTGTTGAGCCAAAATTCACTATTCCACATACAATTTTCTTGGGTTGACTTTTTGTATATTTTTTTCTTTACACACAATTTTAAGTAAAAACACATAGTTTTGCACACAAAAACTTAGGAAAAAAAATTTTCATCCTTTATGTTTGGGGTAGTTTACAATTCTTCCTTAAACTTTAAAATCAAGAAATTTTTCCCTTAATATTTTGGAAAAGAGCAAATATGTCATATTGTTATTATCTCAGTTAAACCCTAATAAAAGCTTACGATTCTTAAAATATTTTATTGTGTAATGTCTAAATTACTCACGCTAAATTTTAACATCTTAAAAATTTTCTTTACGTATTTTGAGTTTTAAACGATAAAAATTCTTAAAAAGTTAGAATGATGATATTAGGTGTTTTATTTGTTATCTAAAGAACAATGATTTTCTAGGTTTAAATTTTTAAAACTTATAATTTATCTAATGAAAAATTCGATAACGCATGCCTTTTGTTATCTTTTTTTCATTTTAAATTTCTTAGCAAAACTCATTTGTTTATTGTTGGAAGATGATGATATTCGTTATTATTCTTAGAAGTTTTTAGAGGGTAGATATATTGTCTTTAGCAAGTAGGTACTAAAAAACTATTATAGTTAAATAAATATTTATATTTTAAATAGCTACCCTAACTTTGTAGTTGATCAAAATTCTTAAGCGAATGAGATTAAATTTTTACGACATAATTATCAAAATTCTTAAAATTAATGTCTCTTCTGATTAATGTAAATCTCTATATATTTTAAAAATCAAATGATTCATATCTTTCTTTTGTAATACAAATAAAATCTAAAATTGACTTTAATTACTACTTTTTAAGGCACGTGCTGCCCTAACTAGTGATTCATAAAAATGACATATGTTCCTAACATTAAATCGGATATGTCCTAACAGCAACGACTTAGGGTTTGGGTTGATTTGGGTTTTCCGTTGGGTTTTGTTTTGAGTTGATTTTGAGTTTGGTTTGGGATAGGTTTGAGTTTATTTTGATTTGATTTCCATTGATTTTGGGTTGATTTTGTGTTTGAATTATGATGATTTGTTGTAATGGGTAGTGGGTGGATGGGTGGTGCTAGGTTGCGATGCTACAAGGCTACGTTGGTGATGATTTGGTCTTCCTTTTTCCTCTTCTTCATTCTTCTTTCGCTGGGCATAGAAGATAGTCATGGAATGAAAGAGAGAAGAGATTTGACAAGGCAGAGTGAAGAGAGAGAAAAAAATAATATAATACAAAACTACAAATGTAAATATACACGGTTACTATAGCATTTTTGCATAGGTACAATGTTATAGACCCACTAATGTGGGTAGTTTTTGAGCCAAAATATGTAAAATTCACCATTTTTAGTATTTTACATAGACTGGTGCAATTACTCAAAGTACCAAGGTTAGGGTTTTTTTTAATTATTATATTTTTTTTAAGGTTCCAACTTCAATATTGTGATTTAAAACTTTCCAAAAGATTGACCTAATAATTCTTAATGTCTTATGAGATCTATGAGGTTTTATGGTCAAAATGTTGAAGCCACCTCCAAAATATTCTACCTTGGAAAAATATGTTCTTAGAATTCTAATAGATAACTCTAAGGGATTCATTGTTAAACGCTTCTTTTGAGAAAACTAACTAGCAAGAGTTCTTCTCATAGGATAATTAGTCCTCTGTCATTATTTTCAAAACCGACCTTTAAAGATTTTACCGAAACAAAATATGATGCATGCTACATCACCACTAACAATGATGGGATTTTATAGTTTTTCATTGCTTGTTAACAATGTATTAGCTCTATCATTCCTATTTTACTTTTAAAATCATGGATAAAAATGATACATTATTATTTGTAAAAGAAACCTTGTAAGTATAGGTTTATTGTTATGCATGCAAGCCATCGCTACACAAATATTCATGAACGATTCTTAAATTTTATTCCGCACATATTAAGAGAATCTATGATAGTTCACTGCATGGAATGAAACCGAATTACTCAAAACAAACAATTTATTAATCATAGTGATGGGAAAGATAATTATGGTAGGACAATCGATGATGAAGATGAAGCAATTTCAAAACATGATTGTGTTGATGTAACACTAACACCTGAAGCCTCAATTTCTTCACGTCTAGCATATTGAAGTTCTTCATAATTTTGTTGATTATCAGAAGTTTTTCGAATTCCCTGCAACTCAGTTACAACCTCCCTCATTGTAGGACGTTTCTTTCCATTCAAGTGCAAACATCTTTTTGCAAGATTAGCAACTATGATGACCTCTTCTTTATCACCTTCCCTCTTTACTCTATCATCAAGAATATCAAATAGATAGTTCTCCTTCATTGAGAGAATGAAATAGGCAGAGAGACTTCTACCTTCTTCTGGCCTTGTTGAAGAAACAGGTTTTTCTCCGGTTAAGAGCTCGACAAGGACTACTCCAAAACTATACACATCACTCTTTTACGTGAATTGGCTTGTTTGGAAATATTCTGGGTCCAAATACCCAAAAGTTCCACGAACTAGGGTGGTTACATGAGTTTGGTCAATTGTTACCGATTTTGATGTCCCAAAGTCCGCAACTTTTGCTCTGTACTTTTCGTCTAAGAGTATGTTGGTGGACTTTATGTCTCGGTGATAAATTGGCAAGGCAGCTGCTGAGTGTAAATAGAAAAGAGCTCCTGCAACTTCGGTGGCAATCTTTAAGCGCATATCCCATGTTAATGGAAAATCTCCATTTTCTTCATGGAGATATTGGAAAAGTATCCCATTAGGGATGAATTCATAAACCAACAAAGGAATTTCTATCTCCAAACAACACCCAATTAGCTTTACCACATTTCTATGGATAATTTGTGAAAGAATGACAATCTCATTAATGAATTGATCAAGATTCCCCTTGTGCACTATGTTGCACTTTTTAATTGCAACAATTCTTCCATCACTTAACATTCCTTTGAAAACTGTACCATAGCCACCCTTACCAAGTATTCTACTTTTGCTAAAATTGTCTGTTGCCTTTTCTAACTCCTTGGAATTGAACAATTTTGTATTTTCAACATTGTTTTCATTTGAAGATAATTGCCTTTCTAACAATAAGCCGCCATTCTTTTCGAAGAATTTTTTCTTAAGGTTGATTTCACTTCTCTTCTTTATCACTTTGCATAAAACCAGTGTAATAGATATTAGAAATAATACTCCCATTGCTCCAATACCTGCATAAGTCAAAAAATAAAAAATAAATAAATATCAAATATCAATGTTATATATATATATATATATATATATATAAATTATGAATGTGTAAAATAGAGTTTGATAAGAAATGCCCTAATTTTTTTTGTAGAAGTTACCAATTTTTCCAAATTATGTTCCCACAATCCCACACTTTCCTAAAGTCTATGTAAGTGTTAACTTCCAATTAATCTATATATATATATAAAACGGAAGCTTTTGAAGCTCCCACAATTTTCCACATCATCATTATTTTTAAAACATTAACATTATAAAACAAAAATTCTGTTTTTAATAATTATTTCTCCGCGACACTCCTTCCCCTTCCTTATAAAAACCCGATCAACTCTTTCTCTTTTCCAATTTTTCCTTCTTCTCCGTTCTTCTGCATTTATTAATCTTCTTTTGCTTCTTAGGCGTTTCCTTTCTTCGTCAGTCACTGGTGCCCAAAACCAAAAGAAATCAAAAGTCTTAGATTTTTCTTTTCCAATAAAGTCATCTACCAATATGGCGACGCTACCCCTGTCTAAAAAAATATAACTTTTTAACTATTCTCATGTCTAGGGACAGACCTAGGCAGGGGCAAGGGGCTTGGGCCCCCGGGCCTTAAGGAAAAAAAAAAAAAGAAAAAAGTTTAGGTTATTTTTTGAAATTTTATATTTCAAGAAAATCTTGATCTTCTCCCCTACAATTTTATGCTTCAGGATGCGCTCCCTTTCAGTAGTGGCTATTGGTCAATTTGTAGTACCAATGTGGGTTTGTAGTACCAATAAATAATTATAATCACGCGCGTGCTATGATTATTATTATTATTATTAATATTTAATTGCATTATTTATTGGTACTACAAACCCACATATTCATATATTAAGTTCATGTACCGGTCTTCTCAACAACCACTCATGTACTTTTATTGTATATTAGAATTTATATTATAGATTAAATCGGTATAATATTACATAAATTTATAAAAAAGTGTTCAATATATAACGTTATAGACATTCATTTTGTTTATAATATAAATCTATTTTATCATGATAGTATAATGTAAACTAATAATTTTATTATTATTATTATTATTATTATTTTTAACAATTAATAATAATAATCCATTGATTTTGATATATCATAATGAAAGTTATGATATAGAAAATACATTTGAATGATTGTCTTTATATTTATTTAAATTATTTTGGTTAGTTTTTCTATTTATGTTAATTTATTATATTTATCTATATTTTAAATAACTATTAAATTAATTATGATATCATCATGGTTCGACCTCGATCGACCTCGAAAATCTTGAACCTTTTCCTTCTCCGGTTCTTTGAACGGTCTAAGTTTCAAAACCATGGTATAGGTAACCCCACTATTCTATTCCATTCCAAAATTCGGCCTGTACCAAAGATTCAAGTTGAAATTTTGTCATTCCAAACAGAATATGAATTTTTGAGCTAAATGAAGAATGTGTTTTCACTGAGTAGTTTCTTTTGGATTTGATGGTGCGGACGTTAGAAAAGAAAACCGATTAAAAAAAAAAAAAAAAAACACACACACACACACACACACACAAAAAAAAAAAAAAAAAAAGTTGAGCGAAGAAGATGAGATGAAGGAGGAGTGTTATATAGATTTGCAGATGCTTGAGTAGTCCGAGAAGAGGGATGAAAAGAGTTAAAAAAAAAAAAAAAAAAAAGAGATGACATTTATGACACTTGGGGGTAGAAAAGAAGTTTCTAGGAAGGTATTTCCTTTACAATGCCATCACATGCATTTTTATTCACAAAATTGCCATTACATCATTTTTATAAAAATATTTCTTTTAAATAAATAATCAGATAATCATTTTTAAATATTTTAGCTTAACTATAACAGTAAATAAATTCCAACATAAAAAAAAATAGTAAACAAATAACTTTATTTCAATTCAGGAAAAAAAAAAAAAAAAAACTTATTTCAGCCCAAAAATAGTAGAAGTAATAACCATATTATTATTGTCTAAAGTCTAATTGAAATGCAGAAAAAAAAATTGCATAGGTGATAGCTTAAACTCTTCATTCATTGTTTTTTTTTTTTTTTTTTTTTAAGTAATAGCTTAAATTCTTCATTCATTATTGGATTTTTTTTTCCATAATCAATAGTTTTCCGTGCATCGCACGGGTTAGCGACTAGTTTATATAACAAATGTAAAGGATGTTTTTAGCTTAAATTTTCAAGTAATTAGTATATATGTGTAATGTCCAATTGTGTTCCAATTAACAAAAAACCTCTCTTGTGACAACACTTTCTGAGTATAGTCACCTTCATCCTTCTAAAGCATGAATTGACTGTTTAGAGTTTCTTGTTAACATCTTTGCCTCAAACTTTTATAACTTGTTTAGCTTCTCCCTTGTCCTAAACTTTTGTTAAACCTAACAGCCAACTCTTCTTCACCTCGTTACCAACCAAAATCACTTTTCTATTCCCCCCCCCACCCTTCTTTTTCCACCCAAAACCACTTTTCTATCCCTCTCTTTATCCTTTTCCGTTTATGTTTCTCTTTTGGTCGTAAAAGATTAACATATACCTGTTTCGTCTATGTTTCTCTTCTGGTCGTAAAAGATTGACATATAGCCGTGACCGTGTGTGTTTGATAGGAAGAAAAAGTTAAATTTTTAAATCATTGCTGACCTCCTTTTAATATATGGCTTAGTTAAGAAAAAACCATAACGAATGTTTGAGTAATGCTAGGACCTTACCTCAAAATCAATCTCAGAAAAATATTTTTATGAAATATGAAAAAGGCCGTGATTTTGGTCCATTAATCGTGATAGATTGATCCAACTTGATGATATGATTTCAGTCAAAAAAAAATTTTTGATGATATGATAGAATCCTCTACATGGGAGGAGGATGAGATGCAATACCATATTGATGGTTGGAAAATAAAAAATAAAAAATAAAAAATTTTGCTTCCAACCATCTGTAAGGTCATTTTCCTTCCAACCATCGATTGGGTATTGCATTTCATGCAATAACCTAATCATACAATATAGACATACAGTAAATATACTCACCAACCGCGAGGTAAATTGTTAGTGATGATCGACTAGTTGGTTGACCGGATGGCGAAATAGCTGGTGAATTAGGAACACATACCCCTTCAACCTTATGGTATCCTTCGATGCACAAACAATGATAACTCCCGACTTCATTAACACAAATTTGTTTTCCCGGGCATATTTTTCCCTCGTTGCATTCGTCAATGTCTGTAGTTACAAAGGTCATTTAAAGTAACTAAGAAGAGTCAATTCAATGCCCAAAAATAAAACATTAAGAAGAAGTATAATCAAAAGAGACAATTTACTTAAACGAAAGGGTTTGACCTACTTTTAGAATTTTTTAAACTTAACGTGTCATTTTATTTTAAATATACAAAGACAGGGTGAGTTTTAATCTTCACTTTTTTATTTAATTAGTAGATGATGTGACAGTCTTTCATTAAAATAAAAGGAAATTCATTTTTAAAAAAGTATTGAAAGTAAAACAAACTCTAAACAAAAATAAAAGTATTGCCTAGCAATTCAATTAGAGACAGATAAAAAAAATTCAAAATTTATTGAAATTGCTAAGTCACGATTTGTATAACATCATTTATACATGCATCCATCATCATCATCATCATCATCATTATTATTATAAATCACAACCTATCAGTTTAAACACTAGTTAAAAAAAAAAAAAAAAAAAAAAAAAAAAAAAAGTAACATTTTCTGTGTAACTAAAATAAGGCAGTATTTTAAAAATTCGTGAAAAATATAAACCTTATATTATTTTTTAAAAAATTGTTGTAGATAAGTAAGTAAATTGAATATATACCTTGGCAACCATCTTTGAGGTATGGGTTCCCATAGTAACCTTTCTTGCACTTGCAACGGTACCCAGGACCAGAACCATTTTTGAGATCAGAACAAGTGCTATTTGCTCCACATATGTAATTCCCTTTGTTCCGAGCAACTTCACACGTCTCGTTACCAATTGCCCAATCGAGAACCATTGGCAAGGTTCTATTGTTTTGTAGACTGGTTAGATAAGCTGAGGAGAAACTGAACTTGTCTTTCTGGATAATAAAGGCAAAGCTGCATGGATTGAAAGACCAGACACCACTGTGGTTATTAAAGCTATCTGCTGTGAAATCAATATCTTTCAAACCTTCAGGAATATCTATATGGCAACACCCAATCCCAGAGCAATCCCCATTTACAATATTGTGTGTGTTGTTACATGCGGACAGGCAGCCGGTTTTAAACGGTTCATCTTTGAGAAAACCATTAAGGAATGCGATAGTGTCACAGCCAACTGCCACGAACTTGTTTTTGGTGACAGAAACCGTGAAACTGGGGACGTGGAGCCGTGGTTCCGTGTTATTTGACAGAGGCGTACCCCACTGGTTGTAACAATTAATGGAGTTATCCATCATGATGTTCATCTCTCCTTCGATGGAAATGCTTGTAACGTCGATGTCCCATATCATTGGTTGAGGTTGGCCGTACGATTTGCTACAGTTGATAAAAAAGTCTCCACTTTCTTTCCAGTAACAACCTTCAGTTGTGCCAAAGGGATATGGAATTTTTACATCCCCACAGCTGTCGGAGCAGTTAGGCAAGGCTAACGGATATGCTATTGCTGCGGCTGCCATTATTGCTGTTAACATCACACCAACCCAGGTGACTAGCACAAGCATCGAATGGAAACCCATAGCCCCACTATTTTCCCACAGGGCATCTAAGATTAGAGTTTTGGAAGTTGGTACGTTTCAGCTTTAGATGCTGTACTTTTTAAAAGCGCGCCCTCCAGGTAGAAAATATGTAGGACTATAAAATTTTTTCACAATTTTTTATAACACTGGCATTGGCTGCACGTGCAAGGTACATGTTGTCCCAGCAGTGAGAAAATTAATATAAATTTTATGTGTGAAATTGTGAATTTTGGCTCACCGAGAACACGAAGGTTACGTGGTTCAGCCTTACGGCCTACATCCACGGAGAAATCCCTTAAGGGCTACATCTTTATTGTATGAGAGTGTAGTACAATAACCTCCTGTGTTACAATGAACCCTAATATGAGTATATATAGGTGACTAAACCCTAGACTAATAGACTTCTAGTACAAGTAGGAGACTTGACTTGCACACAAAGTAGAATTAGGGTTGGGCCTATTACATTGGGCTAATATGAATAATATATATCTCTAACACCCTCCCTCAAACTCAAGGCGGAAGCTCGATGAAGGCTTGAGGTTGGATAAGCATGAGAAGATCACTTGGAGATGCCTTGAAGAATGCCTTCAAAGAAACCACAATGAAGAATGTGCCAAATGTCCAATTTCAGAGCTTCAAATGAAGAAACGGAGGCCAAAATCGGAATCTATGCGAAAATCTGAGCAAGATAGGCCCTTTTGGAAATTTTGACTTTTGGTCAAAGGTCGACGCAAAAAGTCAAAGTCAACTGGTCCAGGTCAAAGTCAACAGTCAAGTGCTCACGGGTCAGGTCCGGGTGGTCCGGGTCGGGTCGGTCCAGGTCAACGATCGGCTAGGTGACGTGGCAGCGACGCGACGACACTGGCGGCGTGGCTAATGACGTGTCGCCGACGTGGACTAGGGCCGACGCGGGCCGTGCTTGCGTGGCTGCCGACGTGGATCGATGGCGTCATCCGGTGGCGTCAAATGACATCAGCAGGAGTGTCCGACGCATGGAATGCGCGTGGCAACGTTACGGCGCGTGGAGGAGAAGCCGAAAACTTGGGAGGCGCGTGGAAGCGCGTGTAAGCTCGTTTGAGGCCCATAATTTCAGGTTTCATAGGTCGGCGGACGAGGAGGCCGACAGGGCGACGCGTGCACCCGTAAGACGATCTAGAAGTCAAGAATCTATGGCGGCGCGTGGGAGATATTCCAGAGGCTATCACAAGGCGCGTGGAGGCGCGTGAGAGTCAGTATGATTACCGATTCTCGAGGCCAAGTGGATCGGTCGACGACAAGGCCGGCTTGGCGGCGCGTGTGGCGAGATCCGAGCCGGGAGTCGAGAATCTTCGGCGGCGCGTGTGAGAGTTCCGAGCCATTGGTGGCGCGTGGTGGCGCGTGCAACCTGCCGTTGGAGGTCGGGTTTACGGGTTTTGGTCGCGATATCTTTGTGGAGCACGTATGTCTTGTTGGTTTCATCGGCGATGGCTTGATGTGCACAAATCGATAGGGAGAGACACCGATTGCTTGGGTTTAAGATCCGGACACAAAGAATGAGAGCCATAGCGGCTGCGAGATGCCGTGGAGTCTAGATCCAGTCGACAAGCATATGACTTTTGATGGTGGTGTGTACATGAGAATCTTCTTTGCTTGCTAGAGATGTTTGTTTGATGCCAAGAACGGAGTTTGGCTCTGATACCATGTTAAATATTAGCATAGAGATGTGTTATATCATGTTGTGTATGCTAGAGTAGATGCAGAAGAGGAAGCATAGAGGAGGAACACTGAGAACACGAAGGTTACGTGGTTCACCTTTACGGCCTACATCCACGGAGGAATCCCTTAAGGGCTACATCTTTATTGTATGAGAGTGTAGTACAATAACCTCCCGTGTTACAATGAACCCTAACATGAGTATATATAGATGACTAAACCCTAGACTAATAGACTTCTAGTACAAGTAGGAGACTTGACTTGCACACAAAGTAGAATTAGGGTTGGGCCTATTACATTGGGCTAATATGAATAATATATATCTCTAACACCCTCCCTCAAACTCAAGGCGAAAGCTCGATAAAGGCTTGAGGTTGGATAAGCATGAGAAGATCACTTGGAGATGCCTTGAAGAATGCCTTCGAAGAAACCACAATGAAGAATGTGCCAAATGTCCAATTTCGGAGCTTCAAATGAAGAAACGGAGGCCAAAATCGGAATCTACGTGAAAAACTGAGCAAGATAGGCATTGCCTTGCAGGCTTGTAGCAATAATACTAGAGACGAAGTATATCAAGGGTTTTTTTTTTTTTTTTTTTTTTTTTTTGAGCAAAGACGATAGAAACTTTTATTAACATCAAAGAGAAGTACACGTAAGACTAGTTTTTAAATTAAACTAGCACTGGAGGGGCAGCACCAACTAAACTGTGGTGTCGCAAGAAAACAAGACAAGTCAGCCCAGGAAAACAGCATAATAATTAATAAAGAAAAGCAAACCCATCCAGGTCCCATATTTCCTTCACTTTTTTTTTTTTTTTTTTTTTTTTTTGAGAAACCTTATTTCCTACAATTGATGATATTCATCCCCCAGCCCCCATAAAACGACAAAGTTGTGATGAGATGGGAATAACATTAATTACTTTCATTTTAATTATTATTATTATTATTAGATTACTAATTGTCTCTTTAAGTTATTAAAAAAATGGTGGATTTAATCATTTAACTGTAGTCTAATTGCCTCCTTCACATATGAACCTAAATTTTTTTTTTTTTAATAAGTGAAGCATAACACATAAGATTTTTAACATTTTAAATTTGAGATAGAATAAAGTCAGGAATCGAATTCAAAGATTTCTTGAATACCATATTAAATTATCAATTATCTCAAAAACTTAAGTTATTTGAAAATAGTAGATTCAATCATTTAACCATAATTCTAACAATTATATACAAATCACAACATATCAAGTCAAATAATTGTGAAAAATATATATAATTTTTCTTTTGTGTAACTAAAATAAGCCACATAATATTTTAAAAATTGGTCCAAAATTTTTTTATCATTCTTGAAAAAAATTCTTATAAATAAGTAAATTGAATACCTTGGCACGTCTTTAAGGTATGGGTCCCACGGTAACCCTTCTTGCAATTACAACGGTACCCAGACCCGTTGTTGGGATCAGAACATGTGATATTTCCCTCCACATATGTACTAAGCAACTTTACACGTCTCGTTACCAACTGCCCAATCAAGAACCATGGAAGGGTACGGTGTCATTGCTTTGTAGACTGATAAGATAATCTGAGGAAAATTGGACCTTGTCTTTTCGGAGAGCATCACCATCAAGTGTTTGATAAAAAATGTCATTTTCACACATTAAAATCTTACTTTATTATTTTAGTACATCATTTTACAACTTATTATTTATCAAATATTCTATTCTTTAATTCTAAAAATTAAAATAATATATACAACACATTAAATAATATATTTATCCAAAACCCAACAAATATACAAATGCACAGCTAGTGGTAGTCGCCACCACCCAAGAACCAACAACCACCGCTACAACCACCGCCACAAACTACAACCACAATCACCGGATCCTCCAACAAATTCCAAATCCAAAAACCTCAACCAAAAAAAAAAAAAAAAAAAACTCAAAATCTTCAGCAAACCCCCAACCCAACAAATCAATCAATGACCAAACTCAACCAACCATTGGCGGCGAGAGCCATGGAGGACAACGAGCAAAGATCGGCAATTGCCTCTAGGCGAGCGGAGCTTGAGATTGGCGAGCGGAGGTTCAAATTGGCGAGCTCTGCTTCAAATCGGAATCGCCTTCTTCTTTGTGACAGGAAAAGAAAGAGAGAGAGATAGTGACAGGAGAGAGAGAGAGAGAGAGGCGCAAGAGGAAAAAAAAAAACCGATGCCACCATGAAGATGCTGGAGAAGAAAGAAGAAGAAAAAGGGAAGAGGGAGTGACAAGAGCAAGGAGCAAGCGGAGGAAGAAAGAAGAAAAAATGTAAGAGAGAGAGAAAGAAAAGTAATAAAGAAGAGAGAGGAATGAATAAAATAATTTTTTTTAACACATCTATCCGTGCGATTCCAAAGATGGAACAAGATCTTGTTCATATGTGTCAAAATTTATAAAATTTGGCACACCTCATGAGAAGGGTTTGTTGGTGTTTGGTGTGCCAAATGTGTCATATTATAGCATTTAACACATTTAACACACCTGCTACAAATGCTCTAATAAAGGTAAAGCTACATGGATTGAATTCCCAAACTTTTGTGTGTTTATTGAAGCTATTTGTTGCCAAGGTAATATTTTGCATTCCTTTTGAAATATCAATCTGGCAACACCCAATCCCAGAGCAAGACTCGTTCACTACATTGCTTATGTTTTGACAGACAAACATGCAACCAATGCCATAAATGAACCAAACTGATCATGAACAATTCGACAACTTGATAAAAACTTCGTTCATGTTTGTTTGTTTATAAATAAACCAAGCTCGAATGTTAGTTTTAAGCTTGTTTAATAAACAAGCCGAGCTCAAGCAAAAAAATTTGTTCACAAACATGCTTGTTGAGCAATTAGGCTTGATACAAAACAATTCAAGTATAGACTCATTTATAAGTTTATATATGTTAGCTAAATGTATTCATTACACATATTCTTAAAGTCGTATTCTCTATGTAATTGGCTAATCCTTTGACAAAATGCACTTTACTTGTTATTTGGTAGTTCTAAGTTGGATTTAATGTATCAAGAAATATGTTGTTCAAAAATATCAAGTGGTTTCATTAAAGACATGAAGATTAATCCAATAAACAAGTGAAGAAAAGTTAGTTCATTAAATCTCAACAAAAGCTCGACGATACTGCTATCAAGGATTAATGAAGAAGCTTGACATAAGCTCGATCTATCGAGATCTACGATTTCAAAATTTCTAGATCTAAAATTCAGCCCATAATGACTTGTTTGATTAGGGTTTCTTTTCTCACAACCCTAATTATATATAAGGCTTACTTTAAAAGTCATCGTGTATGGAAACAAAGACCTAGACTTAGTCACGTACTAGGATTTGTGCAAAGGAGTTAGTTATAAATTGGAGATTTGTGCAACAAAGGAAAGAACAAGATCAAGTCTAATTGGGTATTAGAGCGAAGGTTCAACTATAAATTGGTATTTTGGAATAGGCCAAGGTTGTAGTAAAATTCCTCATACTTGTAATCGCTTGATTATTGATTAGTGGATTCTTGGAAGTGTTGACCTTAAATTCACCCGATAAGGTTTTTGCCTTGTGAGAGGTTTCCCCATTTGTCAACAAATCACCATGTCAATTTAATTTCCGTTGCATTTAGTTTATTTGGTGATTTTTTGATGCCTCCACAATTTGCATGTAATTTGATCTAATTAATCAACTTTGATAATTAAATTAATTAACCGAGGTCAATCTATCTTAACCCAACAAGTGGTATCAAAGCGAGCACATTCTAATTAGGTTTTAATCTTTGCTGTGTGATCCATTGACCCCTGTTGTTATGGATCATGGACAATCGTTGATTATACCTCGTATTTTTTATGGTACTAACTATACATACTGGAAAGTACACATGATAACTTTTTTGCAATCTTTAGATGAAAAAGTCTAGCTAGCTATCGAGGTTGGATGGACTAAACCTACTAATTCGCTCACGTCTTGGGATGATGACAAGATCAAAGCTACAAATTTCAATAGTAAAGCATTGAATGCCCCGTTTAGTGTTGTGGCTAATGAGGAGTTTAAGAAGATCTCATCTGTAGACACTGCATTTTGTACCCCTTAAAACTCGAGCCCCCATTCCCCAATGATGGTAAAATTCTAAAGCCCAATATTGGTTCAGGGCCCAATCAAATTATAAATTGACTTGAGGAAAGTTTTTATGAAAAATATAACTCTTTTATGAATAAAATAAAACTATTTTTGGAAAATAAAGGCCACAAAAACCCTAGGGCTACGTGCGTATGCACGCGTATGTGTGTGCAGTTTGATGTATGCATACGCAGCTAGGGTTCCAGTAGCTATAAAAGGCAAGTTTTTCTGCATTAAAGTTAAGGTTTGGAATGAATCCCACATTTTCTGGGAACCGTTCCAAACCTCCATTTTTCAACTAGAAATAGTGAATTCAAAGAGGGAGATTCTCACAAAATATCCTCAAGTAAATATTTTTTGATTGGGCCTTTTCTGACCTTGATCTTTAAGTTTTAAGATTACTAATTACTTTTGTATTTGATTGTGAATAGATTAACTGAGGAGAACGGTGAAAATCAAGCTTAAAAAGCTACTTGTTGGAGTAATGAGTTCGAACCCTTTTCTTTTCATTTCCTTGTTTAATTTTGTTTTCTATTAATTTTCTTGCTTTGTTTATGTTTTAATATGTTTAGGTAGCTTAGGGTTTAGTAGTTTTTTTTCTTTTAAAGCATGTTTAGATTGTTGGTTTTTTTGTTTTATTTGTTTTAAAATGACAAAAATATTTTATTTTGTGTCTTGCTTTATTTTTCTTGGGGTGTATTAGATGAATTATAATATCTCTCTCTTGATTTAGAACATACTTGATATTGTGGAGAAACATCGAAATTGTGTGTTGCATAACTGAGTGCATGAGCTATTTCTAATTTTGTATGAGTATATACTAGTTTGTACTTGTACTCATGAGTTAATTAAGAAATTTATATTTCTTGTTTGTGTACCCTCTATAGCTTAGTTGAGCATTAAATGTTTTCATGCATTGCATTTGCATTTTATTTATCTAGCATAATGTGTGCTTTTTGATTTTTGATCATAACATAAAAACACAATTTTTTTTTTTTTTTTTGGTATTGCACAACACTAAATGTGTAATTAAGGTTGGCCAATGAAATTTACATTTCATGTATGTGTATCTTGTTTAGCTTTGATGAGTTACTTTTTACACTTTGCTAGTTTGTGCTATTTAGTGCTTAATTGTGTGAGTTGTTTACAGTCTTTGAACAAAAGATCTTGATTTTGATGTCACATTTTTTGATTGTAAGGACTAGAAAATCCTAGGAGAAATGCATAAATAATCATCTCACTACAGTTACTCGCTAATTATGAACACTTGTGTGCAAATTATAAAAGATGTGCTTGGTGAGGTGTAACACTTGCACAACAAGATAAAACGAGGTGTTGAAAAAGAATTAAAAATATATATATGTAACAAGGGTATTTTCTTTTCTATCTCCTATATGCCCATACATGATATCTTTGATTGTGCTCAAATGGAAAAAAAAAAAAAAAAAATGTTTTTACATGATTGCAAGCATGTTTTCTAGGAGATGTGAGAGTTATATGTTGTAACTCTTTGGGTGATAGTCACTTTCAAACCAATGTGATTGATAATGTAGAAAATTTGTTTGATTACTATCTACATATCATATTTTCTGTACTTTGTACACTTACTAGTTGCACACACTACATGCAAATCTATGCTAAACTTAATACATATGTTTGTGTGTTAAGTAATATGGCCATCTGAAATTACTCATTGTGTGATGTTTAATACATTTTCTTTGGGTTGGGTAGAATTTAAAGAGAAAATTTCTAAAAACTTGAGTGGAATATGTTTTTAAAAACTTCTGGAATCATTTTTATGCATTTCATATCATGAAAATTGGTTTTCAGTTGTTTTTTCACAAAAAAAATTTCAAGTTTTTCAAAATTCTAGTTTTTCAAGTTTTCAATCAATTGAACCTGATTCTCGACTGATTGAAAAAGTTGAATTTTTAGGCCAAAACTCACCGCCTCTTTCGACTCTTGTTCGATTCCTGCTCGATCAGTCAAAATTTGTTTAACTGTCCTTTCGATTGTTGCTCGATTCCTCTCGACGGATCGAAATTTGAATTTTTCTAATTTTTTAAGGGTTTGACAGATCGCTTTTGTCCTTTTTCACCAATTCTCTTCAATTGCTCTTGATCCCTTTTATTATATATATATATATATATATATATATATATATATATATATATATATATATATATATATATATATTTTTTGTCTTTTTCCAAGTCAAAGCTTCAAAGGTTTTCTCTCTCATATCGAGTAAGACTCTTTTACCCTTTCTTTTCATTCAAATTACATACATTCATGCATAAATTTGTCATTTTCTTCAAAAATTTTGAACTCAAAGAATTTGGGGTTTTTGATGATTTTTGGTGTTTTTGATTTTGGAATGGTTAATGGGTTTTTGTGTATGCATGTTGTTTACATGATTTCTATGCTTTAAATAAAAAAATTTCATGATTTATGAAAATTTTCGAAATTAGGGTTCATGTGTTCTTGAGGATATTGGAGATTACGTTCAATTGGATAAAATTGGCTAAAATTGACCATTGTTGTTGATTGATTGATTGTTTATAACACATTTTATACCTATTGTGATGGTTAATTACTCAATTTGTGTGTTTTTCAAAAATTAGGGTTTTAGTTTTTCAAAAATTGGGGATTTTTCATAAAACTTGAATTTGGGTCAGTTTTTTCAAAATTATGAGAAACTTGAACATTTTAATGCATTAGTTCATGCATCACTTATGTCTATGCATCATGTAGATTTTGAAGATTGCATAGATACTGTGTTTAATCTCTCTCTAATGCAATCTGCCCTTGGTTTTATGTTTTGTTTTGTGTTTCCTCTCTCTTTAGATCTTAGTAATGGCTCCTAACAATGCTAGGAAGTTTAAATCCAAAGCCAAAAGAGTCTCTGGGTCCTCTTCTGAACCATTTGAGGTCTTTCACTATACTAGGTTTCATGTTTTTCAAGAATTTGATTCCTTGGTTAGGTATACGTCTATTTGGGGTGAGAGACAGGCCAATCTAGATGAGTTAGATCATTCTATGTTTCAAAATCTAGAGTTTAGGAATTATACTGATTAAAAGTTTCTAACAAAAATCTTGCACTAGTATAAGTATTTTCAAGTTAATTCGAATAAACTAATGCATGAAGATATGTATTTATATAGTATTTAGTTCTTTTCTTACATTGCAAATCAATATGATAGTTTAGCGTCACCCAAAAAAAAATTAATAATAATCTTAGTTCCGCCTCTGATCATACACGTGTCTAAGAATATACCACTTAAGTGTAAGGATGAAAATTAGAGTCACTACTTGGTTTGGTTCCAAGAACCACTACTCTTTTGACCTTTATATAAGGCCCTGTATGCAAACATTTTCAATAGAAAATCTTATATGACCAATTAGGGGTGTCCACCTGGACCTTGGACCTGACCCAACCGACTAAACCCGACCGGAACCAACCCACCCGTGATCGATCCAAGAGCTCCGACGGTTGGTGGCTAGTTACAAATCCCAAAAACCGACTCCGACAAGTCGGTTGGCAAGTTCTCTCCTTTAAAACCCTCCTCAACCGACCCAACCATAAAACTTACCAAAATCAAGCAATTCAAGCCTTTTCCAACTAGTTTTTGGTCGAAATAGTTTAGATCCAACAGGATATATACCAAATTTAGGGAGATCTCACTGAATCTAGTGAGATCTCATCTAGATTTGGTGGAAATCTCACCGTTGGGAATTCTTTTATTTTTCTTTTCTAGTGATCTAGTCACATATTAAAAAAGTAGAAGAAGAAGAAGAAGAAGAAGAAAGCATTAGGAGGAGAAGGAGAGATGAGCAAAAAGAATTTGTACTCACCTAATTCACCTGGGAAATGACCGTTTTGGACTAAAAGATCTACATGTTGGATGATGGTGAACATGGACCGCGACATAGGCCAAAACGATGCCACCAAAATATTCCTTTGGTTCCCAACTCCAACTACGTAGAAAAGATAAGTATCAACCATGATAATCGTAACCGGAGGCTCAAGCTAATCAAGGAGATGAACAAATGGAGCTTCCTGTTAGAAAATTGCCTCAAATTCCAATTGTAACTTGGAAAGTCAATTAGGTTTCCTAATTGAAGAAGGAAAAATTAATTTGGGTTTCCTTGTTGTAGAAGGAAAGACTACTCCTTGGTGTGAATATTCTTTGTTAAAGAGGTAATGTATTCCTAATCCAAGATGGAATAGATTCCTTGTTAAAAAGGTAATGTATTCCTAGTCCAAGAGGGAATAGCAAAAAGGTTATAAATAGACAATGCTACAAAGAATTTGATGGCTTTGGCCCAAGGGTTCTCCCTATGGAGAGAGGGAAAATAGAGCATGAAACCAAGAGAGAGAAAAGAGATTTTCAATTGGGAGGAACGCAAGAGGAAGGAGAGTGCAAGGTATTGTCGCCTTCAAGAAGATAGTAAAGGAGGAGAGAACAAAGGGTTGCCGCCTTCGAGAAGATAGCCAAGGAGGAGAGAGCAAAGTGTTGCTGCCTTTAAAAGAGATAATTAATGTGTGTGTGTGAGAGCAAAGAAAAATAAGAGAGATTTTTCTTTAGCCGTGAGACATACACAAGAATTATTATAATTGATTTAATAATAGTGAAATTATTCGGAATTTGTACTGTGGTTTTTTTCCCTTCAAAGAGAAAGGGTTTTCCACATAAATTTTGTGTTCATGTGTGATTGCTATTTTGGATTGCTAATATTTGCGATATTATTATTTGGGACCCAACACGCCCAACTTTGTCATGGTAGCTTCAACAAACGAGTTAACGTCAACAGCACGGCCTAGGTCTGATGGGATAACGTTAGGTATGGTGCCGAAGCGAATGTTATCGGGCTTAGGATTGGAGTCAATGAAACCGAGCCATACTTCGGTGACAACAAAGGTGACGAGGATATTGCTGTTTTTTGAAGCAAGTGTTTTACAAAGGTTCATCATGGGGTTGATGTGGCCGCAACCGGGATAAGGCATGGCCACCACGTGGCACTGCGTGGTTGGTTTAGCTTTGACGGAACTCATTCTTCAGAGACACTAACAGAGGATAGCTAGCGAAATTCACAGGCAACTACCCATCAATGTCATTGAATCCCAAATCAACGGCCATGAGGTTACTGTTGCCACCAATGGGCCTCCAAACCTCAACACATGCCAAGCTGTTATTGGCTAAGTCAACTTATTGAAGTGATGACAAGAGAAAAAACCAAGCTTGTAGTGTCCCTATGAATTAGTGAGTTTTTGCTGAGTTCCTCCACTTCCAACTGATAGTCAACCTATTAAAAGATGAGTTTGAGAGATACGTAGATGAAGAAGTTCAAGCAAGTTTGGTGGGAGTTTAGGAAGTGACCTAGTGAGTTTGTTGTAACTCAGATCGAGTCGTCTCAAATTCAAAAGCTAGTTGATTGAGTTTGGAAGAAACCCAGTTAGAGAATTGTGAGAAAGGTGCAATGAGTCAAGAGATTTAAGGTTGGTAATAGATACAACGACTGAGCCAGAGAATGAGTTGGATCGGAGAGAGAGGGTTTGGAGGTTTGAAAGAGAGGAAATGGAAGAAGGTATAGGGCCAAAGAAAGACTTATCAGAGAGGTCGAGGTAAGTGAGTTAGGAAAGTTGAGAAACGCGTAGGCTGAGTATACCTCAGTAGCCAGCTGGGTTGAGAACAAGGTGGGTGATGATGCTTAAATCGTCAGTAAAAATGTTCGTCCAGAGAGGAGTCGTCTACAGCTAATCCTGATCCTGCGACAAGGCAAATTGTGAAAAGAAAGAGCGTGGTCACCAGTGTGGTGCCTGCCACAGGGCCTCCGATGCCAAAGTTAGAATAGCAAGAGGTAAAAAGAAGTATTCAAAAAGTGATGTAGATGTGTTGGAAAAATTTTTGTACCTCCCTATCGGGTCTTGTCAATGGATATATATAGGCGTTTTCTTCTTCATTCTAGCCGTTGGTTTTGCCTTAATGGTGATATTATTGCCGAATCTGTAACGTCCATGCGGGGTGTCAAATGGGTAGATATATTTCCAACGGTACGGAAGCTCATTATTATCCTTGTAACGCTTCATCATGATTGAGGGACGATGGTCTAGTCTTGGCCATGTAGTTTTCCCAAGACTGGGCTATTCTTGGGGTCGTCCTCGTCCATCGTTCTTACTAGGTGGACGAGTATATTTTTGAGACTATCAGTGGGTGACTCAGGTCGAGTCAGGGGTGCAAGTGAGGCTGCAACCGAACACTTTTATAATCTACAAAGGAGTGGTTGCTTATGCAATTTCACAACTGCGCTTTGATATGATAACTTTGAAACTTGAAAGTCATGCAATGTCGCATGCCATGAGCTCAGCCTTTGTTCTGGTCAAAAAACAAAACCTTGAGTCCTCGACTAGTTTTTTGTTTTTGTGTTTAAAAAGACTAGAAACTGGAAAGGTTTACAAGTATAAATTTCATATGCATGTGCGATAAAGTGGAGTGTACTAGTGCAGCAATGGATTTTCATTACATTATTGTAGAAAAACGATCTGAATTTTGACTAAAGTGTTCCCCTCTATAGACTTTTCTTCTATGTGAGTAGCTGCTTGACACTGATGACTTTTAGAGCATGGTCTAATGGTAAAAATGGAGTAGAAATCCATAATGTATAACCTAAATGATTAAAAAAAAAAAAAAAGGGATAAATTACAATAAACTCATATGTGGTTTGGCCCATTTGCACTTTGTCTATCCATTGTTTAAAACCTAACTCTTTGTCAACCTTTGCTTCAATTCATTTGCTCCCCGTTACTCATCTCACCTTTAGACGTTAGAAATATAATTTATTATATGATAATTTTACATTAGAATTGTTATTGTAATGCAACTTATTCATATATAAAATCTTGTAAACAGTAGAGTAAAAGTTGATAACAACCGCTCTTCCGCCGTCACAGATCATTTCTCCTCATCTCGATTCAAGCAATTTCTTAAAACAAAAGATGATGTGGGGAACTTACTGAACCTTTTTTGCTTTAAAAATAAAAGCAAAAACAAAAACAAAAACATCAAAAGACTTATCTTTTTTTTTTTTTGTTGGGGGGGAATGAACTTACGTGAATAAAGATTTTAAATTTTAATATTTTAGATTCCACATGAATAAAGAATAAAAAAATCATTTCTCAAAGGGAAAAATATATATATATATATATATATATATATTTATATATCAAAATTATATACTTATCAAGAAGAAGTGATAAAGCAATAGTTTATAAAAACAAATACGCTGTTTGTTCTTATATAAAAACTAAAAATTTGCAATTTGATGCAGCCACCAGCGCAACCACCGCTAGTCATTGAAACAGGAAATTCAACATTTGATGATATTAAAAAATTCGTTCCTGTACAAGACTGATGAAATAAAAAAATTTATTCATTGCTACATGAGGTGCAAAAATCCAGTCCATTTATATCCTTTGGTAAGAATAATTTAGTGTGTTTCTGAAGTGAAAAGTGGCAGTTTCTGTTCCCCTGATGCATAAGAAATAATACTTCTTTTAAGAGGTGATATGAAGTGCGCCCCATGCAATGCTGCAGCTCGTAGTATATTTAGGGGTCCAAAATCGACAGCGTATGCCTTCTGAAAACCATCCAGGATCCCCATCATCATAATATTTGCTGGTTTTCTCTCGGCTTCATATTTCTTTAACACTGTTACCTGCAAAAGTTGAATCAATGCACACATCATGTGGTTATAGAGATAATAATTTATTACAATTACATCATCAGGGAAACCAAATAGCTCTAATCAAGTTTTGAGACACTTCTTTAGCCAAAATTGCCTATATTTAGGACTTGGGACAATTAATTGGTAAACATGTTCAGATATATCCATCAGTCCGCCAAGAGCCTTTTAACTCAAGTGGCACTACCTAGCATTTCCAACAAAGATGTCTAGGTTCAAATCTCCCCTCTATTATAACTACAAGAAAATAAAATAATAAATAACTATTTCCATGAGTCCATTTGTCTAGCACTCTATCATATATCTAATTGTCACATTGTCTTTGTCCCTCCTATCTTTCTATTTGCAGTTTCATGCAAGGCCAACTTATAATGAGGATGCCAGTTTAGAAATCAGCCTTGGAGATTGTAACATTTCGTTTACCTACATTGGCTTCTAATTCAAGCACCTAATGAAATCAAAGTGAATTTTCAAATTTTGATCTTTATTGTCCTTCCCTTTTCTTTCTTTCCTATGCTATAAAATTTACAAAGATTTGGGTTACCTTTTATTAGGTTTTGATTCTTAGAGCATTCACACAGGAGTTATTTTAACAAAAAAGCTATTTTAGCACTCACATAACCAAAAACCATGTAGGAAGAAGAATGAGTAGATGTGAATGAATGAGCAGATATAATTTCAATGGGTTGGCTAGTTATAGCCTTTCCTTCAGTGCTTCATTTAGAACCCGATGTGTACAATGATCCCTCGAAAAGATGTAGGAAGAAGAATGAGTAGATATGGATGAGAAGGCAATGAACACAATTCATCTCAACCTAGGTGATGAGGTCATTCACAACATCCTATAAGCAAAGATAGCAAAAGAAGTTTGGAACAAATTAGAAAGTCTCTATATGAAAAAGAATCTAATGAACAAGTTGGAAATGAAGAAACAACTTTATGGTTTACATATGAAAGACAGTTCGGATCTGTTGGAGCATCTCAACATGTTTAACATTTTGAACACCCAATTGTCAAGTTTTGGCTTTATTAGCATTGCTTCCTACACCTTTTGATTATCTTCTAACTACTTTGACGTATGGGAAGGAAACCCTAGAACTCGAGGAGTTGATCGTTCTCGGGCTGATGAAGATGAAGCAAGATGGTGATTGTTCTTAGGGTGATGGACTTATTGTAAAGACAGAGTCAAGCAATTGCAGTAGAAGTAGGTCAAGAAGAAGGAACTAAAGCAGAAACAGATCTCAATCTAGATCACGTGTAAAGAAAGATGTAGAATACTTTTATTGTCACAATAAATAGCACTATAAGAATCAGTGCAAAGAGTTGAATAATCATCTAGAGGAGAAGCAGAATGGAAAGCTCTTAGAATCAGCTAGCGGTGTGAATCATTTTGATGACTTTCTTATTCATTTGCAAGATTTTCAATTAAATTTTATGTTATACTGTTTTTATCACTAGTAACTAATTCATCCCAAAACCCTTTTTGATACTCAATTAATTTTTCTATTCCTCTCACTTAATTTTTTTCAATTTTTTTTTTCATATCTATATGTACATTTTCTTGTAGACATTTGTAATAATAAAATATATAGAACAAAAAGAAACTCTATCTATTAGATTATAATAGACTAGAAATTTAAAAAAAAAAAAAATTGAGTTAAGCAACTAAGTACTAACAACTATGATTGAAAATTTTATGAAATTATATATATATATTTTTAAAAAAAAAATTGTTGACATCTAGGATATTATATACTATATAGAATTTCATATCTCCATATGTGTAAAGAAACAAAGAAATTGAAGGTGAAAATTTAAGTATGTAAATAAAATAAACTAATAACGTAGTGGTCTGATTTCTTTTTTCTTTTTCTTTTTTTTTTTAGGTTTATTTTATAAAACCTATGCAACCCCTACCCACGTTCCTTCCCCACCCCAATTTGTAAGTTAGTAAAATTATAGAATGAGCGTGCATTTGCAAATCAGACCCCGTTTGGTAGAGTTGATAAACAATTCATTTTTAGTTTTTAAACAACATTACACATTTTTTCACACACTTTTTCACCCACACGTATTTCAAAAAAGTACAAATAACGTTACTCAAACTCCTCTATCAAACGGGACAGTTCACAACCCAGCCAAAAACGCAAAAATGTGCATACCCATGTATTTTTGGGTCTCATAGCATTATTCACACCTTTAAAAATTATTTTGCTATAGTGTTTTCGACAATAAGTTTTCAGTTTTCAACAAATAATTAGCGATATCCAAACAAAAACGTTTAATTTTGCTATAGTGTTTTCAGTAATAAGTTTTTAGTTTTCAGCAAATAAGCAATATCCAAACAGAGACATTTATCAACGCCTATGTCAGAATGTAAAGACTTTACAGTAAAGAAAGTACAAAGTAATTCAGCAAAAAAAAAAAAAAAAGTAAAAGTGAAAAAAGAAATAGAGTTTTTAGAGAAGAGACCTAAGGAGTATAATAAACGGTAGATAAAGATAAAAGTTAGTTGAAATAATACATTGTAACTCATGAATAGTACCAAAAGTGCAGTGAGGCCCATGAATAGTAGCAAAAATAAGCTGAATAGTAAAATAAACTAACAAATTTCATCCATGTCAAACACACACTCAATGAAGAACAAAGTTTGAAGCATAATTTAGGAAGTTCAAAGTTAAAAATAAAAAATAAAAATACTTTCTAGCCATTTGTATAGAAAAGAATGAGGTTTGAGATTGATTTTTCTTTTGTATCCCTTTGAATTCAATTTTGTTCCATTGAGAGAGATAGAGAGTTACTTTTTAGCATCTATGTCTGAGAGGTTAACGAGGTATATACTCTAGAACTCTCATAGAAAATAGGAACAGTTTTAGTTACACATTCATTGATTTTTTTTTTTTTTTTTTTTTGAAAAAAATTACCTTTTATTCATTAGTTAACATTTGGGGCCTAATTAATATTTTCATAGATAAAGAAATATTTCTGTTAGGGACATATTCAATGTAAATTGGCTAATCCTTTGACAAAATACATTTTACTTATAATTAGGTAGATCTAGGATGGGTTTAGTATTTCAAGAAACAAGTGTTCAAGTTGAGTATTGAAGCCATGCAAATCTAACCAAGAAATAAGTGAAGAAGAGCTGTTCATTAAAATTCAACAGGAGTCTCGATAGAATCCTTTCTATCGAGATTTAATGTTGAAGCTCGACACAAGTCAGATCATGTCAAGAATTACAAAATCAGACTTTTCAAATCTGATTACACGCATATTCCTATGTATTTTTATAGGGTTTCTTTTTTCACAACCCTAGACATATATAAGAATTATTTTAAAGGCTATCGCGCATACATTGTGTGACCAAATGCAAAAAAGTGCCCTAGTTCATCATTCTTTTTGTAGAAGCTTTTGTGTCTTTGCGCTAAGGGTTTTATGACCAATGAGCTTCTTGATCTTCATTGTTGATGAACTGAAGAATTTTATAGCCAACATCTTCTTCAAGTTGGTGGAGTTAGTCATATACTGGGATCCCTGCATCATTAGTTAGTCACATACTAAGATTCGTGCATTGTACGAAGAGATTGCCGCTACAATACAAGTCCAATTAGGTATTGGGGTAAGGGTTCAACTGTAGGTTGATATTTCGAGATAGGCCAAAGGGTTTGGTAAGATCCCTTATACTTGTAACCGCTTGTGATTGATAATAGTAGATTCTCGGGAGTGGTAACCTTTAATTCACCCGGTAGAGTTTTGCCTCGATGATTTTCCCCATTTGTAAACAAATCACCCGTGTCAAATTTATTTTCAGCTGCATTTAGTATAATTGGGATTTGTTTGTGCTGCCATGCCATTGCATGTTAAATTGATCTAATTAATTAACTTGGTAATTAATTAATTTGCAAAGGGGTCAATTCATTTTAACCCAAAAAATCTCTATTGATTAAAATTTGGGGTCCTTTTTTACTTGGGGATCTTAGGTCATTGCCTAACTTCGTCTAGTGCTTGACCCACCTTGTGTAGAGTTCCATAAGCTCAAGTTATTAGTTCTTCCATTTCCTTCTCCTTTTCAACCTTACTTTCTCATTTACAATATGTTTGGTTAGGGTGATTATGGGGAGGGTGGAAAAAAATGGAGGGAAAAATAGGAGAGAAAATGGATGAGAGGGAGTTTGGTTAGGAGGGGGAAGGGGGAGAAAATCTTAAGACTCGGTTCATTTTTCTCTAGGCCCACCAAAAAATAATCTCCCCAAATCAAGGAGAATGTACAAAAGAATATGTGAAAGGATCACTGCTGGATCTTTTGGACAAAATTGTCCTTAGATCCTTCCTAGCTGTCGGGGTTCAAAAATGGTCCCAGGCCCACTTAGAATAGTGGTGCTTGGTATTTCTGGCCCAACATAATTAATTTATAAGAGAGTGGGCTTTCTGAGTCAATTATAATGCTAAGTAGGGGCTTTTTATGTAAAACTATCTTCTTCTTTTTTTATTTTAAATTTTAAACTGTGCATAAAAAAATTAAAAAAAAATTAAAAAAAAAAAACAAATTAAAAAACCAGCCCAAGAAAACTGTGTGAAACAATAAATTTTGGCTCACTCAATTTTGAAAAAACCAAAAAAGAAGTCTAGGAACACAACAAAATAACACAACATTTTCACAATACTTCTATTTTCAACCGTGGTAGATCCCAATCTAATAATTTATTATTTTATTTTGACCTGTAAGGAACTTACACCTTAATAGTTCTAAAAATATTGGGATATAACAAAATGACCCAACATTTTCATGGTACAATACCATTATTTTTAGTTGTGCTAGATCCCGGTCTAATATTTGATTATTTTATTTTTACACATAAGTAATTGACACATATATAACAACATTTTTCGCAATATCTCTATGTTTACATTAAACTTACATTAATGTAAACAAGTATGTAACCCGTGCGGTAATTGTAGTGATGTTATTGGTCAATTTTTTTTTTTTTTGGTTTATCACACGAATGATAGAATTAGATAAAACAATGAAAAAAAAAAATATTGCATTTTATTATTTAAGTGATGCTATTGGTCTTTTTTTTTTTTTTTTTTTTTTTTTTTTTTTTTGTTTATCATGAGGATAGCATTATATAAAACAATGAATGAAAAAAGAGAATATTGCATTTTATTATTTAAGTGATGCTACAATGAAAAGAAGAAGAAGAGAATATTACATTTTATTATTTAAAATATATAAAGGGACATTAATATATATATATATATATATATATTTTTTTTTTGTAAATTGTGTATACAACCACATAGAATATAAATGACGGGAGAAATTAAAATAAATAATGAGCAAGCATGTTTCAGAAAATCATGATAATTATTCAGGGAAAAAATGTATCTTCAATTCGTATTACCTGCAAGTACTTTACCAAAATGTTCTCCTTTCTTTATGTCTTGCAAAAGTGCATCCAATTTTATTTTAAAAGCTCTTGCAACAATGTCTGGTCAGTCTTCTGGTCTTTAACCAGGGATCAATTCTAAGAAAGAAACTATTTCTGGCCATTTAGGATTGCATGTAAAAGTAAGGAAGAGGTCTAGATAGCCTGCCCACCAACGTATTGCCATGGCATCTTGAAAGTTATGAATAGACATGGCAAAACGGGCACGTCGGGTTGGACTAGGTCAATTGGGTTACGAGTTAAACGGGTGCGGGTCAAAACGGGTCCTTTTAAGCGGATTAAAAACGAGTTCGGGTTAATCGGGTTGCAGGTCGGGTTAGGTCGAGTTGACCCATATTTTTCACATGAATTTTTTTTTTTTTAATAAAGAAAACAACATGTATTTTCCATTCGGAAAGTTATGCAACAAATTATTTGATGTAAAATGTATTATTTTGAATTCATCACTTATATCAAGATGAACTCAGTTAAACTTATTAATACTTATTCAGTAATTTTAAAATTATAAAAATCCTAACATTGCTATCTAAAACAAAATACACAAAGATAACTAAAGCAAATACACAAGTTTTATTTCAACACAATTTCAACATCTCAAAATATAAAACAAAATTACAAATGACTTATTGGATAACTCATTTGACAAAGAATAAAAACAAGAAATGTAATGGCTTGAAATTCGATGGAGCTCGTTCAATGATAAGATAGATGCTTTCTTTTTCTTCAAAGGGATGACTATTGTACTTCTTGGTTGGTAAATAAAAAGCACTGCTGCTTGGTGGTTTAGAGCATCCACAATAGTGGTGCTAAATAGCTATATTGCTATTTTTAGCACCACTTAGAGCATCCACAGCAGTAGAACTATTTTTTTAGTTATTTAACATCACAAAAAGCTACGTTATCTATTTTACCTACTCATTTTACAAAAAATCCAGTAGCAGTAGATCTATTTTAGCTTTTAACACAATAAAATAATATAAATATCACAATAAAATAATATATCTACTACAATAAAATAATGCATCCCACTACCAAAAAAACACCACAAACCGATCAATGGCACAATCCACAACCACCGCCAACAAAGAACAACCACGCACAACCACTACCAAAAATCCAAATTAGCCAAAAACCACCACACAAATTACCACCAACACAGCCACACCACCTCTGACCCACGAAACCTAACCACCATGAAACCCAGTCAAACCGACACCACGAAACCTAGAGAAACCCACGAAATCTAGCCACACCACGAAACCTAGGTGGATGGCTTTCATGGCTGCCCTTTTCATCAAAACCCCATATGATCCCTCTCACCCTATCACCAAATTTCCAAATACCTATTTCGCCCCTACCTTCAAAGTCACTGTTTCTATGCCATCGGGTTGAAATAAACAGAGGCTCCAAGTTTCCTCCAGGTTGATTGAACCCAAGAGGGGGAAGCTCATGGTGCTTCTGGTTGAAAAGCCTCTCAAGAATTTAAAGAAATGAGAGGCTTTGTCTCTGCCTAGAATCAAGCTCTCAAGCATTGATCTTCGATGGGTCCATGTACTCGGTAAAGGTTGGGTAAGCCCACTCCGTGGGTTTATGCAAAAATCTGAGTTCCTCCAAATGCTTCATTTCAACACACTCCGACTCGAAAACGGGTCAGCCATGAACATGTTGGTGCCGATTGTTTTGGCCATCAACAACTCGTAAAAGCACCGAAAGAAGCTAAAAGGAGATGAGGGAGAGAAAAAAAATGAGAAGGAAAAAGGAAAAAAGAAGAGAAGCCAGAAAGAGAGAAAAAAAAAGAAAAGAGAAAATATTTTTTTATTGGTAGAAGAGAGAGAAGTTTAATAAAATATATATATATATATATATATATTTTAGCTTCTCGCTACAAAGGCACAAACCATTTAAGCTAAAAAAAATTTAGCTATAGCACCATTGTTGCAGCATGCATCTTAAGTATTAGTGGTGTTAAAAATAGCAATATAGCTATTTAGCACCACTATTGTGGATGCTCTAATACTTAAAATGCATGCTGCAATAATGGCGCTATAGTTATTTATATATATATATTATTAAACTTCTCTCTCTGCTCTCATTAAAAAAATATTTTCTCTTTTCTTTCTTTTTCTCTCTCCCCTTCTTCTCTTCTTTCTTCCTTTTTCCTTCTCATTTTTTTTCCTCTTTCCCCTCTCTGTTGGATCTTCATCTTCATCGTCAATCTATTCTGGGTTTGTCTCCGGGTTTGTCTTTGGTTTGTCTCCGAAGACCCATCTTGCCCACATCGCCGTCCCACGCCGACGACCCATCTCGCCCAATCCTCCATCTCACTGCTCACCCAATGCCGACAAGCCTAGTCCTCCATCTCACCACCAATCCAAGCTCCATTGCCGACCCAAGCTTCATTGTTGATCCAAGCTCCACCGGCACCGCCTTCAACGAACTCAAGAGCTCTACGAGACTAATCAAGGTAGAAATGAGGCGGAGGAATTCGGCTTTGGTGGTGTGGTTGGATTTCATGGGTTTCTCTAGGTTTCATAGGTTAGTGGTGGTGTGGCTTTGTTGGTGGTGATTTGTGTGGTGCTTTTTGGCTAATTTGGATTTTTGGCAATGGTTGTTCTTGGCTTGCTAGTTGTTCTTGGGTGGTTGTTCTTGGTTGGCAGTGGTTGTGGATTGTGCCATTGATCGGTTTGTGGTATTTTTTTTTTTTTTTTTGATAGTAGGATGTATTATTTTATTATAGTAGATATATTATTTTATTGTGATGTTTATATTATTTTATTGTATTGACCGCTAAAATAGATCCATTGATACTGGATATTTTGTAATATGAGTAGGTAAATAAATAAAATAGTTTTTGTGGTGTCAAATAGCTAAAAAAAAATTGCTCCACTGCTAAGGATGCTTATAAGTCAAATTACATATACAGGAATATCTGTACTACATACATATGTCTATACTATAACTGGCATAGTTATACATGTATGCATGATGTCCCATGCATGCATTTTCTTGTAGTTGCCTTGTCACAAGAAACTGGAAAAGTTTCCAAAACAGCATGACATTAGTGAATTTCTGGTTATGTAAAAGAGTCATATTTATTCAAAAATTACAAACTCAATAAAGAGTATGTGAGTAGTGTATGATTTATCTAAAATGCAATAATAAGTTTGCTTTTGTTCATATATAAATTTTTACATCTGATCCCTCTTAACTTATAATTGATGTTTTTGTTTTCCTCATGGCATGGTTTGCCATAGGAGATTATTTTCCAGATATTCTCTTATTCATGAAAAGGTTTTTATGTAAAAGATAGATAGACACATGAATAAACAAAAAAAAAAAAAAAAACATATACAATATTTGAAGAGGCATTTCCAAAGCTTTCCTGTAAAATATCTTCCCTTGTAGTAACTCCCTAAACATTATATTTCATGTGTAGACTATTTTTCTAGTGAGCCACATTAATTATGCACTTGTAATGGAGCACTGTATATGTGAACGTGTTAGTAACCTTAAAGTCAGATATGTTTACATTTTTTTTTCCTCCTCCTCTTGAAAGGTGCCTTGAACTCAACTTTACTATATACTAGTTGCTAACCTGTGCGATGCACGGGATTGTTTTAAAACAAATGTTAACATTTTCAGGTTTAAACATTTCTCTAGTTTCAATTATTGAAAGCTAAATTGGCTCTAATATAAGATGAAACGTGTAATTATGATGAAACTATCAAAATATTACACATAAAATCATTATAAATGAGATAAATACAATATTATGAATGATTAAAAAAGTTCAATATGTCTATAATCTTCATGAAAATAAGTATTCCATTGGTTTTCATCATGAAATTCAGAAATAAATAACAAAATAAATTATTCACACACAAAAAGGTATTATCTTTTTGTGAAACATGTTTAAATTGTACTATATGGTTTTATTCAAACATTAAAAATACAAAAGTCCCAAATCTAGATATTTATGGCATTTGTTTCAAGTTTATGCCAAACCAAAACTAAAGGCATGCCTGAGTGCGATTCACAAAGGCTTTGTGGCTTGGTAGTGTTGTCAAAATTTGTGCAGTCTTCCAAAAAAAAAATCCAAAAGGGGAAAAAAAAAGAGTCAAAATTTGTGTGGTCTTCCAAACTAAAAAACAACCCTAAATAAATAAATGAGGATGGAGATAATATGTGAAAAGATGGGTATTTAATAATGAAAATTAAAAGGGTGCGAGTTAAAAAGGGAAAAAACCTTGGGGGTGCCTACTATATTTGCCATTTATTTTTAAAAAGTCACAAATTCTGGCCAATAACAAATAAAAGTAGAAAACTTCTAAAAAATTCATTCCAGCATTGCACAATGTAGGGATGTGTGGTTAAATAATGCATATATGTTTGTTTGCTTCAATAAGTTGCAAGGGTACCAAACAACGATGATTTATGAACAACACACTTGGTTGCATTCTAGCAACATGTAGTAGCGATAGTATTAGTAGTTGTAGCACTGACAAACTATAAGTACAATACACTTTCACACACCAGACATTTAAAACATTAAACACAAGGCACTACAGATGACACAATGACCCACATATTTGGTATGAAAAATGCATCTATATGGAGAAAATGTCATTTGATAATTTACCTATTTTTAACTTCCAAACTGTGCATTGGAAGATGGAAATTAGGTAATACAGCTGCTTGTGGAGACCTCCACTTTGTGTCCCTACCTCATAGCAACAGAGAAAATGAAATTAGCAAAATTAGCAAAACATAGTTTTTGGCAAGAAGACTTCACCCCTTTCTCAAGTTTCATGCCAGCACTTGTTAGCGTTAGAGTTCAGCAAAGGGATAGCCCTCCATACAAATATAAATCAATCTATAAAGATCAATTATATGTCTAAAAGACTAAGTAAAAAAGTATCAAACCAAGAGAAATTAATTGCAAAAATATTTGCAATATATCAAATGTACATTAGACTATGCAATTGAGCGGAATTGTATTTCATTTGATTCTCAAAACAAAACCTAAACACAGTGATCATTCTAGCTCCCCAACCACCCCCCCCCCCCAAAACCCAGAAAAATAGGCGGTTGAAGGCTCGGTTGTAGCAGGAGTCATAGCAGGAGTCACAGCAGTAGTCATCGAGAGTCAAATTTCTCAGATTTCCCAAAGACAATTTCAATCTAAATTGGGGGGAATAGAAAGTCAAAAACCAAAAAGAAAGAGATCAGAAATAATCATAATTTTTTAAAGCAAATTTAACAAACTGAACCAAGATACCCAAATGCACACCACCCCTTCCCCCAAAGAAAAAGAAAAAACCACCTTGGCCTTTTGAACACCATGACCCTTGTTCTCGTCTTTCATGCCAACATTAGATGTCAAAACTTTTGTTCAATTCCGTAAACAAAAATCATCACTATTATCATGTACATGGAATGATTATCAGCATTGGGACAATAGGATTCTTACTCTTCTCAATAGCCCGTCCATTGTTCTTGAAAAATCTCAAAGATTGTGACAACTGTAGTAATTGCTGTAATGAAATAAAATATGTGAAGAATTTTAGCAAGTATGATAACTCTTAACCCAAAAAAGAACATACAAAATTGAAATATATAATCAACCCATAGTTGATTATATATAGCACAAGAAAATCAGATTCAATTAAATTTTGTGTTTTCTTTCTTTTCCCTCAATTATTCAACAAATGGAAAAGAAAAAAAAAAAAAAAACTAGACTTACAGTCATTGGAACTTGGGTTGTTGCTCTCCCCCACTCCACCCTCTACCTAAAAGAGAAGTCCAAAAAAATGCTACCAAATTGGGGTCCCTATTTTAGGACTGTGTTAAATTTAAAGGTTTCTCTAAAAGAAACCACAATCTGGCCTGGGATTTTTAAAAATCCTAATCTTAGAAGACTCTAATTGCAGCTTTAACAACCTTCGAACTCCGTTATGGAGACAAACAACTATGGTAGATTATCAAACCTAGGGTTCGAAAATCTCAAAAAATAAGAAATAGAGGAAGAAGAAGAAGAAGAAAACGAACCCTAATTTTATGAAACAAAGTTCTAATTTAACCATCCGATGCAATCTGCCTAGTTTTGATGGTCGTAGTCGGCGCTCAAAGGTGGAGATCGGTCCTTGTGAGTAGCACCATGGAAAGATTAGTGATGTCTTCTTTCTATTTCGGACCTAACAATGTGGGGATGGGTTAGGTTTTGGGGAAGGAGAGGGTAGAGAAATAGAGAAGAGAGAGGAACGGCAGGCTGCATTTTGGAGGAAAAAGAAGGCTGGTTTTGTATTTATAGGGTTTTGGAAAAGATTTTTTTGCCTTTTTTTTTTTTTTTTTTTTTGTTTCAAAAAGTTTTTTTATATATATTTTAAAATTGTGCTCACGTGGAAAATTGTGGGAGCGGTAGAGGCTTCGGTTTTATATATATATATATATAGATGAGCAAGCATTTGTGTAAATCATTTTATCTTAATGGCAGGATATTTTTGGGAAGCTTCGCATTTGAAAGTTAATTGCATCAGTTTTTGCCTTTTCATTACACGAGAATTGTTGTCCGGACTCTACCCGCTATACTATTTCAAGGTCTTTGAGAGGCAGATAGGTTCCAATAACTACTCGGTGAGTAAACATCTAGCTTAAATTACTTATGAGTTCAAATTTAATACTTATGTATTATTATTATATATGTCTTTCGTAGAAATTATATCACACGTCTTGAATTTTCACTATGATGCAAATTTCTAAGGATGTAGGTGAGGGGAATTTTTTTTCAAAGCATCTTTAGGAAACTCACCATTCTTATCTGATTATTTTTCCTTGTAGCTGCTCAATTTGGTTGGGCCTTAGCAAATTATAATTATTAGCATTCTGTTGGGCAGTATAACCGCATTATGTGGCTCAATACAATCATGCCTAAATTTAAAAAATATTAGGAGAAAGGCTTCATTTTTGTTTTAAGGGGTTTGGTTATAATTATTTTAAAAAAAGGGGGGGTGTTTATCTCTACAATTTGTTTGTTTGTTTAGACCCCTTGAACCAAATTGTTTAACCTAATTAATTAACCAAATTGATTATTAGGTTTATTATTCAGATTTAGGTCAAACAAGCATATATCATATCATGCACAAGAGATGGGAAAAATAAATAACACCACAATATGATGACTCAAGAAAACCGATGAAACGAACCCTTTTAAGGTAAAAACCTGGGAAGGATTTGATCTAGCTATCCTCAAGGTAAAGCAAATCCACTATAAGATAACCGAAATTTTTACAATCAGATTTAACCCTAAATCTATTGTTATCTCATGTAGTAACTTACTGATACAACCATGTACAAATTTCGAATCCACGGACTCCTTCTCTCCTTAGATTTACAGCAACACAAGCACCATCAATTGTGACTTTGAGATCCCACTCAAAGGTTTCAAATCACCATCAATAATGATCTCATAGTAGTAACTAGGTTCTACCACCGCTTGATTATAGATCTTGTTCCAGTAGATTCTTATGTAGTTAAAAGGTACAAAACCTCTCAAATCTCACAAAGAGTAACACACAAGTCTTCTAAAAGTCTGAAAAACATAGCTAGGGTTTCCCTTTTATATGTGGACAAGTTAGAATGAAACCCCAAACGTTTTTACAGGCTTGGGCCTTGTTTAAACATTCTGCAGAGTCCGATTTCTACGATTCTTGATTGGTCGAGCCTGATTCTTGAATGGTCGAGCTTGGCAAAATGTGACATCCCTTTTCTATGGTCAACTCGAACTTGAAGCTTGAAACCTACACCTTTAAGCATTACCTAGCAAATATACTAGACATGTTTTGTTCTCGATTTGCCAACACAAATAAAATATGATTCTAAATATTTAATCCTAAATCTTGAGAACCTAACACAATTTAATAGATAGAAATGAACAATTACTAAATCAAAACAAACTGGATTAATTTTAATTGTTTTTCAAACATTCATATGCATGTATTTTAATTTGGATGTCCATACATATAGTTATAAAAGGCATGTTCACAAAAGAAATTTACAAGGAAAAAAATGAAGTTCTATTCCATTCATTACCTGTAGGGTTGCTTAACTTTGGCAGACCTCATCACGCGGATCAAATGCTCATTAGGAAGATGATCTACTGAATTTAGCATTATTAGTAGTGCAAAGGCACAAATTCCAAACAACCATTGTGTATCATTAGTATAACAGAAATCTAACTTGATATAGTACTGGATTCTGTGAAGTGCTCCCAAAGATAGTGTTCACATTATTTGGAATTAAATCAATTTCCACCTCTTCTAGCATCGCATCCACAAGAACATCTAATAAGTTGTCATCTATAACTTCTTTGTCACATGTTTGGAGAATTTCATCATTTAATTAAGATAGCACCTATGTATTTTCCACATTCCCAAAATCAAAATCACATCCAATAATAGGAGCCTTACTAACTGTTTGTTGGAAAATCCCATTGTTTTTCCCAATTTCAATCTCTTAGTAGCACCATTTTTATCATGACTTTGAAAGGTATAGATACGAAAACCATACGAAATAGGGACCTCAAATAGATTTCTATTGTTGGTTTCACTTTGAAGGGTAGAGGTACCAAGACCACACAAAATAGGAACATCAAATAGATTGCCAGCATCCACTTCACTTCTAGTACACATCTCAACTTGAGTTCAGCCAACTCTTTTCTTATATAAAATCTGTTAGGAAATTTAGACCCCAGTTGATAGAATTAAAAAGTTTTAAGCCCAAGTTGTTAATTAAATTTATTATGAATAAAACTTGTTAAAACAAACAAACAAACATCAATATCATGTCAATATCATGCATAACAAAAAATTAAATAAGACAAGATATAATAACCCAGGAAAACCAATGAAACAAACTAGTTTCACAAAGAAAAAACCCGAGGGAAAACCTTCCCGAAAAGCAATCCACTATAATAAAGAGAAGTTTCAAATCTAGTACAAAACATTTGTCCCTAGACTCTACAATCCCCGTAGATGAACTTACAGCAGAAACCTTCTACCGCTCAAACCTCTCGAACTCTTCAATTTATGAATGCCACCCTTTTCGCACGGATCCCGATGTGTGACTAATCAATGATGTACGGCTCCCAATACGTGACTAACACACCAACAAGAAGAAAATGTTGGCTGCAAAGTTTTTCACTTCATCAACAATGAAGATCAAGAAGCACTTGGTTACAAAACTCTAAGGCGCAAAGACGCAATAGCTTCTTTCGGAGAGAATAAGGCATCGGTCACCTTTTGCATATGTTCTCCTTGTATTCTCTTATGTGACGGTCTCTAAAAAAAGCCTTATATATGTCTAGGGTTGTGAGAAAAGAAACTCTACACAAATACATAAGCATGGGCCTAAAATCAAATCTAGAAATCCAAATTTCGTAATTCTCGATCGATCGAGAGGTGTTGAGAAGCTATTGAGCCTATCTCTTGCGAGCTATTGAGAGCTATCGAGGAGCTATTGAGAGGACAGAAAATTTCTCAATCGATTGGCCTAGCTATCGAGAGGTATCGAGATTGCAATAAAAAAAAAAGTCAAGAGCTCGATAGATAACTTAGCTGTCGAGAGGTGTCAAGCAGCTATCCAACTTTAAAAAATCAGCACTTCTTCACTTGTTTCTTGGACAAATTTGCATGGTTTCAATACTAGACTTGAACTCTTGTTCCTTGAAGTATTAAATACATCCTAGATCTACCCAATTACAAGTAAGGTGAGTTTTGTCAAAGAATTAGCCAATTACATAAAATATGTCCTTAACAAAATCAAACTTCTTTTTGACCTTCTAGCTCGTGCTTCATCCATAGCTATCTCAAGTAATATAATTGTATTATCGAACCATTAACACAATATTACCACTAAGTACTCACCATATTTGTTAATCACTTGAAAATTTATTGACTGGAAGTATACAAAGTTTTGGTAGTTTGTGAATACCATAAAAACGAAAATGTTAAAAGCTCTAACGAAAAGCAGATTAACAACCAGTCATATAATTTACCAATAATAATAAGGACATTATCACTTATCAAGAAAAAAGAGCTGACCTTTGTTAAGTGAAAAAGAAATTATTAAAGCATTATTAGGGCTAAATACTAATCATATTTTTGTAATCACAACATAAACAAAAAATAAAAATAAAAAATACTGACATTTGTAAAGAAAATAAGTAGTTACTATGCAATATCACAACTAAGTACTTGCCATATTTTTTTAATCATTTGAAAATTTATTGACAGGAAAATAGAAAGTTCTTTTTTTTTTTTTTTTTTTTTTTTTATACAAAATAGAAATTCTACTCTAGTCTAATCTAAGTGTATATATGTGTAAAAGCTTTCTCTTGGAGATTTGAACCTTGGCCCTTACCCCCCACACCCCACAAGCACTTATACTTGTGGAGCGACCATCGCCCCAATGGTGTGCGGTGGTATAAAAAGTTTTGGTAGAATTGTGACTACCATTAAAATGAAAACATTAAAAGCTCTAATAAATAGAATATCAACAACTTATCATATAATTGACCAATAATATTAAAAACATAAACAATAAAAAAGAATTGGCCTTTGGAAAGACAAGAAGTAGTTAAAAAGCCTCGGTTTGTTGGCAACAGAGTTTCCCAATTTTATGACAATCTCTTGTGAACAAAAAAAACACCCCATATAAGAACATAAACTACAAAATAAAAATAAAAAATAAAAAGAGTTGGCCACATACATATTATGCTAAAAATTCCTATAGTCTATCTTATTCCTCTTTAGTATATGGATAAAATACAATTGCGATACATCTACCCATTAAGTATGATTTTTGACTTGCCTTTTTCAAATAGTACAGTTTAAGCCATATGATAGATAACAACCAGTTTCTTTCTTAGAGAAACATTTGTCAAGCAATTGTCATGCCTTATTATAGACTAAATCAACATATCTCAACCTACCCACATAAAGAGAGAGTACGCCATCCCATTTCAAATATCACACAACCAACACAAACATACACAGAAACCAAGCCAAAATCATCACCTAATTGATAACATACAAAAATTAGAACTCTTATCTCTAAAGATTTATCATATCCACTATAGCTAACCTTTGTTGAAGATAAGCCATTCAAAATACCTGATTTCGTTGCTGATAGACTTTCTAATGTAGGACAGAATCTACAATTTAATTTTTATAATTATTGAATTTTAATATTTTTATGTAAAAAATGTTATTTTAGATTTAGGTGATTTATTTCCTTGTTTAGGTGCTTTTAGTGCTTTTTGGGTCAAATTTGGTTCCTATTATGGTTAGGTGTTAATTAGGAGTTACTTTAGAATATAATTTATTGTCTGTCAAGTTTTACAGAGCCCTTCACATATTAAAAAAAAAAAAAAAGTTTTACGGAACCCTTAAATAGGCCCGAAGTCTCTACACGTTTTTTAACAATTATTCAATCAATAAAATTCAGTCTTTTGTCTATCTATTTTCTGGTGGATTCTATACCCTTTCTCCTCGTGGATTCAAGGACCCTTGTAGATTCAAAAAACCCTCATGGATTCTCGGTTATTTTCGGAAGCAAACGTGTTTTGTTTCTTATTTTCTAGAAGTAGACGTGTTCTACTTCTTGACACTTCTGCATCTGGCACCAATTGGTATCAAAGCCTTGACTTATCCTAGTCCGGTGGCTAACGTATGAGATAGTAGCAATTCCGATAACAGAAAACTTAGCAAGTATTACGTGACATACAACTAGCACTCATAATTATCTTTATTAGGATGCCATCGTTGGAGCATGGAAACAATAGGGATAACTGTTGCGGAGATATAACTCACGCGCAACCTATTGGTAAGCAAATCTCATATAGGCCTTATAAGAGAATTGTAAGTTTTAATGGTTATTTTTTAAAAGAAGATTTTCTTGATTGGTTACTTGATCTAGAGGATTTATGCGAGTACGAGAATGTTTGTTATGAGAGAAAAGTTGGACTTGCTTTTTATAAACTTAGTAAGTATGCCTTATGTTGGTGGGGAATAGTACAATCTGGCAGAATCCGACAAGGTAAAGACAAAATTCGTTCATGGCCAAGGATAAAAAAGATGCTTTCTATCAGATTTTATCTGTTGGATTGTGATGAAATTTTGTAGTATACAAAACAAGATTATTATTGGCCAAGAAGTTCATACTTCAATTATTTTGAACAGCCATATATTCCACCAATAAGAGAGGAATTGCATGTTGAAGAAAATATTGTTCTTGAAGATTATGTAGAAGTCAAAGAACAAAATATAGAGATTTCTCAAGAAATTCTTGTTATGGAAGAAGATCCTCAAATCAAGATTATTGTGGAGGAGAATAATGAAGATCCTATTATAGAAAAAGATCTTGAAGTCGAGATGATAGAGACCATTGTGGAAGAAATTGAAGAGGAAAGTTTCAAGGATCTCAATGAAATCAAATCATATGATTGTTAATCTCAAGATCCTTTATTTTGATGGTAAGCAATACACCGAAGTTTATTAATTTTATTGGGGTTGATAGATTTGATTCAATTGTCAGTTCTTATTTGGTAAATCTCTACAATTATTTGAAGACTAAGGAAAAAGAAATTCAAGTTGATTTGTTTATTCCATTGATGAGTTGCAAGTATGGAAAGAAAATCAAGGGGGCTCAAGAATTCGAAGTATTTGTTTATTTGGAGCGGAAGATTTTAGATTTCAAAGATGAACTTGAGGACGAGTATGTTTCAAGTGGAGGGGTCTGATGTAGGACAAAATCTATAATTTAATTTTTGTAATTATTTAATTTTAATATTTTTATGTAAAAAACGTTATTTTAGATTTAGGTGATTTATTTCCTTGTTTTTAGGTGCTTTTACTGCTTTTTAGGTCAAATTTGGTTCCTATTATGGTTAGGTATTAATTAGGAGTTACTTTAGAATATATTTTCTTGTTTGTCAAATTTTACAGAGCCCTTAAATAGGTCCCTAAGTCTGTACACATTTTTTAACAATTATTCAATCAATAAAATTCAGAATTTTGTCTTTCTATTTCCTGGTGGATTCCAGAGCCTTTCTCCTTGTGGATTCAAGGAACCCTCGTAGATTCGAGGTTATTTTCAGAAGCAAATGTGTTTTGTTTCTTGCTTTCTAGAAGTAGACGTGTTCTACTTCTTGCCACTTCCGCATCACACATCACTTTCCCAATTTTATGACAATCCCCTGGTAACAAAAAAAATATATAAAAATAAAAAAAATAAAAACAAACTACACCACATGCAAATGTTGTTAATGAAATTTCAACATCAAAATGTTAAATATTTTTAAAAAATTTTTGAAATATAAATTAGCAATTCAAACAATTCCCTACTTTCCCTGTAGCTTGTTATAAAACATAAAATAAACATTCAACATCAATCATAGGAAAACTAAAAAATTATATAATTAAAGAATAAAAATTATTCACAAAAAGAAAGGAAAGCATAGGTAGATGAAAGAAAGGAGTAATCAAACCTTAGGAATTGTTGGAATGCATTTTGCAAAGCATAAATCAGGACTATTAAAATTGTGAAGAAAAGTAAAATTGGAATAGAATGAGAACCTCTTCCTATATAAGATACATAAATACCCAAAAGCCTGCATCATAGATCCCGAGAGATCCCTTTCAAATTCCATAGCATCCATTGAAAAAGAGGGGAGTTGTATATTAAGGTTCCTAAACTGCTGTAGTAACTAGCAAGATGCACCGTTAGTTGAGTAGGAGAGGAGGGAATTTGGGATTTCTGATTTGTTTAATTATTGTAGAAGAGGAGATGAACCTAAAAATATGCAGTCTAATATCAAAGAAGAGCAAAATGTTTTATTCATCAAAAAAAAAAAAAAAGAGCACAGCATTTTAATGTAAAATGCAAAATTCTAGAAGGGAAGGTGAACCTAACATTTTATTCAAGAAAAAAAAAGAGCACAACTTTTTTTTGATGAGATAATTATGACGTGGTCCCACTTAAATTTAGACAGATGAAGTAAAATTGGACTTCGATTTTAGATTTGAATTGAGCAACTGGAAGAATAATTATGGTATGGTCTCCACATAAATCTAAATACATAGTACAAAATTGGAACTCTAATTTGGAATTATAATTTGACCTTCTCTGAGATTCATCTACTAATATCACACACACACACACACACACACACACACACATATATATATATATATATTATAGACACAGAAAAATTGGCAAATGTTATACACATTTCCAAAATATGTGTGTACAATATTTGCTACTTTTTGTGTATCTATAATGTAAGCTTACTTTGCAAGTACAATATAAACATACAAAGA
This sequence comes from Quercus dentata, assembly GCA_028216015.1. Taxonomy (NCBI): domain Eukaryota; kingdom Viridiplantae; phylum Streptophyta; class Magnoliopsida; order Fagales; family Fagaceae; genus Quercus; species Quercus dentata. Next base: position 69,540,571 of record CP116452.1, on the reverse strand, counting down.
TCCTTAAAAAATAAACAAAAACAAAAACAAACTCAAACCAAATTAGTGTACTTGAAAAAAAAAAAAAAGGCAACTCACCAAATTGACCAAACCAAAAACACTATTCATGAGCCTCTTGGCTCTTTTTATATATTTAATCGAAATAGAAATATAACTCATATAAAATTTAGGTAGTTTTTTATGTTAAATTTTCTTATTTGAAATCCATAATTTTTAGTTTTTTATATGACTAATTCACTTGATGGTGATTAAGTTAGATTACTAATATTAATCCTTATTTTGTGAAAACTAAAACTATAATAAATTTTACACCAAAGAAAACTTACAAACCGATGTGATAATGGAGTAACGAAAAATATGAAGTGAGAATTTATTCTTGATTTTATGAAAGAGAAAGTACACGAGGTTTAATCTTAATCTATATAGAGATAGATATGGGTCATTTGATGTTGGTAATATCTTGGGTTGTGAGCCCAATTATTGAGGAGAAAAACATTAGCTTTTTTGTCCTTTTTCTCATTCTAGATTTTCCTAGCATCTTCTACTTCTTCTTACATCTAATATATATATATATATATATATATATATATATCTCTCTCTCTCTCTCTCTCTCTCTCCCTAACAGTTCAATGTTTATGATATTTGTTATCATCTTCAACCACCCCTACCATAACAATGGCAGTGAGACTCTTGAGATTTAAGCTAAGAGAGGGAGTTAAGAGAGGGAGTCTATGCCATTGACGTGGTTACAATTTTCTTTTAGATTCCTTATCTATCCTGTGTCTTATATCCAAATAAAAATGGGAGAGAATGGGAGATTTTTAAATAATAGAGGACCCAAACCCTAAAAATAATGTCATACAAAAGTTCAAATTGTCTAATTGTTTCTCTCTCTCTCTCTCTCTCTCTCTCTCTCTCTCTATATATATATATATATATGTATATGGGTAAATTACAACTTACCCACCTGTGGTTTAACCAAAATTTAAATTGTCTATATGTGCTTTGAAATTTGACACTTTACCCACTTAAGATTTGATTAAAATTTAAGTTGCTTATCTATAGTTTGAAATCTTATAATGCAAGCGTTTCATTGGATTCTTTTTTATCTTTTGATCTTGTAATTTTATATTTTTGTGTTTTTGAAGGAGAAAGACATAAAAGTGAAGCAAAATTACATATTTAGCACTATTTTTAATAGAGTTTGGTTACGAAACTCTAATTGAGCTAACGAGTAAAGTGTAAAATTTCATACCATAGATAGACAATTTAAATTTCAGTCATATAAGATATGGATAAGTTATAATTTGCCTATAATTTTAATATGGGTGAAAGAGGAACGAACAAAAATTGGAAATTTAAAGAATCACAAAAAGAGAGAGAAATGGTTAAATGAGAGCTACACTCAACCAGATGATAAAAACCGTTTAAAAAATCAATACAAAAGACTTAATTAGGAAACCTACATCTTTGCCATTAATACATACATAACAGTCCTTAACAAAAAATCTGCTAGCATTATTACTACACTTCCAATAGTCAAAACACCTTACAAAACAAACACAAATACTACACTTCAAACAACTTTAAAACTCCCAACTGTGTGAGTTGAATACATACTTCGAAATTAGGTAGCTCGTTATACTAACATATCAAATTCAATTATCAATTGATACAAATTTATTACCGAGGACTAAGTAATTATCTCCCATCTTCCACAGATTTCAATACTTGCTCTTTGATGCTATCATACTTAGTAGTTGTACTAGTTGAACAACCAGTGCCAACGTCAATGTTGAAAGAGTGACCAGTTGCACTAAGCAAATCCTCAGTCTTTTTTCCATCAACATCAATGTTTCCCAATGGAGTTTTTTCCATACTTCTCAATCTCTCCAGCTCATTTGCCACTTCTTTCATGAAAGGCCTATCCTCCCCTCTCAAACTTAGGCACCATTTTGCAAGATTAGCAATTTCCTTTAGTTGCTCAATATTACCCTCACTGACAATGTGATCTTCAAGAATTTGAAGTAGGCAATCCTCTTTTATAGCAGAAACAAAAGATATTGCTAGATTTCTATCATTTTCTGGCCTATCAAAAGAAAGTGCCTTCTTACCTGTTAATAACTCTGCCATAACAACACCAAAGCTATATACATCACTTTTTTCTGTTAGTTGGCTAGTTTGCATGTATTCTGGGTCCAAGTACCCCCAAGTTCCTTGCACCAAAGTGTTCAATTGTGTTTGATCAAGAGGAACTAACCTTGAAGCTCCAAAGTCAGCCACTTTTGCTGTGTAATCATCATCCAACAATATATTTGCAGTTTTCACATCTCTATGTATAATTGACGTAGAAGTTGATGAATGCAAGTATGCAAGTGCTCCTGCAATTTCTATTGCAATTTTCAGACGTTTCTCCCATGAAAGTAAGGATGATAGACTTTTATCATGAACGTGATTGGAAAGAGTCCCATTTGTGATGAATTCATAAACTAGTAAGGGAACTTCTGTTTCTAGACAACAACCAAATAGCTTAACCACATTCCTATGGTTAATTTGGGTAAGAACAATCATTTCATTTATGAATTGCTCGATTTGGCTTTGATCACCAATTTTGGACTTCTTAATAGCAACTATTGTGTTATCCGATAATACTCCCATATACACAGTTCCGAAGCCTCCTTGGCCAAGGACTCTACTCTTGTCATAGTTGTTGGTGGCCTTTTTGAGCTCTTCTGTAGTAAAGATTTTGGTTGTCTCAATAGACTTTTGGTGATTAGAGAGTTGCTGTTTTAACAATAAGCCACCATTTTGTTGGAAGAATTTTTCTTTGAGTTTGATGAACTTTCTTTTTTTCAATCCCCAATATATCCAAGAACATCCCAGAAGCAGTACTAAGAGGCTGATTATGCCGATACCTACACACATTCAAATATGCATTTTCACTAAGAACAATGTTTTAACTTTATACTTTTGCTAGTATCATTGTCTATTTTATGGCAACCATTTTAACACAGTAAAAGGATAAATTAAATATTTAATATCCGTATCATATAAAGATGAATCAATCAAGATTTCAATTATACCGTAAATAGTGACTCAGTGACTGCCACATAAATATAAATCTCCTATGAGCGGCTTTAATAAAATCCAACTCATGTCAAATTATATCAAAACTAAAAATATGGACAGATAAAATAGAACTGGTGAACCAAGTTTTGAATTGACATCCTTTTTAAAAGTACAATGTTACTAGGTTAGCTGAGAAGAAGACAATTAGCCCAGAATATATAATTTCTTTAAAAATATCAAGGCTTATATATCAAAGATTGAACCTCCCACAAGTAGTACTATAAGAGCCTAAGAGGCCATCCATATTGTTTTAATTTGCACCTTGAGCTAGCGAACCTAGTTGAGAATCTCAATCAGTAGCCTCGTTTATAGAATCAATGTGCGGACCCGTCTAAATTTCTTATTTTCCACATGGTCCATGACGGTGAATAATAATAATAATAATAATAATAAAACATCCTATTGATATCATTTCCGCAACTAAAGAGCTCAACCCGTCACCCAATCAAAAACAAGAAAAAAAAATCAAAAAATCAAAAACTCTCAAGTATAACATGCATTTAGGGTCTATTATGCATTTAGTATATAAGGATAGACTGCTAGAGTTTTAGTTTTGTACTTTTTGCAATAACTTGCATTTAGGGTCTATGATCGACAGACTATAATGTTAGAGTGTTATGATTATTCTGTTCAATAATAAAAAATTGAGAAACTGCTTTTCGGTATGGAAAATAATAAAAGCTATAAAATAAAAGTGCTATATATGTATTTTCATACCTTAATAATCTATATAAGGACAACAAATTATTTAGTTAAATTAATGGAAAGCATTTATTTATTTGTTTTTTATAATCACCGTTATTAGTAGTTCTCTCTCCAAATAGATAGACATTTAGTATTATTTAAAAAAAATTAAAAAAGTATTACACTTAAGACAAAGTTTGGCTACAAGCAATTGATTGTAGCTAATACCTACAACACCACTCAATATCTTTTTATTAGATATAAATTTTGATATATCCACTATTGAATTACATTTTTTTTTCTATTGCATTGCTTGCAAAATTTTATCAATAGTTATATTATCAATCAAATATTGAAATTTCAAATTTTTGTAGTATAAAATTATGCATAAAACATTCTTTTATAAATCAAATAATAAATAACATCTTTTTGACACACAAAAATAGACATGTATGTCAAAAATATAAAAAATATATAATCCAACAATTAGATTTTCAAAATATATAACCATGTTAATTTTTTAGTGGGAGATATAGTCAAACTTTGTCTTTAGACTTTACACTAAATAACTTTTTCCTATCTCAAAGAACAAAGTTTTCCTATGAACTAATTTGTAGGTATTTGCTACAAACTTCCACTATATTTTTTATTGAATGTGAATTTCGAGTTTTTGACAAATCCACCAATATATTGTACATTATTTTTTAATTATATCATCCATGCTTGCAAAATCTCAAGAAGATCAAAATCAATATTTATATCATTAATCAAATACTTAAAATTCAAGTTTTTATAACCTTAAATTATTCATAATAATAAGTTTATGAATCGAATAATATAAATAATATTCAATTTAAACTAAATTTGACAAACAAATTAAGAGTATAAAAAATATAATTCAGCTTTTAAAAGTTCATAATATGTAATTTTGTTAATTTTTTAGCCACTTGTAGGCAAACTTTGTCACTATCAAAATTCCAACTAGGGGAAGGGGGCACCACCAAACAGTGTAATTTGCTGTCATCGTTAAATTTTTTAATAATTGCTTACGTCCTTTTAACCTAACAATGGTTTGTTTTATTATGGCTTGTAAAGCAGGTCCGAAAGACAACGTGAGTAACGTGACCAAACACGACAATGGCAGTCTAAAAAAGTCAATGTAAAGAGACTAGAAGAGTGTCGTGAGATTTCTCCGTTTTGAGCACTGGACGTTTGTTATTTATTTGAAAGAAATGAAAAATAAGAGGGATTAGCATAGGAGGAGTAAAAGTTTCCTTCTATTTTTCTATTTTGCACTATTAATTTGTAAAAATATTTATTTAAAATATATCTTTTTTTATTAAAATAATACTTTTTCACTCTTTTTTTTTTCTTACCTATACACAGCCCCACCACCTTACCACACACCACTTCTCTAAATACTCTCTCTTTATTTTTTTGTCTTCCCCTTTCTACTTTCTTCTCTCCTCTTCTCCTTCTTTCTTCTTCTACGTTTTTTTCTTTCTTTCTTTCTTCTTCTTTTTTTTCTTTTCTTAAAATTTAAAAAAAAAAAAAAAAAAAAAAAAAAAAAATCTCTCTTTCTCCCCCTCTCTCTCTATCAATCGGTGCTCTCTTCAAACCTGAAAAAATCTCTCTCTACCAAGCCTCCATGGCTCAATACACTAACACTCTCTACTTGAGTTGATTTTAAGTTGGATTTGTGATGATTTTCATTAATTTTGGGTTGATTGTGTTTGGATTAAATTGATGTTATAATGGGTTGGTTGTGGTGGTGGTGGTGGTGGTTGGTTAGTTGTGATGGTGGATGGATGTTGGCGGTCGGCTTCTTCTTCTTCTTCTTCTTGGCATTAAAGAGTGGGTGAGAGAGAGTCTGACAAGGCAAGGGAGAGGAAAGAGAAAATATAAAATAATCATATAAAAAGCTACAGTAACCATGCATATATATATATATATATATAAACGGTTACTATAACAATTTTGCATATAAACAATGTTTTAGAATGTGGGTAGTTTTTGAACAAAAATGTGTAAAATTGTGTAAAATTTTGCAACTTTTTCTATTTTGCATTGACTGGTGCAAGTGCTCTAAGAGGATAAGTCCATTAGGTAGGTCTTTCTGTTTTGAAAAAGGTTATGAGCAAAACCCTTCCCATACTTCTTATATCTTTCTATTAAGTGTCAATTTTGAAAGAAGAAAGTTTAACAACAAAATTAGTTGTAACTTAAGAATCTTACTCAATATCTTTTTATTAGAGATGAATTTTGACAAATCTATCATTAGATTTGTGCGCGTTGGAAATGAGACTATTGGGTTTAACCTCACTTGGGCTCACAACTTATTTATAAGGTAGGCTTAGAATTTCCTACTTTAGGTCGTTCTCGACACAGAGACTCAAAGTAGTTTTCTCTCTCTCTCTTGCTGAATAGTTGTTTTTCTCTCCTTTTTGTGAACCCCTATTTCTTCCCCAACTTTTCCTATTTAGTGGGGAGATCATAATTATTGCCATAGTGCAATTGAAAGTCCAATATTATCTGTTGTAAGTGGATGTTTAGGTAAGAGTGGAATGCAGCGATAATGGCTTTGAAACTTGGTTCCAACTCAAGCAAATATGCCCGGTAGTGATATTTCTAGGAAACTGCCGAGCATCTTATGGTATGTTCAGATTTTAGTCTTTCTTTATTGTTCGGCCATTTTACGCCGAGCAGTAGTTAGGTGATGAGATTTGGACTTGTAGTTTATGAGAGTAGAATAAAAAGGGATTGAAAAACTGAGCCATGCTATTGGGCCTGAATCTAAGGCCCAATTGGATCTGGGCACCTCGATGCCGTACAAAATTATATCTACTTCTTATATCTTTTATACTTATAAAATTCCTAAAATATTAAAGATCAATAACTATATCATCAATAAAATGTTTAAATTGAAAGTTTTTTTAATTAAAAATTATTCGTAAAATATAAACTTATAGATCATATAATAAATAATATTCGATTAACATAAAATTTGACCAGTGTGTTAAAAGCGTAAAGAATATGCAATTAAACGATTATATTTTTAAGATATGTAATAATGTTTATTTTATCAAGTAAGGTTGTAACCTTAGACTACAACCAATTTTGTAACTAAATTTTATCTATTTTAAAAATCTAAACATTCAATTACATGTTCTTATTATATCCTCTATTAGAGGTGTGTAGCAAACCAAGCAAAATCAACCCGATCCAACCCAACCCGTTGTTGGCAGGTTGGGTTGGGTTATGAAATTTTTTGGTTGAGTTCGAGACTTAAGATTCACAAATTTATCTAATCTAACCTGACCCTCCTATATTTAATATGTATTTAAATATTAAAAATATATATTATACAATTTGTTATTTACTTTTTTGCCCCTCTTCCTAAATAAAACTCAAACACTAAGTTCTCTTCATATAGTTTGTGTTTGTTTGGTGTTATGCTCATAATTATTTGATTATAAATTTGCTCTTATTTGTAGTAGTGTTATTCTAATGTTCAATTTAATAATAATAATAATAGTAATTAAAAAAAAAATCTATCCAACCTATGGGTCCAACTCGATCTACATGGGTTGGGTGGGTTGGATTGGGTTGGACTCTATGATGAGTTGGGTTGAGTTGAATTTTTTTTAACTCACCATGGTAGGTTAGATAGAAAAAACTACTCAACTCGATCCATGCACAACTCGATCCATGCACACCCGTATCATTTATACTTGTAAAATTTCAAGAAAATTAAAGACCAATTACTATACCATCAATCAAATGTTTAAATTTCAAATTTGTAATCTAAAATAATGTATAAAAAATAATTTAATTGATTGAATTGTAAATAACATCCAACTTGAATGAAATTTGACATGCATGTTAAGAACATAAAAAACATGCAATTTAATTGTTAAATTTTCAAATTTCACACTCAATAAAAATATATATGAGAAGTTTGAAAAATTTTTCTCCAAACTACTTTGAAGATAAACCATTTTTGTCTATGTTTCTCTTCTGGTCGTAAAAGATTAACATATGGCCGTGATCGTGTGTGTTTGATAGGAAGAAAAAGTTAAATTTTTAAATCATTGCTGACCTCCTTTTAATATATGGCTTAGCTAAGAAAAAACCATAACGAATGTTTATGAGTAATGCTAGGACCTTACCTCAAAATCAATCTCAGAAAAATATTTTTAGAAATACGAAAATGGCCGTGATTTTGGTCCATTAATCGTGATAGATTGATCCAACTTGATGATATGATTTAAGTCAAAAAAAAAAAAAAAAAAAAAAAAATTGATGATATGATAGAATCCTCTACATGGGAGGAGGATGAGATGCAATACCATATTGATGGTTGGGGAAAAAAAACAACTTTTGCTCCCAACCATCTGTAAGGTCCTTTTCCTCCGGTTAGCAAAAAAAAAAAAAAAGGTCCTTTTCCTCCCAACCATCGATTGGGTATTGCATTTCATTCAATAACCTAGTCATACGATATAGACATACAGTAAATATACTCACCAACCACGAGGTAAATTGTTAGTGACGGAACACACACTTCTTCAACCTTACGGTATCCATTGATGCACGAACAACGAAAACTCCCGACTTCATTAAAACAATTTTGTTTTACCGGGCATATTTTTTCCTCGTTGCATTCGTCAATGTCTGTAGTTACAAAGGTCATTTAAAGTAACTAAGAAGAATTAATTCAATGCCCAAAAATAAAACACTAAGAAGAAGTATAATCAAAAGAGAAAATCTATTTAAACGAAGGAATTTGGCTAATCTTCAATTCATTTTTAACTTTTTTTTTTTTTTTTTTTTTTAACTGAACATGTACTTCTGTTTCTTGTTTCTGTTTCTTGTTTTAAATGTATAGTGACAAATTAGTAGTTAGCTTTAATCTTTATTTTTTATTTGGTTAATTTATTTTTTATTTAATTAATGAATGGAATGGCAATCACTCGTTAAAATAAAAGGAAATTTATTTTTTAAAAATACCCAAAAGTAAACCAAATTTTAAACGAAAATAAAAGTATTACCTAGCAATTCAATTAGAGACAAAAAATTCAAAATTTATTGAAATTGTAAGTCACGATTTTTATAACATCATTTATATGTGCATTCATCATCATCATCATCATCATCATCATTATAAATCACAACCTATCAGTTTAAAAACTAGTAAAAAAAAAAAAGTAACATTTTTTGGGCAACTAAAATAAGGCAATATTTTAAAAATTCGTGAAAAATATAAACCTTTTATTATTTTTTAAAAACTTGTTGTAGATAAGTAAGTAAATTGAATATATATACCTTGGCAACCATCTTTGAGGTATGGGTTCCCATAGTAACCTGCCTTGCACTTGCAACGGTACCCAGGACCAGAACCTTTTTTCATATCAGAACAAGTGCTATTTGCTCCACATATGGAACTCCCTTTGTTCCGAGCAACTTCACATGTCTCGTTACCAATTGCCCATTCAAGAACCATTGGGAAGGTTCTATTGTTTTGTAGACTGGTTAGATAAGCTAAGGAGAAATTGAACTTGTCTTTCTGGGTAAAAAAGGCAAAGCTGCATGGATTGAAAGACCAGACATCACTGTGGTTATTAAAGCTATGTGCTGCAAAATCAATATCTGTCAAACCTTCAGGAATATCTATATGGCAACACCCAATCCCAGAGCAACTCCCATTTACAATATTGCGTGTGTCGTTACATTTGGACAGGCAGCCGATGGTAAACGGTGCATCTTTGAGAGTACCATTAAGGAATGCGTAAGTGTCACAGCCAACTGCTACGAACCTGTTTTTGGTGACAGAAACTGTGAGATCGGGGACCAGGAGCCATGGTGCCGTGTTATTTGACAGAGGCGTACCCCACTGGGTGTAACAGTTAATGGAGCTATACATCATGATTTCCATCTCTCCTTCGATGGAAATGCTTGTAACGTTGATGTTTCCGGTCATTGGTTGAGGTTGGCCGGACGATTTGTTACAGTTGATAGAAAAGTCTCTACTTTCTCCTTCCCGGTAACAACCTGGAGTTGTGCCAAAGGGATATGGAATTTTTACATCCCCACAGCTGTCGGAGCAGTTAGGCAAGGCTAATGGATATGCTATTGCTGCGGCTGCCATTATTGCTGTTAACATCACACAAACCCAGGTGACTAGCACAAGCATCGAATGGAAACCCATAGCCCCACTACTTTCCCAGAAGTGCATCTAGGATTAGAGTTTTGGAAGTTGGTACGTTTCAGCTTTTAACGCCGGTTTGGTAAAGCATTTTAAAGATACATTTTCAATTTCTAAACAACATTACACATATTTTTACACACTTTTCATCCACATGTATTTAAAAAAACTACAAACAATATTATTCAATCTACTCTATCAAAAAGACCCTTAAATGCTAGACTTTTTAAAAGCGCCCACCAGGTAGAAAATATGTAGGACTATAAAAAATTTTCACAACTTTTTACAACAATTGTGATATGACAATGTATAATTAGCGAAGAAGAAAAAGAGTATATTTATGTATGAATGATAATTAAGAGCCTCTTTGGTATTTTATTTTAAACTCACATTTTTATATTTAAAATAATATTATATATATTTTCACACATTTCCATTTTTATATTTAAAATAATATTATATATATTTTCACACATTTTTTTATCTACAAATATTTCAAAAAATTAAAAACGTTTACCGTTTATCATATTAAAACTGTAACAAAAACGTTATCAAGTAATTTGTGGACAAAATTCCTCACCGCGTAAAGAGAAGACCTATCATGATGTGCATTTTTATGGACGGATCCTTCACCTCAAACGTAGACCATAAGTAAACCTTTGCCTTTTCTTTTTTTTTTTTTTTTTTACTTGATACCAAAAATAAATAAGATAGACATTGACATTGACTTTGACAAGGTCTAAATTAAAATTATACTAAAGTAATACACAAAAGCACCCATTAAACTTTTTTTTAAGTATAATTCACTCAGTTGCCTATAAAGGTTAATTGCATGAGGGAATCTATATGTACACACCCAAATTATTAAAACTTATAATCATTACTCCAATTTTAATAAAGACTATGTCACATCTGATAAAAAAAAAAAAAAAAGATTAAGGGTCTATTTATGAACAACTTATTTAATTGAAATTGAAAATTTTTTATTAAAAATACTATAAATAAAGATAAAAACTAACTGAAATAGTACAATGAAACTTATGAATAATACTAAAAAATAAACTAAGACTTATAAATAGTAACAAAAAAAACTAAATAGTAGTAAAAATAAACTAAATAATAAAATAACCTAACTTTAAACTCTAATCTTAATCACAACCTAAAAGTGGATATCAAATCATATTAAAATGTGGTTTAAATCAGGTTTTAGCTTCTTTTTTTCTTTTTCTTTTTCATTTTTTTTTTTTGGTACTATCATGGTCCCACTGTACTATTTATGGGCCATTTTGTTAAAATAAAAAAAAAACTTTATTATTTTGATAAAAACATCTTTTTTTTTTGTATATGCACCCGCGGTTGGATTATTGGGTCAGTTAGAGCATCTACCTCCCAAAATTCTATTTTATCTCATTTTATCATCCAAAAAACAACTTTATCAATTATACCATACCATTTTACAATACTCCTAACATCCCAACTTTTATTTTACAATACTACACACTAAAATAATATAAAATTATCACTCTGTCTGCCACACCTCCACACAACAACCACCCTCTCATCCACACCACCTCCACACACCAACCACCGTGACCCCAAGCCCACCACAATCCCAACAAATACCACCCCACAGACCAACCACAAACCCAGCCACAATCCATTAAAAAAATTATCAAAAAACCCAGTCACCACCACACAGCAACGCCACCATGACACCAAACCCACACCACACAACAACCACCATGACCAAAAACCCACCAAATATGCAAGCACAAACCAACCAAAAAACACCCACAAACCTGGCTACAAACCCATTAAAAAATAATCAAACAAACCCACATCAGCCACCACCACCATCAATCACCCATCCCCACCACCACAGAAACCCTCCACCACCACAAACAACAAATATAGAGAAACCCACAACCAAATCTAAGATCAAGCAGTGTTTGAATTGGCCCAACGCAGCGTTAACGGACCCACGATCCACGACTTCCCCATCCTTACCTCCATGGCCATGGCGTCACTGATTCATCGTGTAATCCTGGTCCAACTTCGGATCCTATCGACGGCAAAAATCTCAGCGACGGCCAGACCTTGCAAGACCCTCTTCATCTCCTCCTACTCTTTCTCCTTCAAACCCGTTAACCAACAAAACCCTTCTTCTTCTTCATCCTCGGGATTCATCATTGTCTTCACCGAGATCAGCCACTTCAACCCAAAACCCCAATTGCAAGAACAAGCCTTTCCCACCACCACCAAGATCTTCCACTTCCGTGACCCGATCATCGACCTAGACGCACACCGCCACCATCAAGACCACGCTACACGCCATGCGCCGATCTCACCACGCCGAATCCAACCCAACTTCAGTGGCATGCTTTGAACAAGAGAGAGAGAGAGAGAGAGAGAGAGAGTGAGTGAGAACTGAGGAAGAAAAAAAAATCTGAGTGGGAGAGAGAGAGAGAGAGAGAGGAAGAATAATATAATAATTATACAATACTGCTACTATACCATCCTACATATAAGATGGTAATGTAGTAGTATTGTAAAAAAGTTTACAAGTTAAGAACGCCGGATGGAATGGGTTTTTTGTGCATTGATTATAAAATATACAAACATATGCTGATAATATCACCCAAACCCAAATGACTTGCCGCACAAGCATCCTCTGAAAACCTATGGAAAACTTCATCAATGTTGGGTTTTTTAAAAGCAAATAGAATATAAAATAAATTAGGGGAGGGTCTGGTGCAATAGCATCATGCAATTCTTTTCACATCATTTTTACTTTTCAAAATTATTAACTTTTTTTAACTCTTAACTTTTTTACTTTTTTAACTTTCTTGATCCAATTATTGGTATCAAAAGTTAACTTTTTAACTTTTAATCTAAACCATTGAGAAGGTATTTCCTGGTGCAATATTGCACCAGGTCTCAATCCAGCTATTGTCAATCATCGATTGGGGTGTCCCAAATTCCATTATCATTCTACTATGTAGGTCGTACAAGTCCTCATCTTTAAAGGGATGTTTGGCTGTGTCGTTTAAACAACAATTTTCATTGTTTAAATAACACAACACATATTTTTATAACACTTTTTCATCTACGCATATTTTCACAACACTTAAACAACATTATTAGAACAACATTACCAAACGGGCTCTAAATCTCAAAGTGCGCATTGCATATGATAGGGGCCGGAGTTTGAACTAAATTGTACTACTTACTAATGAAAGTCTTTGTATTTTATTTTATTTATTCAGATATTTTAGAATTACACCATTATTCCGTAATTTTTGCAGCAATTTATTGAAGTAGTTAACTATAAGTGGTTGAAAATTATTTTCATATGAACTTACTAATTTTTCATTACTATTTATAATTAACTCTATCTGAGTTGTGGCAAATTAAAGGATTGCTCAAATTGCATAAGGAGAAGAGTCTATTTACAAGACTATTGTAATTGTTTATTCTAAAGTGAAATTTCCAAGATAGGTTATTTATATTTTAGAGTGGTTTTTTATTCGAAGAGTTCATCAAAAGATTTTTACTTTGTCACCAAATCCTTGTGTCTTTTTATTACTTTTGGATTGTGGTGACATGTTTATGGTTGATTATTTACCATTGTTGCACTATCTATTGGATAATTTGGATTATTAAATACGGACTAAAGTGACACTTAATCTACTAATTTGTTAGTTGGGTCTAAGTAAGATTATTCAATAGGTATACATATATGAATCAGGATAAAAATTATTCAATGTAAAGATAGTTTAGTTAATTCAAGGTGACTAGTCTCTTGCAATTAAGGGGGAGAAAAGGTAAGGTGAAAATCAAAGAGAGATGACAAGTGTCCAAAGGTTATGTGCTTAACCCATAATCTGTTGTCATTTTTCTTTAGCTGCCACCTTACCATTTATGCAGCAATTACTGCATGCAAGGTTGCGATAAATCCTCTCCCTATAATAAAAACAATAAAGTGTTTTGTATTTCATACTTACCTTAACAAAAAATAAAAAAAATAACAAAAAAAACCTAATTAATTCAATTAATGGCTAACATTTAGTATTATTTTTTTATTATCATCAAGGTCAACAGTATTTCTCTCTCCAAAATAGAAAGACATTGAGTGTCCTTCTGAAAAATAAGGAGTATTGCACTAATTAATTGCTTTACCCTAGCTCAAAATTTTAACATTAGCAAGTTCTTTTTTAAACACTGTCATTTGCTTCCATCTTTATAGTTGAATTTTTAAATCATTGCTGACATCCTTTTAGCCTAAAGATGCTTTTTTTATTGTTCCTTTTAAATCAGTCAATCAGGTCCACTAGAGAAAAAGAGAATAAAGATTATTAAAAGAAAAAGAAATAGAAAATGGATAACGATGATATTTCGAGTCTTTTGGCTGAATATTGTAAAAGATGAAGTTTATATGTGATATAGATATTGTTCAAACTTATTTAGGAAAATGAGAAAAGAAACGAATTTCGACAACACCAATACCGAAATTCTGAGAAAAAGTAGGAGAGAGAAGAGAGAAATGATGTGACAAATGTGGGAGAGAGAAAAAGGAATTTCGGCAATGATATTGCCAAAAATTTTATAAAAAAATTTGAATTGTGGCAATTGAATTACCAAAATTGGAGGATTAAAAAAGAAAACTGAATCGTGGCAAGAGTAATACTACGGCTACAAACTATTTTACCATATTTTTATTAACTATTGTTATGACCAATTTCTTATTGGTTCTCATCAGGACCCACCAATAATATCACTTTTTTATTTATCAATAATCACTCATCACATTAACAGTTTATGAAAGTTTTTGTAAAAAAATTTGTATCTCTAGCATTTTGCCAAAAGTGGATGATTTAAAAAAAATAATAAAATATAAAAAAATTAAAAAAAAAATAAAAAAATTAAAAAAAAAAAAAAAAAAAAAACCTTGATTATGTAAGATTAATGCTACGGCCACACTTTTGGAGTAAAATTATAGAGATACACACTCTTAGTCATCCAAAAGTGTGGTTGTAGCATTAATCTTACCACAATACTTTTTCTTTTTTTTTACTCCTCCAATTTCAGCAATTCAATTGCCACAATTGAGCCTTTTTTTTTTTTTTTTTAAATCCTCCACTTTTGGCAAAATGCTAGAGATACAAAATTTTTTACAAAAACTTTCATAAACTGTTGATGTGATGAGTAATTATTGGCAAATAAAAAAGTGTTATTATTGGTGGGCCCTAATAAGAATCAGTAAGAAATTGGCCATAACAACAATTTGTAAAAAATATGATAAAATAGTGTGTGATCGTAACATTACTCTTACCATAGTTCAGTTTTCTTTTTTTTTTTTTTTTTAATCCTCCAATTTCAGCAATCCAATTGCCACAATTCATTTTTTTTTTTTTTTTTGGCAATATCATTGCCGAAATTCTTTTTTTCTCTCTCCATATATGTCACATCATTTCTCTTTCCTCTCCTACTTTTTCTCAAAATTTCGGCCACACTATTGCCGAAATTCGCTTCTCTTCTCATTTTGCCAAATAAGTTTGAACAGTACCCATATCACAAATAAACTTCATTTTTTACAATATTCAGCCAAAAGACTCTGATATTTCTCTAGCAGAAAACGTGAGTTACGTGACCATTTATATGGCGACGGCATTCCAAAAGGCCAAAATGAGCTTAATAAAAAGACTAAAAAAGGGTCGTGATAGGTAGGGCAAGTCTGTGTTTCACTTTTGGTAGAGAAAGTGAAGTATAAGTGTGTGTTTGGCAAAAATTAAAAAGTCAGTTTATTTTATTATTTAACTTATTTTTGTTATTATTTATAAACTCCACTGTACTTTTTGGTACTATTTATGGATCTCACTGTACTATTTTAGCTAACTTTTACCTTTATCTACAAAGACTTTCAAGTAAAAAAACTTTCAATTTCAAAGAAAATAAACGAATCTCAAACAAATCCTAAATATATTAAATAATCATGAGTGCGTCTGATTGGAAGAAAAAGTTAGAGAGCATGTCTACCAGTGACGACGCCACGTTGGTCCCAAGGTGTTCCTAGGAACACCACAAATGAAAAAAATATATATATATATATATATATATAAGAATTAAATTTTTTTTATTTGTTTATCCTTAAAAAAAAAAAAAATTAGGAACACCCTCTAATTAAAATTAGGAACACCCTAAAAAAACATTTTTTATTTGTTCTACTTTCAAGCAAAAAAAAAAAAAAAAAACAAAAAAAAATATTTGAACTAAAATCTGAAAAAAAATAATAATAAAAAAATATAAAAAAAAAATAATGTAACAAAGCAAGCGAAGCCCACGGATTCTCCAAAAAAAAAAAAACGGACGGCAAGCCCAACAGATGGTAGCAAACCCAAGAACCCACGATTCTCAAAAAAAAAAAAAAAAAAAAAAAAAAAACCTAATGTACTAAAATCGGGTCAGGCCTCAAACACTTCACAGACGCAAGTCACGCAACAACCACAGACGACAACAACCAACGGAACGGATGGAGGAGATCGCCCGCTAGATCGGACCTCAAACTCGATCTCCCATTTAAACGAAACGAAACTCGTGCCCGACCCGGCGCGCCCCATCAGCCTCTACCATCTCGACGTGCTACCCGATCGGTTTTCCTCGCCTCGCCACTATGCCCGATGGTGCCGCCCATCGCCCTCGCCTCCCTGCTCCCTCAACCTCAAGGTATTTCATCTCTGACTCTCGGTCTCAATCTCTCCCTCTTCATCTCAGCCTATCAGTCTCTCTCTCTCTCTCTCTCTCTGTGAGTAATATTTTCCCTATTTTTGGCTTTATGCCTTTAGCCTGTGTCGATGTTTTTTAATTTTTTTTATTTTTTATTTTTGAGAATATCCGGTGTTGGTGTTGGTGTAACTCAAGAATCGTGTAAGGTCTTTATGAGTAATATTTACCCTGTTTTTGGCTTTATGCCTTTATCCGGTGTGGGTGATTTTTATTTTTATTTTTGAGAATATCCGGTGTTAGTTAGGTGTAACTCAGATTCTTGTGTAAGGGTTTGTTGTTTTTTTTTTTTTGGAGAATGGAAGGGTTTGTTGTTGGTGAGATTATTAATTGTCTTTTAGTGTTGGTGTTGATGTCTTTTGATAAGATACAACAAATTGACTTTATCTAATTGGTTCTAGTCTTGTGATTGGGGGCATGGGGCATTTGGCTTTTTCTATTGAATTGGAGGCTAGATGGGGGCATGGGACCGGGGTAGTGCAAGTGTGTTGTGTGTTAGTGCTAGGGCAATTAATAATTATTAAATATGGTTGTGTGCTGTGTGTTTGTTGATTAGTTCAACTAATGGTCATAAAATATGTAATAAATCACTCTTTTTTAGACTAGGATTTAAGCTATATGGCCTATATATTTTTGTGCCGCAAAATTTATTGACTTTTTTTTTTTTTTGTTAAGTAATAGTGTGATATTCCAAGTAGGGAAGTATCAAACAACCATAGTAATTAGTTGAACTAATTAATTTTGCTTATTTGGGATATTAATTAACCAATAATTAATTGGAGAAAGCAACTAATAAATAATAATTAATAATTTAATTAATCAATACTTTATATAAGACAAACAAATTAAATTATGTTAGGTTAAATAACAATTATGTGGGGCCAGAGAATTCATGGCCCAGGCCTGCTCTACATCGGGGCCCAAGGCCTAAGCCGAGGAGACCTATTGTCGAGGACGCATAGTGAAAGCCCCAAAAAAGGGCCAAGGGAATGGCCGAGGACGATTTCACGCCCGACAGCCCACGAGACACCTAAAGAAGAAGGACGAGTTTAATGCGGGGATAAGACAAGTGAAAAGGCTGCCAATATCTTTGTAGTAAAGAACTCAGTGCCCTGATGGACCCTATTCTTGACCATGCTATTCAATCTTTACGTCTACTCCCAACCACTTGAGGTATGGGCTGATAGGACAAGTCCCCTTCCCAAAAGGTAAAGCTTACACGTGGACCCTAAAGAGGGGGAGGAATACGAGTATAAAAGGAAACTAAAGCCAAAGGAAAAAGGGGGAGAGAGGAAGGAAGAGAAGAAGGGGAAGAACTTGATACTCCTCGGACTAAGTCCGAGGAGTCAAACCCTTCAGGCTACATTGTTGTAGGGCTTGGATGTTCGAGCCAAACCCACTTCTGCATGAGCCCCCCTAAAATTAGGACCAGACCGTTGCCCAGCGATCAAAGGCAAGCCTTTTAAGCCCACTCTCTACAAATCATATTGTGAGGGATCTTTTATGTACGAGCCCAACGCCATTCTTGGGCCGTTAAATAATCGTGTCCTTACAAATTAATAATTTTATAATTAATAAAACAACACTATAACAAATTATAGTTTATAAAAGACAAACAAATTAATGAAACAACTAAACAATAATACATTTGGGAAAAATTCATGGAGCCGCCACTGGGAAAAATTATGCTTCTTAAGGAACACCCTGGAAAAAATTCCTGGAGTCGCCATTGATGTCTACCTTTAATTAGTGCTTGGCATACGGATTGACTAATTAGAGACTTGAACCTCCCATTGTTGATTGGTCCGCATAGAGTGCAACAATCACAAACTTGAGAACTTTTGTTGGCCAATTTCATATACTAACGGTCTGAATCAATTCTTTGTCATCATTATATATATATATATATATATATATATATTGATACCAAACAAAGGAAGAGTTCATACATGGTTACATAAAGCAATATTGTACAACCTGTAATACAACGGTGTGTTCACAGCCTGTTTTATCAAAACCCCACACATCCTTAACTACTACATGAGGGACAACTAGAGTATTACAAAATAAACCATTTTGAGAAAGAAAGTTCAAGTCGGCTATCCTCTCGCTATCCAGCCCATCCGTACTTTTCCTCAATCTAAAAACTTGATGGAAATTGACCTGTCAATTAAGAACAAAACATGTTGAATGCCATAGTTTTTAGCTATGATACCAGCTTCCACCATTGCTTCAAGTAAAGCTCCTATTGCTGTGTTGGCGAGACTACAATTAACCCCTGAAACCACTTCTACTCCTTGCATATTTACAGCTACAAAAAGTGTATGCTCTCCTTTGTGGCTTTGTTCTTCTTGCTTCAACTAATTTGATGATGAGGTGATATTGCCCTGCAGCTGTGAGATGGGCTGACTTGGCTACTCTAAGCTCTCTGGTAGGATGGAATGGACCTACATAAGCCTTCCTGTGCACTGCAAGATAGAGTTTTGGCTGTTAGTATAACCTCTAAGGAATTCAAGTTCAAGCCTTGGTGAAGCACTTTGTTTCTATGATTCCAAATTAACCACAAAATATTAAACATTGATTAAAGGATGACCAAGCTTTGATCTTTATTGTTTAAGCAAGAGTTGATATGGTCTTTTAGCCAAGACCGAACAAACACATTGGTGATCTCGTAAGTATGCGGACCAAGATCCGATCCAAACCAACAAGCTCTAGAAAAGTTGCATAAGAGAAACAGATGTGTAGGAGTCTCTTCTTCAACATTACATAAGAGGCAAGTGTCATCATTATTGATTCCTCTGTTATGTAGAATGGCCTTGGTAGGTAAGCTATCATGGAGAAGTTTCCACACAAAATTGATAAT
Organism: Quercus dentata; assembly: GCA_028216015.1. Classification (NCBI taxonomy): domain Eukaryota; kingdom Viridiplantae; phylum Streptophyta; class Magnoliopsida; order Fagales; family Fagaceae; genus Quercus; species Quercus dentata. Next base: position 69,520,913 of record CP116452.1, on the reverse strand, counting down.
CCTTAAGGGAACATGGGCTTTCCATATTGCGTCCCATACCTTCCTTTCTCTTGAATTGTTGTGATCCTAAAAAGTCTTGAGTTAACAACTCATAAGCTATCTTGGTACTGTAATTCCCATCCCTTAAGTATTTCCACATAAGCCTATCCTTAGAATCATCGATTTTGGAAATGGGCATTTGCAAAATGTTGACAGCTTTAGGGTGATGATGTAAGCTCCTAATTAAATCCACTTTCCAACTTCTAGAATTATGATCAATAAGATTTCCTACTATGCCTGACGACAAAAAAGGAAGAAAAGAACTACCCCTTAAGTTTGGTGACCAATCGGGATGCGTAAGGGGTATATCAAAAAGGTCTCTAACCAACCATCTACCTTCCCGAAGAATAAGATCACCTTGCTAAACAATATTTTTCCAAATCCAAGAATGGTGTGCTTTAGGTGCGTGGCCTTGCAAGGATTCTTCAGGATGGTACTTAGCTTTAAAAGTTCTAGCTAAGAGGGATTGGGGACTGTTAATAAGTCTCCAATACTGTTTTGCCAACAAAGCTTGATTCATAGGGCTGAACTTCTTAATGCCAAGACCCCCCCCCCTCATCTTTTAGGATTGCAGATTTTATTCCAATTGATCGAATGAAGTTTTTCTCTCCGTTTCATGACCCCACCAAAAGATCTCACAATAGAATCCATCTTGTGCAAATAGGTTTAGAAACCTTAAAATAAGAGAAGGTGTATAAAGGAAGAGATTGGAGGACAGAAGAGATGAGAGTAGTTACGCAAACTGTGAAAGAAGCATAGCTTTCCCCCCTGCAGCTTGGAATTAAGCTTATCAATCAAAAATTGAAAATCAGCAATACAATTCCCTCTCAACTTAAAATTAATACCAAGGTATTTGCTTTGGGGTGTTGGACAAGGTTCACATTCAAACTTCTAGCTATGGATACCGACATTCCTTGGCCATGTTTGAGGAGCGAGAAAAGGTCGATTTGGCTAAATTTATTTTTTGGCCCGAGATAAAGCGGTACCAGTTTAGGATGGATTGGATATTACCTAAGGAGTTCCTATCATTCTTGAAGAAAAGAAGAGAGTCATCTGCAAAAAAGAGATGAGTGAAAGAAATACCACTCTTTCCTACTTTTACTCCTTTGATCTTATTAGAGTATTCAGCCTGTAGCAAAGAAATAGAGAGAATGTTAGCACACAAAAGAAAGAGATAAGGAGATAAAGGATCTCCCTGCCCTAGGCCCCGTGTTGGATGAAAGGTTGAAGTTAAACTCCCATTAACTAGAAGAGTGTATAACACGGAAGAAACACATTCCATAATCCGTCTAATCCATTTGGGATCAAACTTCATGGTTGTTAGGACAACTTTCAAGAAATTCCAGTTGACCCCTCATAGGCTTTGGACATGTCTATTTTTAGAGCTCTAAAGAGAATTTCTTTCCTTTCTTTTTCTTTAGGGTGTCCATGATCTCATGAGCCGGAAGAATGTTATCAGAAATGTGTCTCCCCTGTATAAAAGCATTCTGGTATGGAATTATCAAACTATCCATTATAGGTTTCAACCTATTAACCATCGCTTTGGATATTGCCTTATAGATCACATTGCATAGGCTAATAGATCTCAAGTGAGAAACTTCATCGGGGAAGGGTTTTTTAGGAATAAGAACAATGTAGGAGTGGTTTAGAGGTTTAAATAAGGAACCCGAGTGGAAGAAAGCTTGGACAAACTTGTAACATCCTCTTTCACAATGTCCCAAAACACATGGGAAAAGAAAGCGGGGATGCCATCGTAACCTAGTGCTTTATGGGCTCCTATTTGAAACACACAAGACACTCAATTTCAAAGTCGATATTGGTTTGTTAAGTGATAAGTTTTGCTCATCTCATTAACGTAGGGATGTTGAGATTTTGGAGTTCCTCTAGAATGTTATCCACACTTCTAAAACTACAATCTTCACAATTTGACTCAAAGTGAGAGTGAAGAATGTTTTCAATCTCATTAAGATTGTCGATAATATTTCCATCCCCATCTTTTAACTGAAGAATTCTGTTTTTTGCTCTTCTTTGCTTTACTATAGTTTGAAAATACATTGTGTTTCTATCACCATAGAGGATCCAATTAGTCCTACCTTTTTGAGCCCACTCAAGTTCCTTTTTATCAAGTAAGTCCTCTAGCTCTTCTCTCGCTTGCCTCTCCTTTCTAATGTCCTCCGGAGAATTAATGGAGTTTTGCAATTGCTGTAGTTGATCCATTTTTTATTTAATATCAATCTCTACTCTACCAAACACTTCTCCATTCCATTTTCTGGCTATAGTTTCAATGTTGTTAAGTTTATTCCTTAATTTTGTAGCTCTAGACCCATTAGACTGCCATTCCTAGGCCTTACTAACCATGTCCCTACAACTGGGGTGGGTGATCTACATTTGCTCAAATCTAAAGGGTCTATTTCTAAAGGTTGTTTGATGTTCAAAATCCAGGATTATAGGTCCATGATCGGACTTGATAATGGGGAGATTCCTTATGTAATATAAATGGTATTGGTTGGTCCACTCGAGATCGGCAAAAGTTCTATCTAATCTCTCCATAACAAAAGATTCCTCCTCCCTTTTATTCATCCAAGTGAATTGTTACCCAATGGCCATCAAGTCACAAAGATGAAGATCACTTAACACTTGCTGAAATAACTCAAGATCGCAAAATAGGGTTTTGGTTAAAAGAGAACTTTTCCTCTCTTAAGAGCACTTCGTTGAAGTCTTCAATACAAAGCCAACTAGGTTGAGCTATATCTTTTAGAGTTTTTAATTGTTGCCAAACCTCATTCCTCTTGGCTAGTTTAGGATGGCCATAAACAAAAGTAATAGATAAAGGTTTGCCCTTGTTATCTGTAACATCAATATGAATAAGGTGTGGGGTTTCATGAACCACCCCGAGAAAACTCCTTTGCATCCAAGCAAGGATAAGACCTCCACCGAAACCCAATCTAGGAACCTCACAACCATCAAAAAAACCACAATTATTTCAAATATCCTTACCCTTATTACTAGCTAGACGTGTTTCCATTAAGAACATGACATCGGGATTAAAATCATGGGCAATTTTTTGAACCTACTGAACTATAGAGGATTTGCCCAAACCTCTACAATTCCAACTTAGAATCCTCATAGTTGTTGGGGAAGTCAGAAGGGCCAGCTTCCCAACACCCATTTGGATTAAAAGGGATATGATCATCAACAGGATAAGCATAGTGTAAAACAATACAACATGTATAACCCTTAAGGAAAGCGGGGTTACCTTCATTGTCGAGGCAACTATAAAGTAGTTTTTGACGGATGTTCCTCCCCAATCTTCCTATCTCCATGCCAAGCCTTTTCCTTGTTGATCCTCTGCTATTACTTTTACTTTCATCACATCGAAGATTTGAGTTACATCCTGGGTCGAAATTAAAGGTCACTGGAGATGTTGAAATTGGGTTTTGCCTTTAAGGTCCATGTTGGCCTGTATTTTCCAGATCTGTATCCGGACTTTGGGCTATATATATATATACACACACGTTTGTGCTTTAATTATTAATTGTGTTAATTTTTTTTTTCAAGTTAATTTTAGAACTAAATCAATCTTATCTTTAATTATAACAACTTAAACTTATAAGCGTAAAATTGATTATAATTTGAATGTAGAGAGAGATGAGATTAAGTAAATTTTGAAACATCACAAGAAAGATTAATAACTTTAAGTGTGCGATTGGGTGGAGATTAAAAATTAAAATTATTTCACTATTCAAATTTATTTTTCCTATTATTTATGGGCCTTGCTATACTTTTTGGCACTATTCATAGACCCATTGTACTATTTCAACTAACGTTTACTCTTATCTACAAGATTTTCATCAATAACTTTTCAATTTCAATAAAATAAACGGTTTTCAAACACACCCTAACACAACTTGTTACGCGGCGTTGTGAGTTGTAGAAAAATGTCTTTACATTAACCTATTATCATCTTTTTGCCACTCACAATTTGTTATATGGATAAATTGTGCCACTATATGGTACCAGCATAACTTCAATGCATAGAGCGAAGTCAATTTCTCCACTTATTTGCAAAGTAATGAACTTTTTAAAGTTCTAATACTAGTGGAGTGTCCGCCAAGATGAAAAGCAAAAGGACAAGGTTTCTTCACAAACTCTTTTAACTCTCTATCTTTTTAATAAATTTAAAAATTTATTAGCAGTTGTTTATACTCTTAACACCCATAAAATTTTATTTAAATTGAAGGTTATTTAGCATTGAATCAATATATTTATTTTTTATGCAAAATTTTAAACTATAAAAATATAAATTTTAAATATTTAATTGATAATATAGCTATTAGTTTTTTATTTTCTCAAAATCTTACAAACATGTAAGATATAATAAGAACATTCAATGCAATCTAATAATTAAAATTTTAAATTTTATAAAATTCATAATTTATATATAATTATGAATTTTTTTTTTTATTTAAAACCAATTGAAGGCCCACCTAAATCTAATATATTCCTCCTTAGTCATTAATAACAATTGGGGGGGTGTTTGTAAAACTCAAATAATTGAAGTCCCCAAAAGTGAAAAAAGTAAAGCAAAGTATCCATTGCCCTCTGGAAGTGGAACCCACTATCTCAAAAGCCTGAGGGCCTACTCTGGTCAATGAAGTCCACGCGGTGCATTATCAGTCCACAATTCGCACTCACACTCAGACTCACTTCCACACTTATTACACTCACACTTATACATGGGACCTTAACTAAAAGAAATTACGAGTCTGGTTGTTATTGTAATTTAAATAATAATTTTTAATATTTAAATAATATTATATATATTTTTATATATTTTTTATTTATATATATTTAAAAAAAATACAAATAACATATTTAAAAAATCTCTTAGCAAATGAACTCTACAAGTTTAGAACCCAATAATGGAAATACTATTAATCTCTTGTCGGTAAAAAAAAACTTGGGAGATCTTTTCATTTTTCACAGTTGGGATTTTAAAATTTTCCTCCAATTATATTATTCCATCATTAATGAAAAATTTTCTCCTTTCTTTCCCTAATAAATCAGTGATCCTCATTTGAAAAAGTCATCACCTCTTAGTAATGTTTATAGAGATAAGCCCAGATTCACGTATTCGAAAATGCAAAACATGCAAATTGTAAATTGAAGATTTGATCACTTACTCGTGAATTATAAGTTATAATAAAGAATATCTTTGATTTGACACCACCGTATCTGACCCAATTTCTACCCCAATAAATTTTAGTCCATTAATCATCATACGTATAAATAATTAAGGAGTTTCTTTTATCAATGTGATATTCCACATTCGGCTCGGAGGAAATTTATTTTAGGTTCAGAGAGGTGGGTGAGATGAGAAACGGGGCTGGGGATTCACATCAGGTGCTATACCTAGGGTATTGCACCTGGTGCAATACCTAATCAATGGTTGAGATTGAAAGATTGAAAAAGCAACTTTCAATCTCAGCCATTAAATAAAATATATTTAAAATATATTTAAAAAAAGTAAAAAGGTTAAAATTAAAAAGTTAAAAAAGTTTAAAAAATTATGAGAGAAGTGGAGGTATTGCACCAGGTGCAATACCCTAGGTATTGCACCTGATGTGAATCCCGGGGGTGGTATTGGAGTTGTAATGGCTCTAGAGAAGATCAGAAGAAGAGGTGGGTGAGATGAGTAAATGAGTTGGCTGGAGTTGTAATATGGCTCTAGAGAAAAATTGGATGGAGAGGTGAGTGTCTGTATTTCAGAGAACCTGTGAAGTTGGAGGTAAATCCAAAGAAGAAAAAGCTTGCAACTGAGCTTGGATTTGACAAGTCACTGACTTGGGCTCCACATACTTGCATCTAATTACAAACATGCCACCCAAACTCATATCTTAAAAATTGGAAACAGCCTCAGTCCTAAACTCAGTTTCCATTACTTTCGCTCAAAATTTTGTGTTTGGAGACTTGGAGTTATGAAAACACAACCCTAAAACTAGACTAAACAATTCTAAATTCAGTAGGCCCCACGTTTTTTAAGTTTTTTTATTTTAGAAACAGACACACATTATCTTCACAATAAATTTGCTAACTTTTAAATAAAATATTAACAGTTTGACAAAGAGATTTTTGGTTTCCATCAAAGCTTTTGAGATTTTGCAGTGAGAAAGTTTGGCTGCAATGACGTGTATGGGTGGTGGGTATCTGTACTTAAGAGAACTTGTGAAGTTGGAGGTAAACCCAAAGAAGAAAAAGCTTGCAACTGAGCTTGGATTTGACAAGTCACTGACTTGGAGCCAACTGAGCTTGGATTTGGGCTCCACATACTTGCACCTAATTACAAACATGCCACCCAAACTCATATCTTAAAAATTGGAAACAGCCTCAGTCCTAAACTCAGTTTCCATTACTCTCCCTCAGAATTTTGAGTTTGGAGTTATGAAAGTTTGATCGCAATGACGTGTATGATGCTTGGAAAGTTCAAAGAGTTATTTCCATGATATTGAAAATCCAGTGAGCAACTTTCATGGGATTCTTCATCCCCAAACCAACCCAAAACAGGATTGGAATATTAGGGTCTCGTAGAGTATTTTAAATATATATATTTTTAGTTTTCAAATAACATTATATTTATTTTTCACTTACACTTATACATATTTAAAAAAATATAAATAACATTACTTAAACTTCTTTACTAAACTAACCTTAAAAATTTTAAAAAGTAACCGGTCTCATTTCACACAGAAAGCAAAACTATACTTAGTCTCCTCTTCCTCCAATACAGATAATTGAAGGCTGTTGCAGTTTCTTTTCGTTGAAATTGAAGATTTTATTATTACTTTTTATAAAGGTTTTTAATTAATTTACGGTGAAAATTATTTTTGAAGATGTTTTTATCTTGTTGGGATCTGACAGTTGTGATAAAAAATAATAACTGTAGTATTCAAATTTGGTTTGTTTTCTTTGTTATCAAAATCAAGCTTAACACAAAGCTCGATTTTTATTTTCAAACTTGATTTTTTTATAGAAAATTCTTAGTTGAAATTAAACTTTTTCAAGAGATTTGTTATGTCCATTAAAGTTTGTTTATTTAACATAACATTATTGCATAGTAGCAACATGATAGTCACCGTAATTTTTATTCAAAATTTTCTCTTTAAATTGAAAATTACACATATTAATTAATCACAAAAAATATTACTTTTAAATTAGGTTCACAGAAGTATTTTCAAATAAGATTTTATTTGTTTCAGTTTTCATATTCCATATCCTGTTTTAATTTATTTTGACTATATCTATTTTGCTATTTTCTTCTTTATCAACTATTTTATCATTGTTTATGCTTCTATATATATATCGTGGTAATATTTAATATTGCGATACTTTTCTTGCGTCATCTCATTCGTCATGCCATATATTATTTTTTAGATTGTGTTTTGGCATTATGTTTCTTTCATTTCCCATCACAGAGTCTTCACCCTCCATTTTATAACTTTAATTGGATTTTGGTTTGGATCAATACTTAGTTTTTCTTTTAAAATAGAAATTTGAGTTTATATCAAAATACAATCTATATAATTATGAATTTGAATATGCCCACCAATTGTTTAAGAAATAAATTATTATGAAGTCTATCTTTTATTCCTTTGGTTTCATTTTAATTTTTGGTTGAGATAACATCATAATTTTGTGATGAGTTTTGATTACCATGATAATCTCTTTATTTTTTAAGAGATGGTAAACGTGAACAATAAATTTGAAATTTATAAAATTTAGTTGTATATTAGAAAAATATAATAAACTACAACAGGAGGTAGAAGAATATTATTCAACTTAAAAAAAATATTAATCAAACACACAAAAAGTAATAAAATTATATGTTTGTGGAGATAAAAAGATCAAAAAAAAAAAAATACTTGTAGAAATTTTTTTATAAAAAAATAGATAATACTTGAAATAATTGTTATTTTTTTATATATTACACTATATTACATAATATATTTATACATCCAACTAAGTTGTATTACACAAAATAATACCCTAGAAGAACTCTACTAGGAATTAGGAAATAGTTTCAAAAAAATGGAATTAGGAAATAAAAAAGATCACAACAATATTTTAAATTTTAAATTAGGTCTTCCTTACAGTTACAGTCAGCGTGAACTGTGAAGAAATTAAAGAACCAAGCCGCTCCTCAATAGCAGAAAGTAGAGCAGCAGACATACTTTGGAAATGGAAATTTGCTGTGAAAGAGTACGTAGGTAGATGGTTAAATGAATAAGGAGAAACCAAAGAGCAAACAGTGTAGCTGCTCAAAGTGCATGCAATAATGAAGTTGAGGGCCCACCCACGTTCTGATATCTCAAAAGCAAGGCCAGCTCAATCAATGAATAAGTCCACATCGTACATCACCAGTTCACACTAGAATCCACTCTATCCTGTACCCTGCATACATCGTACATCACCAGTTCACACTAGAATCCACTCAATAATCTAAATAGCAGGATTTAGTATATCCTGTACCCTGCAAAAAAGCAGAGCCCGCTCAACTGGAATCCACCATATAATTCAGAGAGCAGGGCCAACTGTCATCAACGAAGGTTGAGTCTGACGTGAGCCTTTTTTTTTTTTTTTTTTTTTTGAGAGCTTATTTCTTTTTACTTATTTAGCGTCGGTCAGGAATTGGCTTATTTTACTGTAATTAAAAAAAATTGTTAAAATTATTTTCTATAAAGATAAAATTTAATTAAAATAATATAATAAAATATATAAATAATATCAAAAAATATAATAAAATATATAAATAATAAAAATAAATTAAATAATAAAATAAATTGATAAAATTAATCCTGCCAAATAAAACTTTGCTGTGAAAGAGTACACATGTAGATGGTGAAATGAATAAAAGGAGAAACCAAAGTGCATGCAATAATGAAGTTGAGGGCCCACCCACGTTCTGATATCTCAAAAGCGAGGCCAGCTCTGGTGAATCAACGAATAAGTCCACATTGTACATCACCAGTCCCCACTAGAATCCACTCTATAATCTAAAAAGCAGAGCCAGCACAACTGGAATCCACCCTATAATCCAAAAAGCAGGGCCAACTGTTAACAACGAAGGATGAGTCTGTCGGCAGCTTATTTCTTTTTTTGATTATATAGGGTGGGTTTAAAATTTGCTAATTTTATTTTATTGAAAATTTATTTTTGTTAAAGGTATTATAAGGGGTGTTTTTGAGGCTCAAGCCCAACAGGCGGACGATTCTGGCCTAAAAGTCTCTTAACAATGAATTTGTAGAGAGTACGTTACAAAACTAGGTCTTTGACAGCGGGAATGTAGTTATGAACAAATCATGCAACCAGTTGGACGTAGGGATATTCCTCTAAACTTTTGGGGTAACAGTCGGTGGGGCTATATCTTCTGCCTTTTATCTCTAATTCCTTTCTCCTTTTCTATGTTTTTCTTCCTCTTGCTTGCGATCCCCCGGCCATGGGGATCTCCTTCTCTTATATAGCACCCTTCCTAAGATCACGACCCTACACTTGTTAATCATCCTGGTCTCCACTTGAGTGCCTGTCCCATAGGACATCCTCCTTCTTTTATGTGAGTTGCACTGGCCAAGATAATTCTGCACTCCTGTCCTTTCCACATTAATGCGGCTGGAAAAGTAGCTCCTTGACATTTAATGCGGTAGTCGTGGTTGCCCTCCTCCCTGAACGTCATGCACTATTTCTTCGTATTGGACGACTTTTCGCCATGTATAGGGTGCGAATCGGACACCCACTTGGCGAGTCCGAGGAGGTACTCCTCCTCGGACGCCCTAATAAGGTCCCGCCCAACATGGTTGAGCTGGGATATCCTATGCCCATGCCTTTTCTTCTCGTCGTGGTTGGGCTTAGTACATGTACTAGGGCCCAACATCGACCGACGGATTTTACCCCCACAATAGCCCCTCAAAATTCCTGCTTTTCTTCCGAGTTCGAGGAGAAAAGGCGGGATTTTGATACTTACTAGACAGTTCGTGGTGAATCACCGCTTCACACGTGTAGGGGGGAAGCATGCCTTCACGTGCCTCATTAATGGTGAGGGCATTTAATGACCCAGGAGAAAGTAACCGCAGATTTCGAGGTTTTACACTCGTCAATCCAACGGTTGGGGGCGGATCTCGGTGGACGGCGTTTCACTCGCCTTAGACGTAAGTGCGTCTGTTCAACTTCTTCCGAGTATAATAGGTTTTGAGGGCGTTTGTCCCTCACTTTTGACGAGTATTCCAATATTGAAACGTCTCGAGCTTTCTCCTTGATCCGTTTTCACTTCACGCCATTCTCTTGAAGACTCCTTCGAGCTTCTTACCCGTAAGTGCGCTTCTTCTCCGTTATTCTTCATTAATCATACTGCCTTCAAGTTGTTTTTAGAATTAGAGGGGATGGGTAGGCTTGAGAAAATGGTAGATTCTCCGACCGGTATGGCGGGCTTGAGGGTGAAGTCGTATCCCACCGAGAGGTAGGTTTAAATCTTGTCATCGGGAGGAAATTTTGTTCAAGCGGAGAACAGGGAAGTCGCAATTCCAATGATAGCCTTCGTGGAAGGAGGAATGACTATTCCAATGGGGAAAATAACTAGGGATTACTTACGTGGTCATAGATTGGCCCCCATCAATGCACCGCCTAATGCATTCGGATCCTGGGGTGTGTCGAAACCACGAACGATCGGATGAACCTCGACCTCTCATGGCACGGCGTGGTTCATCTTTATGAATGCCATAGGCTCGACGACACATACTATCTAAAGTCCAAGACCGACGAAGTGAGGTTGGTATCCTGCCTTCCGAAGTCCGGCAAAGGCTTGAAGGATGACCATTTGATCGTCTCTGGACCATGGTATGATGGCCCTCACTTTGTCCAGGCCGGGCGGGAACGCCAGGTGGGGTGCCATAGAACTAGATTCCGTGGGGAGGACTTTAGTTTCAATCTCCTCTCCCTCCTTTTTCTTTTATTTTAAACTTGTTGGCTTGGTTGCATGTCTCCTCGGACTAACATAAATCTTTTAACGGCCTTCGCAGACAAGGAGCGAACATCCCCTCGGCTGAGCTTGGTCAATATCCAGGCCCTAAATTACCTCCTGAGGTCCGAGATCTTCGTTAGCGAGGACGGACAACTACGGTCGGCTCCTTTGATTTTGGACTATACTCCACTCACTCAAGCCCAGGTGGAAGCCGAACAAGCTATAAGGGTTTGGCGATCCGAGGTTGGCACGCATTGATGTTTCCATACCAGGGTTTCTCGATCTGAGACTTGCCTCCTATTCGATTTACCTCCCCAACGAGCCTTTCCCCAATAGTTATCCCGAGAGGAGGAAGTCGGCTCTTCACATTCATCCTTAGAGGATCGAGATAGACCGTTTCAATTTGCGAGTAAGGGAGGCTTGATCGGGGTAGTAAAGCTCTCCGACTGACGGCGATTTTAGACGCGCGCCTCGGCGGCTCCTGTCTTGGTTTGGTTATCGCGCAACTGATATCGGCGAAGACATAGAAGAAGAAGAATGAATGGATCTCCAGTAGGGACCGGCCTCGGGGTCTTCTATCTAACAGGTCCAAGGGGCAGACCTCCAAGGAAGTCTCGAAGGGACAGATGGTCCCCAAAGCTCCCGTTCCTCCTCCCCCCCTTCATCGGATGCGGCGCTGCAGCCTATGCCTAACTTAAGGCGAAAAAGGTCTGTAGAAGAGACGGAGGAGGGAGAGGTTGCTCGTGAGAAGGCCGGGCCTAAAAGGAAGGGCAAGGAAACGAAAGAGCCCCGAGAGAAAAGGACCAGGTCCACGGAGAGCCGAGATGAGGCGGCCATTTTGAGGGGACCACGAACATGGTCTCCTCGGATCGAGTTAGATGGCGCTTCAATCCTGCGGGATGCGACCCTATGGGAATCCCGGCGAGAGCGAGCTTCGCTCTTGGCCGAGGAACTGCAGCAGCCTCTTCTCTTGCCCCGTGACATGGAGGGTCTCGGGAAGACTCGTTAGCCAAAAGTTTTCATGTCACTGAAGAGGGACATGGCCATGGTAAGTGGAATCTTCTATCTTGTCTTTGTCTTGAGTACCCTCTTATCGTCTTGTTTTGATATCGTCTTCATTTCCGTCCGAGTGCGGGTCACTCAACAAATTTATGTTGCTGAGGAGTGGGCCAAGAAGGCCCGTGAGGATATGCATAGGGAGGCTCAATCCGTTCTACACGGTGAGAGGGCCGTTGGCGATCTCAAACGAGATCTTGATCGTCGAGTAATGAACTAAAGGAGGTGAAGAAGGCCAATGCGAGTGCGGGCTGGCCTCAAAAACGCTGAAAAGCAAGGCGACGATCTGCGCAAGCGTCTCCGTCACTACGAGGAAAGACCGCGCGCGTGAGCAACAAAGCGGTTTGAGCTTAAGGTTGAGCTTGCAAGGACCAAGGAGGAAGCTCGCTTGTCCGGGGAGGTTGCCGAGAAGGCTGTGGCGGCTTCATATGAACGTGAAGTCCACGATACTGAGGAGGGACTGGCCGAGGAAGTTGCCACCGTCTGCAGGGAATATGTCACTTCGACCTGGGGCGTGGACATGGATCGGTCATCCGTCCTGCGGTCCCGATCCCGGAAAGGCGAGAACATCTTTTTCCCTATGGAGATACGTGAGATTCCTGGCGAGGTCGCCTCCACCGAGCCTCCTCCAACAGACTCCTCTGTTCCTGAGACCGGGGGCACGGAGCAAGCCACGCAGGGCCAATCACCCGAGGACGATCTTCGGATCAACGAGATCCTTGCCCGAGCCCGTGAAGTCGCACCAAAGAACCCAAAGAATGGATGATCGGCTGCCCCGACTCAAGGCTCTTAGGGACTTAGTATAGGGATTCGTTTGTTTTGCTTTTTGAGACTCGTTTTGTTTAATCCTCGCTAATGTTTGTGAACCGAGTTATTTTGAACATTAAATGACAAAAGTTATTTCATTTCCTATATCGTTGCTTTATTCTATTTTGTTTTCATCATGAATGGATATTGGTTTTGCCATTTTACTCTTGGAAGTCAAGCAATAACGAATGAATATGTTAGAATGGCGCTACTTTATAATTGGGCAAAAACGGTGACGATGCTGATTTCTCCCAAGTCCGTGGTTGAGAATCCGTGCAGGACTTGGGCTCCCTTTAACACTTATTGAGAATCGCACAACGGTTAATTTCCCCCAAGTCTGTGGTCCGAGGAGCCATGCGGGACTTGGGTTACGTTTAACACCTATTGAGAATCATTGCGTGGTTAATTTCCCCCAAGTCTGTGGTTCGAGGAGCCATGCAGGACTTGGGTTCTGTTTAACACCTATTGAGAATCGTTGCGTGGTTAATTTCCCCTAAGTCTTAGGAGCCATGCGGGACTTGGGTTCTGTTTAACACCTATTGAGAATCGTTGCGTGGTTAATTTTCCCTAAGTCTCGTGGTCCGAGGAGCCATGCAGACTTGGGTTACATTTAACACCTATTGAGAATTGTTGCGTGGTTAATTTCCTCCAAGTCACCTGGGTCCGAGAAGCCATGAGAACTTGGGTTCTTTAACACTTATTGAGATTCGCGGTATGGTTAATTTCCCCCAAGTCTGTGGTCCGAGGAGCCATGCGGACTTGGGTTCTGTTTAACACTTATTGAGATTCGCGGTATGGTTAATTTCCCTCAAGTCTGGGTCCGAGAAGCCATGCGGGACTTGGGTTCTGTTTAACACCTATTGAGAATCGTTGCGTGGTTAATTTCCCCCAAGTCTGTGGTCCGAGGAGCCATGCGGGACTTGGGTTACATTTTAACACTTATTGAGATTCCGGTATGGTTAATTTCCACCAAGTCTGTGGTCCGAGGAGCCATGCAGAACTTGGGTTCTGTTTAACACTTATTGAGATTCGCGGTATGGTTAATTTCCCCCAAGTCTATGGTCCGAGGAGCCATGCGGGACTTGGGTTCTGTTTAACACCTATTGAGAATCGTTGCGTGGTTAATTTCCCCCAAGTCTCTGGTCCGAGGAGCCATGCGGGACTTGGGTTCTGTTTAACACCTATTGAGAATCGTTGCGTGGTTAATTTTCCCTAAGTCTTGGGTCCGAGGAGCCATGCGGGACTTGGGTTCTGTTTAACACCTATTGAGAATTGTTGCGTGGTTAATTTCCTCCAAGTCTGTGGTCCGAGAAGCCATGCGGGACTTGGGTTCTGTTTAACACTTATTGAGATTCGCGGTATGGTTAATTTCCCCCAAGTCTGTGGTCCGAGGAGCCATGCAGGACTTGGGTTCTGTTTAACACTTATTGAGATTCGCGGTATGGTTAATTTCCCTCAAGTCTGTGGTCCGAGAAGCCATGCGGGACTTGGGTTCTGTTTAACACCTATTGAGAATCGTTGCGTGGTTAATTTCCCCCAAGTCTGTGGTCCGAGGAGCCATGCGGGACTTGGGTTCTGTTTAACACTTATTGAGATTCGCGGTATGGTTAATTTCCACCAAGTCTGTGGTCCGAGGAGCCATGCGGGACTTGGGTTCTGTTTAACACTTATTGAGATTCGCGGTATGGTTAATTTCCCCCAAGTCTATGGTCCGAGGAGCCATGCGGGACTTGGGTTACTGTTTAACACCTATTGAGAATCGTTGCGTGGTTAATTTCCCCCAAGTCTGCGGTCCGAGGAGCCATGCGGGACTTGGGTTCTGTTTAACACCTATTGAGAATCGTTGCGTGGTTAGTTTCCCCCAAGTCTGTGGTCCGAGGAGTCATGCGGGACTTGGGTTCTGTTTAACACTTATTGAGATTCGCGATATGGTTAATTTCCCCCAAGTCTCTAGTCCGAGGAGCCATGCAGGACTTGGGTTCTGTTTAACACATATTGAGAATCGTTGCGTGGTTAATTTCCCCCAAGTCTGTGGTCCGAGGAGCCATACGGGACTTGGGTTCTGTTTAACACCTATTGAGATTCGCGGTATGGTTAATTTCCCCAAGTCTGTGGTCCGAGGAGCCATGCGAGATTTGGATTCTGTTTAACACTTATTGAGATTCGCGGTATGGTTAATTTCCCCCAAATCTGTGGTCCGAGGAGCCATGCGAGACTTGGGTTACTTTTAACACTCATCCCAAATAGTTGCTCGGAAAAACGGTATCAAGCATAGTGTCTTTCATTAATAAAAGTACCTTTTCAGGTTATTTACATTCCACGGACGTGGCACTACACGTTCGTCCAAGTCTTCAAAAAGTACGCTCCAATGCCGACCACTAATGTGTGATACGGTATGGGCCCTCCCGTTTGGTCCAAAGCTTTCCCCATGCCGGGTTCCTCGCATTGCCTAGGACTTTCCTCGGCACCGGGTCCCAGGCGTCAAGGGTCTCGACTTCACCTTGGCGTCATAGCCCTGCTTGAGCTTTTGTTGATATTGAGTTAGGTGCACCATCGCGCTTTCCCTTCTCTCTTCGAGGAGGTCCGGGCTTTTTCTAGAAGCCCGTTGTTAGCAATGGGGTTGAATGTAGTAGTCCTCCGAGAGGAAAAGTTTATCTCTAATGGGATGACGGCCTCGGCCCCGTAGGTCAACGAAAAGGGGGTTTCTCTCGTGGATCGGCAAGGCGTGGTGCGGTACGTCCACAAGACATGGGCGAGTTCTTCAACCCACCTCCCTTTCGCGTCGTCCAACCTCTTCTTGAGCCCATTCACTATGGTTTTGTTGATGGCCTCTGCTTGTCCGTTACTCTGCGGGTCCGTTACTCTGGGGTAGGTGGGTGTAGAGTATCGGTTGACAATCCCCGTTCAACGCAATATTCCCTAAAGGCCTTGCTGTCAAATTGGAGGCCATTGTCCGAGATTAGGGTATGTGGGATTCCGAACCTGGTCACGATATTTTTCCGGATAAACTTCTTGACATCGACATCCCTAATGTTTGCTAGCGCTTGAGCCTCAACCCACTTCATGAAGTAATCGGTGCCGACGAGAAGAAACTTCTTGTTCCCGGCAGCTTTGGGGAACGACCCTAGTATGTCTAGGCCCCATTGTGCGAATGGCCAAGGGTGGACAATGGGTTAAGTACCCGCCCGGGCTGATGTATATTTGGAGCAAACCTTTGGCATTGGTCACACTTTTTCACATATTCGAGCCTCCTTATGCATGCTCGGCCACCAAGTAACCAGCATCATGACCCTGTGGGAGAGGGACCCGACCCCCATATGGCTTCCGCAAATCCCCTCATACAACTCCTCCGAATGAGTTCCGTAGCTCACAGGTGTACACACGGGGAAGTATGGCCCCGAGAATGAACGTCAGTAAAGTTTGGAGTCCTCGGACAACCGAGAATCGAGGAGCTCTCCTCCCGATTTTGTCTTGCCTCGACTTTATCGTCCGGTAAGGAGTCATGTTTCAAGAACCGGACAAGAGGGTCCATCCACTTGGTCCCTCCCGACGTTGTGTACCCGAATACCATTTTCCTCTTCTTCCGTTGGGCGGTAGAGGTCCTCGACTAAAATAACCCGCGGAAGGGGTTGAGCCGAAGAGGTGGCCGGTGTTGCCAGAGAGTCGGCATGGGTATTCCCACTTCTGGATATATGCGTTAAACGGAAGTCGTCGAAGTGGGCTTGTAGGCGTTTAGCTCGGGCAAGGTACCGTCGCATTCTTTCATCCTTCGCCTCCAATTCCCCGCTTATTTGCCCCACTATGAGTCTCGAATCCGAGAATATGCTCGTGCATTTCCCACCCAACTTCCGGATCATGGACATCCCCTCTAGTAGTGCCTCATACTCGGCTTCGTTATTTGTTGCCGGGAATCCCAATCTCAACGACTTTTCCAAGGTTAAACCTTCGGGAGAGATTAGAACGAGCCCCACCCCGGAGCCTCTTTGGTTTGCTGCACCATCGATGTATGCTCTCCACTTATCGTGTTCTTGCGGAGAAATCGTGCTGACCAATCTCCTATCGTCACTCGGTGATCCCGACACTTCCACCCCTTCTAAGGTAGGTTCCGCAAATTCAGCTACCGGATCGGCGAGGACTTGACCCTTTATGGCGGTGTGAGGCATGTATCTAATGTCGAAGGTGCTCAAGATGGTTCCCCATTTAACTATTCTCCCCGTGTAGTCGGCGCTACGGAGGACTGATTTCAATGGGAGTTGGGTTAACACAACCACGGTATGTGCACGAAAATAGTGGGGAAGCTTCTTTGTAGCTTGCACGACAGCCAATATTGCCTTTTCGAGGGGGAGGTACCGGGTCTTCGCCTCCTGTAGCGACTTGCTTATGTAATACACGGGCCGCTGCGTGCCGTTGTCTTCTCGGATTAGTACTAGGCTCACCGCATGAGCGGCGATCGCGATGTATGCATTTAACACCTCATCGGCCTCGGGGCTGGACATGATCGGTGGTCGGGCGAGGTATTCCTTGAGCTGTTGGAATGCTAAGTCACACTCTTGAGTCCACTCGAAACCTTTCCACTTGTGCAATAGAAGGAAAAAAGGTCTGCATCTGTCCGCTGAGCGGGAGATGAAACGTTTAAAGTCGCTATCATGCCGGTAAGCTTCTGGACTTCTTTGGGATTTCGAGGTGGCTGCATACCATGAATGGCTCTTATTTGGTCGGGGTTAACCTCGATTCCCCGGTGGGTTACCATGTAGCCAAAGAATTTCCCCGATCCCACCCCAAATGAGCACTTGGATGCGTTCGATCCACGACTTGTACCTTCTCGGGATTTGAAACACTTCGTCGAGGTCTCTGATGTGGTCGGCCACCAATTTACTCTTTACTACCATATCGTCTATATACACCTCGATAGTTTTTCCCATTTGTTGCTTAAACATCCTAGTCATCATCCTTTGATAGGTCAACCCGGCATTCTTGAGACCAAAAGGCATCACCTTGTAATGATAGTTGCCAAGCGGGGGTGACGAAAGCGATTTTTTCCTGGTCTTCGGTGGCCAAGGATATCGATGGTAGCCCCGAAAGCGTCCAAAAACTCATTCGGGGATGCTCGACGATTCGTCTACCGGTCGGTCTATCCACAGCATCGGGAAAGGATCCTTTGGGCGGGCCTTGTTTAGGTCCGTGAAGTCCACGTAGACCCGCCATTTCCCGCTCTTCTTCTTCACCACGATTGTGTTTGCCAACCATTCGGGGTAGAATACTTCCTTGATAACCCCAGCTCTCTTCAATTTTGCAACTTCCTCTCTCACAGCGTCTGCATGCTTCTTTGACGTGCGCCGGGGAGGCTGCTTCTTGGGTGGAATAGCCGGATTAACGTTAAGGTGATGGCGTATTAGGTCTGAGTCAACCCCGGGGGCTTCATAAGGATCCCGGCGAATACGTCCTCATTTCGTCGAAGAAAATTAATTAGCGCCGACTTCTCTGTTACGTAATTCCGAGCCAACTTGGAAAAATCTCTCGGGGTTCGATCTAACAAGCACTTTCTCTAGCTCCTCACAGCTCACCTCCATGGCCAGTCCTTCATTTCCCGTAGCTAGGACCGGGGTCCTTGATTGCTATAAGCTATTCCCGGCCGAAGTGGAAGGTTCGTTGCTTGATCGTTGAGAAATCGCCGACACCATGCATTGCCTAGCCATTCCTTGGTCCCCTATTACCTCTTTGATTCGACCCTCTGATGGATATTTCACTTTACTGTGCGGGGTTGACGACATAGCCCCCAGTGCATGAAGCCATGGCCGTGCCACAATAGCGGTGTAGGGGGAGTATGCGTCCACCACGATGAAGTTCACTTCCACTACTTCTCAGTCTGTTTGCACAGGCAACCTAATCATGCCTTTCGGGATGACTACTATTCCCTCAAAGCTAAGCGGGGGTGAATCATATGGCGACAGGTCTTCCTGCTTCAAGTTCAGCCCCTTATACAAGTCTGGGTACATTATCTCCACGGCGCTACCCCGATCAACTAACACCCTCTTCACGTCATAACCTCCTATTCTAAGCGTCACGACTAGAGCATCTTCATGGGGTTGAATAGTTCCTTCCTTATCCTCCTCCGTGAACCCAATTAATGGCGGGGACCTCCCTCTGGCTCTCTTGGATCCTCTTTCGCCTGGCTCCGTCGAGAACCTACCCACATCACTCTAAACGGGCCGGAACCGGTTCTCCTAGGTGCGGCAAGAATGACATTTATCGTGCCTATGGGTGGCCTTAATGCGCTCTTATGCAGTATCGACATTTAATCGCTCGGGCGGTGCAACGGATGCCTTAGCTTTCCTTCTCGGACAAGTCGATCCAAATAGTTTTTCGAGTTCCTACATTCGTCGGTGATGTGACCAGGCTCTTGGTGATACGCACGAGATAGATTCGATTGCGTTTTGAGGGGTCTTTGCCATCTTATTCGGCCATTGAAAGAAAGGTTCGCGCTTTATCTTCTCCGAGGATCTCGTGCAATGGTTCTCGGAACACGGCATGGACTACCCGAGCCCCAGTAGATCCAGATTGTTCTATATAATCTCTCCTCGGTTTGTTACTACTGCTAAAGCGGTCCGACCTGAAGTCCCTCCTCTCCTAAGGGACAAACTTCGCCTTTCCCTTCCCAATCTGCTGGTCCTCCTCGACCCTTTTGTACTTGTCTATCCTGTCCATGAGTTGTCGCACGCCGGTGATTTGGTTTCCCGGTGAGAGACTTTCTCAAGCAATGCTCGTGGCGGGCAGGCCCCTTTTGAAGGTGCGATGGCAACGTCATCATAGTTTCCTTCGATCTCGTTGTCGTCTCCCAATATCTGTCCCAAGTAGGCCTTCAACGTTTCTCCTTCCCGCATGGATAAGGATAAGAGGGAATCGAGGGGCCGAGGGACTCTAGTCTTTGGTGATGAAACGGGAACCAAAAGCTTGCGTCACCATTGTTTAAAGGAGTCTATGGAATTCGGTGGGAGGGCATCAAACCATCTCATTGCCGTGGCCCCAAGTGGATGGAAACACCTTACACATTAACGCCTCGTCCCTAGGTGGACGGCCATCCTTTGGTTGAATTGGCTCACGTGCTCTCACTGGTCGATTCGACCATTGTATGGGATAAACGTTGGCTGATTAAACCGCCGAGGAAGTACCGCCCTCTCTATTCTACGGGTAAATGGCGGCTGGGAGATTCGGTCCAGGGCCTTGCTCATGGCGTCATTGACCAGGCCTTGGTAAGGTGGGCTTTTGCGACCCGCGTTTATGAGGCCGTTCTTCCTCATATGAGAACGTCTCGCTCGGAGGGTTCTCGTTCTTAAATCTGTATTCATCATCCTCACCACTTTGCTAGTATCCAAAACGGGCGAAGGATGTTTTTCTTTGAGCTCGACGTAGCTTCTTCTTCAAATCATCAATCTCTTGTTGTAGAGCCTTCCGCTCGTTGTGCTAGTGGGACGCGTGATCTTTCCCTTTCGAGCGACTTCTAATTGTGTGAGAGGTGCTCACACTGCCCTCTCGTTGATTATCTTGATCCTTCGCTCGTTCAAGGTTTACAAAGTTGTCCTGTCGTTGAGATTCTGCACGTCCGGTTTGGCGCGGACCTGATCCTTCCATCCCTTACTGTTTCACTTGTCCAGACACAAGTTCTCCCCACAGACAGCGCCAATTGTAAGGGGTGTTTTTGAGGCTCAAGCCCAACAATGGGGCGATTCTGCCCCAAAAGTCCCTCAACAATGAATTTGTAGAGAGTAGGTTACAGAACTAGGTCTTTGACAATGGGGACGTAGTTATGAACAAGCCATGCAACCAGTTGGACGTAGGGATATTCCTCTAAGCTTTTGGGGTAACTGTCGGTGGGGCTATATCTTCTGCTTTTTATCTCTAACTCCTTTCTCCTTTTCTATGTTTTTCTCCTCTTGCTTGCGATCCCTTGGCCATGGGGATCTCCTTCTCTTATATAGCACCCTTCCTAAGATCACGACCCTACACTTGTTAATCATTTGGGTCTCCACTTGAGTGCCTGTCCCATAGGACATCCTCCTTCTTTTTTGTGAGTTGCACTGGTCAAGATAATTTTGCGCTCCTATCCTTTCCACATTAATGCGGCTGGAAAAGTAGCTCCTTGGCATTTAATGCGATAGTCGTGGTTGCCCCCTTCCCCGAACGTCATGCACTATTTCTTCGTATTGGATGACTTTTCGCCATGTATAGGGTGCGAATCAGACACCCACTTGGCGAGTCCGAGGAGGTACTCCTCCTCGGACGCCCCTAAGCAAGCCCGGCCCAACATGGTTGAGTTGGGATATCCTATGCCCATGCCTTTTCTTCTCGTCGTGGTTGGTTAGGCTTAGTACATGTACTAGGGCCCAACATCGATCGACGGATTTTACCCCCACAGGTATTATATAAAAATAAAAATTAATTGAAATAATACGTAGAATTTATAAATAATATTAAAAAATTATAATGAGTTTATAAATAATAACAAAAATAAATTAAATAATAAAATAAATTGACAAAATTAATCATATCAAATAAACACTTAAAATTGTGTTTAGGGCATTGCAACAACTTTTTTGAAATATTTTTTGTTTTTTGAAATAAAATAAAAATAATAATTAATTAGGAAATCAAATAAAAGATAATATAAACAAACTAATGTTTAAATACCATTTATTTACTGAAAATTAAAAATTTATTATTAAAAACATCCTAACAAAATATTTTTTAGTGTGAAATAGTGCTCTGAAAACAGTGTCCCGTTTTTTTTCATCACTTAGCCGGTCCATAAACGTTGCCATGAACCAGCCAAGTGAAACACAAATGCAAACGCACACAAAAAATCAGCAACGCAGAGACACACTAAAGTTCAAACATTCAAGTTTAGTTAGCTTAATTAAAAAAAATAAATAAATAAAGGTAGTACAAAGATCGCTAAACTTTTTTTTTTTTTTTTGAGAAACCACCCCAAGATGAGGGGGGTAGAGACAATAACATTAAGGGATATCAAAATAGTACACAGATTCACACACTAGTGGGATTTCCTCCATCCAAACTTGGAATGGGGAGAAATCACATGTTGATCTCTGGCTAAGCGATGGGCCGTTTGTTCCCTATCCTACGTGTATGACTAAATGAAAGGGACTGGAAAGCCAAAGAAAGAATCTTGATGTCCTCCAAAATGTGGCCGAAGCTTGAAGAGTCCCTACTACCGAGGAGAGAGCATTGATTATTATTTCCGAATCACCTTCAAGTTGCACCCGAGTCAGATTTAGATCTTGAGCCAAGACCAGTGCACTACGAGCTGCTAACATTTCCACCATCTCTACCGATGTAGGCGGTGGAATAATTTGTGTACAAGCAGCCATGACAAGACCTCTGTTGTCGCGAATGACACCAGCCAAACCAACTAAGTTCCTATCACTAAAAGTAGCCCCATCGAAGTTGATTTTCACCCAACCCGACTCCGGAGGAGACCACCTGGAAACTAAACCCGGATTTGATGGAGGTTGGGAGGAAGGCTGGGCAGATTGGAACTCCAATAAGCAATCTGAAGCCAAGCCGAAAATCTTTGCCAATGGGGCCACGCACTCCCGAGCCCGCAACTTATTTCTCGCGCATCCGTGAGTCGGGACATGACCATGGCAAACAGATCAAAGTAGTCGCAATGGGTTTGGCGGCATTGGAATATTTCCAGCAACGATGAGCACCCTTTGGTTAAATTCATGAGCCAGGTGAACTTGGAAGACCAAACGGGGGCGGAGCGGTTAAGACCAAATAGCGTGAAAGATGGACTCACTCTCAAGCTTGCAGCCCAAGCAGAGATCATCGGTGATAATTTTTCTTCTCAATAGATTAGTCTTGGATGGCAGCGCATCTGAACCAGCCCTCCAAAGCGGTGTTTTGACCCTATTGGGAACGTGTAGGCTCCACACACCCTTCCAAATGCTTCTGGAACTTGACAAATCCGAGGAAGAGGGCTCTCCATTTAGAGCTTCCTCCACGAGCCACACGTAGCCGCACCGACGTGAGTAAAGAACCATCCGGGTTATGCGGCCAAAAAAGGTTATCCTCACAAGTTCTAAGGCTGAATGGAATAAATAGGATTAGAGCAGCTTCATGGGGCAAGAAAATGTTATTAATTGTTTCCTCCATCCAGCAACGGTGATCACTATCAATTAGTACCGAGACCGTTGCATCACTGCCAAGGAAGTCCCTAGGAGACACCACCCTTTTGCTATAGGGGTCGGGCAACCAGCTTTCATGGTAAATCCGAATCAAGGACCCCGAACCCACTCTCCACTGAACCCCTTTCATGATCACTTCTCTACCCTTCAAAATACTCTTCCATGTGAAGGAGCCATTGCCTTCTTTTGCATCCAGAATGGACCCGTTAGGGAAGAATTTCGCCTTAAAAAATCTATGGAAGAGAGATGTTTTATTATCAAGCAGCCGCCAAACTTGCTTTGCTAGCATGGCAATGTTGAACCGTTGAAGCTCTTTAAAACCCATACCCCCTCGGCTTTTTGGATGGCACAAAGAGCTCCATTTGGTCCAGTGAATCTTCCTTTGATTACCTCTTTGGCCTCACCAAAATTTCCTAATTAGGATCTCAATATCATTGCAAAGAGTGGCTGGGAGCTTGAAGCAACTCATGGCGAAAGTGGGGATTGCCTGGATCACGACTTTGAGGAGAATTTCACGGCCCGCTTGGGATAGAAGTTGTTCTTTCCAGCCTTGGAGCTTAGCCTCAACCCTTTCTTTGATGTATCGTAAACTCGCTTTCTTGTTCCTACCAACTAGGGAAGGAAGCCCAAGGTATTTTTCGAATTGCTTAATTTCTTGAACACCCAAAGCATCTTTGATTTGATCGGCGATGAGAGGGGATGTGGATTTGCTGAAAAAATGCCTGTTTTACTACGATTCGATTGCTACCACTGAAGCCTTTTCATAGCACTCCAATAGCCCCTGAAGTCTATGACATTCCACAAGGGAGGCTCTGCAAAAGATCACACTATCATCGGCAAAAAATAAATGGGTCAAACGGAGGCCCTTCTTGCAAATAGACACACCCCGGATTTGGTTGGACTCATTTTCTTTGCTGCAGAAGGCTGTGAAGACCCTCAGAGCATATGAGGAATAAATAGGGTGACAAAGGATCACCCCGCCTAATGCCCCGAAACGGCTGGATGATTGGGGAGGGTTCACCATTGATGAGGATGGAATAACGGACAGTTGTGATGCACTCCATTATAAGGTTAACCCATTTTACATCAAACCCCATTTTCATCATAATCGCCTCTAAGTAAGCTCATTCAACCCGATCATAGGCCTTACTCATGTCAAGTTTTAGGGCCATGAAGCCGGACTTACCATATTGATGGTGTTTCATGAAATGAAGGGTTTCAAAGGCCATTAGGATGTTGTCGGTGATGACCCTACCCGCTTGGAAGGCGCTCTGGTTTTCAGAAATTATCAAGGGGAGTACATCACGAAATCTATTGGCAAGGACCTTAGAAACTATTTTGTATACCACATTACAAAGGCTAATCGGCCTAAAATCCGTGATAAACTCAGGGGATTTAACCTTAGGAATCAGGGTGATATTGGTACTGTTAATCTTTAAAGGAATTTTACGATTATTAAGGTAATCTAACATAGCAAAGCAGATATCCTCATCAATTAAAGACCAGAAGGTTTGATAGAACATGGGAGGCATACCGTCAGGGACCCGGGCGAGATAGGTTTCATTTGCTTGATAGCCACCTCCACCTCATCTCCGAGGAAAGGTCTAAGAAGCATGGCATTCATCTCCACAGAAACCGAAGGTTTAATAGCATCCAAGACCCCTGAAAAATCCAACGACCGTGATGATGTGAAAAGGGATTGGTAGTAGTTACAAGCAATATTTTTAATCATATTGTCCTCATTGCACCACAAATTGGAAGAGTCTCTCAAACCTGAAATTCTGTTTCTACGGAATCTGTGAGGCCTTCTTGTGAAAATAAGTTGTGTTTCGGTCCCCACATTTGAGGAAGAGAGCTTTGGATCTTTGCTGCTACATGTGACTTTCCTTGTCCAGGAGATCATTAAGCTCAGTTTTAATCCTTTTGACTTGTTCATAGCCAATTTTCCCACAAGCCGAATCACATTCCGCTTTGGAGAGGAGCTTGCTTTTCTTTTCCACTTGGTGTTTAACGCTGCCAAAAGAGTGTCGACTCAAGGCGTGAGCTTCTCCCGCATATTTGAATTTTCCCAACAATCTGGAGCATATTAGCACTATTGGAGGTAGTGCCCCACGACTTAACCACCATGTCACCACAGCCACCCTCCTTGAGCCACATTTGTTCAAACTTGAAGGGGCGGTTTGGTCTAGGGAGAATACCATCCGGTTTGACAAGAATGGCTTTGTGATTGGAGGAGTGAGTGCGGAGGTGCTGGACCTTGGATCCCGGGAAGCGAGAGAACCACCCGTTGGATGCAACCGCCTGTCCAGCCTTTCCAAAACTAAGCCACCAGCTCTTTGCCGCGCCAAGTGAATTTATCCCCGACATAGCCAAGGTCCATGAGACCACATTCATCTAAAACATCTCGAAAATCTTTCATCTTACATTCTGTCTTGGAGCTAGACCGAGCTTTTCATGGGACCAGAGAAGCTCGTTAAAGTCACCAGCGCACATCCAAGGCGGGGAGGATCGGCGGCGAAGGCCTCTCAAAAAAGACCAAGTTTCCTGCTTCCTAGCAGACTCCACAAAGCCATAAATCCCCGTGAACCTCCATTGTCCACCCGGATTAACCCCAACAATAGCGTCGATGTGGTTCGGAGATGACGCGATCACATCAATAGAAATAGAGCTCTTGCAAAGCAAGAACAGACACCCTGTTTTCCCGGCGCTTGGACCAACCCAGCGGTGATCAAACTTCAGATCAACACACAAACGACGCAGCCTAGCATCTTACGCCCACATTTCGGCAAGGAACATGGCAGCGGGATCTTGTGCTCGAGTCACTACCTCGAGCTCTCGGAGTGTGCGCAGGTTCCCAAGCCCACGCACGTTCCAACACAGCCCAACTCATCGTCCCAGTGGGGGTGAAGAGTAGCCTCCGCTAATGGTGGATCATTTTCTTTTAGAGCAGCGCGGTGATGGTTCTGCGTTTAGAGGGGGTAGGAGATTCAAGTGAGATGAGTGGGGAACGCTTACCTAAGACAACATCAGAGACAGAAATATCATTGGAGTGCCTGGGCCTTTGGATCCTAAGCCATTTCCCTTCGGCCTAAACTATGTGGTCATTGTGATCCACAACCATATTCGATCGGTCATTTAGAGGGATGGGCTTAGCCCGTTTACAGATGGGTTCGTGCATTTGGGCTAGGAGATAAGTTCAAGACGCTAAACTTAATGAACAGTTTTTAAGGGTTCATTTGATTGATAAAGTAAGATGAAAGAAAATATTTTAATTTTTCTTATTTTTGTTTAATTGTGGAGAAAAAAAATGAAGGGATGAAAAAAAATTTATTTGGTTAAGAAGAAAAACTAGAGGATAGAAAATTAAGTTTGTATAAATTTAACATTACATCTCTATTAAATAAAAAAAGTAATACATTATATTTTTATTAAAAAAATAGCGTATGATCAAATGGAAACTTTATTTATTTTTAAATATAATAGTACACAAAATTCAAGAACGCAAAACTTTTTTTTATTAAAAAAAAAAAACCAAAATTGATGAGAAAAAAAACAAATGAGCACAAAAAAAGAAAAAGAAAAAAAGAAACGTAAGATTCAGAAAACATTGAAAAAAAAAAAAAAAAAAAAAAAAGAAGAAGAAGAAGAAGAGTGAGGCAACATTTAAAAAGAAAAAAGAACAAAATTGAAAGAAGAGATTTATAAAACCAACAGTTGAACGTTGGGTGTTGGTGTTGCAGTAGTTTCAAAAAATATATACATAGTAGGTTCCAAAAAAAAGTAATAAGCATATATAATCAAAAGCATTGACATACTTGTGAAACGAAATGATAGGGCATTGCCTTGCAGGCTTGCAGCAATAATACTAGAGACGAAGGCTGCGTTTTGTTTTGGCGTAAAAGTATTTCGGGAAATGGCTTTTCGGGTCATTGTGTGTTTAGTTGCGCATAAAAAATAAAATTTTCCAGAAAACCATTTCATTTGACCTTGTGTTTTTACGCTTTGACCTAGAAATTGGTTTACATTTTCATTTTCACTTCAAATCATTTCCGGACTTATCAAAGCGCAAAGAGAGAGACAGAGAGAAAGAAGAAAGAAACTAGCTCACTCTCACAATCACACCGATCCACCCAGAAAATTTCTCTCCTCACTCACTCTCATCACTCACGCCAAGCCCAAGTCAAAGGATGGAGAGAGCTATCACCGGTGAAGCCCATATCCAATCCCCAACCTACGGCTCCGCCGGTTTGATCGCACCATCTCAAACCCATCTTCGATGAACCCGGTTTGATCGCGCTCGCCTTCGCCTCCACCTCCACCTTGCGATCTCGCCTCTAGATCGAACCCAATCGCCTCTGCCGCGCAACCTCGCCTCAACCCGATCGCCTCTCTCTCTTCCTTCTTCTCTCAATTTGACCGGATTTGATAATTTTTTTTTTTGGTATTGTTTCTTTTGTGTTTCTGTATTGAAGAATGATATTATATATTTGTTTGGTAGTTGAGAAAATGTAAGCAACAAGTAGAAAATGTGCTTTCTATGGTATTTTCAAGAACACAACTAAACATCATAAAATATTTTTCAAAACATTTTTGAAATGCAACCAAACACTTGAAAATATTTTCATTTTCTGAAAATATTTTACACCGAAACAAACATAACGGAAGATATCAAGGTTGGTTTTTTTTTTAATTTTTTTATTTTTTTATTTTTAATTTTAATTAAGTAAAGACGATAGAAACTTTTATTAACATCAAAGAGAAGTACACGTAAGACTAGTTTTTAAATTAAACTAGCACTGAAGGGGCAGCACCAACTAAACTGTGGTGTCGCAAGAAAACAAGACAAGTCAGCCTAGAGTAGAAAAACAGCATAATAATTAATAAAGAAAAGCAAACACATCCAGGTCCCATATTTCCTATACTTGAGCTGCCATAAGTTGATGATATTCATCCACCAGCCCCCATAAAACGACAAAGTTGTGATGAGATGGGAATAACATTAATTACTTTCATTTTAATTTTTATTATTATTATCATTATTAGATTACTAATTGTCTCTTTAAGTTATTAAAAAAGTGGTTGATTTAATCATTTAACTATAGTCTAATTGCCCCTCTCACATGTGAACCTAATTTTTTTTCTTTTAATAAGTGAAGCCCAACACATAAGATTTTTAACATTTTAAATGTAAGATAGAATAAAGTTAGGAATCGAATTCAAAGATTTCTTGCTTAAAAACCATATTAAATTATCAATTGTCTCAAAAAATTAAGTTATTTGAAAATAGTGGATTCAATTATTTAACCATAATTCTAACAATTATATACAAATCACAACATATCAAGTCAAATAATTGTGAAAAAATATATATAATTTTTCTTTTGTGTCACTAAAATAAGCCACATAATATTTTAAAAATTGGTCCAAAATTTTATTATTCTTGAAAAAAATTCTTATAAATAAGTAAATTGAATACCTTGGCGACCGTCTTTGAGGCATGGTTCCCCATGGTAACCCTTCTTGCAATTACAACGATACCCGGACCCGTTGTTGGGATCGGAACATGTGGTATTTCCCTCCACATATGTACTGAGCAACTTTACACGTCTCATTACCAACTGGCCAATCAAGAACCATGGAAGGGTGCGGTGTCATTGCTTTGTAGACTGATAAGATAATCTGAGGAGAATTGGAACTTGTCTTTTCGGATAAGAGCATCACCATCAAGTGTTTCATAAAAAATGTCATTTTGACACATCAAAAGCCTACTTTATTATTTTAGCACATCATTTTACAACATACCATTTATCAAATATTCTATTCTTTAATTCTAAAGATTAAAATAATATATACAACACATTAAATAATATATTTACCAAAAACCCAACAAATACACAAATGCACAGCTAGTAGCGATCGCCACCACCCAAGAATCAACAATCACCGCCACAAACTACAACCACAATCATCGGATCCTCCAACAAATTCCAAATCCAAAAACCTCAACCAAAAAAATAAAATAAAAAACCTCAAAATCTTCAACAAAACCCCAACCCAACAAATCAATCAATGACCAAACTCAACCAACCATCGGCGGCGAGAGTTGTGGAGGACAACAAGCATAGATCGGCGACGGCCCCTAGGCGAGCGAGCTTGGTCGACGAGTAGAGGTTCAAATTGGCGAGCTTCAATCTGCAAGCTTTGCTTCAAATCGGAATTGCCTTCTTCTTCATAACAGGAAAAGAAAGAGAGAGAGATAGTGACAGGAAAAAAAAAAAAAAAAAGAAGAAGAAGAGAGAGAGAGAGAGAAAGAGGCGTAGAGAAAAAAAAAAATCGAAGCCATCGTGAAGATGCTAGAGAAGAAAGAAGAAGAAAAAGGGAAGAGGGAGTGACAAGAGCAAGGAGCAGGCGGAGGAAGAAAGAAGAAAAAATGTAAGAGAGAGAGAGAAAAAAGTAATAAAGAAGAGAGAGGAATGAATAGAATTTTTTTTTTTTAACACATCTTTCCGTCTTGTTCCAAAGATGGAACAAGATCTGTTCATATGTGTCAAAATTTATAAGATTTGGCACACCTCATGAGAAGGGTTTTTTGGTGTTTGGTGTGCCAAATATGTCATACCAGTCGCTAACCCGTGCGATGCACGGAAAAATTATTAGAAAATAATAAAGCATGCATATATTAAAAGACAATTTAAGTTCATGTGTGCTTGCAAAGGATACATACCTAAATAGTTTTTGCGGTAGAAATAAAAGCCTTATCTTTGAGATAAAGAACTGATGTAAACAAACTAACCTTACATAAAACAAATTTAAAAAAAAAAAAAAAAAACATAAAACTGATGTCACGGGAAATTCAGCCACATAGTAGTAATATATAAATCTCTTAAAACCTAAACCTAAATCTAAACGTAAGGACTAAATATTTATGCGCCTTCTCTTGCTTTCCTGATGTATTTGGTTAAAAATATAAAGTCGATGTCACGGGAAATTCAGTCACATAGTAGTAATATATAAATCTCTTAAAACCAAAACCTAAACCTAAACCTAAACGTAAGGACTAAATATATAAACAAACTAACCTTACAAAAGCTAAACTTTATAAACTAAAATCTATACCATGAGTTGTAGATCTTGAATGCTATACTGTGCGTTTAGGGCTTTCTATATCTGGAGAGAAAGAGAGTTTGCGAAAACCAAAGAAAATCTCTCTATAGCTTAAGAAACACAATTTACTAAAATTAAAGAGATAAAATTTTCAGAGGACAAAATATTATAGATAATTTAAAAGAATTTTGATTTAATTCTTGAACACCGCAACTCCATAAAATTCATACTAATAATAATATTTTATGATAGCACGATTAGAATTTTGGTTTAATTCTTGAACACTGAATTGAAAATTGATTATATGAGTATTCAATGGTGAACAAAGTACTATGTATTAATTAATATATAAACAAAACTAACCTTACAAAAGCTAAACTTTATAAACTAAAATCTATACCATGAGTTGTAGATCTTGAATACTATACTGTGCGTTTAGGGCTTTCTACATCCGGAGAGAAAGAGAGTTTGCGAAAATCAAAGAAAATCTCTCTATAGCTTAAGAAACACAATTTACTAAAATTAAAGAGATAAAATTTTCAGAGGACAAAATATTATAGATAATTTAAAAGAATTTTGATTTAATTCTTGAACACCGCAACTCCATAAAATTCATACTAATAATAATATTTTATGATAGCACGATTAGAATTTTGGTTTAATTCTTGAACACTGAATTGAAAATTGATTATATGAGTATTCAATGGTGAACAAAGTACTATGTATTAATTAATATATAAACAAAACTAACATTACAAAAGTTGAACTTTATAAGCTAAAATCTATACCGTGCGTTGTAGATCTTGAATGCTTTAGGGCTTCCTATGTCCGGAGAGAGAGAGTTTGCGAAAACCGTGATTTTATATTTCTTAACTTGAGAGAGGGATAAGGTTGCTAGGGTTTTGAGGAGTTATAATTTTTATTTTTTAAATATTGTGCTGACGTGAAAAATTGTGGTGTCAGCAAAGGCTTCGGTTTTATATATATATATAGATTATAGCATTTAACACACCTACTACGGATGCTCTAATAAAGGCAAAGCTACATGGATTGAATTCCCAGACTTTTGTGTGTTTATTGAAGCTATTTGCTGCCAAGGTAATATTTTGCATTCCTTTTGAAATATCAATCTAGCAACACCAAATCCCAAAGCAAGACTCGTTCACTACATTGCTTATGTTTTGACAAACAAACATGCAACCAATGCCATAAATGAACCAAACCAATCATGAACAATTTAACAGCTCGATAAAAAACTCGTTCATGTTTGTTTATAAATAAACCAAGCTTGAATGTTAGTTTTAAGCTCTTTTAATAAACAAGCCGAGCTCAAGCAAAAAAAATCGTTCATAAATAAGCTCGTTGAGCAATTAGGCTTGATACAAAACAATTCAAGTATAGACTCATTTATAATTCTATATATGTTAGCTAAATGTACTCATTACACATATTCTTAAGGTCATATTCTCTATGTAATTGGCTAATCTTTTGACAAAACGCATTTTACTTATAATTTGGTAGTTCTAAGTTGGGTTTAATGTATCAAGAAATATGTTGTTCAAAAATATCAAGTGGTTTCATTAAAGACATGAAGATTAATCCAATAAACAAGTGAAGAAAAGCTAGTTCATTAAATCTCGACAAAAGCTTGACGATACTGCTATCGAGGATTAACGAAGAAGCTCGACATAAGCTCGATCTCGATAGATCTACGATTTCAGAATTTCCAGATCTAAAATTCGGCTCATAATGACTTGTTCTCACAACCCTAATCATATATAAAGCTTACTTTAAAAGTCATCGGGTATGGAAACAAAGACCTAGAACTCATATACTCTATGTGAAGCTATTGCGTTTGTGCGCCTTAGGATTTTGTAACCAAGTGCTTCCTAATTTTCATCGTTTATGAAGTGAAGAACATTGCAACCAACAACAATCATTCAAGTTACTAAATTTAGTCACGTATTGAGATCCGTGCAAAGTTACAAATTGGAGATTTGTGCAACAAAAAAAAGAAGGCTACTGCAAGATCAAGTCCAATTAGGTATTGGAGCGAAGGTTCAACTCTAAATTGATATTTTGGAATAGGCCAAGGTAGTAGTAAAATTTCTTATACTTGTAATCGCTTAATTATTAATTAGTGGATTCTTGGGAGTGGTGACCTTAAATTCACCCGATAGAGTTTTTGCCTTATGAGAGGTTTTCCCATTTGTCAACAAATCACCATGTCAATTTAATTTCCATTGTATTTTGTTTATTTGGTGATTTTTTGGTGCCTCCAAGATTTGCATATAATTTGACCTAATTAATCAACTTTGATAATTAAATTAATTAACCGAGGTCAATCTATCTTAACCCAACAAGTGGTATCAAAGCGAGCACATTCTAATTAGGTTTTAATCTTTGCTGTGTGATCCATTGACCCCTGTTGTTATGGATCATGGACAATCATTGATTATACCTTGTCTTTTTTATGGTACTAACTATACATATTGGAAAGTACACATGATAACTCTTTTGCAGTCTTAGATGAAAAAGTCTAGCTAGCTATCGAGGTCGGATGGACCAAACCTACTAATCTGCTCGCGTCTTGGGATGATGACAAGATCAAAGTTGCAAATTTCAATAGTAAAGCATTGAATGCCCTGTTTAGTGTTGTGACTAATGAGGAGTTTAAGAAGATCTCATCTGTAAATACTGCATTTTGTACCCTTTAAGACTCGAGCTCCCGTTTCCCAATGATGGTAAAATTCTAAAGCCCAATATTGGTTCAAGGCCCAATCAAATTATAAAGTGACTTAAGGAAGGTTTTTATAAAAAATATAACTCTTTTATGAATAAAATAAAACTATTTTTTGGAAAATAAAGGCCACAGAAACCCTAGGGCTACGTACGTATACACGCGTATATGTATGCGGGTTTGATGTATGCGTGCGCCTAAGGTTCCAGAAGCTATAAAAGGCAAGTTTTTCTGCATTAAAGTTAAGGTTTGGAATGAATCCCACATTTTCTGAAAGCCGTTCCAAACCTCCATTTTTCAACTAGAAATAGTGAAGCAAAGAGGGAGATTCTCACAAAATATCTCAAGTAAATATTTTCTGATTGGGCTTTTTCTGACCTTGATCTTCAAGTTTTAAGATTACTAATTACTTTCGTATTTGATTTTGAATAGATTAACTGAGGGGAACGGTGAAGATCAAGCTTGAAAAGCTTCTTGTTGGAGGTAATGAGTTTGAACCCTTTTCTTTTCATTTCCTTGTTTAATTTTGTTTTCTATTAATTTTCTTGCTTTGTTTATGTTTTAATATGTTTAGGTAGCTTAGGGTTTAGTAGTGCTTAATTGTGTGAGTTGTTTACGGTCTTTGAACAAACGATCTTGATTTTGATGTCACATTTTTTTATTGTAAAGATTAGAAAATTCTAGGAGAAATGCATAAATAATCATCTCACCATCACATACTTGACAATTATGAACAATTGTGTGCAAATTATAAAAGCCGTGCTTGGTAAGGTGTAACACTTGCACAGTAAGATAAAACGAGGTGTTGAAAAAGAATTAAAAAATATATATGTAACAAGGGTATTTTCTTTTCTATCTCCTATATGCCCATACATGATATCTTTGATTGTGTTCAAAAGGAAAAAAAATGCTTTTACATGATTGCAAGCGTGTTTTCTAGGAGATGTGAGAGTTATATGTTGTAACTCTTTAAGTGATAGTCACTTTCAAACCAATGTGATTGATGATGTAGAAAATTTGTTTGATTACTATCTACATATCATATTTTCTTTACTTTGTACACTTACTAGTTGCACACACTACATGCAAATCTATGCTAAACTTAATAAATATGATTGTGTGCTAAGTAATATGGCCATCCGAAATTACTCATTGTGTGATGTTTAATACATTTTCTTTGGGTTGGGTAGAATTTAAAGAGAAAATTTCTAAAAACTTGAGTGAAATATGTTTTTAAAAACTTCTGGAATCATTTTTATGCATTTCATATCATGAAAATTGGTTTTTAGTTGTTTTTTCGCAAAAAAAAAAAAAAAAAATCAAGTTTTTCAAAATTCTAGTTTTTCAAGTTTTTGATCAATTGAACCTAATTCTCGATTGATCGAAAAAGTTGAATTTTTAGGCCAAAACTCACTGCCTCTTTTGACTCTTGTTTGATTCCTACTCGATTAGTCAAAATCATTTTAATCTGTCCTTTCGATTGTTGCTCAATTCATCTTGAACGATTGCAATTCGAATTTTTCTAATTTTTTAATGGTTTGACAGATCGGTTTTATCCTTTTTCACCAATTCTCTTCAATTGCTCTTGATCCCTTTTATTAGATTTTTTTTTTTTTTTTGTCTTTTTCCAAGTCAAAGCTTCAAAGGTTTTCTCTCTCATATCAAGTAAGACTCTTTTACCCTTTCTTTTCATTCAAATTACATACATTCATGCATAAATTTGTCATTTTCTTCAAAAATTTTGAACTCAAAGAATTTGGGGTTTTTGATGAATTTTGGTGTTTTTGATTTTGGAATGGTTAATGGGTTTTTGTGTATGCATGTTGTTTTCATGATTTCTATGCTTTAAATAAAAAAATTTCATGATTTATGAAAATTTTCGAAATTAGGGTTCATGTGTTCTTGAGGAAATTGGCTAAAATTGACCATTGTTGTTGATTGATTGATTGTTTATAACACGTTTTATACCTATTGTGATGGTCAATTACTCAATTTGTGTGTTTTTGAAAAATTAGGGTTTTAGTTTTTCAAAAATTGGGGATTTTTCATAAAACTTGAATTTGGGTCAGTTTTTTCAAAATTATGAGAAACTTGAACATTTTAATGCATTAGTTCATGCATCACTTATGTCTATGCATCATGTAGATTTTGAAGATTGCATATATACTATGTTTAATCTCTCTCTAATGCAATCTGCCCTTGGTTTTGTGTTTTGTTTTGTGTTTCCTCTCTCTTTAGATCTTAGTAATGGCTCCTAACAATGCTAGGAAGTTTAAATCCAAAGCCAAAAGAGTCTCTGGGTCCACTTCTCAACCTTTTGAGGTCTTTAACTAAACTAGGTTTCATGTTTTTCAAAAATTTGATTCCTTGGTTGGGTATAGGTCTATTTGGGGTGAGAGACAGGTCAATCTAGATGAGTTAGATCGTTACGTGTTTCAAAATCTAGAGTTTAGGAATTATACTGATTAAAAGTTTCTAACAAAAATCTTGCACTAGTAGAAGTATTTTCAAGTTAATTCGAATAAACTAATGCATGAAGATATGTATTTATGTAGTATTTAGTTCTTTTCTTGCATTGCAAATCAATATGATAGTTTAGTGTAACCCAAAAAAAAAATTAATAATAATCTTAGTTCCCTTTTCTTGCATTGCAAATCAATATGATAGTTTAGCGTCACATAAAAAAAAATTTTAATAATAATCTTAGTTCCGCCTCCGATCATACACATGTCTAAGAATATACCAATTAAGTGTAAGGATGAAAATTAGAGTCACTACTTGGTTTGGTTCCAAGAACCACTACTCTTTTGACCTTTATATGAGGCCCTGTATGCAAACATTTTCAATAGAAAATCTTATGACCAATTAGGGGTGTCCACCCGGACTGAACCCCGACCCAACCGACTAAACCCAACCAAAACCAACCCACCTGTGGATCGATCCAAGAGCTCGACGGTTGGTGGCTAGTTACAAATCCCAAAACCGACTCGACAAGTCGGTTGGCGGGTGTCTCTCTCCTCTAAAACCCTCCTCAACCGACCCAACCATAAAACTTACCAAAATCAAGCAATTCGAGCCTTTTCCGACTAGTTTTTGGTCAAAATAGTTTAGATCCAACAGGATATATACTGGATTTGGGGAAATCTCACCGAATCTAGTGAGATCTCACCCAGATCTAGTGGAAATCTCACCGTCGGGAATTCTTTTATTTTTCTTTTCTAGTGATCTAGTCACATATTAAAAAAGTAGAAGAAAAAGAAGAAGAAGAAGAAGAAGAAGAAGAAGAAGAAAGCATTAGGAGGAGAAGGAGAGATGAGCAAAAAGAATTTGTACTCAGTTCACTGGGGAAATGACCGTTTTGGACTAAAAGATCTACATGTTGGATGATGGTGAACATGGACCGCGACATAGGCCAAAACGATGCCACCGAAATATTCCTTTGGTTCCCAACTCCAACAACCTAGAAAAGAAAAGTATCAGCCATGATAATTGTAACCGGAGGCTCAAGCTAATCAAGGAGCTGCACAAATGGAGCTTCCTGTTGGAAAATTGCCTCAAATTCCAATTGTGACTTGGAAAGTCAATTAGGTTTCCTAATTGAAGAAGGAAAAATTAATTTGGGTTTCCTTGTTGTAGAAGGAAAGACTACTCCTTGGTGTGAATATTCTTTGTTAAAGAGGTAATGTATTCCTAATCCAAGAGGTAATGTATTCCTAATCCAAGAGGGAATAGATTCCTTGTTAAAGAGGTAATGTATTCCTAGTCCAAGAGGGAATAGAAAAAGGGTCTCATAAATAGACAATGCTACAAAGAATTTGATGGCTTTGGCCCAAGGGTTCTCCCTATAGAGAGAGGGAAAATAGAGCGTGAAACCAAGAGAGAGAAAAGAGATTTTCGCTTGGGAGGAACGCAAGAGGAAGGAGAGTGCAAGGTATTGTTGCCTTCAAGAAGATAGCAAAGGAGGAGAGAGCAAAGGGTTGCAGCCTTCGAGAAGATAGCCAAGGAGGAAAGAGCAAAGTGTTGCTGCCTTTAAAAGAGATAATTAGTGTGTGTGTGTGTGAGCAAAGAAAAAATAAGAGAGATTTTTCTTTAGCCGTGAGACATACACAAGAATTATTGTAATTGATTTGATAATAGTAAAATTATTCTGAGTTTGTCTTGTGGTTTTTTTCTCTTCAAAGAGAAAGGGTTTTCCACGTAAATTTTGTGTTCATGTGTGATTGCTATTTTGGATTGCTAATATTTGTGATATTATTATTTGGGACCCAACACTTCCAACTTTGTCATGGTAGCTTTAACAAAGGAGTTAACGTCAACGATGTGGCCTAGCTCTGATGGGATAACGTTAGGTATGGTGCCGAAGCAAATGTTATCGGGCTTAGGATTGGAGTCGATGAAACCAAGCCATTCTTCGGTGACAACAAAGGTGACGAGGATATTGCTGTTTTTTGAAGCAAGTGTTTTACAAAGGTTCATCATGGGGTTGATGTGGCCGCAACCGAGATAAGGCATGGCCACCACGTGGCACTGCGTGGTTGGTTTAGCTTTGACGGAACTTATTCTTCAGAGACACTAACAGAGGATAGCTAGCGAAATTCACAGGCAACTACCCATCAATGTTGTTGAATCCCAAATCAACGGCCATGAGGTTACTGTTGCCACCGATGGGCCTCCAAACCTCAACACATGTCAAGTTGTTATTGGCTAAGTCAACTTGTTGAAGTGACGGGAAGAGAAAAAACCAAGCTTCCTTGTGAATTAGTGAGTTTTTGCTGAGTTCCTCCACTTCCAACTGATAGTCAACCTATCAAAAGATGAGTTTGAGAGATACCTAGATAAAGAAGTTCAAGCAAGTTTGGTGGGAGTTTAGGAAGTGACCTAGTGAGTTTGTTGTAACTCAGATCGAGTCGTCTCAAATTCGAAAGCTAGTTGATTGAGTTTGGAAGAAACCCAGTTAGAGAATTGTGAGAAAGGTCCAATGAGTCAAGAGATTTAAGGTTGGTAATAGATACAACGACTGAGCCAGAGAATGAGTTGGATCGGAGAGAGAGGGTTTGGGGGTTTGAAAGAGAGGAAATGGAAGAAGGTATAAGGCCAAAGAAAGACTTATCAGAGAGGTCGAGGTAAGTGAGTTAGGAAAGTTGAGAAACGAGTAGGCTGAGTGTACCTCAGTAGCCAACTGGGTCGAGAACAAGGTGGGTGATGATGCTCAAATCGTCAGTAGAAATGTTTGTCCAGAGGGGAGTCATCCACAGCTAATCCTAATCCTGCGACAAGGCAAATTATGAAAAGAAAGAGCGTGGTCACCGGTGTGGCGCCTGCCATAGGGCCTTCGATGCCAAAGTTAGAATAGCTAAAGGTGAAAAGAAGTATTCAGAAAGTGATGTAGATGTGTTGGAAAAAATTTTGTACCTCCCTGTCGGGTCTTGTCAATGGATATATATAGGCATTTTCTTCTTCATTCTAGCCGTTGGTTTTGCCTTAATGGTGATATTATTGCCGAATCTGTAACGTCCATGTGGGGTTCAAATGGGTAGATATATTTCCAATGGTACGGAAGTTCATTATTATCCTTGTAACGTTCATTGTGATTGAGGGACGATGGTCTAGTCTTGGCCATGTAGTTTCCCCAAGACTGGGCTATTCTTGGGGTCGTCCTTGTCCATCGTTCTTACTAGGTGGACGAGTATATTTTCGGGACTATCAGTGGGTGACTCGGGTCGAGTTTGGGGTGCAAGTGAGGCCACAACCGAACACTTCTATAATCTACAAAGGAGTGGTTGCTTATGCAATTTCACAACTGCGCTTTGATATGATAACTTTGAAACTTGAAAGTCATGCAGTGTTGCATGCCATGAGCTCAGCCTTTGTTCTGGTCAAAAAGCAAAACCTCGAGTCCTAGACTAGTTTTTTAGTTTTTGTGCTTAAAAAGACAAGAAACTGGAAATGTTTACAAGTATAAATTTCATATGCATGTGCCATAAAGTGGAGTGTACCAGTGCAGCAATGGATTTTCATTACATTATTGTAGAAAAACGATCTGAATTTTGACTGAAGTGTCCCCCTCTATAGACTTTTCTTCTTTGTGAGTAGCTGCTTGACACTGATGACTTTTAGAGCACGGTCTAATGGTAAAAATGGAGTAGAAATCCATAATGTATAACCTAAATGACTAAAAAAAAAAATGGACAAATTAGAGTAAACTCACATGTAATTTGGTCCATTTGCATTTTGTCTATCCATTGTTTAAAACTTAACTCTTTGTCCACCTTTGCTTCAATTCATTTGCTCCCCGTTACCCACATCACCTTTAGACGTTAGAAATATAATTTATTACATGATAATTTTACATTAGAATTATTATTGTAATGCAACTTATTCATATATAAAATCTTGTAAACAGAAGAGTAAAAGTTGATAACTACCGCTCTTCCGCTGTTCACAGATCATTTCTCCTCATCTCGATTCAAGCGATTTCTTAAAACAAAAGATGATGTGGGGAACTTACTGAACCTTTTTTGCTTTAAAAATAAAAGCAAAAACAAAAACAAAAACATCAAAAGACTTATCTTTATTTTTTTAATTTTTGGGATGAACTTACGTGAATAAAGATTTTAAATTTTAATT
The DNA here is from genome assembly GCA_028216015.1 of Quercus dentata. Lineage (NCBI taxonomy): Eukaryota > Viridiplantae > Streptophyta > Magnoliopsida > Fagales > Fagaceae > Quercus > Quercus dentata. The sequence goes on along the minus strand of CP116452.1, from coordinate 69,481,330 downwards.
TTTTTAGATTCCACATGAATAAAGATTAAAAAATCATTTCTCAAAGGGAAAAAAAAAAAAATATATATATATATATATATCAAAATTATATACTTATCAATGAAGAAGTGATAAAGCAATAGTTTATAAAAACAAATAAGCTGTTTGTTCTTATGTAAAAACAAAAAACTTGCAATTTGATGCGGCCACCAGCGCAACCACCGCTAGTCATTGAAACAGGAAATTCAACATTTGATGATATTAAAAAATTCGTTCCTGTACAAGACTGATGAAATAAAAAAATTTATTCATTGCTACATGAGGTGCAAAAATCCAGTCCATTTATATCCTGTGGTAAGAATAATTTAGAGTGTTTCTCAAGTGAATAGTGGCAGTTTCTGTTCCCCTGATGCATAAGAAATAATACTTCTTTTAAGAGGTGATATGAAGTGCGCCCCATGCAATGCTGCAGCTCGTAGTATATTTAGGGGTCCAAAATCGACAGAGTATGCCTTCTGAAAACCATCCAGGATCCCCATCATCATAATATTTGCTGGTTTTCTCTCGGCTTCATATTTCTTTAACACTGTTACCTGCATAAGTTTAATCAATGCACACATCATGTGGTTATAGAGATAATAATTTATTACAATTACATCATCAGGGCAACCAAATAGCTCTAATCAAGTTTTGAGACACTTCTCTAGCCAAAATTGCCTATATTCCAATGTGGTTAGGACTTGGGACAATTAATTGGTAAACATGTTCAGATATATCCATCAGTCCGCCAAGAGCCTTGTAACTCAAGTGGCACCACCTAGTATTTCCAACAAAGATGTCTAGATTCAAATCTCCCCTTTATTATAACTACAAGAAAATAAAATAATAAATAAATATTTCCATGAGTCCATTTGTCTAGCACTCTAGCTTTATGTCTTCACCTAAAACAAGTGAGATACTAGATTAAAGGTCCTTGCATCCTAAAATAAGGCAAAATTCAACAATGAAATTCAAAAGACCTTTTTGCAGAATAAGAAATTTTTTGCAAAAACACATACCTCTCCAATATCAGAGCCTACAGCTATACCCTCAGCGATGACCCTAGAAAGAGCAAATGCATCTCCAAAACCCATATTAACTCCTTGACCAGCCAGAGGATGAACAGTGTGTGCAGCATCTCCAATCAGAACAACATGCTTTGACACATAGTCACTGGCATGCCTTAAGGACAACGGAAACACCATTCTTTCAGATGCCAACTTAACCACTTTTGGTGGAACTTCAAAACAATCATTAGCTGATAATGTCACACCTGCTCTAGGCCAAGAAAACATTTCTCCGCTTCCAAACAAGCTTGACGTAGGATGAGGACCATATCCATAATCCAGAGCATTATTTACATCTTTCACAAATTCATCCTCATTCATTAATTTACGGTGTGTTGACTCTTTTGGGTTCATAGTCCACACAATATTGCTAAAATTATCACCCATTGGCAAAAGTGCAATTGGACCAGCAGGTAGAAACCGTTGCCACGCACATCCGTTTTCAACAGTATGTTCCACTGTACATATGATTGCATTCTGTGAGTAGTTCCATCCGGTTATCTTGAATCCTGCTAACTCCCTGACACGTGACTTGCCACCATCCGCTCCAACCTGCAATAAATATCAACAAATTTGAATACTTGTAACCAATTATTATCAGTGACATATGTTATCAAACAGATCTTACCCACTGAATAAAACGGGCAATTATTCATCCTACTATTTATCAAATGGCAATGTAACTTCATTTACATACAAGTGAAAATTACCACCAACTTTGTATATAGACTATTGCCATCACTCAGTTCCAGCTTTGCTAAATGCCTCTGAGAAGACAATGGCGGCCTTGATGATGTGCTGTCCATCTCCAAGGATGAAGGGCTCGGAGGTAGAGTCATTGAAGATAACTTGGAAGGATAGATTGTCTTCTGGAAATCTGTATTCTATAGAAAAGTTTCAATTTTCTTAGTTGCAAAAAGTATCATAATTTACAGCAAGTAAATGAAAATTACATTGCACAAGGTAAGGCACATTGAAATTGGCAAAATATTATATATTGATGAGACCTCAAGGAATAAGAATAGCTATATATAATGAATGACCAGGTTGAAACCACATTCAAAGAAAATAGCTGTGCTAGGGAAAAAATTTAAATCGTGTTATTTGGTCGATGTACTTTCAGTGTTTAATTTTGCTGTACCTTACGGTGCACACCCTGTGTACATGTGCCATTTGAGCTTTTTTAAAGAAATTTGACTTCTAAAAAATAAGTTTAAATCTCATTATCAACCCATCAGGGGGATAATATCCATCATACTGGAAACTAGAAGGGCCTACAACTGCATCACCAAGGTTTCCTCCTTTTACTGTTTTCCCTCTCTTTTCTTTTCTTTTATATATATATATATATATATGTTCAATTTTGCTCCCATGGGAGGGGAAAAGAGAGATACAAAACCAAAAATGATGCAACACTGATTGAAGAACATAAAATAAATAAATAAATAGCCTAGGAATCAACACTTAGGATTTCCTGAAATCAGCACCAAACTATTTAAGGAAAATTTCCAATAGTAAATTTTCTTACTCAAGGAAACCATAAACAGTCTCCATTAGAGTACAATAGTATTCTTAGATGGTCTATTAGGACTTATCCCTAATCCTGATTGACTTGGGAAAACCCAATTATTGAATTACAAAAATAGCCTTGACTCTAAGAAATTAAATAAAATGCTAATAACCCATTTAAATAATAAGACCTAAAATAAAATAAAATTAAATACTGAAATGAGATAAAAATAAAATAAAATTGGCTTCGTGATTCCAGTACCTTTCAAACTAAGGACCTCTGCTTTATGAGGAGTGATCCTACCTGATTGTGGTACCCCTTAGGGTTGGGTTCACTCACTTTTTCTTTGTTATATAAGACAGTATTATAAACCTGATTATGTCAATATTATCAACTCTCTCTCTCTCTCTCTCTCTCTCTCTCTCTCTCTCTCTCTCTCTCTCTCTCTCTCTATATATATATATATATATATATATATACACGAAGAAGAGGTACAAATGACCTTATATGAAGAAAAGAAAATTCCTGATAATCAAATCCCACTTAAAGTATAATAAAAGAAAATTCATTCTTATATTGCTATACCTATTATAATGGTAAGAATGCTATCCAATAGTGCTCACAGAGCCCTGGATACATCATTAAAACCAAAAGTATAAAACACAAAAGCCATCCAACACACAAAAATACAATAACAAAACTCTGAGAATCAAGCACAGATGACAACCATAGTTCATAAAAGGAGATGAAAACTCCACCATTTCACTACATTAAGAAAAATATTACGCACACCATTCAGCCAAGTCTATATACTTAGTGATCCAATATTGGACAAGGAATATTTTTCATCAGGAAAAGAAAGAATGTAATGAAAGGAAGAACTTCTCCATAACAGAACTTAAAATACAAGAGGTTTACACTGAATTTATGACAAATTAACAATAAAAATATGTACCTCTATACATGACAGCAGGGAACCATGAAGAACCTTATTCTCAACTACACACCTGTAGCACAAAGTCATTTGCCATTAAAAACTAGAAGATTACAAAAATGATATTTTTCTTCTTCCTATGCGTATGCTTACCCTAGAACTTCTTTATTTATATCCTGTGCATTGTATCTTGTGTATCCTAAGCCAGTATAATCCCAGACCTACAGAAAATTATGAAAATATAGAAGAAAACATTACCAGTCTTATTTCAAAACATAGTGGGCCACTGGGAGAGAGGATATATTACAAAGAAGGGAAATACTAACGGATGCCCTTAGGGCAATGGTTAATAATCCATTTAAAGAAATTTTTTATGTGAAAAAAAAAAATGTAATTAATATTTTGACAACTTTTTCCATTTCCCATAAAAATGGTGTCAAAACTTTCCTAAAATGGATTGTTAACCATTACTCTAAGGGCACCCGTTAACATGAACCTACAAAGAAATGTAGCAGATTATTCAAGTAAAAGAAAATATGATTATATTCTAAGCAAAAGAATGCAATAATAAAAGCAATTGCAAGGCACAGACGAGAGTAACACCAGCTGCACATCATGCCAAGTAGACACTTATAATTCCTAAATGATGAAAAGGAATCAAATGTAAAAATTCCCCACTTCAGCTCCTTGGCACATAAGGAGTTGATGTGGAAAAAAAAAAAAAAAAAACAAGAAGCCTGGAATCAGCACCAAGCAAGAAACTTAGGCATCAGCACCTAGGTATCAGGAATTAGCACCCAACATATTGGAAAAACTCCAATCTGAAATTTCATTAATCAACCGTCTTCCAAATACAAATAAACCAGGAGCTTATATATAGAGCTAGAGCTTTCAGGAAATAAAGAGATAAAAGATAAAAACTAATGAAAGATAATTCTAACTGAACTCAAATACTAATCCGTCTAAAATATAATCGCTATCTAAACTCAAATCTAAAAGTTCAAAATAATCCAATCTTGCATGAGATAAATACAAAAATATAAATTCTAATATAATTTTGGCTGGACTCCCACATTATACTCCCCTGGTTGGAGAAAACTCAACATCGAGTTTTAAAACGTTGAAGGATCATGAATCTGGCACATAACACTTGCTTCAATTCATGAATCATCTTTGGGAGCATTAAGAATAGATAAACCTTGTATTCCACCTCATGAAACTCTTCGGGAGTTCTTGGTCTTTTTTCAAAATCTGCTAATTCAAAGCTCCTTCCTACTAACACAAATAAAATTAAATCTTTATCCCTCTTCCACCTACTGGTTATCTCACCTTCACTTGCTATTAGTTCACAGTTGATCAGAGAATGTTCAGTTCTCCTCCTGAACATGACCTAATTGATACTCACCTGCCCTATCAATGAAAAAAACTTGTGACTGTTATTAGTCTCTAACCTGCATGCATTTGCTTATACTTTCAGTCCCGACCCCCAAAACCTTTAAGAATGATAGATAAAGTTTGGCTAACACTAGCTTCAGAGAATGCACCATTCCTAATTCTAACTTAAACTTCATTTTCTAATCTATGTCAGCAATTATATATTAGGAATGTAAGTTATGGCTCCAATGAACATGTCTTTAATTATCTTGGTAAATGTATTAATGATCCATTCTTTTTTAAGATCCAAATTTTATAATTAAAAAAAAAAAAAAAAAAAATCTAACATGCATGTAATGGAAAACATCAATGAGTCAGCATACATAGGAACAAAGTGAGACAAGACAACTGAACATGTCAGTGACACAGAAAATGGTGAACAATTGAACGAGTCAGATCAACGCATCCAGTTTATAGTTAAGGTATTTTAGTACATTTTACATTGAGCAATTAAAAGGAAATCAACTATCAAAACAAACAATAGGAAACAAAAAAAAAAAAATTTGAAGTGAATCAAACATTGCCACAACAAAATACAAAGTAGCAATGATTACCTGCATTTTATCAAAATATGCATGTCGATGCTGTTCAACGTATTGCCAAGCACCAACATCTACAAAGTACAAATGTTGTTATTCTAAGTTTAAAACTATGCAAAACATGTGTTTCTGTCTTCTTCAAAAGAAGCATTGCTTTCAGCTATGGTGATGATTTCAACATGCTCTAAAGCAGGGCCATTTCAATCAGTAAAACAGATATACCACCATATCAATTCCATCTCCTTTTTTTTTTAATCCATATCAAATCCATTACAATAATTGAAAACGAAAAAGAAAAAACTGCCCAACAGCATCTATATTCCATAGGGAAGGGTGTTGAAGCATACATAAGTACTTCCCCATAAGAGTACCCATGTGGTTGAGAGGATTAAGAGAAAAAGAGGGTGGCCAGAACATGATTGAGAATGACAAAAATATCGAAGTTGATACCTTTGAAAAAAGATATAGTAGCAGGTGTCACTGTACTGACCCTTGGATCAGGGGGGTCTTCTTTGTTGAAGTAGGGTCTACTCCCCAATGCAGGATTGCTATCAATGATGGCAACATTCAGGTGCTTTGTCAATGGCATGCTTGCTGCAAACACACATAGAAGGTGATGGTTTTGAAATTTTAAGGCAACTGATGGAAATGGCAATATTCTATATCCTCCAGCCCAAACCAAATCTATTTAATAAATGAAAGAATATGTAACAGTACAAGACATTACAGTGCTCAAATTCATGATGAAATTTTATCCAAAACATTGTTCTGCATTTAGATATTGAGGAATCAACATGGTTTCACTGACATAAATTGAGCATATTTTCCACAAGGGAATTAGGTAACGAAGGTCTGGTGGTGTTTGAGAGAGACTAAAACCTCCCAGGAGATCAGATAACCAATGAATTAATAACAGTGGCATAATGTGTTAAGCAATCAATAGGAAATTAATTGACTTGGTCGGAATCCGCTTGTGGACATCACTCTTAATCCCTAGTAGAAAATAAAAAGAAACTACAGGTAGGAAAATATTATTAGGCTTATGACTAAAACAGAACAAGAAGTCATATTGTGTAACAAGAATTCAATCAGGTTTAGTCAAACAACCTGCCCCTCCAACATAGGATACAGTTAATTAAGTAAACACAAAACATCACATACCTAAGGAACAAGCTAGAGCCATGCCGACCATGCCTCCTCCAACAATAGCAATATCATAATGCTGAATGTTATTAGAGAGATCATGTGTCTCCTTGTGCTCCTAATTTTTCAAGCAAATTAATTAAAATCAATGTCAGACTTGATATATTTAGAACTCTTTAAGAAGCAATAATTATATTGCAGAAATGAAAACAATGAAACAGTAAAAGTGTCCAAAAAAAAATTCACACAAGCATAGATAGAAAACAAGCTATAGATTTGAACTTTCAATCCCTGTTGGGTGGCTATGGACAAATGGATGGAAGAAAATCAACCACAAAGAGAGGGTGGAGGGGGGGGATTGTCAGATCCAAATCTGGGCAAGATTGAGGTCAATAGTCAACAACAATAGTTCAAGGTACATATGGAGTAGTCTATGGTGAAGTATCCAGTCAAGTTAGGGGAGATTTGCATCCTATATTCGATGTGGGGGTGGCAATGGTATAAAAGTGAGGTTCTGGCATGACATTTGGTGCGGGGCTCAACTTTCAAAAGATTTTTTCCTGGAATTGTTCTCAATTGTGTTAAACAAGGATGCTTCAGTTCACTCTTGTTTGGTGGTGAATGAAGAGGGGGGGCGCGGCATGATCTTTTTTAAATTCATTACAAACAAACTTTCAATGATTGAGAATTAGGATGTGTGGATTTATTGTTTGATAATTTGTATGCTGATACCCCAATAGAAGAAGGTCAATATGTTTGAGTTGAAGGATTTTTTCTTTTTCTTTTTTGATAATCTAATAGTTGGGGGAGACGGGGGGATTGAACCCTTGATGTCTCCATTGGAAACACAAGCACAATAGCAATTCTTGGGTTCCACTGGAGTGAGTTAACATGAAATAAATTGTTGACTTCATAGTTCTCACACACACATAAATATATATGGAGAGACTAATATTACAGGGCTAGGTTGGCCACAATTAGAACCAGATACTCTTGTAGCTGCATCAGTGCAGAAAGGCTTGTGCCGAACTTTTAACCTAGAGACATTCACATAGAGCTTTCTTGCAATTACCCTGTGCAAGCAGATAATATGTTAGGGGCTATAACCAAAGGGTATCTGTAACATAAGCAATCATGAAAGCATACAAGATAACATTGAAAACGCAAACCATTAACAATACCCACCACACCCACATATAAAATCCATGACGCAAACTCCCGAAAGTTTTCAATGATATGTTGAAAGAACTATATTTTTGAAACATCCAATGAGGAGAGACTCTTTGTCAAGTTAGAATTTGCGTAAAGGTTCCATTAATTACATAATACACACTCATTACCATTAAGGGTCGGCTATGGATCCTCTAACATCAATCAAACCAACATTTCAAATCCAACTCTTACATATTAGGGTTCCAAATATTACTCAATGCTCTTGGAGCATATTAAGTTAAAAGAAAAATTCTATAAGATTGCTATATGACCAGCTATGCTGTATGGTACCTAATGTTGGGTTGCTAAGAAGAAACAAATTCATAAAATAGGTGTAGCTGATATGAGAATATCAAGATAAGGGTAGCTCTTGTTGATGAAAAGATGAGGGAGAATCGCTTGAGACGGTTTGGTCATCTACAAAGAACGCAGGGTAAAAAAAAGTAAACTGGTACAAGTTAAGGGAACAAAAAAAATTTAGAAGAACCAAAATAATATTAGCAGAAGTAAAAAAAAAAAATGAGTTATCAATTAAGGAATGGATAGAGTATATAACTTCAGATAAAGTAGAATGGACAAAAAGATGGCCAAACAACCCTAACTAACTAATTTGTTGAAAGGGGACCCCAAAATTTGGGATTAAGGCTTGTTGTTGTTTTTGTTGTCTTAAATCATATTGTTTCTCTCACATAAAATCTAGGATGCACGGACAAGGACACGAGTAAAAGTGCGAGTACAAGTACGATACGGCGACACAAGTAAGTTTTTAAAAATTATAACATGCGTTACGACACTAAGTAAGACACAGATACAACACAGGCACAGCACCCCAAATGAAGTGTCTGTGCATCCTAGCAAAAAATGGCAGTTCCTACCATGCCTTTTTTCCTATAGCAATAGTCATAGCAGCACACAAAGTTTCATATCATATATTACAGAGATGCCCCACAATTTTTTTTTTAATTGGAGCTAAGAAAACGCAAAAATAGTTTCCATGTAAAGGTCGCTTCAGGGATTGTAACCTTTGTTAGTCTAAATCAGAATATGAAGCAATGCAATTCAGTTTCAGTTAAAACAGAAGAGAATGATTTTGTGAAAATTAAATAATAAAAAAAGAGAAGCCTTATGTCCACAACATTTTCACTACAAATCATACTGGTTAATTGTTATTGATTCTAATTTGAACCTACTACTGAAATTAATTTTCTACACCCACCAATAACAACCCGTTACAACCTTCATAACACCTACTACTACATAGGATTTGTTGTGAAAATGTTGGGAAGATAGCATTTCTCATTAAAAAAAAAAAAAAAAATTGATTAATGGGAAATGTGTACCCAAAAGGTGTGCTGCACCATTTCGGTTTCGGTTTCGGTTCGGTTAATTCGGTTATTTCACTATTTTCTCAGGAACTAAACACAATGCAATTAACATCCCAAAACCACATCATAATCATTGAAAAACCCAAATATTCCTAAAAAAAAAAAAAAAAAAAAAAAAAAAAAAACGAAAGAAAACAATTCAACTACAAAGAAATTCTCAATCTTTTCCGTCAAAAATATCCCATTTCAAATCACAAAAGACCCAAATGAAAAAACTAAACTAAACCCATAAAAGATAAAACAAAAATCATTGAAAATAAAAAATACATAACAAACCTGGTACAAAACATTGTAAGGTGGATCCAAAGTCAAAAACCTTCACTGGAAACTCCTGAGAATGTCGTGACAAAGAGAGAGGAGAGGGTAAAACTTCAAGAACGGTGGCATCAAGCAGTAGTGTACGAGGGCAGCAAGCAGCAGAAGGAAAAAGTTGAGGGGAGAGAGAGAGAGGGAGAGTTGCTGGGAGTTTGGGACTGGGAGAGGGAGACTGACGTGAGAGGGGGGGCTGTGAGTAAATAAATCTAGGTTTTTAAAATTGAAAAACGACGTTGTTTGAGTTTTTTTGGTTTTTTTATTTAAATCTAATTTTTGGAACTGATATTAAAATCAATATTAAATTCATAATGACGTGGTTTTGGTGTATATATAAATGGGTAAGATTTAGGTACAAGATCTTAGGGTGTTGTCTTTTAGATTCTCTTCTTAAAATTCAATCATGTGGATTTTTTCTTAATGAATAGAAGTGTATTTTTTAGTTAGGTAGCTATATGACTGAATTTTAAAAGTGGAACCTAAGAAACAAAGACCTAAGGTCATCGTATTTAAATTTTGTCCTTAATAAATAATAATAATAATAAATTCTAACATTTTCTTAACTCACACAGTGCTGTTTTCATCTTTTTCTATGTTGCTTCTCTAATTTGCCTTCTCTCAGTTCTTTTCTTTCAACTAAAGCATAAAACTATATATATATGTTAAATTATTGTGTATATATATACTGACGTGGTGTGGTTTCTCGTCGGAGTGCAAAATAACTACCACTCGCCACACTGGCCATCTTAGGTGTGCCTAGGTTGCTCCTAACCACCATACCGGACACCTACGGTGCTCTGCAACGATCGGATCGATTCGATGTTGGCCAATTTCATCAATAACGATTAGATCCTGAATAGCTAATATGAGAATGTTAAGATAAGGGTAGCTCTTGTTGAGAAAAAGATGAGGGAGAGTTGCTTGAGATGGTTTGGTCATATACAGAAGACGCACAAGTAAAAAAGAGTAAGTTGGTACAAGTTAAGGGAACGAAAAAAATTTAGAAGAAGACCCAAAAATAATATTAGTAGAAATAATAAAAAATGAGTTATCAATTAAGGAATAGATATAGTATATGACTTCCGAAAGAGTAGAATGGACATAAAGATGGCCAAACAACCCTAACTAACTAATTTGTTGAAAGGGGACCCAAATTTTGGGATTCAGGCTTGTTGTTTTTGTTGTTTGAAGCATATTGTTTCACACACATAAAATGGCGGCTCCTACCATGCTTTTTTTCCTATAGCAATAGTCACAATTCTTGAAAAAAATTCGTAGTAACACACAAAGTTTCATACCATATATTACAAAAATGCCCCCAAATTTATTCTTTTAAATTTTTATTGGAGCTAAGAAAACGCAAAAATAATTTCCATGGAAAGGTCACTTGAGGAATTGTAACCAATCTTAGTCTAAATCAGAATATGAAGCAAAGCAATTCAATTTCAGTTAAAATATAAGAGAATGATTTTGTGAAAATTAAATAATAATTAAAAAAAAAAAAAAAAAGATTCGGTGAGCCCACTCAACACTCAAAACTCAAGTCACGCATCTAAATCAGAATATGAAGCGAAGCAATTCAGTTTCAATTAAAACAAAAGAGAATGATTTTGTGAAAATTAAATAATAATAAAATGTTTGAATAATGGGAAATGCGTACCCATTCATTGTTGGACTGAAATGGTTGGTTGCTGTGTGAGAGAAAGAGAGTCAGGACTCAAAAATCAAAAGTCTTGGACCGAGTTGAAGTCCAACCTTGGCAAGGGAGGCTGCACGTTGAAGGCAAGACAGGTGGTTCTAAAAGAGAGAGAAAAGTAAAGAACACCTGCCTCCTTTTCCTTGAACCTTCGATGAGTCCACTCAACACTCAAAAACTCAAGTAACGCGTGCGTCTAAATCAAAATATAAAGCAAAGAAATTTAGTTTCAGTTAAAACAGAAGAGAATGAAACGTTTGATTAATGGGAAATGCGTACCCGTTCATTGTTGGACTGAAATGGTTGGTTGCTGTGTGAGAGAGAAAGAGAGAGGGTTAGGGCTCAAAAGTTATAAGTCTTGGACCGAGTTGAAGCCAACCTTGGCAGTTGGCAGGGGCAGCTGCACATTGAAGGCAAGGCAAGAGGTTCTAATAGAGAGAGCAAAATAGAGAACACTTGTCTCCTTTTCCTTGAACCTTCGGTGAGTCCACTCAACACTCAAAACTCAAGTCACACGTCTAATTTGACGCATATGATATACTAGCAATTGCAAGGCTCTTCGTATTGGTGCTACTGTGCAATTTATGGAGGTAGACTTGTTAGCGATAGGAATTTAAGATTACTTATAACTACAAAAACAAGTGAAATCATTATGGAGGCCAGGCATGTGTGAATATTGTCTGAAAAACCACTATTTTATGTGAAATTCATCATTATATATGGCATGATGTTGAGTAAGGTTTAAATTTGGAGACTACTCCCTCGAAATAGTTCATTAATCAATTTGGAGGTTTTGATTCCCTCGAAGCAAGTAGCAAAGAATTGGGTCCATAACATATCTAAAGCATGCACTTGCTTTGACATTAGTTTGCCTTTACATCTTTCTATTTTTCATTTTTAGAATTACTTTCTTGAAGTTGTTTCTAAATTCAATACATTCAATAAGGTGAGTTTAATTATTTCATGAAAACTACTAAAATTACTACAAATTTTATGATAAAAACCTTATAAACTAATTTTGATAGCTTTTTTCATTTTCCATAAAAGTGATGTCAAAACTTTCCTAAAATGAATTATTAACCAATGTCCTAAGTGAGAAATTATAGAGTCTTACGGTGGACCATGTCACTTGTCCACCATTCCATTAAAAATTCCACTTGTTTAAAATTCTTTGAGTCATGAATTAATTTTTGTTTAAAAAAATTTTCTAACTAACAATTTTAAACAAGTGGAAGTTTTTTAGTGGAATGATGGACCATATCACTTGTCCACCATGTGGATCTTATAATTTCTCGTCCTAAGGGCACTCGTTAGCATTTTCCATAAACTAATGTGGTAATGAATGTAATTGTTGTAAGTTCAATAAAATAATAAATGAATATTAAACTTTTTTTTTTTTTTTTTTGAATGGTGAGCTAGTGACATTAATAGTAGTTCTTCTCTGTTACCAACGGCAACATATCATTCAAATTTCAAAGCATTCACGATATGAAGATGAAGCAAATCAATATCAGGCCTATCAACTCCTACTATCTATATATCATATACTAACTATATAATAAATTTGGATCTCACAAATTGTGATTTAGCCAAATGGATATACTCTCTTTATATCACATGGACAATTTTTTTACTCTTAAACCCTAATAATCTTCTCTATTTGAAATTAATTCATTTCATTATTTAGATTAAATTTACAACTCTAAAAATATGTACAAATTGTTACGTCATTAAAATCTAAAATGACATGGTAGTCTATACAATGTTAGATTTAAAAAATAAAATCTTTTAATTGTGAAATTGACGAAATGGAAAAGACTTAAAATTGAGAGAATAAGGTTATGTTTGATAACAATTTTTGTTTTCTATTTTCAAAAACTTGTTTTTGGGAATATAAAAACAAAACAATTTTCTTGTATTTTTGAAATAAAAAACATGTTTGGTTAGTTGAAATTAAAAAGATAGTTTTTTGAATAAAAAAATAGAAAATACTAAAATATATTGTTACTAGGATTTGAACTCTAATGCTAACTCATTAAATGAGACAGATTCATTAAATTAAATGCGTATTTTCATTGATTTTTGAAAATTAGAAACTGAAAATAGTATTTTGCATGTTTTCAATTTCCTTCACAAATTGAGTTTTAAGAACAGTTTTTATTTTCTATTCATTTTGGATTGCCAAACAAGTTTTTTTTTTTTTTTTTTTTTTTTTTTTTTTTGAGAATCAAGTCAGAAACTATTATTAATCAAAAGAACTATCAAGGATTACATGTTGTTGCACATCACTTGGGATGTCATTCGTCCAAACATGAGGGCACTGTATGGCTTTAGACGCTTTTGCTAACTTATCTGCTACACCATTCCCCTGCCTTTTCACATGAACAAACGCAATCGAAACAAAGTTCAACGCCATTGTTCTCACTTCTTCCAGGATATGACCATATGAACTAAAGCACGGAGAGCTCGAATTGATCGGCTTTCTTTGTGATGGTTTGAAATCCCCTTCAAACACCACGTCCTGCTAGGCCAAGTCAAGCGCAAAACGTCACGGTTTTCTACATGCGATGGCCTCGACCTCTTCCACTTGTTCTGGTAGCGCCATTCTATCTGAAATAGCACCACAGACCCGTCCGTCCACATCTCGACTCTCGCTCCAACTCCCGCCTGCCCAATTTCTTTGAACAGAGCACCATCATAGTTTACTTTGTGCTTTGTGAGTTAAGGGGTGGGTACCATCGCGGTGTATCCGAGGGTCTGGGCTCAGAAATCGGCTGTTCTTGTGCTAGCCGGAATTGAGTCAACCTTTCCTGCATGTTACGCACACGGTGATGAAATGGGAGGAAGGCACCTGCATTCTTGTAGCATTCCTCTTGTTCCAAATACCCCAAGTGACCATAGCAAACCGTTCACCAGGGTTTGCTACATCTACATTTGTTATACCAGTCCATAGATCTCTCAAGTCGACGAATCGCATTGAAAGTCGATTTACGAGGACTTCTTCTTCCCACCAAACCTCCTTGAGGACTTGGCATCCCCACAGTGCATGAACCGTGTCCTCTACTTCCTTATTGCACCACTCACAGGTGGCGTTCCTTGTGACATTCCCGACTAGCGGGTTCTTTTTTGTGGGGAGAGATTCTCGGCAAGCTCTCCATAGGAAGTGCTTGATTTTGTTTGGAATATTCATGGTCCAAATTTTCCTCCAACAAATGGTATTGGCCGATGAATCGGATGGGCTAGGAGTGGATGAAACCTGGTTGGAAGATAGCATTTTGTATGCACTCTTTGTTGTGTACCTCCCTGCTTTTGTGCCAGCCCAAATAAGAAGATCTTGGGTCCGGTTTGAGCATAGGGGGATTCCCAAAATCTGTTGGGCTTCATGGGGAAAGAATTCTTGTGTTACTCGGTCTCTAATCCACCTTGGGCCATCCTCATCAATTAGAGCACATACCTTTGCGTTCATCGGGAGGTTTTTTTTAGGAGAGATGATGTGTTTTGTGGAGTTATCAGGCAGCCACTTATCACCCCTAATCTGCACTTTAGTGCCATCCCCAATCCGCCAATATGCTCCTTGCTTGACGACCTCCCTCGCTTTGAGGATGCTTTGCCAAGCATATGATCCATTTGTTTTCACCCCACTTTCAAGAACCGAGCATGTAGGGAAAAACCTTGCTTTGAAGACTTTGTAGAACATGGAATCGGTATTATGGATTAGTCTCCAAACCTGTTTGCCTAGGAGAGCAAGATTGAATTTTTCCAATTCCCTAAATCCCAAGCCTCCATGTAGTTTTGGTAAGCAAAGTTTTTCCATGCTATCCAATGGGTTTTCCTCACCTCACCCGAGTACCCCCACCAAAACTTTCTAATCAGTGCTTCAATGTCCTTGCACAAATTTTTGGGAAGTTTGAAACATCCCATAGTGAAGGTCGGCATTGCTTGGATGACTGCTTTGATTAAAATCTCCCGGCCCGCTTGTGATAAGAGTTTTCTTTCCATCCTTGGATTTTGTGCCACACTCTCTCCCTAATGTAATCAAGGTTTCTCTTTTTGCTCTCCCCACAAATGATGGCATACCCAAGTATTTTTCATATTGAGTCACCTCCTCAACTCCCACTAAGATCTTCACCCTATTCTTTGTGTCTTCCCCGTGTGTTTGTGCTTTGAAAAATAATTGCGTTTTATCACGGTTGATTTTCTGCGCCGGATGCTTCTTCATACACTTTGTGAGGATATTCAACACTTTTTTGCAATCTGACTCCGTTGCTCTACAAAAGAGCAAGCTATCATCCGCAAAGAATAAATGGGTGATTTTTGGCCCTTCTTTGCAAAGAGACACACCCCTAAGTTCTCCACTATCACCGCTGTTGGATTAGAGAGTGAAGACCTTCGCACATAAAAGAAACAAGTAAGGTGATAGGGGTCTCCTTGACGAAGACCCCTACTTGGGTGAAAAAAATCAAGTGGGGTTCCCCATTGATCATGACAGAGAAAAAGAGACGATCGAAAGCAACAACCTACTAGATTCCTCCATTTATCATCAAAACCCAATCTCTCCATGATTTTATCTAAGAATGCCCATTCAACTCTATCATAGGCTTTACTCATGTCGAGTTTTAGAGCCATGAACCCGGTTTTGCCTTTCCTTTTATTTTTAGGTGGTGGAGTGTTTCAAAGGCTACAAGAATGTTGTCGGTGATGAGACGATCGACATGAAGGCACTTTGGGTCTCGGACACAAGTTTAGGGAGGATTTTTTAAGTCGGTTTGCTATGGCCTTTGAGATTATTTTGTATATGACATTGCATAGGCTTATGGGGCGGTAATCTTTTAGGTTTGTGGGGGATTTTGTTTTGGGGATTAAGGTAATGAAAGTATGGTTTAGGTTTGGAGGCATTACACCCGTATTTAAAATGATAAGGATGCATCTATAACATCGGACCAACGATATTCCAATAAGATTTGTAAAAATTGGGGGCATACCATCCGGACCGGGGGCTGTCATAGGTTTTCATTTGCTTGAGTGCTTGCTCAACCTCCATGGTGAAAAAGGCTGGTTAAGTTCGGCATTCATTTGCGTTGTCACTTTTGGTTCAATCCCTTGGAGGATTGGATCAAACCCGACTGTGTTGGTGATTGGAAGATGGATTGGAAATAGTGCACAAATGCCTCCCCAATCTGCTGCTCATCCTCCACCACTTCCCCCCTTTGTCCGGGGTCGGTTTGGAGATGAAATTTCTTCTATTTCTCTGGTTTGCACGGCTGTGGAAATAGGCTGTATTAAGGTCCCCTTCTTTCAACCAATTCACCCGTGATCTTTGCATCCATAGGCACTCCTCCTTGACCATTAGATCATGCACCTCCGCCCTCAATGTTCTCAAAAGGGAATTGTTGGATCCGTTCATGGCATTTGCTTCCGCTTGTATTAGCAATTTTTTCTTTTGTTGCAGTAGGTGGCGAATATTGCCAAAAGAACGTTTGCTCCAATCTTGCGGGGATAGCTGGCATGCCTCTAATTTTTTTGTCACTCTGCCTCAAATGGATTTTCCATTGCTTGGCTCTCCCAAGAATGTTTTATCACCGCTTCACACCCTTCATCCCTCATCCGGACCGCTTCAAACCTAAAAGGTTTCTTTTTCTGTAAAAACGTGCATTTTCATCATCGGTACAAATCCACAATGGGCTATGATCCGAGAGCGAACCAGCTATGTGATGAACTCTGGTTGAAGGGAACATTTGAATCCAAGGATTGGTTGCTACTCCTCTGTCCAACCTAATCCAAGTCACTGCTCCATCAAACTGATTGTTACACCATGTGAACGGGGCGCCAACAAATCCCAAATCCAGAAATCCACAAAAATCCAGAGCATTCCCGAAATCAATCATTTGTCTCTCCCGGTGTGGAGCACCCCCCAGTTTCTCTTCTGCTCTGACAATCTCATTGAAATCTCCCGCACTAATCCAAGGGAGATCCATTTTGAGGCTTAGATGTTTTAGTAGTGCCCGGGAATGTTCCCGGTTGGTCGTTCTGGGGTTTCCATAGAATCCGTAAACCGCCAGGCGTCATCCATTCCTGGGTTCACCACCGCATCAATGTACGTTGGGGTTGCATCAAGGGCGTGTAGATTGATGTCTCTGCTCCCGAGCAGGGCAAGGCCACCACCTGTGTTCAATCTAGAGACTATGTGAACATTGTCTAACTGTAGTTTTGCCCTTAACTTTTTCACGTAAGTATCTTTTGATTTTGTTTCCATGAGGAAAACAATTGTGGGAGAGTATTTTCTCACCATCTCGGTGAGTTCTGAATCGCGCATGGTCGTCCCAAACCACGGCGGTTCCAACTTAAGGTGTTCATTGTGGTCGGCGGTCTTTGCTGGCGTCCACCACCGTTGAGTAAGCTTCTCGGGATTCCTCATACTGCACCGATACTTTTTTTGAGGGACGGCCACCTTCTTCAACTTCATCATTCCTTTTGTGTTTTCTCTTCGTCATGAGCACATCGGTTGGGCTGCTTTGTTTTTCACGTGGAATTCTGACCCACGTTGATTTGGTTGACACCGGTTTTTGTTTGGACTGAATGTTATTTGAAGGCTGGTGATTGGTGTTCGGCCCACTGGTGGTAAGGGAATTTTGGGGTTGGCTAGGTGTGTTATTGATGGGGTGAGGATTGGTGCACGGTCCAATTGAGGTAAGGGTGGGTTGGTTTTGGGGCAATGTCTTGTTATTGGGGTGAGGAGAGGAGTTCGGCCCAAGGTTATTTAGGGTGAGTTGGGTTTTAATGTTTTGTTGTAGGTTAATTTTTGTATCGGTTTCAGATTGTAAGGGAATAAATTTTCTCTCTCTGCCAATCAATCTTGTCATTGATTACGGGATTTTCACTTGTTGCCGTTTTCAAAGATGCCAGGAAAGCGGCCGTTATGGTTCTTCAATGCTCCATTCTTCTGCCAATCATCCTCGGATTCATGAGCATTCAATGCCTCATTTATTACCGTGACGAGAAATGACGTTGGGATTGTCGCCGGGGTTGGTGGAGGATCACGTGGTCTGGTTTGTCGGTGGTTGAGTTGGTTTTCCGGTTGGTGTTTGCGTTGGAGGTTTTTTGTATGTTGGATGTCGTGGTCTGGTTCCGAGGAACGAATGGATGATTTTCTGGTAGTGATATCGATTTACGCTCTCATCCAATCCCCAAAGTTAAGTGGGTCTGTTTTTTCAAATGAGCCTTTGCTTCTCAACCAATGTTCACAATCTCTGTCATCATGAGATACCAATCCGCACCAATGCGAGAAATTTGGGAGGCGTTCGTACTTCAAAATGCGCACCCAATAACAGACCCCTCATGCCATACCTTGCGAACCCTGTTCAATGGTTTAGTGATATCAATTTGCACTCTAACACGTAGGTAGTTACCCTTACCTCCTTCGCTTTACGAGTCGGTCATGAGTTGAATTGTGCCCGTGAGTTTCCAATGGCGTCACGAGTTTCTGGTTTAGGCATTGGGTGGTAAATCATGTATTTGGATCCGAATGTTGTAAATCGGAAGGCAAGTCTTTGATATAGGCACATTTGCGATCACTTTCTCAAAGACCACAAGGTGTTTGTCATAAGTCCAGGGCTCGTGTTCAAGTACCACCGCCCCAAATCACATTCATCTTCAAAGTTAAAGAATAGGATATTGTCGCCCATGTCCTTAATTTGGACATCCTTTTCCGATCTCCGAGTGGCACGAACGTGCGGGCCACTTGATTCCACATTGACTACTCTTTTTGTCAAAAATTTGGCGACAAAGAGTGAAGGATTCCTGCTCTGTTTTCTTTGGGCATGCTATAACAATTTCTTCTTCATCTAATAGCGACAGTTTTTTCCATAATCCTTCCAGGGAATCCATGTTTGAATGTTGAGTAGGTTGTGAGGGAATGCAAAGGTTGTGTTTTGGATGGTTAGTTGGGACTCCCTACCGATCCGAGAAGAACTAGAGGGATACAGGCAACTTGTACGAGGATAGGGACGGGAAAGCTCCACTAGGGTTGAAGGAATAGGTTTGTCCTAGAACCTCAGAGAGCGACCGTTTTCCACTCCCATTGGAACCTTTTTAGTCTCAAAAATAGAAAACTGTTTTTAGAAACAAAAAATAAGGAAAAAAAAAATAGTTACTAAACATACCCTTAATTCGTTATTTTACATGCTTGACATTGTCATATAATGTGCTTCATCATGTGTCTTACCCTACAAGAATATTAAAATCACTAAGATAGTCTGCTATATGTGAAAGTCTATTATTGACATTTCAAAATTGTAAAATATTACTCAATTAAAATGCTATTACTACAATTGAATAGATACCATATTTGAGACCACTTACAATTTATCATTTTGTTTAATTTATTCGTCAAACTAATACTATAGTGTGCATCGTCATTTTTTTAAGTGTGCATCATCATGTTCCTCACTTTAACACTGCCATACAATATATTTACAAGTAATAAATTAAAATGGAAGTTCAATAAAGGATCCAAATTAGATTCTAATTGTATTTTAATTTTGTGTCAAATATCATTCTAATTAAAATTTACATGCACTCTAATTTCGTACCAAGTGTCCCCCTCAATATAAATCTACTTTAAGTCTATTTAATACTAATTCGAGCACATTTTAAATTATTTCCAACTTATTTAAAATTCAATTTGAAACTATTTCCAACCAATTTGAAATTGCTACCTCAATTTGGTCATTCATAAGGTTTTTGATGTATTTCAATCATTTTGGAGACTTTTTAGGGTATTTTGGAAATTGTACAGGTTTTAATAGTATTTTGGTGGATTTGAGCATATTTCAATCATCCTAGAGGTTTTCTAAGGGTATTTTGGTCATATAAGAGTTTTTAGTTGTATTTTAGTCATTTTGGAAGTTCATGGTGTATTTCAATCATATTAAAGGTTTCAAGGTCTTTCAGAAATTTCAAGAATATTTTGAACATTTTAAAGATTTTGGGTATATTTCCATCATTATAGGTGTTTTTGCAAGTATTTTTGTCATTTTAAAGGTTTCAATGACATTTTGGTCAATTTGAAGATTTTAGATGTATTTTTTATACTACTATTTAAAGAACTTCATTTATTTGGACCAGATTATTATTATTTTTTTTTTCCAAAATACCACCGCATCCAACGTTTAATAAGTGAAAACTGTTGAGAACAAGCAGTAAAAATACGTCCATTAACTACCCCTAAAAAAATGCCTCACTAAACTGTCTAAAATACCCTCGCATCCAACGTTTAATAAGTGAAAACAATTGAGGATATAACAGTAAAAATACGTCCATTAATTCCCCCTAACAAAATGCCTCATAAATCTGTTGTAGTCTCCCATCAGCTTACAAATTGAAATTTAAACCTTCAGTCTTCTACTCATTCACAATTCCAAATTTCCTGTTAACTGAACTTTCATACATTGGCGGTGAGGGATGGATGGAGGCCAGAGCAGAGCTATTCCTCACAGTAGTGATGAATTGGCTATGGGGATTGGTTTATAATTTTGTTGCTGAGCCTCAGAGATGGGTGTGGATCAATTGAGGGATCACAGTTCAATGGTGATCCATATTTTCATTCTTTGTTTCTAAGGAGTTCTAGTTCCCTCTCTTATTCCATCGGCATAAGCTGTTTTTTTTTTTTTTCGTTTGATTTTTATCAATAATTTATGTACCAATATGGGGTTTAACGACAAATATGGTGATTTTTTTTTTTTGACAAGTAATGACATATATGGTGATTTTATAATTGCTATGTATAAGATTTGGAACTCATGTAACATGTAAGTTGTTTAATATTCCGTCTTTTGAGAGAAATATGATGGCCACAATTTCTATGATCACTCGGTATAGTCTTTTACCCTCTCTTTTCTAAGCTTTCGTTACTTTTCAAAGATTCAATTTTTTTAGTTCATCACTGGCCATTTTTTTAGTACTTCGATATATTCACTTAGATAGAGTGTTAGTTTAATTGTTTTCAGAATTATATTTTCCTTTATTTTGATTTTTTTTTTTAAGCTGGTATTTTATTCATTTTATGGTTCCCATTCTTTTGATTGAAGGTATTTCATTTGAAAGTTGTTGATTAGATTTAATAAGAAGGCAAAAGAACTTTACCCTTGCTGCCCATCAACGATTGTACTATTTAATTATTTAGCACTGGAAATTGCCTTATTGATTACTAGCCTCTGAAAGATTAATGATTTTTTTTTTGAAAATGAATCGGATCTGTTACTCATTCAAATATAAGGAATCATAGTACAATGCCTCACTAGCTGGTGGGGGAGTATCCTCCAACCAGACTATTTCTTCAGTTACATTTTTCGCATGTCTGGCTAATACATGTGTCACCGAATTTGCACCTCGCTTAACATGACTAAAACAAACCCATCTAATCTCGTTGGCCAAACATTGAATATCCTGTATAATATGCCCAAGCCGAGACAGATCAGCTCCGGATGATGAAAGTAAAGACATTACAGCAACATTATCCCCTTCCACAATCAAGTCTGTAAAGCCGGCGTCAATGGCGAACTCCAGTGCTCTAGATATTTTGTACTACATTTTCCATTCATAAAATGCCTAGAAGTATGATAAAAAAATTATTTCAATCACAAACCCATAACACTCATCACACCTCTAGATATTTTGTAATTGAAAAATATAGTAATCCTAAATTATAATGGATGCAAATTATTAATTTTTATTTAAAAAATTGAATAGCCTTTGAGAGTGCGTATAAATAAATTTTTGATTTAAAATAATTGAAGAGCCATTGCAAATTTGGTATTTCATCCCTAACCCATTTTAAATAGTGGGCTGGATTGTGTGTGGGTAATAAATAATTTTTTAAAAGTCATCAATTTGGTATTTAAGCTCCTAACCCATTTATGACATTCTTGAACACACCCATATGCCACCCCTTTGCCACCCCTGCATTTGAGCTTCTTTATATTGTTAGAGCAATTGTGTGTTTGGTTGAAAAGAGATTAGAAAAGAAGGAGAAGAAAAAGATGATGACTGGGAAGAAGAGGAGCAACGACGATACAAGGAAGAGCAAACAGGTTACGTCTAAATTAGGCTACATCGGTTTCGGCATATACCTGAATTTTCAACCAAAAAAAAAAAAAAATTAAAATGAAACAAAATTGTCATGTTTCATCTTCTAATTAAAAAAAAAAAAAAAAAAATTGATAGCCTCTTTTTAGTGATTAAAAATTGTATATATAAAGAAAAAAAATACCTAAAATCATGTCATTTTAGGAGCTTTTTGAATACTGCTTATTATTGAAAATTGAAAACACATAGAAAAATAATTTTTAAATGTGTGAATAATCTTGTGGGACCCAGTTTTAATGAAAATTTTGCTAAATTTTGTATTTTTGGGTCCTATGAATAATGCCATGGAATCCACTATTTTTCAACAAAACACAGAAATGCACATTAAACACGCATTCCAAACGTACACTTAGTTGGAAATTGACAAAATACAAGCTTTGAACACCAAAATGATAATTGATCACCGAATCCTAGAGGACGTAGGGTGAATTTTTATGCTTTTGTTATTTTGTCTCAATCTCTTTTTTAGAAACAATCTAACTGTTAAACACACACACATGAGTTAAGTTCAACTTACACTTAGTGCAATTTTAAGTAATGTTACATTACCCAATAACTTATTATATAATTTATATTTTGAAATTTCACTATTAAATTACATGTTCTATATGTTTTTAACATTCATGCCAATTTTCATGTCAATTGGATATTATTTGTCATTCATCTATAAACTCATCTTTTATACATTATTTTAAACTACAAAAACTTGAATTTAAACAATTGATTGATGACATGACTATTAATCTTTGATCACTTTGAAATTTTGTAAGTATAGAAAAATATGAAGATAATATAATCTAACAGTGAATTTGTCAAAATTTGCATCCAATAATAAAATATTAAGTGGTGTAATACTGTTTAAAATTATACCAGTATAACTTGAATCAACTCCACACACATTATTACATTCTCTCACCAAATCTATTATTAAAATATCTTCCTTGTGTGTGTGCGTACGTGTGTGTGTAAAATACTAATATCTTCATCATATACTAATACTAATACTAATATAATAAAAGTTGGATTTAGAAACCATGGTTATGCCAAGTGGCTAATTTCACTAATTAGTAAATTAATTTAGTATTATTTGTTAGGATATATTTCCTCAAATTAAGGGATAATATTTAACAACTATTTAATTTAGATAAAAATTTATCATTTAAATTTCAACAAATTTAAATTCTATTCAAATTAAAAGTCAATTATAAAAAATTCTAAACTTAAATCCCAAACAACAACATATGTTTTCTTTTCTTTTTTTTTTTAAAACCTTGACTTCTACTCCAACTAAAATTTTATTATCAATATTTTAAAAACAACTAATTAGTAAATTAATTCTATACATTTAAATTTCAACAAATTTAAATTCTATTCAAACTAAAAGTCTATTATCAAAAAATTTTAAACTTAAATATTTAAACAGATTTAAATTCTATTCAAACAAAAAGTTTATTATAAAAATTATAAACTTAAATTTCAAACAACAACCCACGTTTTCTTTCTTAAAAAAAAAAAAA
Source organism: Quercus dentata (assembly GCA_028216015.1). Classification (NCBI taxonomy): domain Eukaryota; kingdom Viridiplantae; phylum Streptophyta; class Magnoliopsida; order Fagales; family Fagaceae; genus Quercus; species Quercus dentata. The sequence goes on along the minus strand of CP116452.1, from coordinate 69,457,421 downwards.
AAAAAAAAAAAAAAAAAAAAACCCAATATTTTGATTTCTCCAATTAAAGCTCAATTATCAATATTTTAAAAATAATTAATTATTAAATTAATTTTATATTATTTATTATGATATATTCCCTCAAATTAAGGGATAACATTTAACAATTGTTTAATTTAAATAAAACTAAAAGTCTATTATGAAACTTTTCTAAACCAAAATTAAATCCTACACAACTCACTTTTTTTTTTTTTTTCACTTTTTTCCCCAAGATGCAACTTACGCTTATGTTTTAATTTAATAAATTCATAGAAATTTGCATGTAGGATATTATACCAGAGGAAAATTACTATAAATAATTTTTTAATTTTTTTTATATTCCCAAATTTTGAACTCTTTTGCGTACATTTTGATTTTGGGTTTTGGTTATTGTATTTAATTTGTGAGTGCATTGAAATTTTTAATTAGACAATCACTAGGAAGATTTGGTATTGAAGAACTATTTTATTTATTATTGTTTGTGCTGAATAGGGCATACATTAAACATAACCCAAAAAGAAATAAACAAACTCATACCGCACCGCATGTTAAGAAACTAACACAAATTACGAAGATAATTTTAAAATATGAAAATAGATAAATATGGATAAAGTCTAAACTCTAAATTCTAAAAAATTAGAACTTAAACCAATTTTTATTAAAATTACTTACTTATTTTATAATTTATTATTACTATTAATTTAATGATTTTTTTATTTTATTTTTAAAAAATTAGTTTACATATGAATATAATACTAGTGTGTGCGTGTATATATATACAGTGGCGGAGCCAGGATTTCAGTCGAGAGGAGGCAAGATTAAAATAGTATAGAAAGGACATTAAATATTTTTTCTAATAATTATGTGTTACTTATGGGACCACTAATTGAATTGCCATGAAAAAAAATGGGATAAGCAAGATTTTCACAATACTTTCACAACAAATTATAAATGGTAAGTTGTTATTGATTCAAATTCAACTCACCATTGAAATTACTTTTTGTTCACCAAGAAACAACGTGTTATTTAAGATTTGTTGTGAAAGTGTTGTTAAAATGTTTTGGACATAGCATTTCTCAAAGTTAAAATGACTATAAATAATACTGTAAAATGCTCACAAACCGATGTGACAAGAATACATAACACTTAAGCAATATAATACATAAATGTTTGAATTAATTTTTTTTATGATTAATAACACGCCAATTTGTAAAATTTATAGTATTTATAGCATTACTCCACAAGAAAAGTGTTGTGAATAGTAAACTGAAAACAATGATTGAGAAAAAAAGGAACAATAAAATGGGTGAAGACGTAAATGGTGAGATAAAACTACTAAGAATAGTAAATTTGGTGAAAAAGTGAGATGATTTGGTATATGGGAGAAGATTTTTTTCCTACTTTCTTGGTGTTAAGGGTTTTGTACATGTATTAAAGTGGGAGTCTTTTTTTTTTTTTTTCAAGGTAAAGTATCAAAGAATAGTTCAAAATATACCACTACAACAAAATGTAAGGAAAATTTTTTTGTCACAAAAAATACCATATAGTGACGAAATTTATATTTCGTCACTAAATATAAAAAAAAAAAAAAAAGTAAACTTTAGTGACGAAATCTATAGGGTATGCTAAATTCAGGGCGCCAAACAAAAAGGATAGGCGGGAAACAAATGGAAACAAAAGACATACCTATTTCAAGGATTTTTTTCAAGGAGCGAGGGGAGGCAATTGCGCCCCCCGTGACTCCGTCCCTGTATACATATATATATATATATATATATATATACACTAGTATTATAGACACACACGTGTGTGTATGTGATTTTAATTAATTTGTATAATATTAGAGCATGATAGGATGGTGGACCTGGCTAGGCTGCTAGGATTATAAAAGGCCCAAATGCATGCTACCCAAAGCATTTATTCTAGGCATCGCCCAAGTAAGGGAACTGTCTGCCACCCATTAGGACTGCATCTTGTATTACTTTTCCTTCTTCTTTTTTTTTCTTCTTTTTTATTCCTAAGGTTTTTAAAACCTTATATTTTATAAGTACGAGGGGGAGAAAGGGATGTAGGAAATTAACCACATACATAAAACATCACAAAAAATACTATTACTGATGAACTATCACTTAAATTCCGTTCTTTTAAACTTAATTTTGTTGTGATACAACTACGTACAAACTCGTTTTTAGAAGAAGGTAAGCTAGAGTAATTTAAAACACCGAGTTATGATGCAATAATTAATTCAAATCAAGTGGTATAATTCAGATAAGAATAAAGAATGAAAATCCATAAATAAATAATAGAAAGAAAAAGTCAGAAACATCGGATTTTTATATAGGATATAGCTTCATGGTTTTGTAAGTTAAGAAACCATTGGGATTTGTAACTACAGAAACCATTGAGATTTGTAACTATATCAGCCAAATTACTCAAAATAGATCAATCCCCTTAATTAGTAAGAAAAATTTTAAAATTCATAAATAATAATTTTTTTTTTTTTTTAAAAAAGGAGAGAAAAGGGAGAATAAGAAGTTAAGAACTAAGAAAGACACTTACGCTCTGTTTGTTTCAGCATTAACGTTTTCTCGAAATGGTTCATTTTCCAAAGAGCATTTTTTAGAAAACTGTCTTATTTTCCAAGATTTGATAACGACCTTGAAAATGCGCTTGAGAATGTTTTTTGGTGTTTGGTATGCAATTTTTTTAAAATATTTCTTGTATAATTTAAAACATGTATATTATGTCAACTAACTAATGTAATCATTATAAATAAAAACTAAGAATGAATTTGGTTTTCATACTAATTAATCTAAAATTTTGACAATAGATACAATCAAAATTAATTAGTTGTCAAATTTTCATGATCTCTACCACTCATCTTGCTCATATATATAGACAAGAATGTACGTACACACACACACACACACACATATCAACCATTTGTCTACTATGATCAACCACAAGTCTTCAATATTACTCTAAATTAAGTATTTACATAATGTATTGCATAATATATCATCACTACATAGTATCTCCAAACAAAAAATGTATTTGCCAACAATTGCAATTCTCCTAAACAATTATCATTCATTATATAACAATATAATTAGTCCACGGTAAAGATTGTCCCATGTAAAAGCAATTTAGAGTAATATAGGTACTAAGTTTAAAATTTTCATCTTTTACTTCTTTCATTCTTTCTTCTTCTTCTTCTATTATTATTTTTTATTTATTTTTATTTTTTGCACTTTATGTACGAAATAGAAGTAACTTCTGCCTAGAATCCATCAAATCGAAAATTTCTTAGAGAAAAAAGAAAATCGAGCTTGAAATTCAAAGCAAAGAATTGGGATTTTGGTAGAGAGGAATAAAATAATTACCGCTGCAAATTTGTTCTCCTTTGCAAGTCGGAACTATTGATCGATCAGTGAAGTAAAGAAAAATCTAATCAGAGAATAGTGTAACAGAGGGGAAGAGAAACATGAAGAAAAGAGAGAAGAGAGACAGTTAAAGAGAGAGATCTATGGGAAGAGGAGAGATCAGAGTTAGTGACGATGAGGGTGTGAGGAGAGAAAAAGCAAAGGGAAGAGAGAAAAAGTGAGAAAACTTACCATGAGAGAGAGAAGGCACCAAAAAATTATGTTTCCCATGGCTATAGACGAAAATAATATTTATAGGAGATGCAACACATGAGAGAGAGATTGTTTTCCAAAATTTTTTTTTGGAAAACAACTTATAGAAAATAAGCCTTATTTTTATTAGAGTTTTCCGTTGACCAAAGATAGTCTTCCATTGACCAGGTTTTTTTTGTGTTACCAAACACTGGAAAATGTGGAAAACTATCTTTACAGAAAATTTTCCAACGAAACAAACAGAGCGTTAAGGAGAAAGTCTTTACCTCTCTCCTATACTTATAGGAGGTTATAACAATTTTCTTTATTGCAGATTTTTGTAGCTGTTTAATTTGTATGGTAATACCCAATTTTTAAAAATAAAATAAAGTAAATTACATTTTCCTTTAGAAAAGATTTCCATTTTTACACCCTAAAATTACATTAATTTTACCCTTTTAAAAAAATTCCATTCAATTCTTCACCTCCTCAACCAAGCCTTAAATCTGTAAATTAAAAGTCCCAAAAAAAAAAAAAGTCAAAACCTAAGAATATTAATTTAATTATATATTACGTATCCAAAAATCAGTAGCCCCAAACAAGGAATTACACCCCACCAACTTCAAAATAGTATCCAATAATCTTAAATACAATCCAACGTGTGAAAATCTCATTGGCTGCCAAGATGGGAACAAAATAAACGCCACATAATATTTCAATGCCGACTGCATGCCCTCTTCGTGTCTTTCAAAAAACGGCTGTCTCTCTTTTTAGTTATTACTTATCCCCATACTACAAAAAACGCTCTCTCATTAAATACATATATTATCTCTCTTTCTCTCTCTCTCTCTCTCTATTTGTTTGGTTCTTTCTTTGTATATGTTTTTGTATTGAGAATTTTGTGTGTCTATCTAGCTAGAGGAAATTAAGAGAGAGAGAGAGAGAGAGATCATCATGGGTAGGAAGAGAAGTTCACCTATGAATGTGTTGTCTGAATGGGTGAAGAAACAATCTATGAGGATAAAGATCTGTCTTGGTGCAATGGTTGCACTTTTAGCCTTGGTGGCTTTGAAGCTTACCATTCATGATCACAACCACTTCTTCATTGGCTCAGAAATCATCCATGCTTTGGGGATCTTCGTCTTGATTTACAAACTCAAAACCAAAAAGACTTGTTCTGGTACATGCATCTATGTTTATATACCTGCACTGCATGTCTCTTCCTAATCTAAATTATATCTCTCATCTTTATTTTTATTTTGTTTAGGAAACCCAGAAGATGTTTTTGTTGAATTGTTTTGTCTGGTATGTTGAATTATCATTTTTTTTATTTACTTCTTTTTAGAAAAAAATTATCTTTTTAATTTGTCAACATATTTTTTTAGATTCTATGTCGTTTGGTAGAATCTCATAAAGTCCATAAATTTTCAATTGTTAAATTTGACTATTTAAATTTTAGATCCTATTCAAATAGATTTTGTATTTTTTGGACAAACAAATTATCCTTTTTAGTCTGTTCCATGACCTTTTCAGTTCTTACTTTGACCCAGGTCAATTCTTACATTTTGATCCATAGAGTTTGGAGTAAAATAACATCATTAGGTGTACTTTTAATGGAATCCTAACAATTTCACTTTTAATCCAATCCAAACCTTGGAAAGTCAAATGTAACATCTATACTACTATTTAAGGGTTTCCCTTGTTTAGATTGAACATTTTTTTTGTTCCAAATTATTTCCACAGTCTACATTTAAGTAGAAACAAAACTAAAAAGAAAAAAACTATAATTGGTAAAAATACATCTTTAACTTTCATATATTTCCTACAAAATAGGAACAATTTTATGTTGGTTTTTTCAAAATTCAATCTGAACTACAAGTTGAAGTTGTCATTCACCGGGTTTTTTTTTTTTTTTTTTTTTTTTTTTTTTTTTGTTTTTTGTGGTTGTCGGGTTTGACTAATTATTTTATATTTTTTTTTATGATTGGAAAATATAGTAATCCCAAATTATAATAAATGTAAATTATTAATTTTTACCTAAAAAAATAGAAAATCCTTTAAGCACGCACTCATGCACGTGCTTAGAGGCTAGTATCAATTAAAAGTATGTGGACTAAATTGTGATCTGACCAAAATTGTAAGAGGTAAATTATAATTTTCCATTTTATTTTTCTTTCCACAAAAAAAAAAAAAAAATTGATTTTCTTTATATTTTATTGACTAAACATCATGTCTACAGAGGGCATGCATATCTGGGATTTAAGTTTGTATCAATGATCATTCCTTTTTAAGATTTCTAAGGGAGAAATAAAAGAGTGATGATCCATGAAAATTAGCTATTAAGGTAAGTAGCACAGCTAGGATCAGTCCTTTTTAGTTTTCTAAGGGGGAAATAAAAGAGTGATTATTTATGAAAATCAGTTATTAAGGTAAGTAGCACAGCTAGGATTTTAATTTAGGGGAAAAGATTAAAAGATAATTTAAAAATTTATTAATTTAGAACTTATCAAAAAGAAAAATATAATTAACAGAAAAATATAAACTAATATAATTAACAAAAATAACTAACAATGAAACAAAACAAAATTTTGTTATTATACAACATATTATGCAAATGCAATTTGTAATTTGTGATAACTCAGTGGTAATAACATCTTTTGTGGTACTACAAGTTTCTAGTTCAAACCATCTCAAGCCCCCCCTAATCCCCCTACCTATATAAAAAAATGGATGTGTGTACAGCTTACCGATTCAAGAAAAACAATATTTTATAATGCAATGTTGCATATGGTTATGAGAATTTGGGATGTGGAATTAGAACTTGAGGTCTCTATTTCAATTTATTATTTTCTTCCTTTATACACCAAAATCAACCCAAACTTTTTTTTTCCATAACCTGTTTAGCACATATTGGGGGCCTGTTTGGTCGTGCCTTAGAACTTACTATTTAAGTAGTTTTATGGAATAATAAGAAATTTTGTAAATGGCTCATGTTTGTGGTATTATATATTGAAAACATGCTACCATATGCTATTCTGCTAATTTCGGAGAATAGAAAGCTTGAATGATGGGAAAACAAAAAGCTTCAATGAAATTTTTTTCTAAACTAGTTAGTGCAAATTATTTCATATTATGTTCTTGTTTTTTCCTTTTTTGTCATGTGACTCTTAACAACATAAAAATTGTTTTAATGAGAGAAAGGTTTCTCTTTCCACTGCATTTCTTGAAGTCATGTAAGGTTTCAAATGTGACAAGTGCGAAACTTTTTATGTGTTGAGTTCAACCTATTAAGTTTGAGTAACCTATTAAAGTATCGATTCCATTTGATTGGAAGAAGAAGGATAGGAAGGAAGCTCCAATTGGAGCATACATTACACAGTGTATTGGTAGTTTCAATAATCATGTTTTGTTGCCTTGTTTAGGCCTCTCATTAAAGACTCAAGAACTTACAGCTCTGTTCCTAGCTGTAAGATTGTTCTGTAGTACTATTATGGAGGGTGACATTCACACAATTTTAGATTTAACCACCCTAGTGTCAACATTATGGGTTATATACATGATTCGGTTCAAGTTGAAGTCAACCTACATCAAGGAGTTTGACAACTTGCCCTTATATTATGTGGTAACAACATCTCAGCTTGTTCTGTTCTTTATATTGTAGATTTAAACATTTAGTCTATATTCATTCCTTTGAATTTTTCATGATTTACATTCCTTATCCTTGCTATAATAAGTATTTTTTAGAGGAGATAAGCAAAGAAAAAACAATTAGAATCATTGCCTTTCTGCTTTTGATTTAGTATCAAGATTATTAAACATACTGTTAGGAAATTATCTTATGTGGTAAACAATAATTCCTAATTCATTTGTTTCTCCTTAACTATTGCAATGAAAGTATAGCCAAGGAGACTACATTTATAAGAGCATCAGACTACTTGTTTGGAATGTCTACATTGTGCAATCTATTGTATTTTACATGTTTGACCTTTTGTTGAATGCTCATCTTTTTAGCTAAATGTAATTAGTCGCTATAAAATATTCCCTAACAGTTGAAATTAGTATGTGTTTAGAATTCTGTCAAGGATCTAGTATTTTTCATGATTTACATTCCTTATCCTTGCTATAATAAGTATTTTTTAAAGGAGATAAGCAAAGAAAAAACAATTAGAATTGCAGAATTGCCTTTCTGCTTTTGATTTAGTATCAAGATTATTAAACATACTGCTAGGAAATTACCTTATGTGGTAAACAATAATTCCTTATTCATTTGTTTCTCCTTAACTATTGCAATGAAAGTAAAGCCAAGGAGACTACATTTATAAGAGCATCAAACTACTTGTTTGGAATGTCTACATTGTGAAATCTATTGTATTTTACATGTTTGACCTTTTGTTGAATGCTCATCTTTTTAGCTAAATGTAATTAGCCACTGTAAAATATTACCTAACAATTGAAATTAGTATGTCTTTAGAATTCTGTCAAGGAACTAGTATGGGATGGTATATTAAAAAATTGTTTTTCCTTAGCTCTTTTTTTTTTTTTTTTTTTTTTTTTTTTTTTTTTTTTTTTGTATTGCTCCTTTGTATATGTTGAAAGGATGTATGTTGTACCATCGTATGGAACAACCTAAGCATTGATGTCAAGTTATTTAGCCATTCTTTCAAAATGTCTTATTAATCTTTTGCATGTTTTATTGATATATTGCATTGAACACTCATAATGACTATCATTTAATCTTAGATATTCAAAAAAAAAAAAAAAAATCAGATAGCTGTTCTTTAAGCATGTATAAAGAAAGATGAATTTAGAATGTTCTACTCATTATTCTATGACAGGTGGTGCCTTGTGCTATCCTTGCCATACCTATCCACCCTTTTACACCTCATTTTCTCATCACTCGAATCTTTTGGGCATTTGGTTTGTATTTGGAAGCCATGTCAGTGCTGCCTCAACTTCGTTTGATGCAAAATGCAAAGGTCTTAGCTTCATTCCTCTCTTTACAATACACTCAACTGTTTATGGATTTCTAAGAATTACTACCAATTGTTTCATTCTAGCATATTTTTTCAGATGATTGAACCATTTACAGCCCATTATGTGTTTGCACTGGGAGTTTCAAGATTTTTGGCATGCGCTCATTGGATAATTAAGGTGAGACCTTGTAGGATCACATAAAGTGTTAGTAGTGTATGTTTTGCATGAGCAACTAAATATTCCTTAATTTCACTAATAACATTCTTACTTTATTCGAGTTTTGAAAAGTATTTAGGGGGAAGAACATTATTGCCTGGACTAGCTAAATGACATCTTTACTAATATTGTTCCAATAAAAGAAATATAGAGAACAAATCATATTTAAAAACAAACTATATCCTCATGGCTTTGTGAATCTAATCTGGGTATTTGTCCTCCCTAATATCAAAGTTTTATAAAAACAAAGACACTTCATTGGTTTACAATTGGAAAGTTCATAAAATTGTTTGATTTAGAGTTCAACTTTACTGATACAATGTTTTATAGTCATATAGTATTTGCAAGTATATAGCTTCTTTTACTTCAGAGGGCAATCTTATTGTTGGCATTGGATTCTCTACTTATTTTGCAATATATACACTATCAATAGTTGGTTTTGAACAAACTACTCCATTCTATATTTCCATAAGGTTTCAACATTTGTTATGCTTGGGGACCCCATATTAGAATTTTTTTTATTTAACCCAAGGGTTTGTTCTGGTGGTTCCAATTTCTCATGAGATCTACAAGGTCTTGATTTAGAAATCCTAGCCTACATCTTAGGTTCACTCCCAAGGGATTCCTTTCTATAATTATGTGGTGTGTGTAGGATAGGGAGACTACACCCACCCAGGGTAATAGTCAGATACTTAGGGGCTTTGAATACCCACATTAGCAACAAAAAAAAAAAAGTACATATATTAGCGTTGTTAATTTATCTTTAAGCTATCCTCCACCACACTTGGATTAAAGTTTAACTTCCAAGCACTAACTCATGTGATGCTCTCCTTGGGTATGTGAATGTATATCTCAACACTTATTTATTAATCTTACTTCTCCCCCTATGAGTCTATGACTGCCCTAACTTGACTGAAAAAGAGCATCCTTGTGCTAATTGGTTCCAGAAATTTGCACCATGTCACTAAGAGCATTGTTACTCAATTGATTTGTACCTCTTAAAGTTTCCAAGGTTTAGATCCCCCTCTCAATTTTAATTATTGAATTATCAAAAAAAAAATTTCAGTAACAGGAATTTGCACCATGTCAAAATTCAGGCCAGTTAGCATTCAAAACAAAAACATATTATCTTATTAGTTATGAATTAAGCCGTCGGAAACATCAAGGTAATTAAAATCAATTCACAACACTTCAATCTAGTCTGTGACATTAGGCCTATATCATCATCCTTAGAATAACAAGAAATGAGACTATCTATGCTTATCTAAAGTTATTAGTGACATGAGCGTTGATTAATTTCTCACTTTTTTGCTTCATTCATTAGTCTATGCAAAGTCCTATGTAGAAAGATAAAGCAAAAATTTTGCAAAATTCACCACCTATATCATTATGTTGTGCCTTAATATTGTGGTAACAAATGCAATATTTTTGCCATTCGCAAGCAGATTTATGAGACCCGTGGGAGGTATTTGTATTTGATTGGTAGCGGCTACATCTGGTTCTCAGCTGCTTTCCTCTCAGAAATAGTCCAAACATTCATCTTGGCTGACTTTTGTTACTATTACATCAAGAGGTAAGTCCCCTTCCATATGTAATTTTTGTTATCAACCTGTGTTGCCCTCCAACATATATCTAATTATGTCCCATTGTCTATGCCCCTCCTATCTTTCAATTTGCAGTTTCATTCAAGGCCAACTTATAATGAGGATGCCAGTTTAGAAATCAGTCTTGGAGATTGTAACAACGTACATTTGGTTACCTACATTGGCTTCTAATTCAAGCACACATTGAAATGAAAGTGAATGTTCAAAATTTTGACCCTTACTATCTTTGTCTTTCCCTGTTTTTTTCTTTCTCATGCTATAAAATTTACAAAGATTAGGGCTACATTTTATAAGGCTTTGATTTTTATATCTTAATGAGTTGACCATGCATCATATTCCCTTACCCCCTTCTTTCTTTCTTTCTTTCATTCATTCTATCTTTCTTCTTTTTTTTGTGTGCATCATGAGCCCTCATTTTAAGGAGTTCACAAATTTCATCATATAGAATCTTTATGTGATGTTAAGTTACAATCAAAATGGCCAAAAAAAGTTGTTTCATAAAAGTTCTTTCATGCATTTTGTTTTTTGTATCAGCTTTTTTTTTTTTTTTTTTTTTTTTTTTTTTTTAATTGAACAAAACTAGTTTTTTTCTTAAAAATAAGCTAACTTTTATCTTTTTGTCACACATTTTGCATTTAAGTTTTCAAAAATTATATCTTTTGTCTCATATTTAGCAAATAAATTACCAAAAAATTACCAAAAAGCATGGGGATACAAACAGACAACAGCTTTTTGGTTTAGCATTTTGGCTTATTTGTTTATGCTTAGCTTTTTTAAAACCTTTAGGTACAATTACACTTCAAAAAAATTTCAACAAACAAGCAAATAAGGAACCAGCAAAAAATTCTTCTCCATGGGCACAAAAGGAGTGAATAAAAGCCTATTATATCTAAGATACAACCTTGGCATGAGATTTTATTTTACATTTACTGAACCAGTAAAGGTAGTCATCACTTATAAATATAGTTTTTATTTTTATTTTTGGGTAAAATGCAAAACTGACCCTTTAAGTTTCTTTAGATTTCATTTCAATCCTCTAATTTTGTTTTTATTCATTTCAGTCCTCTAACTTTCAAGTTTATTCAATTAAGGCTTTTTCATCAACTTTTGCATTTTAGAGGGTTAGTTTTGCATTTTAGCCTTTATTTTTTTTATAAATTGTTATAGGAATTTGAACATTGGTTCTCCTCATAAAAAAGAGCAGTCAATCTTACTGAGCTAGGCTCTTGGCATGAATATAATTATCTTAGATCAAGCTTTCTTTGTGTGACAATCCTAAATTTTCATTCAAATACGATTGTAAACCATTTCTAGAAAGAAAGGTAATTAAATTCAAATTAAAATAGGTTGGATCAATTTGCAATTTGTTTAAGCTGATAATAAATTAGTAATGACTTCAGGGATTTGGTTGTCTCAAATCATATCATATTTTGGGGTTAGACTGATTGGGCTAGACTTGATAAAAAACTTTATGCCATTATTTTGGGGTTGGGCTTGACTTTTAACCTTTTTTTTCTTGCATCAAATTTCTACTCCCATAAAAGAGGTGTGCTCTTCTTCCTTACTAAGAAGAAAAAATTGTCATGACTCAAAATTAAAACAAACAAATTAATTTAAAATTAAGATGGCAGTTTATCATTCTGTATATCTCTCTCTTGACATGCTTTTTGTGATTTATTTTCTTAGCAATTAGGAACCCCCCCCCCCCAAAAAAAAAAAAAAAAAAAAAAAATGAGGATCCCTTACTGAGTGGTTAAGCTCACTCACTTCTTGCTCCACATTTCAGATAAGTGCAGTGGACCTTTGTAAGGAACCGAGTTGGTGATTGCTAAGAGTTATATGATTAGAGACTACACAATATTAAAAGAATATGTTATTTTAATCCTTTGCTATGATTTTTGAGATTGTAAACTCGTTACACTCTTTAGATGATTATGTATTTGGAAGCCTTTATTTGTCATGTTCCATAGTGTGATGAAATTTTTGTGAGATTTATTGTTTCTAGTATTTGAATGATAGTTTTTCTCAACAACAACCAAAAAAAAAAAAAAAAAAAGCAAATTACATATTTGGTCCCTAAGCTTTACACTATATGTCAATTAGGTCATTGACTTTTTAAATGTCTTAATTTGGTCCCTAACCTTTTAGTATTGTGGGGGAATGGTAGTGGTACACTCATGCTTGTGCCAAGCGCTTATAAAGCATGAGTGGGGCGCTTCTCTTGCCAATGTGGGACTGCACTCAAAGTCTTCCCATGTTGCTTGAGGACAAAACCGTGCGGGTTTGGCTCCCCAAAGTAGACAAACAAGCTTGCGGGTGGTCAAGAACAAAATCCTCCCCCACAAAAAGGCGCTTTTGAGGGTATGTGCCTGTCAAGAGTATTGTCCGCTTTGGGGTAGGGTGGGATTGGCTTGGCCATGTCCCGGACCTGCAACCCGCATGACTTTGTTACCCCAAAGAGGCACGCCGTAAAGGCCCAAGAATCTCGTGGAGTAGGGAATAAGCCCAAGCAAAGAAAGGGTCATGTGGCCCAACTAAAAGTGTTGAAATGGAGCAAAATTTCAACCCAAAAAGGTCCCCAACAAGAGGCTTGAAAGTGGGCAACCAACCCTTGTTCATCCCTAACCAAAGTACAACTAGAGACCCTACAAGAGAACCAAGCCTTTGAGAATGAACTAGGGGCTGTTCCATCAATTTTCTCACACCCTCTACCTGACATGAACAGTGCCGGATGGTTGTCATATCAGCTGAAGTCTAAAGGATGATGGAACTCCATCGTCTTCCTTAAGACTGTACCTCCAGCAAAAGGGGAGCTGAAACCAAATTGTCTAAACCTCAACAAATTAATACTATAAATGTCAAAAACGTTCAAGACATGATTCATGTGCCAAGCCCATGAATCCTAAAGGAGAAAATTTGGGAACATGTGGTTTAGAGGGCATAAAGGGATCTCCAGTGGAACACTCTGAAGTGGACTTAAACTTTAACACCTGGCTTAGGGTGTTGAATCCTACTTCCTAGGATCCAAATCTCAATTACAGCACTAGAATTTTTCCTTAATACTTGCCTTAATCCCATTGGTTGAACACAATCTCAGCAATCATAGCATTTAATGCAAGATTACTCCAAATACTACCTTACCCAAAGAAGCAAAACAGCCCCAAAAGCAAATCTCCCATTTTTAGGCCAAATTCAGGTTATTAATTCAAATGACTTGCTCCCCCGAATCGGACCTACGTTTTTTTTGGATGCTTGTTAATTAATGCTTCTCTAAACTCCATTATAAAAGTATAAGCACCTTAGCCCACAAGGGGACATACTCCCTCTTAAATTCCTAATCTATTTGCCATTTTATTGGTGGTTTAACTCTCTTTAAGCTCACTACTCATCCCCTTCAGCTCACACTCATTTAACCTCGGATATTCTTTTCTCTCCTTTATACAATCATAGCTCATAAATGTCTCACAATTAGTCACAGACACCTACCCCCTCTGAAACTCTTGATTTATTTGCCATTTTACTTGTGGTTTAGCTCTTCTTAAGCTCACCACTCATCCCCCTTTAGCCCACTACTCACTAAAGCCTTAACCTCGGTGTTAATCTTATCTCACTCACTCAAAACAACCTATATTACCTTATTCATGCCTTATGTATGCATACTCATCAAAATCTTAGTTTAGCTGCATTGAGTTGTGATCTCTTTCTCCCTTCATTCCATCTTATTTTTCCTCTTGTATTTGTAATTATAAAGCCTATAATCCTTGTTTAGTATTATTATGATGAAGGCCATAATGTTTTGGAAACTATGGAAGTTTTCCCTTATGTTGACTTAATAATAATAAGGAAAACATAAGATTTTTACCATGTAAACACACTTATTAACCTGAAATTACCCTACTTTGTTGGAGATAATACCGTACCACTAGAGGACTAATTTGAACTATGATGCTATAAAAAGACTAATAATATAACAAACTAATAACAGTAACGTGTTTATTGTACTTTATTGTTGTCTTCTTGTTAGAGTGCAGCCTCCATCTCTTGCTTGGGTGGGCTTACATGACACCAAAAGCCTTTGGGCTTTATTTCAAGAGCCCACCGTTGAGTTTCGGCTTGACTACCCCATATTCTATTTGGGAACATCAAAAATTTTCCCCTCAACAAAATCCAAATCAAATCATTGTAGAATATGGCTTGAATTAGGAGTTCAACTCCTTGTTGGATTTAGATAAGGAATGAATTTTATTCATTTTGGGTTACTATGGTTTGAAGTTATCAAACTGTTAAGGACAAATTTTTCACACCACATGGCTTCATTTCATTAGCAACCTGCACCACGTCAACACTATTATGGATTTTGGGAAAATTTCTTCTAAAGCTCAAAAGAGCCCATATTTACACAAAATGGCACCAAAGCCCATGGTTCAAGCTCATAGAACATCATCTCATTTTTTGGCTCATGATCCAAGCTCATAAGTCTCATCGGGGGCATTTTGGGAGTCGTGGTTTGGAGTGCCAAGAAGCATGTTCAGTAAAACTCCAATGGTTCAAAGTTGATAAAGGAAAGCATGTTGCTTGGCATGTCTTCCTTAATTTCCTGAACTTTGACGGGTCAGTGTGCAATAGGCTATATTTGGTAAGCCTCTCATATCACATAATATTTAAAATGATAAAACTCTCCATGCGCTTTACATAAAAATTAATGTTCATCAATGTAATTATAGTATTTCATATCAATTATATTATTATCATCTAAATCAATTCCAAGCACATAGCCAAATATATATATTAATATCTCATATCCGGCATTAAAATGATCTCCTTACTCTCCAAGATTTGATTAAAATACAAAAGGACCATAATTACATCTCTAAAACTTCATCAAATATCAACCAACTAGTCTATTACTTACCAAAATTATATATGGACTAAGCATATAATTTTCCAAAAAAAGAAACTTAGCCAAAAAATACCAACAATAACTCCAACAGAAGAAGAAACAACTTCTGTAGAAGCTACAATAGCTCCAGACATTCTGCAATAGCTCCAACTGTAGTACCAGAAATAGAAGGATCTCTTAGAGATTATCTTACCATCTTTAGCCAAATCATGAATTTAATGTCAAGTATTGTCCTCCGAGCAAAAGATGTCATCATCCAGCTGTGACAACTATGATTGATAATCAGTATAAAGACAACTCCAACACCATTAAAGTCTTTAGCTTTCTTCTTTCGGCTAATAAACAAAATTCCACTAATGAAACCACTTATTTTGTCAAAGATTTTTCCTTATTTGCTAAATTTCCCTTCAACTAGTTCTAATCTAGTTACATACTTGGCTCTATATAAAGAGGACCAAGCCACACACCAAGAGGGATCCCTCCCTCTCTCATCCTGAATATTCTCAAACTTCATTTACCTTATTGCACATATCTCTAAACTTCTCCATGCCTCTCCATCTCCTTTACAAAGATATTTCTTCTTAGATAACACCATTACATCACACCTATTACACCACCCCATTACATACTATCCATCTCTCCCACACTTCAATACTCTAAAACTTCATCATTTTGTTGCCCAAAAACACATCTCCATTTCATTCTTTATTTCTCATACAAAATCTTCCTTCTTAGAAAGCAACACAACCCATGACATAATACGAAAAACCACTCCAGCAACAACTATAATCTAATCTATTTACTATATTTAACCTTCATATCATCTATCTCACACTTCCATATATTTTACAAACACATTCCTTACAAAATACCCATACATACTCCTCATATATCTTTAAACTCCTTGTCTCACATAGCATACATATACAAGATCCATATCCAACAAAGTATCTACATATAATTCCTATACAAATTACAAACACCACATCTCACAAAATATATATATATATATATATATATACTTCTTATCATCTCCACACATCTTAAAAACATATCAAACGCTCTTCCAAGAACACATTACAAAAGCCCTTTCTCATGGAAGACATATGAACATCAATACTAAGGCCCTTCTCTTAAAAAGCACAAAGACTTCATATTAAAGTCATTCTCATTGAAAACATACATTTCTAATACTTAAAGCTATTTTTATGAAAGGCACAAACTTATGAAATTAAAAGTCCTTCTTATGAAAGACAATATTACTCATACTTGACTAAAAACTAAAAGAACATTACATGTAAAGTGCATGATTAAGGGGACAAACTTAACCAACCGATGCACATGGTTGGACATGCTCTCTCTCCCTCCAGTTGCACCCATTTTTCCCTTTCAAATATGAAGGTTGCTGAAATGTTAAGTCCATTGATGTGATACGGCTGAAGCTATGAAATATGAAGTGCTGTTCTACAGCTGGAGCTACAAATTGTGAAGATAAGTCAATCTTTCCCCATCTTTGAAATTACATCATTAAGTATATGTTAATTCATTATTATTTTACCGTTGGATGCAAGTTATCTTAATATTATCTCACTATTTAATGAACATGATCTCACTAATACTTGAGTAATGAACATACATATTAATAAATTGATCCACTACCATTGCACATATATTATTTGGACATGAACCACCATTGGACACATATTTTTTGGAAATGAACTATCATTGGACATATATTATTTGGACATGGACCATTGCTAGATATACCTTATTATGTTGAATATAAACCATGAACCGAAACTAGACATGGACTATTGGACTTATCCCATTGTTGGACATTTGATACCTAATTAATTATTTTCTAATATTGGACATCACTTAATATACATAATAATAACGTATCAACTCATCATTTAATCAAAATTATCATGCTAAACATATTATTTATTTATTTCAACCATTATTATGATTCTAAGATTTTGGGTTTCATCTATTTTGTAGGCTTAAAAATACATCAGAAGCCATTGGTCTATGCGGCCTAATGTTGAGTTCCAAGTTGAACTCCCTAAAACAAATCCAAGCTTAGCAAAGTCACACTTCCAAGAAGAGACACGTGACTATGCGCAAAAACGGCCCCCGACACAAGCTTTATTAGAAGTCTTGTCTACCACTTGATTTTGAGTTCTATTTGGAATATGAGTGATTCTCCTTTTGTATGTGGAAAAGAAGTCTAGTTCTTCTTGGATTTGGATATACTAGCCGACTCAAGTCTCCTATATAAGTATAGTGCTACTACGAAAAATTAGAGAGAAAGAATGTGTGTGTGTGAGAAAAAGGCTCTCTCTTTGTTTGGTTCTTTGATATTTGTGGGTTGCAATTTGGAATAGTGAGAAAAGTTTGTTACCGCTTGGTTTTGGTTTTGCGGTTTGCTGATTTGCTCTCTCTTGGTGCATTGCAACTTTTGGATTTGATTTGTGGCTCTCTCTTTGGTTTATGCGCAATTCGTATTTGGTATTTGTGAACCTTTGGTTCTTTGATTCGTATTTGGTTCTTTGGTTTTGTATTTGTGATAGAGAGTTCTTTGGGTGTATTTAGGATTTGGGTTTGTGGGGTGCCTCTACACCAATTTGTATTATCCCAAATTTGTTATGGTGAAATTTGTTCATCGTTGCTTGTGGATGTAGGCTATTGCTGAAACACGTAAATCTTGGTGTTTTGTGTCTATTTTCTTTTGGATTAATTTTCTTCGTTCCTTTTGTTAGTTTGAAGATTTTTCATAAGCCTAAAATATTTTCACAATCAATCTTAGTAATTTGAACTTCCGCTATTTTACAACAATCATACCATCTATATGGCTTGCAAAAATGAACAATACCCACAAATGCAAAGGCCTTTATCCACTCGAAACATACCCATTTTAATCACTAAACCCATCTCCTTTAGATTCCCCTTACGCACAGTTCAAAGATAGATAGAGGCTTAGAGCTTCGATCCGAGAGAGAGCATGTAAGAGTGAAAGAGTGGGAGGTTACAAAAAAGGGTTTGGATTTGGCAACCACCGGTGTGATGACGGTGGCAAGCGGTAGAGAATAGTAGTGGCGTTGAAGGAACTCAGAGAGTGAGTTTAGGTCATGTTGTCATGGAGGCTGAGCATAGAAGAGAGAGAGTGAGTATGAGTTAGATCAAAGAGACAAAGAGACCAAGAGAGTTAGAGGGAGTGAATTAGAAAATTGTTGATTTTTTTTTTTTTAATATTAATGCCACATGAAAGCTTATGAGTAAATTGCTGTGGCATAAAAGATAATATATTAATTTTACCGTTAGCCATGTTAGCATTTTCCATCTAGCACTTAATGGTAGAGACTATTTTGACACAATACCAAAAGGTTAGGGACCAAATTGACATATTTAAAAGGTCAATGACCAAATTGACATTTAGTGTAAAGGCTAAGGACCAAATATGTAGTTTACCCCAAAAAAAAGTATTTGAATGTGTGCGCGCCGGAAATGAAATTATTGGGCCTAACTTCACTTAGGCTCACAACTTATTTATGAAGTGGGTTTTAGGATTTCCTACTTTGGGTCATTCTCGGCACAGAGACTCAAAGTAATATTCTCTCTCTCTCTCTCTTTTTTCTTTTTTCCTTCACCCCCGTTTTTCCCTCTTTTTTCTGAACCCATTTTTCTTCCCCAACTTCTCCTATTTATAGCTCTAAGTTAGTGGGGAGCTCATGATTATTGCCATGGTTAGTGCAATTAAAGGTCCAATATTACCTGTTGTAAGTGGGTGTTTAGGTGAGAGTGGAATGCTGAGATTATGTCTTTGGAACTTGGTTCCAACTCAAGCTAATATGCCCGGTAGTGATGTTTCCTGGGAACTGCCGAGCACCCTATGGTACGTTTGGATGTTAGACTTTCTTAGTTGTTTAAGAAATTTATACCGAGCATCGGTTAGGGGACGAAATTTAAACTTGTAGTTTATGAAGGAAGTATAAAGTAGAGATTTGAAAAATGGGGCCGTGCTCTCGGGCCTAAATCCAGGGCCCAATTGGGTCTGGACACCTCGGTTACCGTACATTTAGCCTTTCTTTGATTCATGCCTGGCTGCCGGGAAGAATCAAGGAACCGACCAAGCCTTTTTGTTTCGAAAGCCCAACAGCTAGGGACTCATGCGGTTACGGCTTCCCATTAATGCTCTTCTCAAAAGACGCGCTATTCCGGAGCACCCAGGTTCGATTGTCATTATTGCCTGACGGTTCGTGAAACCGAGGCGACGCGTGTGTCGGTTATCATTGGCATTCGTAGGGTTTTTTATGAATCGTGCCCATTTATTGCTGATTAAACGTTCCCCTATCCTCTTCTGCTCCTATAAATAATTCTCCTCAGAATATTCTTTCACTTTTTCACTTCCTACTTCCCGAGCATACTCTCTGCCAATCATTCCTTTGAGCGCTTACTTATCAGCCCCGAGACCCTTCCTTCCTTAGAGCTCAAAGTAAGTTCTCTTCCCTCTCCTTTTTCTTCAACTTCTCTCTACGAGTTCCCTCTCTCGGTATTAGATTTCAAAATGGGTTATTCTTTTCTTCCGGAGAACCCAGCGACTTTAGCCACCTTTAGGCAAAAGTTTGATATCCCCCGTGACGTGGAAGTGGCTTACTACCACGAGAGTGAAATCGCACTCCACGAGGGGCATGGTACAACTTTTTTCCCTTAATGGCAATTCTAGAGGGCGAGGTTAGGTTCCCCATGGACCCTTTTTTGGTCAGCACACTTAGGTACTACGGGCTGTGCCTCGACCAGACTCCTTCCCAATTTTTTACCAGGTAGTTAGCTGCGTTAGTAGGTTGAATCACACATTTGATTTACAGTTGGATCACCATGATATAAACCACATGTACAGTCTCTGTGGGAATAAAACTTCCAATTATTACTTAAAAACTAGGGATAATTGGGTGCAGTGATATCATGCCTACCTGATTCAAATAGGAACTCGGTCGGGGAGTTTATCCAGGTGTGCGACAACTGGTTTGTCGGGGAGATCCCCTGCCCCCTCTCACGATGTGAAGTGGGTTCATACCAATCTCTGACTTAACCATTTCTCTTTTTTCTTTTTTGATTGAAGTAGCTTTTTATTACTGGTTGCTAATATCGTATCTCGTTCTTTTGTAAAGGGTAAGCTATTCGTCCCGAACATTAGGATAGTTCACGTCGGAGATTTGACTTTTATCCTTTGGTCCGAGATATTTGTGCATTGGGACGAACGACTTGAGCCTCACATCTGATCCTCGGGGTCGAACCAGTTTATTCTACCCGGCAGTCCTTCAAACAGGTATTGTTAGTTGACAGTCCGCTTTTGTTGTACATAGACGTTCGGTATGCAAATTTTCTACCGCTGAAGCTTACGATTGGCGAGGCGAGAGAGTTAGGCTAGCGTTACACCTGCTCGGACGAGCTAGCACCTCTGCGGGACGAGTCTGCGAAGCGCGTGTCTCGGCGTTTCCGAGAGTTAGCTCACAAGGCTATCCAAGAAGAAGTTCTTGTTCAAGGACTTGCTCACCCCGAGGACCCTCTTGAACCCGAGGCCCCTGTAGAGGAAGCCGAGCATTTTGCGATTGATGTAATCAAAATATTGACATGGTGACCTAGAAGACCGTGACCATTGATCGCTTCGTACCTAGTGCGCGGCAAGCCATGCAGCCCCCACCTTCTCAAAGTCAAACCCGGGCGCCTCCCCCTCCACCTCCTCCTCAAGCTGAACGAGCCCGGAAAAGGCAAAAGGTTGCCGATCAACCGCCCACAGTTTGGGAGATGTAGCAACTTAGACTCCTCCCCGACCAATCGGAGGTATTGTCATTCACGAGCCGCAAACCCAGGTCGAGCCGGGAGTTGCGTCCTCCTCTCAAGCTGCGTCGGCATGGAAGCCCAAGTTTCTGCTGGACGGCAAGCCTCTGCCTTCGTATGCCTATGTGCGGATGTGGGAGAAAGGCGAGGGGGGCCGCATTGCTCGGACCTAGGCCTCGGGTCTCCTTCGGCCTGATAATGTACATGCCTTCGAAGAAGGGTCGGAGGAGTCCGTGGGGCGCAGGCTACTGTGGCATACTATCGCGGTAACTCTCTACTTGTCGCCTACTTATTATCCTCTTCATTTCGTTGCCGTTCTAATTTCTATCTTTGTTAGGCTGCTCAATTGGCCCATATTTTGGGTGGTCGTGCAAAGGATCTTGCTGAGGAGGTTGATCGAGAGAGGGAGGCATGGGAGACAACTATCAAAACGACTAAGGAAAAACTAAAGGCAGCTGATTTTATCAATAAGAAGGCTGCTGCTGCAGAAAAAGAATAGAGCATTGGCGGAGAAAAGGTCCGCGAAACTCTTGACTAAGCAAAATGAAACAGATGTCAAGTTGGCCGAGGCGATTAGCTTAAACACGGCCCAAGTCGAGGAACTTGCCAACCTAAGGGCGGCATTGGAGGCTTGCAAAGAAAAATGGTACAACGAAGGGTTTGCCGATGTTGAGAATTCCGCGAGAGCGGTGGTGAACCAAGCTCGAAGGTTGGGTTTTGAGGCCGGGTGGTTTGTTTGCTCTCCGCAGATTTTAGGGGTCCCCGAGGATTCCCCTACGAGGGATCCCAGCCAGATTCCCTTCCCGAGCTCGATCCACCGCCATGCGGGATCCCCCGGCGCCCATTGAGGAGGAGGAAACAGCAAGTATGAGGGAGCTGGTGGAACAGATTGATGCACATGCAGAGCCGGATGAAACGGAAGCCACCAGCCTCTCGAATGCCCAAGATCGGCTCGGTGGTGACTCGCACTTTCCCGTGGCCGACCAAAGAAGAATCAAGCAAAGCGATCCGACTAGACCCCATTGAGGAGGAGGAAACAGCAAGTATGAAGGAGCTGGTGGAACAAATTGACGCACATGCAGAGCCAAATGAAACGGAAGCCACCAGCCTCTCGAATGCCCAAGATCAGCTTGGTGGTGACTTGCACTTTCCCGTGGTCGACTAGCAACAATCAAAACAACAGATCCGACTGGACCCTCCACTTGACTAAGTTACTTGCCGTACCACTTTTCTAATGCTTTTACTTCTTTTTACTGCACTCTTTTTTCTTTACTATTCCTTTCCCCGTAATTTTGCCTACGTCACCGGGCTGTGGTGACTGAACAGCTTATTTATTTCACGGGGATGACCCGTACATAGTTGCTGGGTTTTGGTGACAAGACATTAATTCTGCTTTTAACTTTATTTGAATGACTATCTATTCATTATGTGTTTGTTTTGATCATGGCCGTGAGTGCTTTACTTTGATCTTCAATGTTGCCTTTCTTCATCTATTTTTGTTGTTGCTACTTATTCTTTTTTGCATGTTTGGCCGGGAATTGCCTGATCGGGGATTTTGATCGAATTGAGAACGGGGTTTCTGTTCTTAAGTCTTTTTTTTTTTTTTTTTGCAAGAATAATAAGGCTCCCCTCTGCTCGGCAATTTTGATCAAACCGAGAACTGGGGTTCTGTCTTTGGAGTTTTTGTATGAATGATAAGGTTTCCACCGCTTTCGATGATATTGATCAAACCGAGAATAAGGTTTCTGCTCTTAGAGTTTTTTGTAAGAATGATAAGGTTTCCACCTGCTTGGTGATTTTGATCGAACCGAGAATGAGGTTTCTATCCTTAAAGTTTCTTATAAGAATGATAAGGTTTCCACCTGCTTGGCGATTTTGATCGAACCTAGAATGAGGTTTCTGTCCTTAAGTTTTTTTATGAATGATAAGGTTTCCACCTGCTCGATGATATTGATCAAACCAAGAATGAGGTTTCTATTCTTAGAGTTTTTTGCAAGAATGATAAGGTTTCCACTTGCTCGACGATTTTAATTGAACCAAGAATGAGGTTTCTGTCCTTAGAGCAATCCATTCGTACTAAATATGCAATTACTTAAAGCGCAATAACAAAATCGGACATAGCTTAGACAAGTAACTTCATCATTAAATTGATTATAGCGGAGTACAAGATTTGGACTTACGTTTTCATGCATGAATGGTCACGAGATAAAACTTCTTTAGGTTGTGGACATTCCATGGCCGGGGGAGTGGCCTCTCGTCAAGGCCTTCTAGGTAGTAAGCCCCGCGCTGCGGTGGTAGTAATTATGTATGGTCCCTCCCACATTTGAGCTAACTTCCTTGCACCTATGTCCCGCATGTTTCCTACAACTTTTCTCAGCACCAAGTCCCCGACACCGAATTCCCTACATTTTACATCTCGGTTGTATCTTTGGGCGAGTCTCTGTTGATATTCCACGAGCCGTATTGTTGCTGCTTCCCGGCATTCTTCTAACCAATCTAAGTGCTCCATCATTAAACCGACGTTTTGGATGGGATCAAATCCTGCGACCCGTGCATTGCACAAGTTCACTTCGGTCGGTATCACGGCTTCTGCCCCATACGTCAAGGAGAATGGGGTCTCCCCCGTGGACTTTCTGGGTGTTGTACGATAAGCCCACAAAACGTTAAGTAACTCTTCGGCCCACCTCCCCTTTGCCCCGTCCAACCTTTTCTTCAACCCGTTCGAATGGTCTTTTTCACTGCCTCGGCTTGGCCATTGCTTTGAGGATATGCCGAAGTAGAATATTTGTTCTTAATGTCGAGATCGCTGCAAAAAGGTCCGAAAAGCTTTGTTGTCAAACTATAGTCCATTGTCTGATATCGGTGAGTCCAACACCCCAAATCTCGTGACTATGTTTTTCCATACAAACTTCTTCATGTCCACATCCCGGATATTGGCTAGGGCCTCGGCTTCCGCCTATTTTGTGAAATAATCAACCGCCACCAACACGAATCGGCGGTTTTTGTTGCTCGGGGGAAGGGGCCGAGGATGTCTAGCCCCCTTTGTGCAAACGGCCATGGACTGTTGACGGGGTTTAAATGACCCGCCGACCGGTGGATTAGAGGGGCGTGTTTTTGGCATTGTTCACATTTTCGGACATATTCCGCTACGTCCTTCTACATTTGCGGCCACCAAAACCCTTGAGTCATCGCCCTGTGTGCTAACGAACGCCCCCCAACATGACCACTACACACTCCGTCATGCAGCTCGGATAGAAATTCATTTACTTTCTCGGGATGTAAGCATAAAAGGTATGGGCCTCTAAAAGACCTTCGGTACAATTTGTGATCTCATTGACAACCAATACCGAGGAGCCACTCGACGAATCTTTTTAGCCTCTTTTTCATCGTCCGGAACCTTATCCTTGGCTAGGAAGTCTATGATTGAGTTCATCCAGCACGGTTTGGTTATTGAAATCACGGCCACATCAACCTCGGCTGGGTTACATTTATCTTCTATCTTGATACTTGGCTCCCTTATAAGTTCTATTTTGATGAGCCAAGGAATCTCCTCGGTAATTGACGAGACCAATGTGGCCAGTGAGTCAACGTGTCTGTTTTGTGCCCGACCTACCTAGGCTACCTTCACTGTCCCAAACTTGCTAATGATTTGCTTAGCTGCGCTCAAATAGGCTTTCATTCGAGAGCCCCAAGCTTCAAAGCTTCCCAAGATCCGATAAACAACCAGCCAAGAATCTGAATAAATCTCGACATCCTTCGCGCCCAGGCACAATCTGACCCTCAATCTGGCTAGAAAGGCCTTGTATTTGGCTTCATTATTAGAGGCTTTGAATCCCAATCAAGGAATGCTCCAATCGTATGCCCTCTAGAGTGATTATGACAATACCGGCTCCACCCCCATAGCACTCAAAGCGCCGTCCACATACACCTTCCACGGGCGATTATCTACGTTGCAGTTATCTTCCCATCGTTTTTGGGGTGAATTCTGCAATGAAATCAGCAAGAACCTGCCCCTTCACCGAGCTTTGCGGCTGTACCTTATGTCGAAGGAACCTAGCCGAGTTCCCCACTTGGCTATTCAGCCCATGAAGTTTGATCTTTTTAATAATGACTCAGGGGGATACTCGGTGAGGATGAACACGATGATGAGCACTGAAAGTAATGTGTCGACTTTCTCGTTGCGTGCACTAGAGCCAACACTAACTTCTCCAAGGGCAAATATCTCGTCTCGGCATCTACCAAGGTTTTGCTTATGTAATACACCGGCTGCTGCACACCTCGATCCTTCAAAGAATACAAAGACTCACGTTGTGATTGGACACCGAGAAGTACATGAACAAATCTTCACCGGACTCCGGGGCCGTTAACATGGGTGCTTGCGTCGGATACTCCTTTAGGTCTCAAAAGGCCTTGTCACGCTCCTCATCTCACT
The DNA here is from genome assembly GCA_028216015.1 of Quercus dentata. NCBI lineage: Eukaryota > Viridiplantae > Streptophyta > Magnoliopsida > Fagales > Fagaceae > Quercus > Quercus dentata. Next base: position 69,431,822 of record CP116452.1, on the reverse strand, counting down.
AAAACCCCTTCCACTTCTTTAGAAGTTGATAAAATGGTCTGTAGCGATCAGCAAATTTGGAGATGAATCGATTTAGTGCGGCTAACATCTCGGTTAATACTTGTACTTCCTTGGGATTGCTCGGCGTCCGAGGCGATTCATGGCTTCTATTTGGTCGGGATTGACCTCTATCCCCCGAGTAGAGATCGGATACCCCAAGAACTTACCGGCCCCCACACCAAAAGTGTACTTTTCGACGTTCGTGTGCAACTTATACTCTTCAAGTACCTCAAATATTCCTCGGAGATCTTTTATATGTCGTGGTTCCTGTTTACTCTTTACCACCATATCGTCAATTTATACTTCTACCGTGTGCCCAATTTTCTCTCGGAACATCCTTGTCATCATCTGCTGGTACATGACTCCGGCGTTCTTCAACCCAAATGGCATGACTTCATAGTGATAGTTTGCATTTGGGGAAATGAATGCTATCTTTTCTCGGTCCTTGAGTGTTAGGGCAATCTGGTGATACCCACGAAAAGCGTCCAAGAAGCTTATTCTTGGGTGCCCATATGTAACATCTACCAATTGATCAATCTTGGGCATTGGGAACGGATCTTTAGGACATGCCCAATTTAAGTCCGTGAAATCCACACAAACCCTCCATTTGCCATTCTTTTTCTTCACTACCACCGTATTTGCTAACCATTCCGAGAAGAATATTTCCCTTATCACTCCTGCTTCCTTGAGCCTTTGGACTTCCAAGTTGACCGCGTCAACATGTTCCTTCGATACTCTTCTCGGCCTTATTTTTTCGGGGGAAATGATGGGTCCACGTTGAGCTTATGGACAGTGAACTCGGGATCTACGCCGGGCACTTCGTACGGACTCTATGCAAAGACATACACATTCTGCAAAAGGAATAACAACATCTCTACCTTCTCTTGGTCATTCATGCTTGTGCCTATTTGGAAATATCTGTCGATTATCTGGAAAAATTTTAACCTTTAAAACCTCCTCGGCACAACCCGCCCCCGATTCTTCTCGGGGCTTCTGTAATTGCTATGAAGTTGCTCCTTCGGTGGTTTCCTTTTGTCAACCTGCTCGCCTTTCCACCGACCGTGGTGACTAGACACTGCCTAGCCACTTGTTGGTTTCCCGCACTACGCCTACTCTATACTCGGTGGGAAATTTAACTTTCATGTGTAGGGTGGACGGAATAGCCTTCATTGCGTGAATCCACGGCCTTCCCAGGATTGTCGTGTATGGCAAGAACGATTTGACTACTATGAAGGTCACCATCACTTCCTTGCCTTCCATATTCACCGAGAGAGAAATTTGACCTTCGGGGATTACCACTCTTCCGTCGAATGAGATCGGCGGCGTATCATATTTCATCAAGTCCTGATTTTTTAATCCGAGCCCCTTGAAAAAATCTGGGTACATTACATCAGCTCCGCTTCCCTAGTCTATCACCACTCTTTTCACCAAGAAGCCGCTTATCCGTGCTGTTACTACCAACGCATCATCATGAGATTAGATCGTCTCCTCTAGATCTTCCTCGTAAAAAGAGATTACCAGCTGACCAACTTTCATCCTTTTCTCGGGTGATTGTCCTTCCGCGCAGGCCACTATTAGTACTCTCTTAATTGTGGCCGCACTCCTCAGGGGCAGCGTGGATGACCTCGATCACTCCCAACGGTGGCGGGAAGGGATTCCCTTTCTGCTGAGCACCCTGGTCGGCATCTCGGTTTTCGGAATCCACTACGAACTCTTTCAAATACCCCGCCTTTACTAGTTGTCCCGGATGATCTTCTAATACCCAACACCGCTTGGTGGTGTGCCCTTTATCTCTGTGGTATGTGCGGTATAAGTTTTGATTCCTCCGAGATAGGTCGCCCCCCATCTTGTTCGGCCACACCAAGAATGACTCGTTCTTAATCCGATCTAGAATCTTGTGCATCGGTTCTTTGAACGCCACATTCAATCCTTCAATTTGCGCTTCTGATTCCTACATCCTGAAATCCTTTTTTGGTCTTATAGGAATAATGCCCCGCCGAGATCGTTTGAGCAACGGGGCTTTACCCTTATTCTGTAGCCAATCATCTTTGAGACGCTTATACTCCTCAATATGCCTCATAAGTTGCCTCATATCCTCGGAAGGTCTTTTCACAAGAAACTCCGTAGTTCGGAATCTTTGGGAAGCCCCATCCTGAAGGTGCTTGCCACAATCTTCTAATTGCTCCCACCAATCTCATTGTATAGTTCCCAATATCAATTGGCATAACTTCGAAGGGTTTCGCCGACCCTCATTTTTATGGAAAGTAGCGCGTCCACCGGTTGCGGCACCCACCTGCATGTCACGAATCTAGTGCCGAACTCTTGGATCAGCTCGGTGAAACTGCGAATGGAACCTTTTCGTAATCCATCAAACCATCTTAAGGCCATGGAGCCAAGACTAGAGGGGAATACCTTACACATCAACGCATCATTGTGTGCATGCAAGGACATCATGTGGATATAATGATTGACATGCTTCACAGGGTCCGTCTTCCCATCGTAGGAATTAAATGGTGGCCATGTAAACCGACTCGACATAGGGGCCTATTCAATTTCATTTGAGAATGGTGACCGAGCAGCTCTTCATAAGGCCCGGCTCATGGCATCCATGGTAGCATTGTGGGTTTGCCGTTCCTTCGGGGAATCCAAACCTTGGTCTTCATACCCACGCGACCGTGAATGGTTCCGGTGTTGACGCGTCTCTTGGGAACGCGAGTGGTTCCCGTGTCGGCGTGATTCTCGGGAAAGTGATCGGTCTTGGAATCGTTGGGGACCGGACTGGCTAGAGCCCTCTTCACCTCGACTTCCCACACTATCATCCCTCATTTCTTGGTTGTATCGGTTCCTTCCCCGGTGCCAACCCCTTGCTTCCAACTCCGGATCCCTCACCCGATCAAAGCACAACTGCTCCAGTTCTTGGTCTCTACCATCACACCGCCCGTGTCCCGAGGTACCCGACATCGTTCGGTGAGTCTGGTCTAATCCTTCTCCCAGGCCAGATTCTTCTTCTCCTCGCACACGCTCCCCATCCTCACGCCTTTTCTGTCTTCTTTTCCACTATGTGGAGCCCCGAGAAGATTCTATCGATCCTTTCTCGGCGTGGCCTCCCAAACGCCCTTCGGACATTTCCCATGTTTGAGTCTCGGTCGAACCACGGCTTCGTAGGATAGCCCCACGGTGGGCGCCAATTATGTGCGTCGGAAATGAAATTATTGGGTCTAACTTCACTTGGGCTCACAACTTATTTATGAAGTGGGTTTTAGAATTTCCTACTTTGGGTCGTTTTCGGCACAGAGACTCAAAGTAATATTCTCTCTCTCTCTCTTTTCTTTTTTCCTTCACCCCTGTTTTTCCCTCTTTTTTTTGAACCCATTTTTCTTCCCCAACTTCTCCTATTTATAGCTCTAAGTTAGTGGGGAGGTCATGATTACTGCCATGATTAGTGCAATTAAAGGTCCAATATTACCTGTTGTAAGTGGGTGTTTAAGTGAGAGTGGAATGCCGAGATTATGGCTTTGGAACTTGGTTCCAACTCAAACTAATATGCCCGGTAGCAATGTTTCCTGGGAATTGCCGAGCACCCTAAGATACGTCTAGATTTTAGACTTTCTTAGTTGTTTAGGAAATTTATGCCGAGCACCGGTTAGGGGACGGAATTTAAACTTGTAGTTTATGAAGGTAGTATAAAGCAGAGATTTGAAAAATGGGGTTGTGCTCACGGGCTGAATCCAGGGCCCAATTGGGTCTGGGCACCTCGGTGCCGTACAAAATGATAGTTTTGATTATTTATATTATGGGTATTTAATTTTGCAGCTTAGACATGGTAAATGGGATGAGTCGGTTCATTGGGTTACAGGACATAAACTAGTCATCTTCTATAAGGAAAAACATAAAGTATTGAACCATTATATAACCAAAGGGAAAACATATTCAAGACACTATGCAAATTAGGAGTGTCAATTCGAGTTAACATGCCAAGGTAGAAGTATTCGGCTAAATGGCTCAACCCGAACCCGACCCATTTAATAATCGTGTCATGACACTTTAACCTTAACATGACCTATTAAAGAAGCGGTTGACACAACACGACCCACCTAACACTCGTAATAAATGGGCCATGTTGGGTTGATAAGAATATAATACGACCTATTTCAACTTGCTTAATATTAAATAGGTTGGGTTGACACATATTCAATCAATTTAACTTGCTTCAAAAAAGAAGAATGTGATTAATATTGTTATGAATTTAATAAACAACAAATTTAATACAAACTCATAGCTTCAAAATACATATTAAGCATACAATTTGGAAGTTAATAATAACATCAAATACTTAAAACACATCATCTAAAAGTTCAAAACAACATCGTAGTATTAATAATTATTAAGCCCATAATGTAGTACCATCCATCTAGAAATAAGTTATTTACATCCTAGAAGAAGTGCATATACTTTAACCCAAATTCAAAATAATATACCCACTATCCACCCCACTGAATTGGAACCCCATCGCCACCCAAATCAACCAACTACCATCGACCATCATAACCATAACCCAAAATCAACCAACCACCACAAGCCACAATGACCAAACCCCAAAATCAACCCAACCCCAAGACCATTGCAACCCACCAATATTAGCCACCACAACCCATCAAAATCAACCCACAACCCAAAAAAAAAAAAAAAAAAAAAAAAAACCCACAACAGAGGCCCAAAAAAATTAATAGGAAGAGTGTGAGATCGACGATGTGGTTGAAAAAGAGGCCAAGATGGTGGTGTGTGGCTAAGGAAGAGGGTGAGATTGGTGGTGGTTAAGGAAGAGACGAGAGAGAAAGAGAATAAGAGAGAAGAGAGTAGCAAACAAAGAGAGAGAGAGAGAGAGAGAGAGAGAGAGAGAGAGAGAGAGAGAAGTTTAATAAAATAATAAGAAATATTTTTAACATTTTTACTTTATACAGTTTCATTAGCATAATTATATTGTAGCAAATGCCAAATTTATTTGGCATTTGACACATCACATGAAGCCTGCTTTTTTGTGTTTCGTGGATACTTGATGCCAATGTTCTAAAATAAATACTATGCCAATTTTTTGTTATTGGTCATTATGAGTGGGCAAAAAATTAATTTAAGTTGTAAATTCAAATTGGAACTAATAACAACTTACCATGTGTGATTTGTTGTGAAAGTATTGTGAAAATGGCATGGACTTAGCACTTCTCATGCTCTAAACAAAAATAATTGTGAAAATGTCATGAGTTATCGATTATCATTTTGTAAACAAATATAAATGGGAAAATGTTCACATTTTTTAATAGTTTTCTGGATTTTTTTAATTAAAGAAACTTTAGAAAATCAAAACCAGAAAACCCTCCATGCTATCGCTCTCATTCTCTCTCGATTGTCACCCTCTCAATTAGACACCTCTCTCTCTCTTAGAGTCTCTCTCTCTCTCTCTCTCTCTCTCTCTCTCTCTCTCTCTCTGATCGGTCTCTATATGTCTTTAATCTCCACTTTCTCTCACTCCTTTAGGATCTCTACTTTCATCAAAATCAAAACCTAACGAAAGAAGTTTGAGTTTTAGATTGTTTGATCCTTTTTATATTTTTATCTGGTAATGGTGTTAATATATATGGTTTTAGATTCTATTTCATGGGTTTCCTTTAGATTGTTTGTTTGCTCTGCTGCCACTTTTTTTTTTTTTTTGATAAAAAATTGTTGGGGTTGGGGTTTCTCATGCTTTGTGTGTTTTTTTTATTATTAATTTCTCTTTATTTTTTTTTTTTTTTATTTTTATTTTATGTGCCTTTGTCTATTTGTTTTATATATAGACAGTGTTAGAGATATATTAGCTCATTAGTATAGACCCAAGCCTAATTTTACTTTGTGTGCAAGCCAAGTCTTCTACTTGTACTAGAAATCTATTAGTCTAGGGTTTAGTCTATTATATATACACATGTTATGATTGATTGTAACACAGGATTTGTACTACACTCTAATATATTATTGATGTAGCCCTTTAGGGTTTCCTCCGTGGATGTAGGCCGTTAGGTTGAACCACGTAACCCTCGTGTGTTATTGTGTTCTATACGTTGTGCTTTCGTTTCTGCATCCATACTAGCATATTCAACATGGTGTATCAATGCTAATATTTGACATGGTATCAGAGCCACCTTCCTATGGCCATAGTTTTCTGTCCTTACGGTATATTTAAGAGCAATCTTTGTCTTCCTCGGTGTTTTTTTTTTCGTTGCGTTCATCTTCTTTGGCTTTCTACTGTTGCCGTCAAAACTCTCCGGTATAGTCAAGCCACCGTTAGAAGTCGCATCAACACTGCAAAACCATTGCCTTCCTCAAACTATCGTCATAGAGCCAAACTTCATTTAAGGGATCTTCTCAACCTTATCAAATCTCAAGATTTCATCAAGCTTCCATCTTCGATTTGAGAGGGGGTGTTAGAGATATATTAACCCATTAGCAAAGGCCCAAGCCTAATTCTACTTTGTGTGCAAGGCAAGTCTCCTACTTGTACTAGAAGTCTATTAGTCTAGAGTTTAGTCTATTATATATACACATGTTATGATTCATTGTAACACACGATTTGTACTACACTCTAATATATTATTGATGTAGCCCTTTAGGGTTTCCTCCGTGGACAAAGGCGGAGGCGAAATTTTAGTCTAGAGGGGGCAAAATTAAAAGATGATATTAAAAGTGAAATTAATCTAAAAATATTAACCAACAATAATAACAAAATAAATAAACAGTTGTAAGCAAATATGAATATATTTCATATTATTAAAATAAATAAACAAAAATAACCAATTCATAGCTACTAAAAAATTTATAAACTGATGGAGTAAGAATGTGATTAGTGTTACTTAAAAAATATAATGAATAAATGTTAGAAATTATTTTTTGTGATTGGTGACATGCCAATTTGTAAGATATAAGTAGTAAAATTTGTAATATCTTTAGCATCATTCAAGAATAAAATGCTGTGAAAAGTATTATAAATATTAAAAATGGTGTAAATAATGATATAAAATAAAAAATAAAAAATAGTGAAATAGGTGCAAGTTGCAGTAGGACAAGACAAAAGCAATTGGTTGGTAACTTTCAACCAAGTAGAAGTCCTTTTTTTCAATTTTTTTTTTCCTCCATGTCAGAATGTAACTTTAGACTACTATTACTAAAATTTTTTAGGAGCAGTCAGGGGGGGCAGGTGCCCCCCCTCGCCCCTCTGCTCTCGCCTGTCCGTGGATGTAGGCCATTAGGTTGAACCACGTAACCCTCGTGTGTTATTGTGTTCTATACGTTATGCTTTTGCTTCCGCATCCATACTAGCATATTCAACATGGTGTATCAATGCTAATATTTGACAGATAGAAATGGAATTAAGCTAAAAATTTTGGTTCAAAATTGGTCTTTTGTTGACTAGGATTGTTCCATGAGCAATATTCAATAATGGGTTTATGTACTTGTGGATGGTACTGGTAGTGTGTGATTATTTGTGTCAATAAAATAAAATGTCGTAGATTGGCTAGTGAGTGTTTTGTGCTTTCGTTTTGATGTGTAATCGCGTGTTTTATTAGAATAGATAATCTTTTTTGGTGTCTCTTTGGTGTCTTCTACTGTGGTAACTGGTAAATGTTTGAGATTCACTTCAAAAGATTCAATGAGTCAGTGACGTCTGTTTTGATCTAAGTTATACCTAATTGTGTAGGATAATATTACATGGGAATCAAAGGAGTTTACTTTTCAGTAATAGTTTTAGTTGAAAGAGAAGCTTGTTCGAATGCACAATGTATGTTTTGAACCATTTCTAAGTAATCACATCTAAGATACAAAAGATATAAGAACTCTAGATAAAGATGATGTAGTGACTTGTGATACTACGTACCCCTTGTAAATTGGTAGTCATTTACTCATACAAAGATCTTAAAATAGATTGCTTAAAAGTGAGATTTGGGTGTTCAGCCTTAGAAAATAATTCTTTTGTTTATATGTCTCCAAATTGTTCACAATAATTTATTTTAAGGTTATTTTTTGATGCAGAGCATACTCCTATCCGAGATAATCATGTTTCTGAGACAGCAACTAAATTGTCAAAGGTTGTTGATGGAGAAGTGTACAATGCTCCTAAAAATGTACAAGCTTTGATTGAAGAACAGGAAGTGTGTGTTGCTAAGGTAGTCGATGAAGTTTCAAGTCAATGGCAAATAGTGGTTGAAACTAACTGTAAAATGGCATATAAGTCTACCATGATCGAGAATGTATTTGAAGGAGTTCGTAAATTAGGGACTCTCTAGTGACCAATGTAGAGTTGTCGACCATTTGCTAGTGTTGCGCAAGGATGGGTTGGATGAGTTATGGTCATTGAATGAATGAAGAGAATAGTAGATTAAGAGTTTTAGAACTAATCCCAATGGAGGGGGAATTTGAAAACAAAATTTGAAGCCCCTAAATTGTAGCTAAATTGCTTTTATGAAATTTTGAATTCTCTTCTCATGACACCCAAACAAGGAATTTTATCTGAGAGAATTTTAAACACAACATAATAAGGACTCTCTCTTATTATAGTGTCCTTATTCATCATCAATTAAAAAAAAAAAAAAATTTCTCCTAAGAATTTTTGTTTTCCCTCTGCACTCTGTAGACGAATACAACACTAACTTCATGAAGTTTTTGAACATCACGAGAAAGTTGCCGTATATATTTTTCGATTGTCAAACGTAATAGGCCTTTTTGGAGGTAAAATTGTATCTCAAACAGTGACAATATAATGACTAATTTAAAATTTTAATTAGATCATTAACTTTGCTACGTATCTATTTTTTAATAGCATTATTAGCATGCATCCTTCTTTTTTTGGAAATAAATGCAAATCAAGATTGATTGATGATTGGGATGGGGATTGGAATGATTCAACATCCTATTATTAACAATTTTATTTTCATCTATATTTTTTTTTATTTCTTTATTTTTTATTTTTATAAATACACAATGCATTATACATATATTAGAACCCCTAATCCCTAACACTTACTAAATCCATACATTAAAAAAAAAAAAACCTTAATTCAAAATAAAAATCATTGAATACTATTTTTAATACAATTATTACAACAAAACTCCAAAGAGTTTAAAAATCTTTTACATGTAACATTAGCTTACAAGCTATCAACTTGTTTTAATTATTTGTAAATCTTTAATGAATGTAATAAAATTTGTTGTAAACATAACATTTATCTAAACATAAACTTGATCTTAAACATATGAAAAAATAAATAATTTTATACATTCATTCCTTTTTATGCACGATTTTATACCATGTTATATACAAAATTGTAAACAAATCAAACAATGAACAAGCAATATGGTGAAGAAATAAAAAAATACCATGGAAAACATTTCCAAGAGAAAAATCACTACACGGTAACCTACCATGACCAACAAAGGAATTCACGATAATAAGAGAAGTTTAACAATGCAGTATAAAACTTTTATACTTACTCTACTTGCTAGATAAACTTACTATAAAAACTTTCTACAACTTCAAAACTTTTGATATCTCCCTTATATGGATGCCTTCACAAATGACTTGCTTGCACTTCACAGCTGAATACTCCTACTGACTCCAAAACCTCTTGAAAAGTTTCTTCACCGTAGTAATTTACTGGGCTTCTAAATCTCAACTTTGATTAACTCAAATACACCAACGCAGTATTTAATTTTCAATCTTTGAATTTACAAGGTGTACAGGATTTGTCTTGGATGATTCCTCAATATGGTTCATAGAAAAGTGCTTCTCAATCTTTTGAAGTCGAGTATAACAATTACTTTTATACTTAAATAGGTAAGGCATGAAATTTTGAACAAACAGTTGACTTTAGTAATTAACTAATATGTAACCCGTATTTATGCACAAGGATAGTAAATTGTAGTGGTGCTATTAATGTTAGCTTGAATTATTAAATATATAGGACATTAGTTTGACTAAAACATTTAAAGGTACTAAAATGATTTTTCTTTGCAATTTTTATGATATTAGTTACGTCAAGTTTCTAATTATACTGCTATTACGTATATAATTTTAAAAATATATAATTTTAAAAAATCACTATTAGATACTACATATACAATATCAATTCACAATCATTGTTGGTGAAATTCTACTGAATACAACACAAAATAAAAGAATAAATTGGTCTAATAGTATATTCTAAATTGAATGGGGTTAAGTGCATGAGATCATTCAACTCAATTACAGTCATAATGTCCAAGATCTTTGCATACAAAATATACGAATAGAAACAATACAAAAAAAAAATATGCTTATTAGTTTAGAAAAAAATAACAGGAAAAATATAAACAATCTAATTTGTATGGAAAGCTATGGGTATGTTTGGTAACTGTTTTTTCTTCTTATTTTTTTTTTTTAAAAATAATTTTTTATTTTTAAAACTAAAAATCTTGTTTGGCAACCCAAAATGGACAGAAAACAAAACTATTCTTAAAACTCAATCTTGTTTTCAGTTTCTAATTTTCAAAAGTCAATGAAAATACACATTTAATTTAATGAATTTGTCTCATTTAATAAGTTAGCATTAAAGTTTAAATCCTAGAAACAACATATTATAGTATTTTCTATTTTTTTTCCTTCAAAAAACTATTTTTTTTTTAAATTTCAACTAACCAAACATGTTTTTGATTTCAAAAATGCAAGAAAATTGTTTTTTCTTTATATTCCCCAAAACAAGTTTTTGAAAATAGAAAACAAAAACTATTGCCAAACATAACCTAAAAAAGCAAAATCCAATTTTAATTAATTAGATTTTCTCTAAGTTTTTTCTTTATATATATATATATATATATATATTTATTATTTATTTATTAGTTACACAAAAATTGCTTATAAATATAAATTATTCAAAATCTCTCTTCCTCTAATTTTATTTATAGAGTTAGATATATGATTAGTTTTTTTTTATGATCGATGAGTTTTACTAACATATGCCCTCCGGGCATATAATAGTAAATCATTGTAAGAAACTTTTTATGGGAAAAAGAAAAAGTGACTAACTTTTTTGACAATTTCTTCATAAAAATTTCATAAAATGGATAATTAATATATGCCTAAGGGTCATTTTTATAATTTATTTATATTAGCATTTTCATTTTCTACATTGAATTAACTCATTTGGCACAAAAATTAAAAAATTTAGATTAGATGGGACACGAGTGCAAAATTAAACTCTAATTGAAATCTAATTTTTACATTGAATTAACTCATTTTGCACAAAAATTTTAAAACTTAGATTAGATGAAACACATGGTGCAAAATTAGACAACAATTAGAATCTAATCGGATTTTCTCTCAACTTTGACTTTAATTTTATATATATAACTCATCAATCTTGATTCTCGATTGATCAAGCCTCAATCAAGGGATAATTGAGCTTCAATCAATTATACGTCAATTGAAGAGTAGTCAAATATTCATAAATTCCTTTATTATGCTACTTTTTGTACAAAAAGTCTTGAACTTGATTGTAATGAATTGATTAAAACACATTTGACTGTGACATTGTCAAGGAATTTTCTAACTTTAAACATGTATCGAGGGTATTTTGGTGCTTTTCAATGGATATTTCGTCATTTTCGAGTGTTTGGGATATTTTTGTTATTTGAAGGGCTTCGGGGTATTTTGAAAGCTCCAAGTATTTTGGTTATTTTTAGATGTTTCAAGAGTATTTTAGTCATTTTTAGGGTTTGGCTTATCTCCGATTTTCATTTTAGATGTTTCGAGTATTTTATTTTAATGAGAAATTGCTACATTACCTATTAACTAAATAAAAAGTGGAGATTAAAACCCACAATCATTTGCTAATGTATATGTAAAATAACAGGAGATGTCCATTTAAAAAGGTACCAGAGGTAAACCAAACCCGTCATTTTATAGTTGTTTGATGCGGACCTTGTAAAGGGTTGAAAGTTGAAAATGTACATTTTTTTTATCAGTATTTTATGCGTGCACCAAAGACCTAAAAGCAATGAACTTGTTTTTTGGAAACCATTTTATGTTTAAACAAACATAGCCTAAGTTTTCCTTCCTAAATTTTTCCTTAATTTACAAAAATTGCTAGCTTATTATTAAATTATTTCATTAATTTTTTTTTCATATTAAAATGGTCCAACAAACTAAAACAAATCACAAACTACACCTTGATGGTGATGGGAAAGAATAAATCTAGTGACAGACTATAACCGGTTACTTGTTACTTTCACATAAACCCATAACTTTTTCTTCATCACTCACAACCTGCTACATCATAGTTGTGGCAAAATTGTGGCACAAAATGATGTGATCCTAGATTTGTTTGACCTAAAAACTTATGATTAAATCTAACTTTGGATTTGACAAATGAAAGAGTATTGTTTATATGTATATATCGGGTAGTTGGGGTAAGAGAATTTGAATCTTGAATATCTTCGTTGAAAACACTAAGAGATGCTAATTGAGTTACAAGTCACTTAACTCGAAAGAGTAATGCTATTAACATCAAGTTTTTCACAACAGTTCACAATTGTTAAATTGGTAAATTATTAACTTATTATTGATTATCGGACCAATTACTCACACAACTTTATATTTCACCATTAATATCTTGTCATTTTGGACTGTGTTATCATTTGTTTTGAATTATATTGTCACTCTATTATTATTTTTATTCCATAAGGAAACTATAAACTCATTAATTTTTTTTTTAAAGGACAAAGTTTACCTAGTTATAGTCTAAGACTATAACATTACTTAATAAAATATATATTACTATATATTTTAAAAATCTAACCGTTTAATTGTATGTTCTTTACATTCTTAATACACATGTCAAATTATGTATAATTTTAAACTATTAAAAATTGTAATAATTTAAACAATTTATTAACGATATAACTATTAATCTTTAATTTTTTAAAATTTTTGCAAGTATGGTAGATATAAGAAAAAGATGTTATCTACAGCTACTTTGTCAAAAAAAAAAAAAAAAAAAAAAGCATTTTCAATTTCACTCAAATGTGAAAGTTGTGGATGGAGAGATGTGCTCGAAAAAGAGTCCAAAAAGTTTGAAGTGCGGCTCAGTAATATAAATACTCTCAATTGAACCCGAATTCTCTTTCACATTTCACACTCGCGCCTCTTCACCATAACCAAACCCTAATAAAAACCCTAAAAACAAAACCCAAAACTCAAAAAAAAAAAAAAAAAAAAAAAAAAGAAGAAGAGAGAGAAAGCGAGGTGTGAGAGAGAGCAAAGCACAGAGAAATACCCAAATTTCTCTCACTCACTCACTTTCTCCGATCCTTTTCTCTTCGTTTCAGGTACTCTTTTCTCTTCATTTCACTTCAACAATCAAGATCGCCTTTACTCATTTTCAAAACCCTAATTTTTGTAAATTTTTTTGTGTATTTTAGCTGTTGTAGGGTTTGAATTTTGGCATATAAAATGTATGTGAATTCAAGTTAGTGTTTTAAAAAAGTAAATATATTTTTTTAATAAATTTTTTACTGTTTTTGGTTTGATTTGATTTGATTTGAAATGATTTGATTTCCAGAGATCAATTTTTTTCAATGGCGGCTTTCGTCGAGCAGGCGGAGGTAGCTGTGGCCGTGGCTGTGGCCGCGACTCCGGGTGCTGATGTTGTATGTGTTGTTGTTGATGTATATAGAATGTTATCAACAGTTAGTGTGCTGTGTTTTGTTTTGTGGGTTTTGATTGGTTTTTGGTTAAACTTTTGCGGTGAAATGTAGGTGGGCAATGCTTTTGTTCACCAATACTACCTTATATTGCATCAATCGCCAGAACTTGTTCATCGGTTTTACCAGGATGTTAGTAAGATTGGTCGTATGGAAGAGAATGGGACCATGAGTATCACAACCTCTATGCAAGTGAGCTCCTATCTTTGTGTGTATAATTTTTGTGTTTTTGTTTAGAAGCTTAATTGTTTACATGTTGTGGATTGTATGATTCTTAGTTGAAATATCGTGGGTTTCAGCTAGTTTAATTGATAAAATCTAGACACGGGTTCGAATCTTGCATACACCAAAAACCTAATTTTAAGCTTTTTGAAAATGGGGTTGTTTGAGAAAGCTATACCTACGAAAAAATGAAGATTTAAAAAGGTGTAGTTGGGAAAAAAATGTAGTTTGATTATGCAATTCACACTTGGTGTCTTGGTTTGATGATACAGTGTAATTATAATGGACATGATTTAGGTTCAAATCTATAAAAACATTCCTTTTTGAAATATCTTTTATACTTTCTGAAGCCTAATGGGCAATGGCCTACATGTTCGAACTTGCTTTGTACTTTACCTATTTGCTCTATGTGACCATAATTTATCTCTGGTTGCTATTAATATGGCAGAAGAATGCAGAAAATAATTGTTCGGTTGCTAACCATATGATTGAAAAAAAAAAACAAAAAGGATTCAGAAAATCTGATTTGTTTTCAATTAATTTCTCCATGACTTTGTAGTAGAGAGCATTCCAAAAGATTTGAAATTCATGTCCTGTAACTCATGTTTGGATGAGAAATTTTGAGGTGTAAATTTCAAATGTTAATTTTCCCTTTTTCAGAAAAAAATGAGTTAAAAAAAGATTGAATGGAATTTGAACTTGGAATTTATAAGCACTGAAATCCCAGGATCAAATTCAGGGAGGAAGATAACATTTCCAAATTCTACCAATGTTACTATTCTTATTCAACCCTACCTTTACCACTCTTCACACTACCACTACTGCCACCACCACCACCACCACTACTACTTCTGACGTCGCCATCACTACCACCAACACTGTCCTCATTGTTGTCAATGCCACTACTATCACCCCCCATCAGCTGCATAAACACCACCATCAACAACAATACCATGATACCATACTACCATCGCCACCAAATGATTTGCACTGTCATTGTCATCATTGTTGTAACTGCTACAATACTCTAGCCAATAGGTTCTAACTCAAATGGCACCTTGCCCCCTTGTAAAATTGGATGCTTGTGTGTTCGTCTAACCAATAAAAAATTGATTTGATGGGTTTGAGATTCACATCAATTTGAATCCCATGGGTTTGAAAAGTTTTTTTTGAATTTATCATTCAAACATAATATTTTAGAGTGGAAAAAGGGATAGTTTTGAGTAACATTTTGGTATTAGTTGTAGCCTACAAGTTCTTTTGTATGTATAATGTTGAATTGGAAATCAGGAGAGTTGAAATCTTGATCCCTCTATATATTTTGATTGATTTTCATTGATCAGGCAATCAATGAGAAGATACTCTCACTTCATTATGGTGAACTCAGTGCACAAATCTTAACTGTGGATGCACAAGATTCTTTCAACGGAGGAGTCCTTGTTCTTGTGACTGGATATTTGACTGGAAAGGACAGTTTGAGGCGCAAATTTACTCAGAGTTTCTTCCTAGCACCTCAAGACAAAGGCTACTTTGTTTTAAATGATGTGTTTAGATATGTTGACGATGGGAGTCAAAGTTTCGTGAATGATGTTGAAGTGCCCCTTACTCCTGACCCTGGTAATGTGAAACACATTTTACAATTCAAAGTAAAGCCTTTTGTTCTTCTTTAACTGATTTTTAGGATAATTTTGTTTCAGAGCCTACTCCTGTTGAGGAGAATCATGTTTCTGAGACAGCAGCTGAATTGTCAGAGGTTGTTGATGGAGAAGTATACAACCCTCCTGAAAATGGACAGGCTTCAATTGAAGAAGAGGAAGTGCCAGTTTCTGAGGTAGTTGATGAAGTTTCAGATGAATGGCAGATGGTGGCTGAATCCAACTCTAAAACTGAAGAAGTTCCAAAAAAGTCATATGCCTATATTGTAAGCATTCGTCAATCAAAATTCTATCCTTTTAGCTTGCTTATTCATCAAGTGTGTGGTTTCATTGGCAGCTACAGTTCTTGTAATTTCTATGTCTTGGATGTGGGCAGAAGTTATATCTTTTACTTCAATTTGTTGTTGCAGGTTAAGGTCATGAAGGAGAGTCCAGCTGCTCCAACTTATGCTCCTCGGAGGTCTGTTTCCAAGAGCCAAGAGCAGCCAGTAATTGCTGGACCTCCTCCTCCTCCTCTGGTGTCTGAAACACCGGTTTCCAGCACAAATGCTAATGAAAACAGTAGTAATAAGGATTCTGAAGGTGTGCAGTTTGTTATTGTTGACTTTTATTTCTGCTAGTTAACTCACATTATTATCTGCATCATGGTTGTTGTTGTTTACTCTGTATGGGTGTATTAATCTAGTTAATACGTATACTTTGCGTTTTATGACCAGCCGAAGGTTACTCCATCTATATAAAGGGCCTCCCTTTGAATGCCACACCTTCCCTACTAGAGAATGAGTTCAAGAAGTTTGGACCTATTAAGAATGGCGGTATTCAAGTTAGAAGCCAAAAGGTATGTCATATGTTAATCAAATTTATGTTGTTCATTGTTAGCTGTTCCCTGAGCACATAATTATTCTCCATGTGTCAATACAACAGGGATTTTGTTTTGGCTTTGTGGAATTTGAGGTGGCAAGTGCTGTGCAAAGTGCAATCAAGGTATACATCTGTTATTCTGGGCTGATCTGTTTTCTGTTTCTCTGTTATTCTTGACTGAGCAGATGAATGGGCCATAGCTTCTTTCATTGGTTGACTTTAGGACTTCTTAGATCCTGTTGGTGTAAATATGAGTTTATACTCATTTACATACTAAATCTAAGGCTGTTTAATAATTTATGGGGCTTTGTTATGACTGGAATATGCTGTTTATATTTCTGAGTTTTTGGTTTAATTGAGCAAGTTCTCTGGAAGGTGCAATTCTGTTGTGCTGTTGTTCATCGATTTTGCCTTGGTGATATGTTCTTCCTTTTTCCTTTACCTTTTACCTCTCCTGTTATGTTTTACATGATGGAGTAGATGGATGCACCATAACTTGTTTCATTAGTTAAATGGGATATGCTGCTATAATTCTTATTATTATTTTTTTTTTTTTTTATATAGGTTCTTTGGTTGTATTCTAAATGCAATTTTAAAACCTACTTGGGCAATTAGCTGTTGCTGCCGATGAGATTTTGTTTTGCAGTATGTCATCATCAGTAAAATTGCAACAGTAGTTGATACAATAATAGCTATTGTTGAAAACTGGTCTAAATTAGCAGTTTGTCCAAAAGTGATGCATAGGGTAGTTGGTAGCAAGTTTAACTCGGGCTATTATGGTTAATTGTATTGCTTGAAGAGTGAGCTGGTGACCCTGTTGTGCTTTCCTGATGTCATCTATTGGTGCTGATATATTCCGTGGTGGCTGCCAATTTTGTTCCCAAACTTGTTTCAGCTTATGACTTACCAGTTTAATAATTCTTGTGAAACCCATCTCCATTGCCCTCAACGCAGCCTCACTGCAGCTACCCATCTATCTGATTGACAATTTGAAAATTTGGTGCTATAGCATTTAACATAAATCTTCTTCCCCTCTCTGGATTTGGCTTCAAAGGCTATGCCACTCCTCTGGTTTTGTTTTCTCCATACTCCATCTGCTTTGATGAGGACTCATTTGCCAGTCAGCATTGTATGCCTTTGTGTTGCTGATTATCCTCTTTTCCTTGGTTTTTTCTTTCCTGTCCATCAGGTTATAAATACAGGATGATATTCAATAAATGTAGAGTTCTCTCCGCTGCAGTGGGGAGGTTTAGTGTTTAATTTTATTAGTTTTTATGGATTTTAAACCAAAAAAAATCTTATCAGTGTTCTTTAATGATGATTGTTCCCAAATTACACATGGTAACTAAGTTTAATTTGCAATTATTACTCCTCAAAATATGTTATTTAGAAAATTATGAAAGGATGTTGCAATTGTTTACTTAAAAAAAAATCTTTTGTTTACAATATTGATGCGTTAAGATCTTTTTTTTTTTCAAAATTTTTTTTTTTTATATTTTAACATGAGGGTACTATTAGTCTACTATTCATATATGTTGTATGATGTTTCAACAGCTTCTATTGCTGATGAGTATGGTTTTGATTGCATTATTTGTATTAGATCCTTTCAATCGATTGTTGCATCAGTTAGCTACTTAATTTTATTTTGAATTATTGCATGAAATAATATTTCTGTTGATGTTTAGGAGTCGCCCATCGACATCAGTGGACGCCAGGCTGTTGTAGAGGAAAAGAGGTCTACCAGTCGAGGTAAGTCGGGTTTTGTAGATGAATTTTACCCATTCAAAGAATTTTTTTTTTGGTTGGGGGGGTGGTGGGAGTTTTAGGTTTCTAGATTGAAAATATTAAATGTAAATAACAAAGAATTTGTTTGGATGTTGGCCAAGTTGTGTTCTTTTGGACATTAGATCAGGTGATCTTGGATTTGCTTATCAGGAAAAACATTGGAAGAGAATGTTCCTCTTTCTAAGTGGTTCATGTTAGACACAGGAGGTCTTTACTGTGGGAGTTAGCCTAGGGTACATAACTATGGGGTTAGGGGAGGAACGTGCAGGTCTCACAATTTTTCTGATGGACCCATTTTGTCACAAGGGTAAAAGGGCATTCTTGATTGAATGAATGTAGCTTTCATCTCATGAATTATTTCTTTTTACAAATCTTAGCAGACGTGCAACTAATTGGATGAATGGTAATGGATATTCATCGTATGTTTATTAGGTTAGGTGCCACCTTGATTCCATGACATCTAATAGTGACTGTTTTTTTA
The DNA here is from genome assembly GCA_028216015.1 of Quercus dentata. Lineage (NCBI taxonomy): Eukaryota > Viridiplantae > Streptophyta > Magnoliopsida > Fagales > Fagaceae > Quercus > Quercus dentata. The sequence continues at coordinate 69,413,018 of CP116452.1, read as the reverse complement.
ATCTCCAGGGAACGGTAAGGGGACGATTTTCGTCTGGAAGGGGAATGGATATAGGAATGAAGGAGGCAGAGGAGGGCGTGGAAATGGAAACTATGGAGGTGGCAGGGGCTATGGTCGGGGTGACTTTAATGGCAGGGCTGAGTTTGGAAGCAGGGGTGGCAACCGAGAAGGATTTTCAAGCCGCAGAGGTGATGGATATCAGCGGGCTGATCATGCAGGTGGCAACGGTGGCCGAGCAAATCGTGCTGGTGGATTGACTGTTAACGGAACAGCCAGAACTACTGCACCTCGGATACCTGCTACTGCCTAAGATACCATAGCTTTGTGAGGAAGATATCAGCTAGAAGATTTTTACATTTTTCTGAAGTCTGGTGCTTTATCAAGTGATTGGATCTTTTTCAGATGAGCTACATGAACTTTGCTTTAGGTTTTTTTTTTTTTTTTTAATTGGTCACTCATGGGTGATAATCATTCAAAAACTCTATTCGGTATACTAGTAATTAGTACCCATTGTCCAGCTGCATTGGTGTGTTGTGGGTCACCTATTTTTAGCAGTTATTTTTGGAGCTTGGCTCCTATATGGGAATGACAATATGGTTAGGCAATGGCTTTAGGTCATCTTGAATCAAGATTCTTGATATGGGATTCTTTTTTGTTCGATTCATAATTTATTTTTGCAGATATAGCTTATGTGTCAAACTTTTTAGTTTCTTATAGTTTGAGCTGTTTGATTTCCCAAGTGAGGAAATGTAGCCCTTGACCTTGATGTGTGCACCATTGAATCATGAGATACGTTGTGTGTGGTAGTGCATCAAACAGAACGTCTCAAATGGATGAAATGCTCCTAGTGAAACCTCAGGCCTGATGTGTTTGTTTTTTCATTGTTCTTTAGGATGCAAGTAATATATTTCTTGTGCTTGTATATTTTGTTTCTGCTCATCTTGGTCCCAAATTAATGGCTGCCTTTAGTCTGCAAAAGTTGGCTTTTTGTATTAAACTTCTCTCATTGATTGGTGAGCGTCATTTTGCTTCTCCTTGATTATCTGTGATCTCATCAATCATCACTGAGTTATCCTGGATTTATTTCTTTCCTTAATTTAACTGTGCTTCCAATCGTGTTTGTGATATTTTTATTTCTAGCTTGATATGAAATGGAAACTAAAAAGTTTCCTAAGTCTATAAAAATAGAAAAGATAAAATAGGTTTTCACTAAAATGTTTTTTTTTAAGCATTTCTACACACACAAAAAAAAAAAAAAAAAAATGGCGGTTAAAATACCACAATGAGAGAGACTGCTCCACCTACCTCAAAGGAAACAAATGCGTGGATCTTTGGGCTAAGGGAGGATCTGCTAGCAGTGAACCCCTTTTTTGTATCAGTTATTTTCGGACGCTGGGGGTATTTCTTACCCAAGACTTTGTAACTTTGATTCTATTTAATTAAATACCCTTTTCCTATAGTTTTTCTATCCTTCACATTCTAAGAGTTATAGAATGCAACTCGATTCTGAAGCTTTGGGAAATGATTGGGTTGGTTTGGACCCCCCCCAATTTTTCTATCCAACATGTATTTTATTTGATAAAACAGTGCTCAAATTCTTACGTACCTCAAGTCAAGTAGAAAGATATTTTTCCCATAATCTTGTCGCAAATTTGGACAGCCCCTAACCACAATGTTTTTTGAGGGCAACTTTTTAGGAAAGAGCCATCTTTGAAAAAGCCGGAATACTATTACTAACCATTGAATTCCGACTCATCCGAAACTTGCTACCTCCCAAGGGGAGCATTTACCAAAATTGTCTTAAGCTCATTGGTTGGGAACTAGCTTCGACAGGTTTCCATAAACTAAACACTTGGATCTGTTTTGGGAAACCTAGGGCTTGCTGTTGAAATGAGTCCCTACAAATATTGGTCGCACAAATTCTCTTTTGGCAGAATTGTGTCTTTAGAGATGGAAATGGACTCACTCTAGCACTCAATTCTAGAATTTTAAAATTCAAATTAAATTAGGGAAATGTTAACCAGCACTGTGCGGTGCTTGTTAAGATTTCTCTATATGAGTCTCACTTAATAAAAAGGAAAAAAAATTATTAAAAAGATAAAAAAAATTGTTAAAAAATTGACAAAAAGGATAAGTTACAAAAAGCTGCACAAAAGTTGTTGTTAACGGGCATCGTAACACAACCCGTTAAATTAAATACTAAATTTGTTGTGGATCTTCTCACCTCATGTACACTAAGTTTGTGTTTTAAAATGCCACCCATGCAGTACCCTGAATTTTGGCAGTAGGTTGCTATTTCAACATTTTATGGTGCCTCAAAAGTCAGGTCTATCATAACTGTAGTGAAGAAGATCGCCATGCAGCATTGCTAGCTAAGGTGGGAATTAAACAGTAGTGAAGATTTTGTGTTATATGCAAGGCCTATTATTTTTGGAGAATTACTTACCCCAGAGGGCCCAAACTATTTTGTACTTAATTTTGCCTTTACTAGCTTCCTTTAGAGAGAGAGAGAGAGAGAGAGAGAGAGAGAGAGAGAGAGAGAGAGAGAGAGAGAGGATGGTGACTTTTAAATAATAAAAATCGATTGTCCTATTAACATTTCGGTCAAGCCATTAATAGGCTGCGAAACATGGTTCTCTTGGTAACAATAAGTCTTTATTGTAATTAATGGACTTCGGCCCCGTCGAAAAAAGAAATTAACCTCTCTTTCTCTCTCATGATTGTGCTTACTTTATCATTTGTGGTTTGCATTCTTGCTTTGAACAATAAGCAAATTAATTGAGCCCATAGGCCCCATACTATTCATGTACTTCCTCATATACAGGTTTACTATGAAGGCCACAACTGTGGACTCAATATATTTGGATTATGGTTACTAGTTGAGAAATAGAATTATATGAACGTATCAATTGAAGGGAATTATAAGCCTCATGTAATCATTCAAGAGGAGAGGCGAAAGTCAGACCGGGGAGGGGGGGAGTCCACTTTGTAAAGGTTAATAACTTAATATAACTCACCCACAAATTCGAAACTCAAAGATGATCCCATTAACAAGGGTTTGATTATTGAAATCGAGCAGTGTCTAACAAACATCTTTTACATGAAAGGCATGAACCAATAGTAAGAAAATATTTCTTGTAACTGAATAAACAGTAATTTTTATTTATCTTCTTAAAAAAAAAAAAAAAAAAAACATTTTGAACATCTAAAATATCTACGTGAGTTGCCTACCCCAATGCAACCTTGTGTCTAATGGAACATTGATGTTTAAGCATTCACATTTGTTAAACTAAATCTTACTAATTCCAGGCATTGATTTAATTAGTAAAATGATCTTAATGCTACAACACCAGGACAAGCCATGACCTATAACTGTGTTATAATATAATGAAGGCGATAGATTACAAATTAAAAATGCAACCCTGTGTTTGATCTTTCTTGCTGTCTACTGAAAAAATATCTAGGACCACACCTTTTTGTGCCACAACTTTGTCACCACTTGAATGTGACAAACTATGAGTGATAGAGAAAAAAAAATATGGAATCTTGTGAAAGTGAAAGACATTCCATCTAAATTTGCCATGTAAAATAGTTATAAAAAAAAAAAAGTAGTAGAGGTTGTAAACATAGAATTATAAAATAAGATATGGTAGAAATTGTGGTCTTAGAATTACTCATGTCAAATAAGAGATACAAGTTACAACACCATATCACAATCACTTCATTTAAGGCATGAGTCCAATAAAACTATAAGGATGCACTAAAACTAAAAGGTTGCAGTGTGACATGTTTCAAATATTTTAAGATCACAACCACAGAAACTTCTCGTAAGACAATCATATAATTGGAACAACAAATCACATCTTAAAGCATATCAATTTAGTAAATTAACATGGTGGCACCACGAACAGCCAGAATTGTTTCCTCAACTTCACCGTACAAGGTGTACTGTCTGTCCAGCAAGAGATGCAAAACTATGCTGCGGTTAAAGTCCAAATGCATTCACACAGCAACTATGTTCGCGTGCTACATGTCTTACAAGTCACAGCCTACCGTAACATAACTGGAGCCAGACCCAATATTCATGTGGAATATTGTATTGCTCATGGTGTTCATAAAATTCGAGAGAAATTTAGTGCCCGTTTGTTTGCACTTTCAGACGGCAAAAAGCACTTTTTGAAATCAAAAAAATAAGATGTGTATTTGGTAAGGTTTTAAAAGTTGTTTTTTCTAAAAAGCTACATTTTGAAATGTGAAGGAAGTCCACTTTAACACTGGACAGCTCTGCAAAGCCTTTTGCAAAGGCCAATATGCGTTTCATAAATATTATCGTTGAATGCAGTGTCCAATTACCAAATTGCCCAAATACTTTATTGAAAACCCAATTTTACCCTTTGATAAATCAAAGGATAACACCTCTCTAGAGCTCACCTCATGCCAGATTCCTCTTATCTCTCCGCTCTGCTACAGAACAAGCCTCTTCGTCTTTGTTGCGGTAAAAGTCTCTCATGCCTTTGTCATTTGTCGACGATTTGAGAAAAACGTTTTGAAGGACAGTAAGTTCAATTGATAATATCATGGAGATTGTGAGAGCACTTCTTGGAGTGGACAATAAATTCGCTATTGAAGCTTCCTATGTCTTAAAAGGCCAAGTAGGGAGATGTTTTTAAATTTCAAGGAGCCAGAGTCACAGCTGCAGTGGCTCCAAGGAATGATTTGGAACCAAAAGAAGTGACCAACCTTATGTGGTACTCTGTACTAGCTTAGGACTAATATTAACATTATGTCGTATTAGTTTAGGACTAATATTAGCTTTATATTGTATTAGCTATGTTGTATTAACTTTAAACTAAGTAATGTGATATTTAGTATTAGATTTGGACTAATATATGTGTAATGTAAACACATTTGAAATTTGCATTAAAGTATTATTGTTGCTTTTTCTTACTTTGTTAATTATTATGTTGATTTGTATTAAAGTAGTATTAGCAATGGTTGATTATTTGTTACTTTGTTGTATAGGCTACACAAATATAAATGATTATAATGGTAATTATGAGAATAGCTATATGGAACTGTAAATGGAAGTGGATTATAGAAATTACTGTGATAATCATGAAATAGATTACAGGAATTACTGTGATGATCATGACGGTGGCAACTTGAATGATGGCAATTATTACAATGTTGACAATAATAATGATGGTGATAACAATGATGATGATGAGAGTAGTGATAGTGATAATTATAGTTACTGATTTTGATGATGATGATGATAATGACGATGATTTATGAGTGATTCTCAAACTGCCACTTTTATAAATGCATACTAAACACTCAATTTTTTCAAAAAAACATTTTTTAACAGCTTTTATCAAACACTCAGCTCAGTTTCATACCGCACTTATTAAAACTCATACTTTTTCAAAAAGCACAATATCTAAAAGCTGAACCAAACTCACCCTTAGTCATATAACCATGGTAATCATCCACACATTTCTCACACAAATATCCAAGATTGAACCTTATCACCGATACACGTATCCCTTCAAAAGTCCAACCTCACTGCAACATTATTCATAACAATCTAAGGATTTCAACAAAATCTCAGACCTAAGATCAATGCAGGTCACAAATACGACGTAACTTCACTCAGATAATTATTTAAAGCACCTGTATCTCTCTTTTTTCCAGAATAAAGCACTAGTATTCTTAACTACATTAATTAGATCCTCCATACAATTCACAAATAAAACACAACTGGTCACAACCTGCAGCAATTGTTTAATGAGCAAAGCAAGATATGTAAAAATGTACCTTAAAACAGTACAATAAACATCTCAAGTTGAACCACATTCTAAACAACACAACAGAACTGATCAAATTGTTTGTCCTTGGACCACATTGTCTTTTTCCTATGACAGAATTTTAGAAACAAAAATTTACTCCCTCTCTTTCTCTGTCTACTGCTGTCGGACTTGGCTTTCTTTTTCTGCCAGAGACGATCCAGTCCACTGTCAGCATCTCCCTGCAAAAGAAAATAAAAGAAATCAGAAGAGTGAAATACCCAAATCTATATGAATTCATAATGAATGCAAAACGTATGGATTACTAAAAGCAATTCTTGAAAGCAGAGTTCATGCAAAAGCCAAACTAGAATTAGAAAAACCAAGCTAAATAAACAGGTAAAAGCAAAAAAAAATACAAGTTCTATGCATCTATTAATACATATGTTAGCAATAAGTATTTTTTTTTAAAAAGCTCACCACACAACCAACCATATCAGTCACAAAATACTTTCAAAGCAAGAATAAAAGAAAAAGGGAAAATTGCACACACCTCTCTTGAGGTTTAGTAAATTTAAACTAACCTCCCCAAAAATTCGAATTGTACAGGCCTCCTTTTCAAGATAATCTACACTCACCTCCCTTGCAGTTTAACAAGGTTAAACACAGAAAAAGAAAAATTGACAGAAGATGAAAATTCCAATTTTACCCTCCCTTGATTGATTCAATTCATTAAAACTTAAGATGAAAATTCTTAAGAACCAATTCCCAATTCTCTAGTTTTTCAACCCTAAATTGAACCAATTTATTTGGTCTGCAAATCATCCTATTATAATCTTTTCATATTACAGCCATAGTGTGACACATAATTTGATAGTACCACACACCCCACACACTTATTTGTGATAGTATTGAATGATGTACCCAACTAATGTGCCCATAAGGTCAGACAAAAGAAGACCATTGGTCGAGTAAGTTGGGAAATTCTAGCATATAAAAAGACATATACTAGAATTTCATTGTTAATATCGCAAACGAAGAAATTGCCTCAAAACATTCATCAAAAAGACAGTTTAGGGACAGAGTGCGTTTGCTAACATAACAAATACATTACTCAAATCATATTTCACAAACCAGAGAAATAAAAATAATATAACCCAAATGAAAATCTCTTTAAAATAAAAAGGATGTGCCAGTAGTAAAAGGGTCTGAACTATCAGAAACAAGGTCAAGTTCAGGCGAGTGATACTGGCGAGTTGAATATTGCAAGTTTTGTAAATAATTTGACTGGATTGTCGCACTAGCTAATCAAGATCCAATCAAGAAGCTGTACCTTGCTTTCTTCACTTCCTACTATTTGCTTCAGAAAAAAGCCAAACGCATGCACATGCATACACACACACACCAATAACTCAGTATCATTTACTTTGTGATAAATAGGAATTTTAATTTGTGAGGTAAAAAGCATAAATCTATCCAATTGTGTTAATGAGTTTTAACAGAGTTAAGCTGCAAGTGAATTGAGTGTAGCTTATTTGAAAAGTTAGGGTAGTCTTGTGTACAATTCAAAACAAGGGAATGTGAATGCAATTTTAGAAAAACTCAGGGAAGGTCAGTGCAATTTTACCCAAAAACGATCAATCAAAGACAGACTTCAAGAGACACCATCAGAAGTGAACCATAGAGTAATGGACGCATAACACTAGAGTAATATCTACCACAATTAATGGGAAAGACCAAAAAGGACAAACAAACATTAACTTTCAAGAAAAACTATGCACAAGCCTTAGGAATCACTTCCTCTAATCAAACATCAACAAATTATCACACTGGGAGACAAAGAAACACATTGCCTACTAATCATCACCAACGCATCCATATCCGGTTATGTAAACTACTTAGTGACTAATATTAACTAAGCACATGCAAAAATTTCTGATTTCACTCGTTCATTTTCAAACTTAATTTGGATGCATTCATATGAATAGTTGATTTCACTGCTTCAATATTCTCTCTTTTTTTATTGGTCTTAAACCCATGACCTCACCTTCCACCTAACACTGGCAAGGGTGCCAGTTGACCTGGAGCTCATTGGCAGTACTGTTCTTATAAAGCATGTTTTAATTGGACAATTAAAAAAACATGAAGTAGTTATTAGAATGATGTGAGTAACACCATACACATCACCCTGTACCCAAGTGTTCTAAACAAAAGGAAGAGATGAAGTTATTCCCTTCTAGGCTCCAGAGGGTACTTTCCAAAAGAAAACAATGGTCTATGAATTTTAACCACACCAAAGTCACGTACAGACTTCATTCACAAAAGAAACATAAAATAGGAAATTTCTATCTCCTACTTAGCAACACATTTTGGCTATTTCTCAAAGTTCAGGGAAGTTTGAATTTAACCCAAATGAAATTATCAGCAATGCATTCATCAACGTAAAACAAGCTAAGCAAAGCAATTCCATCCAAAACTCTTTTACAAACTAAACTGAAGTCATACATGATACAAACTACACACAAAAATAGTTATGACAAGTAATAAAAACATACCTGAGCACGGACGAATCCGCAGAGAGCAAAGGTGGAGAAGTGGCCATTGTAGACACCATTCTCATCCAAATGCCCAACATTAATCTGAACAGATGCGTGATCCTTTGCGGTAATCAGCCTGTTCGTGGCCGAGCTGCATTCACATTTAATCCCATTCCACAAATGTCAAATTCACCATTACTATTTCAGCAAAAAAACACACATACCCACATACACAAAATACAAAAAAAGTAATGAATTTTTAATACAACAATACCATTTCCTGGGAATGTAAAGCTCAGTGATAACACCCTCTTCGTTCTGCATCTTTTGGCTTTTTTTTGTGTCAAACACTAAATAATTAATAATCTGAACCAACAAAGAAGAAAATTTGATACATGAATCAAAAATCGCACAAAAATTGGACTAACATTGATAAAATAGAATTTATATTCAATCCAAAATTCCATACTTTTCTTTTTCAGGTTTTCCAAGCAAACAAACATAACTTTACACTTTACACTTTACACTTTACAGATCATAGAACAACCGAATAATCAAACAAAACCCTAATTTTCTCTCAGATCTAATTTTCAGAGAGAGAGATTACCAGTGGAGGCGAAGAAGAGAGCTTGAGAGAAGAGAGGCTAGGGTTTCCAAAAGCACTGGCGAAGAGACAAAGTAAAACCCGAATTTTATATATTATAAACTGTAAAACTGGGCCTACGATATAACAATATGAAAAACTACATAGGAAACCCAAAAAGTGTAACCTTTTTGAAAAATTGGAGAATTGAAGCCCATTTGAGTTTCCATTAAAGTTCATATATGGGCCTTTTTCTTCTATCCAAGACAATAACCCATAAAGAAATTAGTTCAAATGGAAATGAAAGTAGATGTCAATAGCCCATTCTATTAGCTTAATTGTACACTAACCTCCATGCGAAAAAAGTAAGAATGGCAACGACATGAGACGGGGTCAGATTAGGGGTGTCCTACTCTTGTCATGTTCTTTCTTTGAGGCAGTGAAAACCTGCACAAAATAAGACCAGTTTTGGACGGTTTAGGGTTTATGGTCAAATTTAGTGTAAATGGTTTTTTTGTGTTAATCAGAATAGTGTAAGGAGTTATAAGAACTTGTTCATATTTAATCTCTATTTAAATAGTATATAATATATGTAGTTTTTTTAATAAAAAAAATACATGTTTACCCTCTATTTATTTAAATAGTATAAAATAAATATAGTGTTTTTTTAATAAGATAAATTAAAATTTTATTATATAAATCCAATTTTTTTTTTTTTTGAGGATGACATTTGAGTTTTCAACAGTGGCGAATTTAGGATTATTTTCTAGGGAGGGTCAATTAAAAAACATAAACTATACAAAATTTAAAATAAACGAAAACTTGAATATATTGACATCATAAAAAAAAATAAAAAATAAAAAATAAAAACCCAAATACATGATGTTTTACAATTGGCTTCTACAAGGTTTCATATTTTGAAATCGTTGCATGATATCCTTATTATCAATTCTAAGAGCTACATTTGTACATCGCCAAGTACTCATTCATCCACTAATCTCATATTTGATAGATTTATTTCAAATTTTTTCAGATCTAAATAAGTTTTTTCTAAGGTTTAAGATTAACAAATTTCTACTTTTTGTTGTTGGGCTTTTATTTTAGATCAAATTGGTTTTTTATCGGACTTTAATTGTGTTTAAGAATGCTAAGATATTGTTAAGAGGATCATATTCAGGCTTATTTCTATTGAGCTTTAAAAAAAATCTAGAATCGGGGTGTTCAAATTTTTATTTTAGTGCGGTCAAAACAAAATAAAAAAATTATATAATCCTAGAGTCGCCCTTGGTTTTCAAGGCCAAAACTTTAAATTTTGGTAAAAATACAATATTGGTCCCTAAAATTTACCTGCTAAGGCTTAAACATTTTTGGTCCTTTAAGTTTCAAGTGAACAATATTAGTCCTCGAAGTTTTTTTTATTTTTATTTTTATTTTTTTTAAGAGTACTATTAGTCCTTATGTCAACTTTCATTAGTTTTTTGGCTTATGTGTCTAATGGAATAATGACATATAATTTGTTCAATGATGGCAAGTGTTTTATTATGAACAAATTGCATGTGAGCAAACCCCACCACCCTCTCCTTTCCAAGCTCTCTCACATCCACAACCTTAAGTCTACCATTGTTTCCAACACCACCACTAGCTCCAGGGCTCCGGCCATACTTCATTTGCCTCCTCTTTGGCTCCGCTCCCCAACCCCTCCTCTTTGCTAACACAGGTAGCAACCTCGGAGGATTAACTTAGTCTCCATAAAAATGAAAATAAAAAAGGCAACAAATTTTCCAAATGGGTAAACCCAAATTCCAATATCAAATCCATATTTGACAAAGATTGGTTCAATATCTAAGTTTGAATTACAAATCCCAAAAGAAATGTGATCTTAGGTAGGTAAGTTTGACTTTGAATCTTTGATATGTGTTTGGTGTGTGGGATTTCAAGTTTGATGGACATGAGGCATTTTGGATGGGTGTTGGTGTCTGTATGTGGCTTTGTTGTTTAAGGACTAAGGTCTATATTGTAGCTTTATTGTTAAGGACTATGGTCTGTTGATTAGAATGGGTTACATCTCATTCATGGAAATTGTTGCTTTTTATGGAGGTTGAGTTTTATTAGGTTGTTGCTAGTTTCGACCCGGAGGAGGAGGGAGATGAAGTACTGCTTGGAGCTAATGGAGGAACTATAGACAATGGCGAACTCAAGGCGGTGGGAGTCAGAGGAAAATACTTCTTCTTCACATCTAGAGTGTGGTGAGGATTGCTTACATGTAATTTTTTTGGGCCAAAATGCAAAACACACCCTAGGTTTCACCTTTTGTCATTTCAGTCTTCTAAATTTCAGTTTTGTCATTTCAATCCTCTAAGTTTTAAGTATAGTCAATTCAGTTTTCCATTAGTTTTCTATTAGGTACTACTGTCTACTTACCAAAACAATGTTGTTTTGGATTTTTTTTTAAAGGACTCAGGGGAACGACACCATTCCCCTAGCCCTTGAATATCAAAAATTGCCCCACCCCCATACCTTAGAACCCCAATTAACTGAGAAATTTAAGGGATTGAGGGAGAAATAAAGAGGGGGGAAAAGAGAGAGTGAGAGATTGAAAGGGGGAAAGAGAGAGAATGAGAGACCGAGAGGGGGAAAGAGAGAGACTGGGAGATCGGAAGAGGGAGGGACCGAGAGAGAAAGAGAGATCGGGAGAAGGGGAAGACAGATCGAGAGGGAGAAGAAAGATTTAAATGCGGTTCCGCTTTGTCGGGCTAGGGTCTACTTGATGGCTCCACTTTGCCACTTTAGGAGGCAACTCCGACCAATATGGATTTGGGTAAGTTAAAAAACCCAAAATTTTTGCTTTCAGTCCTCTAAGTTTTTTGGGCCAAAATGCAAAACACACCTCTAGGTTTCACCTTTTGTTATTTCAGTCTTCTAAATTTGAGTTTTGTCATTTCAGTTCTCTAAGTTTTAAGTATAGTCAATTCAGTCTTCCATTAGTTTTCTATTAGGTACTATCGTCTACTTACCAAATCAACTTTGTTTTGGATTTTTTTTTTTTTTTTTTTTTTTTTTAATTTTTATAAAAGGACTCGGGGGAGCGACATTGTTCCCCTAGCCCCTGAATATAAAAAATTGCCCTAGTTCAAAGGGAGGAAGAGTTTCTTTGATCAAAGATTGAACCAAACTTGATCCACCGGATATTCAAACTAATGATGCCCCAAGTGCGGGGTCGGCCCAACAAAATTTGGGGCTTAAGGCGAAAATTTTATATGAAGCATTTTTATATGTAAACATTAATTAAATAAAATTATATAATACTAATTAAATTAAGACTAATTTGATGTAAATACAGAAATTGATGACTAATACTAACTAAACTAAGGTTAATTTCATATAGAAGATTGAATATCATAGTTGAACCATAAATTTAAATAAAAAGAACTATATATATATATATATATATTTTTTTTTTTTTTAAAAAGAAACTTACTTTAACTGGGATATATAACTATGCATAGTAATTCAAATTTAAATTTTATATATTCTTTTTAAGAGAAAGAGATAGATATTATTTGGTGTGTGGCTTAGTAGGAGATTAGTTTAGAAAAATTAAGATCTCAAACTATTAGAGGCGACTAGTCATCATTGATGATTTATCACATTTGTAGCATTTTTTTTTTTTTGAAACATTTTAGGGTTTTAGTTGGTTTAAATTTTTATTGGTCTCCTATTTTGGTAGCCTTGTTATAAATGAAAAAGAAAAATACTAAAAATACTACAAAATGTTCACAATATAATTTGATAATGACTGTAATTAATGAATTTCAACAACTTAATTTATTTGTGTTTGAATTACATTTTTATGTGATTGGTGACATGTTAGTTAAACTTATAGTAAAATTTGTGATATCTTTAGCATTACTCTTAAAAAAGAAGTACCAACTTATGTAAGGCGACGTTATAAGTTTCTCCAACCTAAGGCGGCGCTAAAACCCTAGGTTGGTAGAATATGTGCCTACTCTCTGAGTGAGGCTTCCGTTTGGGTTTGTGGGATTCTTGACCGGCGCAGGGAGAAGCATGGAGAACCCGTCTACTCTTTGGGAATCCTTTTCGTTGACGGAGTCTAAGGGCGATACGTTTCAAGTGGAAGATGGCGGACTTGAGGGGAAGTTTCTTCTAGCGGCTAGGTTTTTTATGGGAAGAGTGTTGAATATTGAAGCCATAGCTCGCACATTTAAAATATTGTGGCATACAAAGAAGGGCTTCGAAGCAAGGGACATGGGGGACCACCGTGTTCTGTTTGTGACAGAGTGTTGGCGGGGGAGCCATGGTCGTTCGACAAGAATCTAGTTGCTTTAAAAAGAATTCGACGTCAATTTGAGATGAAGGGTTTGGTCTACGATAGCACATGTTTTTGGATTCAGGTGCACGATCTTCCTATCGTGAGTCCGAAGCTGCATGTGGCACAAAGTATCGTCTCGGTAGCAGGGGAGGTCATACACATGGATGGGGGAGAGGAGGACTTTGAAAGTAGCCACTTTGTGCGAGTTCGAGTTCGATTGGATATTACAAAACCATTATGCCGAGGCAGAAAAATTGGGCCGAGTAACGGAGAGGACGGCTGGGCGGGGTTTAAGTACGAGCGTTTGCCGAACCTCTGTTATTGGTGCGGTCGTCTTACTCACCGGGACGGGGACTGTTCGCTATGGGTGGCTCGCAAGGGCTCGGTGCGGGGCGTGGATAGTAGTATGGTTCGTGGCTGCGAGCAAGCACACCGAATCTGGCAAAGAAAACAGTTATCCGGGTTGATGGGTATGAAGAGATGCGACATGAGGATGAGGGTCCTGTTTTACATTCGGAGCACAGTGAGGAAGAGGACGGGGCAACTTTGAATGCCACACATGGTATTGGGGTTGAAGATTGTGATCATGGTGCTGAGAAGGAGAGTCGGAGTGAGAGGCTTGCTGAAACGCCATGCGAAGGGGCTGGTCCAACAGTTTCGGAAGGTGTTTGGCGGAATGTTGACAGGGATCCGACCAGGAGCATGGACATTGGACAGCCACGGGGCCTTACCAGCCAGAATTTCCAAGCCCAACTTGATGAAATTGATGCTAAGATTGGCCGGCTAGATGGTGGTATGGACTGTGGGGAGCAGCACCAAGTTTGGAAGAATAATGGTCTAGGGGTCCGGATGGAGAAATCGGTGGATTTTGTTTCTACTCAGCATAATGATGGTACTGTGTCAGTAGACTTGGGCTCCTTGAAACGTCCAAGGGAGGTGTCCAGTGAGGAGTTGGGTATTGCAAAGGTTAGTAGAAAGAAACAGGCGGTGGTGATCAAAACTCAATCGGTGGAGGCTGATGCTCGGCCCGCCGACAATCATGAAAATCTTAGCATGGAACTGCAGGGGGCTTGGGAACCGGCGTGCGGTTCAAGAGCTTGTCGAAATAGTACAAGCACAAGATCCCATGATTGTGTTTTTGTCAGAAACATGGTCATCTACGGAGCATATGAGATGGGTAAAAAATCAGATTTTCTTTGATGGGTGTTTTACGGTTTTAAATGATGATAGGGGAGGGGGTTTAGCTTTGTTGTGGAAAGCGGGGGTGGATGTGTGGGTGGATAGTTTTTCTAAGTATCACATTGATTCTATTGTGCATGGCGGTTCAGAGAATGCTTGGAGGTTGACTGGGTTTTATGGGGAGCCTGATACAGGTCGAAGGAATGAGGGGTGGAACATGCTTCGTATGCTTAGCTCTAAACCAAAGCTTCCTTGGTGTGTTCTAGGTGATTTTAATGAGTTGCTTGAGGTACAAAAGAAGAGAGGTGGGGTCCCTCGGGCACACTATTTGATGCAAAATTTTCGTGATGTGTTGGACCTTTGTGGATTTGCGGATTTGGGATATTCGGGACCAGATTTCACTTGGCACGGCAGGCGAAGGGGGGAGTGGATTTGGGAGAGATTAGATAGAGGTATTGCAAATTATGAGTGGATGACTCGGTTCCCTACGGGAAGGGTGAAGCATTTGAATTGCTTTACTTGAGATCATCGGCCAATTCTTCTTTCTTTGGATGGGTGTATAGAGTACCAAAAGTGGCGTCGTAAGCCTTTTCGGTTTGAAGCAATGTGGAGTTCAGACCCTGAGTGTAAGGAAGTGATAGAAAGGGCTTGGGATTGTGCTCCTAATGGTAATCCCATGTTTGTGGCTGCCACTAAAATTAAAAGATGTAAGAAACATTTAAAGACACGGAGTCGGGTCCATTTTGGCAATGTGAAGCAACAGATAAAGCAAGTAACGAATCAATTATGGCATGTTGAAGAGGTTTCGGCCAGGACTAGGGAGCATGAGGAGGTTATGAAGATTAAAATGGAGTTGAATTCTCTTTATGATAAAGAGGAGAAGATGTGGCAACAGAGGTCCAGGGTTCAATGGCTCAAGAATGAGGATCGAAACACAAAGTTTTTTCATGGGACTGCTACTCGGAGGAAGAGGAAGAATTTTATTAAAGGGTTGCGTGATGAGAATGGAATTTGGCGGGAGGATGAGGAGGTTTTTTCAGCTATTATTACTAATTTTTATACTCATCTGTTTACTTCCTCAAATCCACAGGAACTTGACAGGGTTTTGGAGGGGGTCGAAGCTGTGGTCACCGACAATGAGAGAAGACTTGGAAAGGCCTTTTACTAGTGAGGAGGTAGGAGTGGCAATTAAGGAAATGGCCCCGTTAAAAGCCCTAGGTCCGGATGGAATGCCGCCTCTTTTTTACCGGACTTATTGGACTAATATTGGTATGGATGTGGCTCAAATTTGTTTTATTCTGCTTAAATACAAAGTCCATTCTTAAATCAATTAACCATACTTTTATTACTTTGATCCCCAAAGTTCCTAATCCAGAAAGAATCTCTGACTTTCGACCGATAAGTTTGTGCAATGTTATTTATGAGATTATTAGTAAGACGATTGCCAATCGGCTTAAACCCATTCTTAATTCTATTATATCGGAGACTCAGAGTGCTTTTATTGCTGGAAGATTGATCACAGATAATATTTTAATTGCCTTTGAATCTTTGCATCATATGAAGACTACGTGTACGGGGAAGAAAGACTTTATGGCTATGAAACTGGATATGAGCAAGGCGTATGATAGGGTGGAGTGGATGTTTCTTGAAAAGATTCTTCTTAAGATGGGTTTTTCGATTGCATGGGTAGGCTTGATTATGGAGCGTATTACCACTGTTTCTTATTCTATCTTAGTGAATGGGGAACCGAAGGGTATGATTGTTCCATCTCGAGGATTAAGACAAGGAGATCCTCTGTCCCCTTATTTATTTCTCTTTTGTGCTGAAGGTTTGAATGCTCTCTTACGTGGGGCAGCAATGAATGGTGAAATCCAGGGGTTCTCACTGTGTAGAGCGGGACCAAAACTAATGCACCTCTTCTTTGCAAATGATTGTTTAATTTTTTGCAGGTCTACTCTAGATGAGTGCAATAAAATTCAAGAGCTTTTAGCATGTTATGAGGCTCACGTCAGTCGGGTGATAAATAAGGAGAAGACCACTCTTTGTTTTAGCGAAATACGATGAAGCAACTCAAGAAGCTATAAAAGTGGCCCTTGATGTCCCCGCCATTAGACAAGATGAGAAGTATTTGGGTTTACCTTCGCTGGTTGGAAGGAATAGGACGGCGTGTTTCACTCAAATCAAAGAAAGAATTTGGGGTAGGATGCGGGGGTGGAAGGAAAAGCTGCTGTCTCAAGGTGGTCGAGAGATTATGATTAAGGCTGTGGTTCAATCTATCCCGGTTTATTCAATGAGTGTGTTCAAACTTCCGGTAAGTCTTTGTAAAGATATTGAAGCAATGGTTCGTAAATTTTGGTGGAGTAATGGTGGTGGGAAGAAAATTCATTGGGTCAAATGGAGCTCTCTTTGTTCTTCGAAATCAATTGGTGGCATGGGTTTTCGGGACTTTCAAAAATTCAATAATGCAATGCTAGCCAAACAGTGTGGCGTTTCATCCATAATCGAGACTCCCTTCTTTTTAAAGTTTTTAGTGCCAAGTATTTTCCGCAAGGTAATATTCTTGAGGCGGTACTGTTCATCCAAAATGCTCCTATGCATGGCGGAGTATTCTACAAGCACGAGAAGTCATTGAAAAAGGGGCTATTTGGAAGGTTGGTGATGGGAAGTTGATTGATGTGTGGCGACATAGGTGGCTGCCTGACCTTAATCACAACAAGATCATCTCTCCAAGAGTTGATTTATCAGTGCATCGGGTGTGTGATCTGTTTTATCCGGATACTTGAGTTTGGGACCCGGGTCGTCTTGAGAATTTTTGATTCCATGGGAGGCCGATTTGGTGCGAAGGATACAAGTGTGTGAAGGCGAGGCGGAGGATACTTTAGTTTGGCCTTTGACGACTGATGGGGATTACATTGTGCGGAGTGCTTATCGCTTGCTTGTTTCAATTTGAATCGACTCTTCAGACCCTAGATTCATCAATGTTGGGTAGAAACGGGTTGGTTTGGAAGAAAATTTGGAAGATGAAGGTGCCTCCAAAGATTCGACACTTTATTTGGTGTGTTGCGAAGGATGCTCTGCCCACTAAATAGAATTTACAGGCTCGGCACATACCTGTTGGAGTGGAATGTGATGGCTGTGGAGATCACACAGAGTCGATAATTCATTGTTTATGGGTGTGTGATCGGGCGAGGTCGGTGTGGATGTCGCTCCCGGAGTTTCGCTCACCGATGCGAGAAGAAATGTCGGACGTTACGTGACTTCTGGAGGAAGTCTTGATCTTTGGGCCAGCGAAGAAGGTAGCTTTGTTCGTTCTCGTGGCGTGGTGCATATGGCGGCGTCGCAACCGGTTAAGGGAGAACCAGTCAACGTGGAAGCTGCATGAAATTGGTGATAACGCACAGCGATTGGTGGATGAATTCTGGAGTGTCAATTCCCAAGAGAGTGGCGCGCCTATTCCTCGACACAGGGTACGCTAGTCTCCTCCGCCGCAGGACTCGCTTCAAAGTTAATTTTGATGCTGTGTTTTGTGAGGATTCAGTTTTGGCTGGAATCGGAGTGGTTTGCCGGGATAATTCTGGTCAAGTTATCGCGGCTCTTAGGCAAAATTTGGGTCAGGTGTAGTCTGTGGAGATGGCTGAAGCTCTGGCGGCGCGAAGGGCTGTGGTCTTTGCCAGGGAAATGAGCTTATTTTGTATCATTATTGAAGGTGATTGTCGGCGATCATTCGGGCCTTGCGTCGAAGTGGTCTTTGTCCTCTGCTATTTGGTCATATTGTGGATGAGACTAAGCGTCTGGGATCCGTCTTAAAAAGTTGTGAGTTTCAACACGTTAGGCGGGAGGGGAATTGATTAGCTCATAGTTTAGCTAAAAAGCGATTCTATCTGCAGATTTTGAGGTTTGGGTAGAAGAATTACCCGAGGACGTGGATGGTGTTTTCGAGTCGGATCTTCCTTGAGTTAGGTTTTTATTTTTTGCTTTGTAGTTTGTTTTTTCTTTAATAAAATTTCGCTTACCTTTTTCTCAAAAAAAAAAATAAAAGAAGTACCAATTACTTAAAAAATGTAATATGTATATAGAATTTTGGGTCTTTTTAAGGATGGAGATGGGGCTTTTTCTGGTAGGGAATATATATATATTTTTTGTTGTTATGGGGCCTTGGGCCGGTCCTGCCCAAGTGAAGCCGTGAGTTTAACACGTGTCATTGCTGTAGCAAGAGAAACCTACTCATTCTCATCTCATACTTGGTCTTCTTCAATTTCTCTACTTTATCTTTAGGCAACCCACTACTTGCAATATCTCTAACATAAAGAATTAGAATAGAGACAATTTCTTCTGTCATGAACATAATATCTCTGATAGACCGATGCACTCTTAAGTAGAGAATTCTAGAGGCAATTGGAGAGATCCCACCTGAGAGATTGGACCCGAGTTGTTGAAGGCAATTGAGACTTCAAGGATTGCAGTCGTTGTTTTCTCCAAAAACTATGCTACTTCAGACTGGTGCCTTGATTTGCTGGTGAAGATTGTGGAATGCAAAAGGCTTTTAAATCAAAGGGTGCTGCCTATTTTCTATGATGTGTCTTAATCCGAGGTGCTAGAACATAAGGGAATTTTTCCAGAGGCGCAACTAAATGGGCCTATAGACAAGATAAACAATTGGAAAGATGCATTGATAGAGGCTGCAAACTTGGCACGCTTGCATTTGGAAGCATATCGGTAATATTATATTACATAAACTCTTGTTTATGCATATATAATATATATTTTAATTGAATTTCATATTAGATGACTAGTTTTGTATAATTTATTGTGCACAATACATAATTGACATTTATCATTCTCTGTTTTTCCAATTACCAAATTCTCAAAAGGACATCACAGGAAGTGTTTCTCTCTAGACTAGGTGCGAGCAGCACCAAACCCTAGACTTCTGTAGAACTTACATTCCCCTTGGTGTGTAGGAATTGTTAGTAGGAGAAAGGAAAAGCTCTTTTTATCTTGAAGAGAGTGTGTAACATTGATCAAGCCATGAAAGCAAAACGCAAGGTGCATTTTTTGCAATTCATAAGACTCAACATCATTCCATGTAACATTCCAAATTCCACAATATACAGTTAAAAACTTAAAATAATTTTTCTTTTTGACTTAGGCTAGGTTTTTTTTTTTTTTTTTTCCTTCTTTAAAAACTCAAACTAGTTGAGCTAACTTGTGGAGTACCCTGAAGGGGGATATATTTGGGACAAATGTTTTTGGTTGTTGATGTTCCAATCCAAATAAGTTGATAATGATGATAGTGATGTGGTCGGTCACTACAAAGGCAAATTTGGACAAATTACAAGATCTTTCAATTATTCTGTGTAAAAATAAAATTATATCTTGAGAATATTGATAGCATGACAAGTTCTTTTAGTCATTTATGACTGCTTTTGAATTTTGAAGATTTTCATAAGTACTTTTTTAAAATTTTTTTGATAAGATTCATTAGTACTTTATTCAAATCAAATAATTACATGAGTTGCCATAAATTTCTTGCAAGTCTAGTAAGAAAATGATTAATTCACCTTAAACCAATGGGTAACAATTATATGTGTTAGATTTAAAAAAGAAATACTACTCATTGAGCAGCTCAGTTCTAATTGGGTCTCAAACAAGCTCGGAAGTTTCATTTTCATAAGAGGATTGGAAATCTTGGGCTCTAAGATTTGATTCCCAACTTTGACATGGAAGACATCATTTCTCCTCATACGTGGCTGTAGTTGTGGCCCAAAGTGAGTGGAGTTGGTTTCTGTGGTACTGTGTTTTGTGGGTGAATACCTTCCTTTCCATGAGGTGCATTGGTTGGAATTGCTAAGGCATTTGCAAAGCCTCAATAGTTCGCTCCCTTAGGGCACTCCTTAAGAGACAAACCTCCAAGTATTGTTTTTAAGTGAGACTAAGGCTGGTGAAGAAACGATGGAAAGGGTCATGAAAGCCATAGGTTTTGCAGAAAAGATTGTTTTAGGCAGTGCTGGTAGATCAGGGGGAATTTGAATGATGTGGAAAAATGACTTCAGGGTAGATGTAGCTGATTTTAATAAAAATGTTGTGGCTGTCAAGATTAATAATGGTGCATGTCAACGGGCATTGATTGGGTTTTATGGTCTTCCTTACTCTACTAAAAGAAGAAAGGTTTGGGAGAACTTGGGAGCTATGTTATTAGTTATAGAGGAGCCTTGGGTTTGCCTAGGGGATTTCAATCTAGTAATAGATGATCAAGAAAAAGATAGAGGTAGGAGAGCTAGAACTTCAGCGCCAAATTTATTTTCTCAAGGAATTGATGTTTGACCTGGGGGCCAACGTTAGTCTTTCACATGGACTGAGAAGAGATGGGGTAAAAGTGCATTAGACAAAGGTTATGGACAGAGGCATTGGTGGCATAAGTTGAAGAGGCATCTTCCCAAAAGCTACTATTTACCACCTTGGTGCTGTTAACTCAGATCATTGTCCTTTGTTGTTAGATAATATTCCAAGTAATTTTTGTGCTCCAAGACCTCTCAGATTTGAAGCAACCTGGGTGAGGGATTTGAGAAACTTTGTGGTGATAAATCAAGCTTGGTCTAGCGAATTCAAAGGATGAGATGCCTTTAAACTGTGCAGGAAACAAGAAGTAACCTGTGATGCATTAAAGAAGTGGAATACAGAGGTGTTTGGGTTTGGTAATATCAAAATTGCTAGGTTGACTGAGAAAATTAGAAAAATCCAAATGAAAGAGACCAGAAACTGGAGATTGAAAGCTCAGTACAAAGATGAGTTGAAAGAGTGGTTGCTTAAAGATACTTTAAGCAACCGCTCATTTTGTAGTTACTCATTCAAAGTGTACGTGTTTACATGTGAATGTATCTTTTTGTATTTACTCTCTCCTGGGTTAAGAGAGAGCTTAATTTTGTAGCACATTATCTTGCAAAGTGTACATGGGATATTAAGAGTGTACTATGCTATAGGAACTCCTTCCTCCCAGATGAAGTTTGTGATGCTTGGAGGAAAGACTGTTTGTTTCTTCTGTTTAATAGAAGTTGGTTTTAGCAACAAAAAATAAATAAATAAAAGTGGGCCTCAAGAATCTTTGGCCGCCGGTGTGATGCAGCCGTGTGATCAGAGCAGTTTTTTAAACACCCCTACATCACTTACCAAAAAACAAAAAGAAAAAAAGAAAAAAGAAAAACATAAAACATAAACAAAAATACAAGGAAAAGCAAGTTTCTTTGTTTTGCAAGGAATTGGCCGAGCTGATTGTTTTCATCTTCATTGGAAGGTGTCGAAGGACCTCGGGTTCTCCGACGAGACAACTTCAAGGTCCTTTGACGAGACAACCTCGTACCACGACTCCTAGAACCTCCTCCATTATCCCGCCTAGATGACCTCGTACCACGACTCCCAAAACCTCCTCCATTATCCCGCCGTGGGGGACCAACTCCAACTCTAAGCCCTTCAAACCATTTCTCCAACGTTTGAAGAAGAGACTCTGCCAACTGGGCCCTCTGCAAGGATATATGATCTTAGAACCCAACTTCACAAATCGCAAACATGGAATCTACAAAAGATAAAAGAGCAAGAACACACCAAAGAGACCTTTTGGTCCGATTGGGTATAAACAGCTTGTTTTAGAGATTCAATCATCAACATGCACTCATCAAAAAGATCAGCCCCAATCTGCATGAAGAGAACTATAAGGAATGCACCAAAAGTGGAAAGCACTTGGTGAATGCAAAACATACCGGGCCGGTCCATGGAACATTTGGAGCTTGCTTGAGCCTTTCAAGTTGCATACATCTGATAGATCCATCTTGATTCTTCACTTGGCATGACCATGGAGGAAACTGAGGGTACCTCTCGCGGAAAGAACCACTAGGGTCTTCAACATGACTAGATGGTTGAGAAGCGGTCCTTTCAGGCAATGAACCTTCATAATCAGAACTATGCCCTTCAGAATGAACAGCAAAAGTTTTCCCATCAACTTCAAAATTCACATCTGTTCCCTTTCCAGTTTCAAATAGCTGCCCCAAATTCTGACCAATGTTAGAAGGTGGTACTGCAATAGAGTAGATCTTAGGACCCTTGGTGTATGATCTCACAACACCTACACTACAGTGAACCTTGATACAATCATCTTTGAGGTAGTCGGATGTCTCTAGATCAGTTCTTTTGAAAAATCGCTTGTAACCCCTACAACATCCAACAAACTAAACTATTATACCACATTTGCCACTTGATTACATTAAATGAGAAATGTAGCCAAGGTATACAACTGAAAATGATTGCATGTAGGTCATAAGTATAACATGATAGCATAAAAACATTACGCCCACAAGATGCACATAGTAATCATTGAATCAAACATAGTAGTCACCTGAAAAGTCCATGGCGGGTATCACGCCTAATCAACAAGATTTTTTTATCACAACACAATATATGGTGAACTAATTAGATGTCACAAATATTACATCTTGCTTCTATTAATCTCTTCAATAGCTCAAAATGACACCATACACAATAAATAAACATTAACGCCACTACATTTTCAAAGTATTCATCTATGAAATTATATATACTAGTTAAAGGACTATGCGTTGCATGGTTTTATGTTAAAATTTATAGAATATATATAATCATTATACCAAATAAGTAATTATTAAATGGAATGAATAAATTGCATTGGTATATCAAATATAAAATGATAGAACCTCAATACAAAATTATCTTCTAATATGTCAATTGTGCTATAATATCATTTGTAGTTACATGTATCAAACTATTTGCATATGAATATTATTTCTAATGAATTTACAATATAAGTGATTTACAGTATTTTTAACAATAATATTAATGATTAAAATCTTTAGACAAAGTAACATAAAATTAGCCACTTTTAAAAGATAGAACTATTTGGGAAATAAAACCTTTATTCTAATTTTTTCCATGCAATGCACAGTTTTATACATAAAATTAGTGTAAATGAAAAAAAAAAAATTGCAAAGTTCTACATCTAGATTACAAACCTGAGCTCAAAGCAACATAGAAGAAATATGACTATAGAATTTACACAGAATTGTCTTCACTGGTTATGAAACCAAAAGGCAAAAAATACATAAAACGTATTTAAATAATATCAACAAACTATACAATAGGAAAAGGGAAAAATACACTAACCGTATATATACCCCCACTTATATATTAGATAATTTTAAGTTGTGAAAAAGTTGATAACTTGATATGAACAAAAAGAAAATGGAGTTTACCCAATCAAGAAGTTTAGGTTTAATTACAAATTAGTTTTTTTTTTTTTTTTTTTTATAAATAATTTATCCCAAAAATATAGTTAACGTTATTAGCTAGATTTTTTTTGTTTTTTTTGTTTACGTTAAAGTTAACGTGAAGAAGTATTTTTTTCCAGTATTTTTTTAGATATACACTTACTTTAGACATTAAGCACTTTTTTTTTTTTTGAAATAAACTACTTAATGATAAGAATGAATTAGAGTAATGGTAGTGTACCCTCACTTTTATATTAAATAATTTTAAGTTGAGAAGAAGTTGATAATTTGATATGAAGAAAAAGAAAAAGAAAAAGAAACTTACCTAATCAAGAAGTTTAGGCATATTTTATCCCAAAAAAATAGTTAACGTTATTAGCTAGATTGCTATTAGAATTTTTTTTTTTTTAATTTTTTTTGTTTACGTTTAAGTTAATACAAAAAAGAAGAAGTAGTTTTTATTTATTTATTTATTTTTTTATTTTTTTTATAAATTTTATTATTATTATTATTATTTTATAGATAAACTACTTAATGATAGTTACGTGAAGAGGTGATAGTTTTTAGTTTTTTTTTTTTGAGATAAACTTACGTGGAGTAGTTTTTTTTTTCTTAGATAAACTACTTAATGATATATATAAATAAATAAATATATATATATTTTGAGATAAAATACTTAATAATAAGAATGAATTAGAGCCCTGGTAATATACTATTCCTTTTTAGTTCTTTAAAAAACTAAAAATTTAATAAAATTTCTATAATTTGATGAAGTCACGTGGTGCAATTACAGCGTCTAAACCCAACTTTTATTATATATAATATAATATAATATAATATACGTTTAAGTTAATACAAAAAAGAAGAAGTATTTTTTTTTCCTTAGATAAACTACTTAATGATAGTTATGTGAAGAGGTGATAGTTTTTAGTTTTTTATTTTTTATTTTTTGAGATAAACTAACGTGAAACAGTTTTTTTTCCTTAGATAAACTACTTAATGACAGTTTTTTTTTTTTTTTTTTTGAGATAAACTACTTAATGATAAGAATAAATTAGAATCCTGGTAATATACTATTCCTTTTTAGTTCTTTAAAAATCCAAAAATTTAATAAAATTTCTACAATTTGGTAAAACCAAGTGGCGCAACCACGACGTCTAAGCCCAACTTTTATTATATATAATATGATAATATGATATGATATCTAGCCAAAGAATTACATATAAGAGAGTTCAAAACTCCTTACAAGTACTCAAATAGAGTTCATGAATTAGAAAAACACCATCTATCTGGTTCCATCTAATTCTAATGCGATATGGAATAATAAGATTATTCTACTGATCTCAATTTTTAATCTCATGGATATGTTTGTTGTAACATTGTTTGTTGCTAAGCTCTCTAGAAATTTATGAGTCTAACAATAGATGCTTGTTGCCTCATATTTTATACATCATTTGTAACTATCAAAAAATATATGATGTAGGACAACCTAGGCTTCCCACCTAGATTAGTCCTGCCGTAGGCCTTAGGCTTCCCACCTAAGGTGTTTGGAATCACTACCAAACAAACACAATGCACTCTCTGCAAATAATCTCAATAATAATAATAATAATAATAATAATAGTCTGTAAAATACAAAAGAAATCATCTGGAACTTTATATATAGCTTCCAGGAATCACAATGATAAGGATAAACTCTCCTAGACAAATCCTCAACAATCTCAAATACTAATATGATAATCCTAACAATCTCAAATACGATAATCCTAACAATCTCAAATACTAATCCAATACTAAAGATAAACCCAAATAAAGATAACATAAATGATAAAGATAATCTCCACAGATGTGCTATCATGTGGTGCCCGCACCAATATATTTTATACATTATTTGGCTTTCTTATGTCAGATAGCTAGGAAGCGGGAAAGAGTTCATGTAGCAGACCCCTACTAGTCGAGAAAGTTACTCATCCAGCAAGCTAACATTATATGGAATAAAGGCTTTATTGATTAAGGTAATACACAAATTTTGAACAGTGTTTGCCAGGAAATTACGTCTTTACATAAACAAGAAGGGGTTCTCATATTAACAATCCTAGCTCAGCTCTAAAATTCAAGCCCAGAAAACCATTACCTATCAAATTCAACAAGCATACCACCACCCACTTGTACATATCAATCTCTTTCAAAGCTTCCAGTTCCACAACAACAACAAAAAAAAGAAGTGCCACTTACTATTACTTCAAAAATTCCTAATCTTGCCATTAGTTTCTGTCCACAATTCATGCAATTGCTCTCATACTGAATCAAATTATTATTAACTATAACAGTAAAAACGGTAACATTGTGCGTAATTGTGTTTTGTACAGGGCCAGCATCATATAAGCAATTACTCCCTGTGTCTTATACTAAAGAAACTTTGTAAATGGTATGCGTTTATTTTAAAAAATAAACATTATAATTTTTCATGAGTCATTAAGTCATTCAAAATGAAGTAACAAATGCAAGCATGGCTGCATACTATTTTCAAACAAACATCATCCAACAAAGAACCCTTTTAGAGAGAACTTATATACAATACCTTAGGTGCAGTCATCTTGATCTTTGGAGACGTAAGAAGATTTTTATTTAGTATTATTTATGTTTGCAAGTCAATTGTATTTTTTATGTTTGAGGTCCTAGTAGTTTATTAGGCTATTAATATTTTAATTTGGAAGTAAGGTTATTTTCGTAATAAGGCAATTAGGGTTTTCTAGCAAATTAGAACTAGGGTTTAGTAATCCTTTATAAGCAATCTATTGTACTCCATGAGGAGATAGTTGATATTTTGATGAATGAAAAAATGGCTATTTGGTATCTTTTGGTCAGTCTTGACTCCACGTCTACCTTAAGTGCTAACTCCTAGTGGTTTCCCCGCTTGGTACTGATTCCAAGTAAGGCCTAGGTGCTGACTCTTAGGCCATATTCCTTTATTTTTCCGTTGTTTCAATTTTGTTCTAGTTGTCCTGCGTCACATACAGTACATTAGGTCACATACCGTACATTAGGTTCCCCAATTGAATAGCATTATCCACTAAAGCAGAAACAATTCTATCTTTTGATTCTTTTCCAAAACCATATAATTCAAAATAATCATATGTTTGAATTTAATTAAGGGAAAAGTTAGTGACATTTTAAGAAAGTTTTTATGGGGAAATTTTTTTTTTTAATATTTTGACAACTTTTTCAATGACCATATAACACTCATTAACAAGTGCCCTACAGGATTTAATTCATCAACAACTAAGAATGAACCTAGCAAAGAAACAACAATCATGATAATTAACATTATCACACTTAGCAAAAATAAACAAATAACCCACTACATAAACATAACAAACACTATCATAATCATAACAATTATAATCAAGATCACCAAAAAAGAAAAGAAAAAAAGACCCAAATTTAGAAAGAATAATCGATTACCACTTTGTACCGCGATTTCTGAACGTGTAAGGCCTACTATCGAACTGGGTGCGATCCTTATGCCTCTCTTTCCCACTCTGATCCAAAAGCTTTAGTTCAAAAAGCGCTCTCACATCGATGCCTTCGCTTGCCAAACCTATAAACAAATAAACATACGTAGCATTGTCCTGCACATTATTGCCGTCCGGGTAAAAATAAATTGCCCAAGAGTACCCGCCGGCGGTGAAAGTATCGGACGCCACGCAGTTTCCGATCCCCATACCTTTCGAGAGCGAGTACCCTGAGATGTTGAACAGGTGGGACCCATTCACCGTCTCGATCATCGACGTCGATGTCGTCGTCGGAGTCGGAGTCGGAGTTGGAGTCGACCCGGACAAAGAAGATGAAGAAGAAGAAGAAAACATCCGCCGAGAATTAGGAGAGACAATTAAATCGCATTTATAGCAAGGATCTGGGTAGAGATAAAAATTTCGATGTTTGGTTGGTGAGAAAATCTAGTATTTGGTCAGTTGTTGGAGAGAGAAATGGTTGAATGATGACTTTGAACTGTGGGATTGACCAGAGAAATGGTGGAACTCAGCAGAAGAAGAAAGAAAGAAAGAAAAAGAAAGAATGAACAAAAAGAAGAAAAAAAAAATGCTGTTGGTAGTGGAGTGGGCATGAAGAAGAAAGAAAGAAGAAGCAGAGAAAAAGGCAAAAAATATATAATAAAAAAAAGAAGTAGTATGAGATCATTACTTAAAAGACTCAAGAAAAAGAAGAAGAAAAAAAAAAAAAGGTGTTGGTAGTGGTGTGGGCACGAAGAAGAAAGAAAGAAAAAGCAGAGAAAAAGGAAAAAAAGTGGTATAACATTGTTACTTGAGACCGATAAATCAGAAGAATGAGTCTCACATATTTGATTTTTTTACTATTTTACTATATCGGGGCATCTTCGATGGGAGAAAGTATATAGTGTTTCAGAAACTCCAACTTAGCACACGTGGAGTTTCTAAGACCAATGAAAATTTGACAAATGTATTAAAAATTACATCTCACCAGCTCAGGTTACATAAAACAAAAAGACACAAATACCCTTGAATTTTTCCCTTCCCGCCCCTCTGCCTTTTCCCCTTCTCCAAAATAATAAATTTCATCTTTCTCTCTCATTCTGTTTCTATTTCTCTCTCAGCCCTATACCAAATCAGTCACCACTCATTGGCACCTCCATCTTCCCTCTCTCAACTCCAAACCTTGATAGCCGCTGCCTAGTATTGCCGGTCATCATCATTTGAGACCAACCTTTGTCTCGTCGGAAAACGCCCTCTCCCTCTGTTTCTCTCGCACCGCCGTAGCACACCAATCACCAAAGACACTCCATCTTCCCTCTATCAACTCCAAACCTTGACAGCCACTACCTAGCATCGCCGATCATCATCGGTCTTGTTGGAAAACACCCGAAATTCTCTCCATTGTTTCCAACCACGATGCCGAAAGTTTTCTCACTGCTTTCAACTCTGACTTTGCAAGAAGGTTTCTCCTCACTCTTTTTCATTTTATTTTCTGAAATTTCTGTTTACATGTGTCTTTTTCTTTTCCTTTTCAAAAAAAATTGACATATACATCTTATGTAAAAAGGGAACTTGTACTATCTACTAAAATGCTTCAGTGAGGCTATGCACTAATAAAACAGTAAAAGTTTTTTTTTTCTTTTCAAAAAATTGTTCTTTTGGATTAGATTAAAAGTGGTTAATATGATGTAGTTTTATAAGCGGAGAAATAAAGCTTCTGTCTTTGTTTATTAGTTGATTTAATGTATTTGATGGTTGTGCTTGATTTTTAGGTATTATTTATTTGTTAGATTATTTCTTTTAGATGCATTTAAGTTTGCAATACGTGTTGGCTTACTTGGAATTTTCACAATTTTTTTCATTTCTTGTAATAGTTCATTTTTTCATGGTGCAGGGATGGATGCAATGCTTTTGTTATGTTGTTTTTGCTGAAGGAATTGATTTTAATAAATAGTTTCATCCTAAGAGTCTCCTCCGAGGTATTCAATCTATCTTTTTGTCATTTTCTTAGTTTAAGTCTTTGGTTGATTTATTATGGAAAATTATGATATTTTGATAATTGGTATAAAGCCCACTTGAGTTTCAATGTGTTTATGGCTGAGGACCAGTGGTGGTCACACAATTCTTTTTATGAATTTATGGTGATTTATGTATATTTATAGTCATCTTTTCATGATGTTCATTCAATATATCTTTTTTTTCATGATTAGGTTCGACTAGTCATGGATTTTTCAAAAAATGCTTTTGTTGTTGTTAGGGACAATGATAAAAGGGAAAAGTTTGAAAATGTAACTTTGGGTGAATGTGATGAAATTAAAATTGGAATGCAAGTGAGGATTGAAGAAGAAGCATATAACCTTTATAATAAGTATGCTTTAAATAGGGGATTTAGCATTCGAAAAGCGGTTAAACGAGAGTATAATGGTGTTATTAGGCAAAGAGAATTTGTGCGTTCAAAACAAGGTTATAAAGAGTTTCAAGACCCTTCTAATGTTAAAAAGTATCATAATTTAGATGTAAGAACGGGTTGTCGTGCTAGGATCCGGTTTGATGTAAAAAATGATATTTGGAGTGTTTCACACTTTAATGACACACACAATCATGAATTTGCAACTCCGGAAGAAAGATGTAACTTGAGATCGGGAAGGAAGGTGCTACCTGCTCATGGGAATATAATTAGCACAATGGTTAGTTCGGGTATAAAAGCAACAAAGTCTTACTCTTTTTTGTCAAAAGAACTTGGTGGTGCAAATAATGTTGGGTTCTCTAAGTGAGATTGTCATAATTTTGTGCAAACAAAAAGAAAAGAAATTATGGAAGGTGGTGATGGGCAAAGTATTATTAATCATTTCAAAGAAAAACAAAGTGAAGATCCAATGTTTTTTTATTTGGTGCAAGTAGACCAAGATAATAAAATTGCAAATTTCTTTTGGAGAGATGGTAGATCAAAATTAGATTATGACTTTTTTGGGGATGTTGTTATATTTGACACCACTTATCGAACCAATAAATACAACTTAATTTGTGCACCATTTGTGGGAATCAATCATCATTGGAACAATGTTTTGTTTGGTTGTGCTTTTTTATCAAATGAGACAACTCAGTCATTTATTTGGTTGTTTGAGACTTTTTGATTGCAATGGGAGGTTGACAACCAAAATCTATTTTTACAGATCAAGACCAAGCGATGGCAAATGCTATTAATATGGTTTTCAGTGAGTCTCATCATCGACTTTGTTTATGGCATATTAGTAAAAATGCTCAAAAAAATCTTGTTGGAATCTATGGTGTTCCAGATTTCAATCAAAGATTTAATCATTGCTTATATGGTGGGTGTTCAAATGAAATGGAGTTTGAGTCAACTTGGAGCAAAATGATTGAGATGCATAATTTAAAGGACAATACATGGCTGGACAGGTTATACCAAATTCGAGAAAAGTGGTGCCCAACTTTCAATCTTGATTTCTTTTCTGCAAAGATGAAGTCTACCCAAAGAAGTGAGAGTACAAATAGTGTTTTTCATCAAATTATGAAAACATCTATGCCTCTTATTGAAGTTATTAAATTTTATGAGGAAAAGGCAGCACAAATGTGACAAGATGAAATAAATGAAGATTTTTGTTGTAAGAATGGTGCACCCGAGAAAGTTCATAAGCATGGGGGCATTTTAAGTCATGCTGTTAAAGTTTATACTCTTGCTTTGTTTGGAATGTTTGAAGAAGAGTTTAATTCAGGTATGAGATTGAATTGTGTTGAAACTAATCATTGTGAGGATAACTTTGCATATTCACTAAGTAGTGGGGAGAGTAGAAGGATTCATATTGTACATTTTAACTAGGCTGAATTAAGTATTTGTTGTGATTGCAAATTATTTGAGAATTTGGGGTTGTTATGTTGCTATGCTTTAAGGGTTTTTCTTGTGAATAATGTGCATAATATACCCGACAAATATATATCAAGTAGATGGACAAAAGATGCCAAGAAAAGGTTGTGTTACTCTGTTGATTCATTAAAATCAAATGAGAAATCAACTCATGTATTGCGTATGAGCAACTTAAGTCTTTTGTGGTATAAATGTTGTGATAAGGCTGCATTGATTGATCATGGGACCAAAATAGCAATGGATAGTCTAAATGAGCTATTATGCAAGCTTGAAAAGAGTTCAGCAGATACAAATAAGGTGGAAGATGTTGGTAAAAAATGTCCTCAAGATCTCATACATGATGATGATGTGCAACCTTGCTTAGATGGTAAGAGACCAATCCTTGATCCGCCACATGTGAGAAAGAAAGGGATAACCAATGTTAGAGTAAAAAGTCAACTGGAAAAGAAGCAAAGAAAAAAGAAAGTGAAAGATGCAACCACTGCAAAAGCTCCAAAAACTATTTCTATGGTACATGGTAAGTACAAAACTAGAACTCAAGCTTTCTTTTTTTTGCTTGTTGAGTTTAATTGTATGTTCTTACTTCGTCTCTTTTTTTTTTTTTTAAAGAAAATGTTCAATCATCATTTCTTCCCCCGAAGATGTCTATTGCTAATCCTGTGGTTAACTCTACAACAATGCTTCAAGAAAATCATTTGACAAAAAGGAACATAAGAAAAGTGAAAGATACAACCACTTCACAAGCTTCAGAAGCTATTTCTATGGTACATGGTAAGTACAAAACTAGTATTTCAATTTTTATTTTTCTTATTTTTGCTTATTGAGCTTAATCATTTGTAATTTTTTTTTTTTAAATTTTTTTATAGAAGATGTTCAAACATCATTCTTTCCCCGAAAATGTTTGCTGCTTATCCCATGATTAACTTTACAAGAATGTTTCAAGAAAGTACCTCAATGTCACACTTGAATCAAGTACATTCTATAACCTTAAACTTTTTATGTTAGAGGGGGAGAAGCTTTAATGTGTGCTTTTGTTATTTTTTACCCTAATATTGTTCTCTTTTTCTTAGGGCCCTACTAAAAATTTCTAAAGTATGAAGAAAAACTCTTTTGGATAGTATTTTGGACAATATACTACACAGCTCATGGACAGCATCTTTGGACAGTTTTTTTGGACAGCATTTTGGTCATTATTGCACAGTGGAGGAACCTCTTAAATAGTATATCTGACTTGAAAATTTTATAGATAACACAGCTGAAAATTTGGACAAGTGATTGCATAGCCAAACACCGATTATAGCTGTCATTTTGTAAAGCTTTTGTAACGAATGAAATTGCTCAAACATGATAGATTTTGTATATGTTTGAGTAACTTCTAGTTAAAGACTAATTATATGCAAATGATAAAAGTTTTTAATGCAAGAGTACTTTTTATTCTTATATATTAGTTTTTATATGTGCATGGTGTTGGAATTGCAATGCTGGATTGTTGCAAGTGTTATATTGTTCCAATTAAGGGAATGATATAGTGAATTGCAATATTTTGGTGTTACTTTTTTTTTGTTGTTATTTGGATAATATAGTGAATGGAAAGTACTAGACTTTTTTTTGTTTTTTGTTTTCTTACGGGTGGAGGGGAAGGGGATTTGTTTTTTATTATTTCAGGGGAGAATTGTACAAGTGTGTTTACAAGAAATATATTGATGGTGAAAAATGAATATAATTCAGATGGTAGAGAGATATGGGCATGTTGAACATTTTTGTGGTAAAAACGTAAATGTTCATTATTTATTTGAGATTGTTTTGTATATAAAAATGAGAGTTTTTTTTTTATACCAATAGAAAAACAACAGCAACAAATTACAATAGAGTTGAGTGCACCCAATTGTGGTGTCCAAGATTTTTGGTTGCTAGGCTAGCTAACCTATACACTGGGCTTATAATGACCCTAGGAACAAAAACAGCTTTACACAAAATTCTGCTGTTGAAGGGCCACAATATCAGCAACCATAGTACTATCCTTCCAACCATTTGGACATTTCAAGTTACAAGCCTTCACTATACCTTTCCTACTAGACAGAAACAAAATTGTAACAAAACCAAAAATTTTAGCTATCAACGCAGCCTCCACTAGAGCTTCTTGTGTTGCTTCAACTGATGTTGCTGCTGCACAACTTGCACCCCCCTTGAAAATGGTCAATCCTTAAGGGGTAATAGCTTCATATGCTAGACTTGATCTGCCACTTCTTGCTTTGGCTCCTGAGATTTTGATAATCAAATCCCAATGCCCTCCCATGCTATGACTGACAAAATTAGTGCTTGTGGATTTTCTGCCCTGGTTCCCTTCCATGTTGAAAGCTTCCTTATACTTGCAAAACAATTTCTGAGCCGTGAGAATAACTTCCAAGGGATTAGGATTTTTGTCTTCATGAGTAACAAGATTCCTGTGAGTCCAAATGGTCCAAAGAAAGGTGAAGACAACTTGCAAGTAGTCCATCATATCTTGCTCCAATTTTTTATATCTAAGAAGTAAATTGCTAAGCCAGTGCTAGACAGAAATAGCTCCTAATTCAGATGTGTTTGGAAGGTCCTCCATCTATATTTTTAAACTATCCCAACTTTATATCTTTTGTAAAACACAAGTATTTGTATTATACATCACACTTGTCTTACATTTCTTTGGTACAAGTTTTAAACTCAACACAACAAAAAGATTGCCTCTTCTTTAGATAAACAAAGTTGGAACTACTAAAGTTGGTTGAGATTCAGATCTCATAGGCCAAGTTTCTTCAAAAAGTCCAAAGTCTATTCACTACAATGGCCTAATGTTATGAAGAATAAAGCCAAAGTTTGATGAGCATCCCAAACAACGCTGCTATGCATTACCCTTGAAGCTTCCCAAACCAAAGATTGATGAGCTTATCAAACTAATGAAATTTCTAGTACTAGACCACCACCTAAAAAAGTTTTGAAAAAAAAAGTTTCATTCAATTGCATATAGAGAAACAATGATTCTGACAAAATGCATAACTCAGCACATTTAATATGATTAATTCTAGCATATGCAGATCTAACAAAATCTCCAAGTTGCATAGTTAGCAAGAATAAATCCCAATGGAAATATTCCAAAGTGAGCATAGTATAATTAAAGTAGGAATCCATCCTTCAAATTCACTCCATATAATCTACCATTACCTATTATCATCAAATTATGAAGATGGAGGTGCTTGTGTGGTATAGTAGTGCGAGAGAAACTGAGAGAGATGAGATTTGCTATTTTGGAGAACGGGAAATGGAAGAGTGGCGGGATAATGAAATTTGGTATTTTCTAAACTGTTTATTTCCGGCAGCTTAGCTCCGGCGACGATGCAAGGCAATGGGCAGTGGCTATGGAGGTTTGGAAGAGAGAGCGGTGAGAGAACAGAGATAGAGAGAAATTTTTGATTTTCAAAAAAAGAGGAAGTGTTGTTTTTGACGGTGGGTTTGAAAATTTAGTATTTGTGTTTTTTTATTTTTTATTTTTTATATAACCTTTGGTGAGTTGTAATTTTTAATACATATGTCAAATTTTCATTGGTCTTAGAAACTCCACATGTGTGCTGAGTTGGAGTTTCAGAAACACTATATACTTTCTCCTTCAGTAGATTCATCAAATTTTTGTCTTGTTTGAAGAATGAACAGTGATTTTTACCTTTATCTACCCACTTTTTCAAATACATCTTCCAACAGATTCTCTATCTCATTTAAATATTATTTTTTCATTCATTATTTATTCTTTTTTTAACAACTACACATCTTCCAACATTTTTTTATTCAACACATAATTATTATAATAGAAAAAATGTATTTGAAGAATGAACAGTAACCCATCAAGTCAAAAAAAAATCTAGCTATACCGAAGCTGCTGGAGCATATACAAGACACAAAATCTCCAAATTTTAGCTAATAAAGCCGGATACCGATGCTCTTGGAGATGCTCTCACTCATCATTCATAATTTGAAAACATCAAAATTGTGTTTTTAGTTTTTATCATCCAAACTCAAAATTTTAAGTTTTTAAGTTATGGAAACAAACATCCTTTGTGGGATCCACATGTTTTGGATGATAGATTATGAAAACTGAGTGATATCACTCAAGTTTTGGACTATCCAAACAAGCTCAGGTGGCCAAAAAGTTTTTTTTTTTTTTTTCATTGTGCATTTTCACTGTTTTTTTTAGCATAAAAACATACTTTTTATTTTATTTTATATACTTACTTTAAATATATTTTCTAATTTTTTGATGTGTTTTATATATCAGATTTTTTTTCCTTCCAAATCTGTAATATAAATATATATATATATATATATATATATATATGATGTATTTTTGCATTTCCTTTTCTTTGAAGCCATATATTTTTTCAATCTAAATTTTGCTACAAATTATGGTATCCATTATTATGAACATACGAGGTGTCCATTCTCTTTGTTGTGGATCTTTGAGTTCTTTTCTCCTATGAAGTGGGTTTTTGATATTTTCGACAAATGCAAGAATTTGAATCATGATTAAGAATTAAGAATTTTCTTTTAAAAAAATTATATTTTTTAATCCAAATAATAATATATTTATTTTAGAGTTCTTTTATTTTAATTTTAGAAATATAACGACTTTGATAATCTTTCTTTTAAAACTCTTAAAGCAAGGAAACACCTTTCTTTTTTTCTTTTCCTTTTTTTTAGTTCTTTGACAATGAATTCAAAATATGAAAGTTGTTTTTGGATCAAAATTTGTAT
This sequence comes from Quercus dentata, assembly GCA_028216015.1. Taxonomy (NCBI): domain Eukaryota; kingdom Viridiplantae; phylum Streptophyta; class Magnoliopsida; order Fagales; family Fagaceae; genus Quercus; species Quercus dentata. The sequence continues at coordinate 69,377,142 of CP116452.1, read as the reverse complement.
ATGAAATCCAAATTGGTTATGTGTTCAAGTTCAACTCATGTTCAAAATAAAATAAAATAAACTAATTTTGAAATTCTAATACTCATATCAATAATATTTGCTTACAACCCTACAAGTATTATTCATTACCATATGTTTGTATTAACATAAGTATATTTCATCTCAAACCACATATATTCGGTAACAATATTCGGTAACAAACCCTACAAGTATTATTCATTTTCCTAGGTTTGTATGAATAATATATTTCTTTTCAAACCAAATGTATTGTGCCAAGGTTTTCATGTTACTCTCTCTTTTAATACTTGTATCAACAATATTTGTTTACAACGATTTAAATGACTAAAGTGAGGTGTATAACTTTTCTTATTTATAAGACATCCACAAAAATCCTAAAACGATATTGGGAATTTGGAAGTGAATGTGATATCTCTAAAGAGCAAGGACTGCAAATTTCCAATAACAATGAATTTTACAAAATGTCATAATATCCATCAGTACATCATCAAATTAATTACCCTTCGTTTTGTAAGTATCTAATACAAAATCATATTCATCCTCCATGTGGCCAATAATATACCAATGTCTCCATTAGAATTTACCCAAAAAAAAGAAAAAAGGCCATTAGATTCCTTGCGATTAAAGCCTCAACAATCAGACGTCACTTGTTTCTAGTTGAAAGAAAAAGAAAAAGGAAAAACAAACAAACAAATTGTAAGATAAGAAGCCTAACAAGAATATCAAATAGACAAATATCAAGACCCATCAGGAATATAAGGGAGGAGCTCCAACCAAATAATTAAATTTGCATGGAAGATAAACAGTAAAAAGCAATAATGAAAATAACATATAAGCCCTTTAAGCTGATCTAAAAGAGAAAACAAAAAATTACTGGAAAAAAAAAAAAAAAAAAAAAAGAATCTAAGATTAACACAAAATTAGAGAGAGACATCATTTTTTCAGGTCCAACTGAAGTGACCTAACTCAGCATGATCAACCCGATCTTTTTGTTTAAAAAGACTTACCTCTACAGTAAACTCCAATAAAGAATGCAAAAATCAACAATTAGGTGGATTTACAATTAAACAAATACAAAGGTGGACCATCTAGAGAGATTCTTTTATAAATAAAAATTAGGCTCATCAAGGAATATGTATCAACTTTACATCTATTACTTCTTTCTAAACAAAAAGCCTCTACAATATACAAATTTTGATGCTGAAAAGTAATAAGTACTTACGACAATTAGCTTACACATTCGCAGGGTCTGTTTGGAATCTGTTTATTTTGCTGAAAGTATTTTAGATAAAGGTAAAAGTTAATTAAAATAGTATGTGGGACCAATAAATAGTATCAAAAAGTACAATGAGGCTATAAATAGTAGTAAAAATAAGCTGAATAATAAAATAAACTAGTTTTTTAATTTGGAGCCAAACACCCACATATTATCCATTACTGACTTGAAGGTTTGAAACGAACATTATTGCTTTGGAAGCAGCCTGATTGGCTACAGAAATAATAGACAGGTGGTGTCGACAAGCCTTAATAATCACCCAAAAATTGTAAGCTGGAAACTAACTCCTTGCCACGCTTTCCTAGAACCTGTTTTTACTATCCTTTAATTGGTGGGTTGTGTTCACTTACATGAATAAGTTCACAATCTTCTTCCACAATAATATTAGCAACCACAAGTGTTGTAATGGGAAATAAGATGAACAAACACATATCTAGGCGAGGCATAGGACCCTCACACAGATCCCTCTACTAAAAAGAGGTAAGACAAAGGCAGATCAATGTAAATATCTAGAAACAGAAGTTATATAGTGTTGGAAAAATACATATTTGTATCGCATACAAAACATAGGCAGCGGAAAAATTAACGGATCTACTTCATTTGCTATTAATAACATGTACTATATAAATTTCAGAATTCAAGAATAAAAGAGCGTACCTTGATGCGGTGAAATTCAAGAACCAAAGATTAGAAGTACTTGGGAACAATTTTAATCTTCACTCCAATTCCACTTAATGCCCAAGTAGTGTGGTCTCTCAATCAATTTCCAAGGGAGAATAAGAGAGTGACTTACACTCACATACACACCATTTCGTCTAATCCAAAATTCTATATGTTTCTCTCCTTATATCTAATTGATTATCTAATTGGACTAGCCTTTTGAGTCATTCCAAATGGGTTTTAGTATATGGCTTGGAGTGGGACCAAAAGGGAACAAATAAGACACTAGCTCCAATGGGCCTTGAGCTTTTCTGTCAACTATTGACAAGTCTAAAGTTATCATTAATTATATTTAGTGCCACTATATAAATATAATTGCATTCTAGGTCTTATTAATAAATTATATCCCAAAATTTTATTATATATGCAACATCTTCATAAAATATTCGTAGTAATACAAAGTTATGAATGTAGACTGCCACTTTGAAGATTACTACATCTAAATCCTTGAGTACCCGGTTTAATCCTTTGAGTTATTCATCATATATTTATGAAATCTAATTTCATAAATATATACTTTAGTAACTCCTTACTAAAGTGGTTAAGTCTAACACTCTGAATAACCAAACACATTAAACTTATCTCAAGGGAATATTTTATATTTCCATTAAGAGATTATAAATTTCATCTTGAGAATATATGTTCCATCAACACTAAATGCTGATGCCTAACATATTGAGGTTTTGATCATAACTTTAGATCTCACTCTTGATATATCAAAACAACCTACACTTCATAATCAAGTCCATTATTCTCTCGGGATTAAGAGTCCATGTAAATAGAAGTCATGAGATTTATTATTCATTTGACAATCGTTAGGAGAATAATAAATCTCACAAATGTCCATTCAGTATGTCTTAACTCTTAAAACATATCAACATATCAACTAGAAGTCTCCACTTCCATGATCAAGACAAATCATCTTAGTTGATATGTTATAGTCTTCGCAGATGAAATGCCCAATTTCATTACCTACTACAAACTAAAATTCTGAGTTTATGAAGAACTTGTGATTTATATCTTCTGTGACTAAATCACATAAATCATATACTATACATCTTATGGACTATATGATAATGTCCAAATATTCATGTTACCATTATTTTAGATAATAATAAAACAACTTTATTAATAACAACATTAAGTCATACATAATGTCATACATAGCATCATACAATAGGATTTAAGGGCACTAATCCTAACAATCTCCCACTTGCCCTAAAGACTATTGTGCACTAATCTAACTCTCATTACCTCCAAATGTGACTCAAAAGTCCTTTAGGCAAGGCTTTGGTAAAGGGATCTGCTAGATTACTTACATTATCAATCTTTGCTACTACTACATCTCCTCGAGTAACAATGTCTCGAATGATGTGGTACTTTCTTTCTATGTGCTTTCCTTTTTTGTGATTCCTTGGATCCTTGGATTGTGCAACCACTCCACTATTGTCACAGAACAATGTGATAGGAACTTGCTCCATTCTCACAACACCAAGATTAGAAAGGAATTTCTTGAGCCAAACAGCTTCCCTTGTCGTTTCACAAGCAGTAACATATTTAGCTTCCATGGTGGAATCAACAATACAAGATTGCTTAACACTCCTCCAACTTATGGCTCCACCTCCCAAGGTGAACATACAACCTGAAGTGGACTTTCTGAAATTAAGATCTGACTAAAAATCTGAATTTGTGTAACCAATGAGAGTCAAATCCTTACTATGGTAAACAAGCATATAATCTCTCGTTCTTCTTAAATACTTGAGAATATGCTTTACAGCTTGCCAATGGTTAAGTCCTGGATTTGATTGATATTGGTTGACCATGCCAACTGAATAATAGATATTCATTTTAGTACATAGCATGACATACATGAGACTTCCAACTACAGAAGCATATGGAACTTGTCTCATCATATTTTCTTCCTCAAAAGTCTTAGGCCTTTGGTTATCAGACAGAGGAACTCCATGTCTAATTCCTCTGTTTGATAGGAAGTAATCTTTTCTTGGAGTTTTGCATGCTAAACTGTTCTAAAACCTTATCTATATATCCAACTTGTGACAAACCTAACATCCTGTTCTTTCGATCTCGCCAAAGCTTGATCCCTAGAATAAAGTTAGCTTCACCCAAGTCCTTCATATCAAATTGGCTTGAAAACCAAACATTTACTAATGACATAACCCTTACATCATTCCTAATGAGTAGAATATCATCAACATAAAGCACTAGGAACATTACTACTTTATCTCGATGTCTTTTGTACACACATGATTCATCAAGATTTTGTTCAAAACCAAATGACTTGATTTCTTGATCAAATCTGATGTTCCATGATCTAGATGCTTGCTTAAGTCCATAAATGGACCTTTTCAACTTTCATACCATATGCTCTTAGTTCTTTGCTATGAAACCTTCCGGTTACATCATATAGATTTCTTCTTCAAGATTGCCATTAAGAAATGCAGTCTTGACATCCATTTTCCAAATGTCATAATCATAATGAGTAGCAATGGATAAAAGAATTCTAATAGATTTAAGCATTGCTATTGGCGAAAAAGTTTCCTCATAGTCAATACCTTCTTTTTATGTATACCCTTTCGCCACTGGTCTTGCTTTAAAGGTTTCAACCTTTCCATCTATCCCTCTCTTCCTCTTGTAAACCTATTTGCAACCAACAGGTTTAATGTCGTTAGGTGCCTTTACAAGATTTCATACTTGATTGGAATACATAGAATCCAATTCAGATTTCATAACTTTGACTCAATGATATGCATCTATATCATTCATTGCCTTTTCATAAGTGTAAGGATCAAATTCAGCCTCTTCTGAGATAGCTTCATAAGTTTCTCCCAAACCTATAAATCTTATAGGTGGCCGAACAATTCTCCCACTACGACGAGGCTCCTGTGTACTAGTCATCTCATGAGTAATATCTTGTGGTGTATCTAATACAGCCATATCATCCTTAGTTTCATCCATTGGTTGTTCAATTACAGGTTCATCTATTTCAGCCAAGACAACTTTACTCCTAGGATTAAAATTATTCACATAATCATCCTCCAAAAATTTGGCATTGGTACTGACAAACATTTTGTTATCTTTATGATTATAGAATAAATAACCCTTGGTTTCCTTTGAATACCCTAAAAACATGCATACTTCTGTTTTTGCTTCCAACTTATCAGACTTCCCTTTCAACAAATGTGCCGGACATCCCTAAATGTGGAGGTATCTCATACTAGGCTTACGCCCACTCCACAATTCCTTAGGTGTGTTAGGAACTGATTTTGATGGAACTAAATTCAAAATATGCATTGTAGTTTTTAGTGCATATCCCCAAAAGGAAATTGGTAAAGTTAAGTAACTCATCATGGACCTAACTATTTCTAAAAAAGTCCTATTCTCTCTGCTACACCATTTTGTTGGGGAGTTCCAGTGCGCGATCAATTGGGATACAATCCCATTTTGAGTTAAGTAGTCCTTGAAATCCCCAAGAAGATATTTGCCACCTCGATTAGACCGAATGGCCTTTATGCGTTTACCTAATTGACTCTTAACTTCAGCCCTAAACTCTTTAAAATTTTCAAAGGTTTCGGACTTCCGTCTCATTAGGTACACATAAACATATCTTAAGTAATCATCGGTAAAAGTGATGAAGTACTCATAACCTCCTTTTGCCTGGGTTGACATAGGACCACATACATCCGTATGAACTAATTCAAGCAACTCTTGGGCTCTTCTACCTTTTGCATTAAAAAGTCGTTTGGTTATTTTACCATCCAAACAAGATTCATAAATTGGAAATCCATCAAAGTCCAATGACTATAAGAGTCCATCTTTGATCAGTTTTTGAATTCTGTTTGAATTAATATGACCTAAACGCAAGTGCCAAAGATATGCATCATTAGTAGAAGGAAACTTTCTCTTTAATGATTTTACATTAGAGTTATTATCTAATTCAGAATTGTATAATTCATGCTTATCAGGAGTTAAAATATAAAGACTATCAACAATATTGCCAAAACAAATAAACACTTTACCCTTCTTTATTACAATGTTGTCTTTCAAGATAACACAATATCCATGTTTACCTAAATAAGTTGCAGAAATTAAATTCCTATGAATATTAGGTGCATATAGATAGTCTTCCAATATTAAAACTTTAGATTCAAAACATAAATTAAACACTCCAACAGCTACAATCGGAATTCTGCTCCCATCGGCCAAGGTAAGAAACATTTCCCCTTCATTCAACTTTCTGATCTGCTGGAACCCTTGCAAAGAATTGCAGATATGATTAGTACAACTTGAATCCACACACTAGGAATTCGTGGGATTCTATACTAAACATGTTTCAAGAAGGAATGTACTTTTCATACCCTTATTCTTGGTAGCTCTGAATATTGGACAATTCCTTTTCCAATGACCTTTCTTGCCACAATGGAAACACTTTCCTTTGGCATAGTCATCTTTCTTTCCCTTGTTGGCAACTCCTAAGACAATTTGTTTACCATCTTGCTTAGTGAAGTCCTTCTTCTTCTTCTTCTTACCCTTGCCTTTCAACCTAGGTTGAGAAGTATAAGCTTGAGCCATATTAGCATCAACACTGGATGTACCAAGAATGCCTTCCGCTGCCACCAACTCATTCATTAATTCGGACAATGTATAAATCTTTTTGTTCATGTTATAATTAAATTTGAATTCCTTGAATGATTTTGGTAGTGACTGGAGTATCATATCCGCTTGGGATTCCCAATCAATATCAGCACCCAAAACTTCCAGTGTATGTAGATGAGAGATCATCCTAAGACAATGCTCCCTCACTGAAGTACCTTGAGCCATTTTGGTATTATAAATTTGCCTCATAGTTTCTTGCCTTGCAGAATGGCCTTGCTCACCAAACATCTCCTTTAGACTTAGCATTATGTCCGAAGCTAGTTCTACATCCCGCATTTAATGTTGTAGAACATTTGAAATAGATGCTAGGATATAACACTTGGCCATCTCATTAGATTTCTACCAACGATCATATTGCTGTTTTTCCTCAAGATCAGCATCTAATGATAGAAAGTTAAGACAAGGTCGACTAAGCACATACTTGTGCTCTTTAGCGATTAGAAAAATTTCCAAATTTCGTTTCCAATCAACATTGTTGAATCCAATCAGTTTGTTTTGATTAAGAATAGCAACAGGGCTAAAAGATGCTATGATTTAAATCTGAAAATAACAAACATCAATATAATAAGTAAACCGAACATTATCAATTTAGCAAATAAACATATAGTATGAAATCTTAATAAAACCATAATATAAAATATGAAATGACAACCCAATCCCATGTCTATAATTCCTTGGTAGCAAGTATATTATAAAGGTGTAAATGCACTTTTAGTCCCTACATTTTGACTTTTTTCCAATTTGTTCTCTACATTTTAATTTTACCACTTTTAGTCCCTAAACCAATTAACGCATGTTATTTTCGTCCTTTCTGTCAATCAACCGACAGAAATATCTGAGGTTGTTGACAGAGGAATTAAAATATTATAAAAAATGCCACATCATCATCTAATTTTTTTTAAATAATTTATCAATTTTAACTAAATAAAAAAAGAAAAAACAGAATTAAAAACAATAAAATACATAAATTTAGATTTAATTCATTTTGAATAAGAACACACAAGAACATGATCACAAACCCATAACCAAATACAAAAACAAATTTAAATTGAAAAAATAAGGAAGATTTTTTTTTTTTTCAATTTTAAAGATTATGAAAAAAACTTGTAGTAACTTTTTAAATTTTTCTTAAATTTTCTTGTCAACCAAATACAACATCATCACTAAACACAAAACCCAGACAGGGTGCTAAGCTCTTTATTCATTTTCCTATCTCTCTATTCCTCTCGGGTCAAAAATCTCTCTCACCCTCTCGGCTTATTCTTATTTCTTTTTCTCTTTAAGTTCAGGTTATAGCTTTTAGGATATGGATTTGGTCTAGGTTTAGAGAAAGAGAGGCTGAGATGTAGTGGTTAGGATTTGGGTAGAGATAGGGGCTAAGATTGGCAGTTGTTTGGATTTGGGTTTAGAGAGAGAGGTGAAGGAATCTCCTTCTTCGACTTCTCCCTACACCAACGACGAGCATAATATCAAGAGGTAAACTTCAATGACAAGTGGGTCTTGATTTGAAGAAAACGATGGGCAACATTTGGATTTTTGGATTTTTTTGGTTGATTTGATAATTTTTGGATTTGATTATTTTGTTTTGGTTTGAGAAAATTAGGGGTTTTGGTTTGTTTTTCCTGTGAGCATCTGACCCAATCTTCATTGACAATTCATTTTCTCTCTCACAATTCAACCAATTTGGATTTTTTGTGTTTGTTTCTCAAGAAAATTTATGGGTTTGAAGGTTAAGGTTTGCTCTTTTGGAGATTGGTTTGGTCGTTGGGTTTATGAGTCTTCTAGGTTTGGTTGTTTTGCTAGAGATTTGGATTTGGTTCTAGGAGATTAATTTTGCGGGAGATCCGGGTTTGAGAGTTGTAGTCAGAATCGTAACCGCCAACCCACCAAGTTTGAAACATTTTGCAGGAGATCAATTTTTCTTTGCTTAGCTATGTGTAACTTGATAAAATACAAAAATTACTTGAATAACTTGATGTTTGTTATTGTGTTCTTTGTGTTTTTAAATTTGAGTTTGTGTTTGATTCTGGGTTTGTACTCTTATGTTCTTGTGTTGATATTTAAATCTATGATCATGTTCTTATGTTCTTGTTCAAAATGAATTAGATCTAAATTTATGTATTTTATTGTTTTTAATTTTGTTTTTTTTATTTAGTTAAAATTGATAAATTATTTTTAAAAAAAAATTAAATGCTGATGTGGCATTTTTTATAATATTTTAATTCCTCCATTAGCCACCTCAGATATTTCCATCGGTTGACTGACGAAAAGGTCGAAAATGACACACGTTAATTGGTTTGGGGACTAAAAGTGATAAAATTAAAATGTAAAATGGAAAAAAGCCAAAATGTAGAGACTAAAAGTACATTTACGCCAATTATAAACACCATGATTGATTGAGAACTATTCTCATTATTAGTGCTATCATGATAACTCTTATCAAACACTAATAATATGTTGTATTAATGACATAGCTCATTTGGGAGTTTAACATTACACTTAGTCTAGTGTACACCATTATCTAGAATCATGTGTAGCCACATTTTATCTCCCTTATTGTGTTTAAACTTGTAGTACCATGAAACAAAACACCATCCTTTGGGATCGCGAGGCATATACGCCAAGACGAGGTGCTTACCCACACTACTATGAACTGATAATAGAGGCCATGAGATCCAACCCTTGTATCTCTCTCCCACTAGATATTTAAAAATAAAGGTTTTTAATTAGAAATCATGTGTAATCTCATCACACATAGCCTTGCACTTTTAAAGTGTGAAAACACTTAGAAAAATTTAAAATTCAAAGATTTCAATCAGTCGAATGTATCCCTCGATCGATAGAAAAAATTAAAAAATTCGTACTAAACTTTCTGCTTGGCTTGATTGGTACTCAATCGCTGCTCGATCGATAAAAAAAAAACATTCGATCGATCGACTAGCAATCAAGAGTCAATCGAATTGGACAGAAGGTTCCTTGTTTCACTCGATCAATCAAAACTAATTTTCGATCAATCGAAACACGTGAAACACAAATTTTCTAGAATTTTTCTAAAACAATTTTGAACGGTTTTCATGAACAAACTACCATCATATAAACATAATAGATTGAGTTTGAGACCAAAAACTGAATTCCATTGATGCTATAGCGTTAAAGTTCAATCTAACATACTTAATATCAAACTTAAACAACATCATAACATCAATATCGGTCTTAATCAAACAATAATTTCAATAACCATGTAGAAAATTGATTACATAATCTTCTAACATCATGAAATTACTATCTTTGATTCCAAAACTCACAAAACATGTTATACAAATTCGAAATTGAAGACCGCTCTGATACCAATTGTTGGAAAAATACATGTTTGTATCGCATACAAAACATACGCAGCAGAAAAATTAACAGATCTACTTCATTTGTTATTGATAACATGTACTATGTAAATTTCAGAATTCAAGAATAAGAGAGCGTATCTTGATGCGGTGAAATTTAAAAACCAAATATTAGAAGTACTTGGAAACACTTTTAATCTTCACTCCAATTCCACTTAATGCTCAAGAAGTGTGGTCTATTAATCAGTTTCCTAGGGAGAATAAGAGAGTGACTTATACTCACATACACACCATTTCGTCTAACCCAAAATTCTGTATGTATCTCTCCTTATATCTAACTAATTATTTAATTGGGCTAGCCTTTTGAGCCATTCCAAATGGGCTTTAGTATGTGGCTTGGAGTGGGACCAAAAGGGAACAAATAAGACTCTAGCTCCAATAGGCATTGGGCTTTCTTGTCAACTCTTGACAAGTCCAAAGTTACCATTAATTATATTTAGTACCACTATATAAATATAATTGCACTCTATGCCTTATTAATAAACTAGTCATGGCCCCGCATGTTGCGCGTGATAATTCTTTTAGGGTGGTCTCATTAAGGTTTTTTTTTTTTTTTTAAAATTGGACTAATTTAATTAAGAATAACGTATTTTATAATCATATTTTCATTTGATATAGGAAAAATCACAAATGTAATGTATAATTTTTTTTGTATCAAAATGAAAACAATATAATTTTTCCCAGAGATTCAAAAGGTAATTTAGCGAAAATATTCATTTTTTTATAAAACTTATTTATAACATTTTGTATATCATTAAAAAGTACATAAAATTTAGAAATTATTCTTTTAGGTTTGAAAAGAAAATTCTCAAGCCCAATTTCTTTTACCCTACACACCAAAAACACCAAAGAATATATCTAAAAAATTAATAAAACTCAACAAAACTACAATTTAAAATAAAAGATAAAGGGAAAAATAAAACTCACATCATAATCAAACTCCTTCCCAATATGTAAAACATATCAAATGTGATGTAATCAAGCCAAATAGCAAATGCACAATCAAATTTAAAATTTTTAATAAGGTTTTTAAGTTACACAATAGAAATAGGTGGTTGATTCTAAGCAAAAGTGCTGGTTGTAGCTTTATATGTATTGATTTCAAAATTTCTTTCATTAATAATATTAAAATAAATAAATAAAAATGTATAAATAAATCAATAAACCAAGACTACAATTCCAAAGGAGGTAAAAGTAGAGAAAAATTTTTGACAAAAAGAAGAAGTGTTGTGTAAATATTGTCATAGTCTAATCCAATATGTGAATAATAAATAGATAAATACAAAATTGATTTTTTTTTTCTTAAAAATCTTAAAAAATACACCAATGAGATAAGGAAGATAAAGCGTAATATCGGATATTCGTAAACGCTTAAAACAATTACTCTAGTATTTAGGAACATCATATAACAAAGAAATAATAATTCATTGCTAATTTGTTAAACAAAATATTTACAAACAGTGAAAGGAAACTACATAAAGACCATCTTCTTCAACTGCACAAACTGTTCTTTTCCAAATAAACTAAAACTTGACAACAACACAAAATAGGGCATATTATAATATGATTTTTCTCCAAATCAAGTCAGCAAAAAAAAAAAAAAAGTGACGTGGCTCAACAGGAGCGCAACAATAATTGCTATCTATGTGCGAATTATTAATTGTAGCTAGGTAGTATGTATCTTGGATTATCTCAAGCCGATTTACATGTCGTGCGCATCACATATGACATATCAAATCCAACATGAAAATTTTGGAAGCACCAAGTGTTACAATATATGAAACACAAAAAAGGGTAAAAAGTATGATGGCCAAGAAAGAAGAAACTGTAAAGAGAAAAGGAAGACAATTGAGTTTTACTTTGTTTTATTATTTGGACATATCATATAAAAGAGTGCCCTAAAATATGAAAAAACATATGCTGAAAAATAAATTTTTTGTTTCTTATATTTCTAATTTCTTATTGCAATACAGAAAATTTTTTTTTTTTTAAACAACTGTTCAACTTATGGTAACAAATAAAATACAAAAAAAAGGGAAAAAAAAAAGACATAAATTACTGCTAATGTCAAACATGGTCCCAATTTGAATACTACCAACAAAATATAATAGATGTATTATACAAATTAGAGATTCTACTTTTTTTTTGGGAAACCATTGCCAGTGGGAATGAAGAACCTACTCAATGTATAGCTCTCATCAAGCTTGAAATCTACGTAAAGAAAGAACATGTTAATATAAAAAGAAATCTCATCACCCTTAACGTCAACATCCTACCTATGGCAAGGCTTTCTTCAACACTCTGGGCATCCTTCTCCAAGTTGTTATTGTCACCTTTGAAGCCACCAAACATTGTTGCTCTCTCGCACTTGAAGGCATCATTTGCAATGGCACCACACCAGATTGGTGTTGTTTGTTTACATATAGCAAAAAAAACATTTTGGTATAATATTAAATTACTAAGGAAATGATTGAAGAAGAAGAAATGATCACACGCTTATAAAAGTTGAAAGTTGACTGTCAAAGTGTAAACTATGTAAATGGCTTAGAGATCGAAAAATCCGTATCTCATCCCATTACTTACACCAGTTATATAAAAAGTTCACGGACAACCTTTTCATTTGATACCTGATATCAAAATAAATTTTAGAACTTAATTACATGAGCTGTAAAAAGATAAGATCCACGTATTAAAACGTTAGACCAAAGGACAAAAATGTATGGCTATAAAGTTATAAACCGCCTGAGCATTTTATGCTCATTGAATTGAGTAGTAATCGGACACAAAAGAGAAAATCAGTCAAACGACCATTTTTACATTAATACTGAATTAATACAATTTGCTTGAAAATGAAAAAATAGTGATAAATGAATAGTGATTATAATCATTTTCTCTTTAAGAAGAAATGATATGTGTCATAGTAGAAGTGATTATAGTAGTATTTTCTTTTCATTAAAAGAAGGTGAAATTTTAGTTAACTTATGGTGGTAGTGCAAAAGACCACCTTGTATCCCATGCTATTTACATTAAAACTAACACTCAATGTTGAAAGGAGCTTTGAATATAGACAATAGAGTTTATGGTAAAGTGTAGTGCATCATGTTGGTCACAAAGAATTAATTTTGCAATAGAAAATTAATAGAGTTGGTAATCCAAAAAAAAAAAAAATAGTGACATGATCGATGATGTGGCTCAATAGGAGCGTATCAATAATAATTGCTATGTTTCAGCTTTTAGATATATATAGATTATATCCCAAGACTTTATTATACATGCAATCCTTTCATAAAATATTCGTAGTAATACAAAGTCATGAATGTAGACTGTCACTTTGAAGATTACTACATCTTAATCCTTGAGCATTTGGTTTAATCCTTTAAGTTATTTATCATATATTTATGAAATCTAATTTCATAAATATATACTTTAGTAACTCTCTACTAAAGTGGTTAGGCCTAATACTCTGAATAACCAAACCCATTAAACTTATCTCAAGGGAATATTTTATATCTCCGTTAAGAGATTATGAATTCCATCTTGAGAATGTATGTTCTATCAACACTAAATGCGACTACCCAACATACTGATATTTTGATCATGACTTTAGATCTAAATCCTGATATATCAAAGCAACTTATATTTCATGATCAGGTGCATTATTCTCTCAAGATTAAGAGTTCATGTAAATAGAAGTCGTGAGATTTATTATTCATTTGACAGTCATTAGGAAAATAATAAATCTCACAAACGATCCATTCAATATGTCTTAACTCTTAAAATATATCAACATATCAACTAGAAGTCTTCACTTCTATGATCAAGACAAATCATCTTAGTTGATATGTTATAATCTTCGCAGATGAAATGACCAATTTCATCACCGACTATGAACTAAAATTCTGAGTTTACAAAGAACTTGTGATCTATATCTTTTGTGACTAAATCACATAAATCACATACTATGCATCTTATGGACTATATGATAATGTCCAAATATTCATGTTATCATTATTTTAGATAATAATAAAACAACTTTATTAATCACAACATTAAATCATACATAGCATCATATAATAGAATTTAAGGACACTAATTCTAACATATAAAACCATAGGGGAATCTTCAGAATGATTCTTCTTGAGACCCAATTGCATTCTAGTCTCTGAATCTACCTTCAAAATATAGTAAAAATTGGTCTCGCAGTTGGCAAAAGCTGAATTTTGGGACGAGCTCTTGCAGATACGTGTCTTTGTGAAATTATAATAGTTTAGCATTTGAAATATAGATTTGTTTTAGGCACCATGGAATATGAACAATTCTAGTGAAAGAATTATGAAAAGATTCACTTGGTATAAAATCGATAGGAACAACACAATTCCTTGACAATTCTGCACTTCTAGAAGGTCAACAAAGGCACTTCCCATTAAAGGATCAAAATATGTTTGCAAACTTATTTTCGAGCGTCCAACATTCCTAATTACCATAGAAGAAGTGTCCTAAAAATAAAAATAAAAACTTAATTTCTATTGCATGAAAGTTCTTTCCAAATATCCAATGGTATCAGTTCTTAACATTTTCCTTTAATTAATAAGTAAGCAGGTCTCTTGCTCATTCTCCATTCCTATTTCAAGTATTAGTTATACAATATATGCTTTTTTTTTGGATAAATTATTATACAATATATGTTACACGAATTAGATTACTAGACTATAAGAATTTTTAATTTCTTACAGAGGAATCGTATTCAAAACCAATAAATTTTCCAAGAATACCGGGGAAAGTTTAATTAAGACATTACAATGGCTTGAAGTTGGATAATTGTTTCTTTTTCCTTTCAAATTTATGCAACATATGTACAAGCCATGTGGAGAGTATAACCCTAACCCCAAAAACAAGAAGAAGAAGAGACTTTAATTAGTTTTTTTTGGTCTCTTCCCTTAATAATTTTATTTCCAATAAAAAGAATAAATCAATGGCTAAAGGTAAGCATGATTTCTTTACAAATCAATTCCTAACTTTTGTACTAGCCGTAGAGCTGCAATCTATAAAGCTAAAAATGTATTGTGCCATGTGGTACCGTAACAGCCTACAGAACCATTACTAAACCTGCAACAATAATTGTAGTTCAATAATACTGCTATAAGAATAAAAGTATCATCTACTCCCGGTAAATCAAGACTGAAGCATGGATATACAAGAGACTAAACGAAAAGGCACCATAGAGTTTACTCTAAAAACCTAACATCATAGAGTTGAGACTAAAGCCTAACATCCAGATATTCAAGAAAAAGGGGGATCAGGGCTTTTACAAAATATCATTGAGTTCTACAAGAAACACACTAGTTGAGGCTATTATGTAGTTCAACTAGCCATAGGACATATAATTTGTATATCTAAAGCATACCTTGTTAATTTCAAATCCTGCTAGAACAAGAATGCTAAATGGATCCTCTTATGGAAAGGTGCCAACCATGCGTGTTTTTTGCATTCCTTCAGCCAACCTTCATCATCAAACCTATCATACATATTCAAAAGGTTGTTGAGCAGCATCTGGCAGAAGTAGCCTCCCATTTCAAAATCTCAGTATAAAATATTAAGTAAAATATAAATCTTTTTATTTAACTTTTTAAAAGTAAAACAAAAATCTTATCATTCTTTTTTCCCCTATGGACGCTAAAGAAGAAACGAAACTAGAGAATGAAAAGAAGGGCTTGAAGGAGTAATTATAGTGCAAGATGTGCTAGGATAGAATAATTATATAAGGAACTCCACTAAAAATCAGCACGATTTTAGACAAGATTCAATAAAGTTCAGCATTTGGTTTTGAAAGTTAGAACCCATCAGCTTATTTAAACTAACAACTTTATGCCAGGAACTAATAGTGAACAGAGGTGTATACCTCAGCCTTTTTGTATAACAGATCAAGACTTCTCTCAGCATCCATTTCATCCTGGAAAAATGAGATAAAATTATGAATCAACACAAGAGAGAGATAAAAGAGACTGCATTGCATCGAATTTTGTTGAACTCAAACTATAGTGGTAAGATTTACAAGGAACAAATAAAAAAACAAGGGAAAGCCATATGCTGAAAAGACAAAGGAGTTCCCAATTCTTGCTTTAAAACAAAATTACAAATTAAGAGGTCTTAAGTAAATTTTGTTAGACATATCTATTAAAACCTATGACCAGTCAATTAACAGCCAACTGCTTTACCACTGACCTACTGAGGAACAGTGAGATTAGATATCATAGATTTCAATCCCCGTTCTCAACCCATGACCAATATGAGCATGAAGTTCCCAGAGTTACAGGCATTGTGTTATATATCAGATTGAAAATTAAGGTTTAACAGTATTTTATTTCTCTGTTTGTTTGATACCTTATTCTTTTGTAAGTGAGAGAAACCTCCTAGAAGAAGAACTATAACTCTTTCCTCTTCAAAATAATAATATGCAATTGAGAGTAACTTTGGTCACTGGAGTCCATAATCGATAAGGATGCCTTGCCCATTAGAAATAGCTAAACTTACCAGCTTCTAGTTTAAAAGACTCAATTACTATTCTGTTTTGTGTAGCACTTCTTCACTTATTCGATTTTCTTTCATGAGATTTATTTAGTCAACAATTTACTCATAAATTCCAGATTCATACATACTGTTTTCTTCAAACTTTGGTGTAAAAAACACACTTTATTTTTAAAAAAGGTAGTAGTATAGGTATTTAGTACAAATGCTTGAGATTTATGAAACTAATGCTGAAAATCAAATATGCTCCTACACCTATAGAGAAATTTATAACAGCAGCCATCAAATTTGAACATTGCAGTAATCAATGATTGCAAGAATTTACATTGGCACACTGAAAAAAAAAAGGTTTGCAAAATATTACTGTTAGGACATATGTAATTCATGTTAGAAACATATGTCAATATTTATGTAGTTGGCTAATCCTTTGACAAAACGCACTTTACTTGTAATTGGGTAGATCTAGGATATGTTTAATACTTCAAAGAAACATGTAATTCAAGTCTAGTATTAAAGCCATGAAGATTGGACCAAGAAACAAGTGAAGAAGGGCTATTTATTAAAGCTAGACAGATAGCTCGACACCTGCGGACAGATAGCTCGATAGCTGCTCGACAGATAGCAATCTATCGAGATTTAATGAATGAAGCTCGACAGATTCTCAATCGATTGAGGTATCTATCGAGGTTACAGAAATTCAGATTTCCAGATCTGATTTTCGGCCTAAGCTTATGTATTTCTGTAGGGTTTCTTTTCTTACAACTCTAGACATATATAAGACTTATTTTAGAGGCCGTCACATAAGAGAATTTAAGGAGAACATATGCAAAAGGTGACCGATGCCTTATTCTTTTTGAAAGAAGCTACTGTCTTTGCATCTTAGGGTTTTGTAATCAAGTGCTTCTTGATCTTCATTGTTGACAAAGTAAAGAACTTTGCAGCCAACATTTTCTTCAAGTTTGTGTGTTAGTCACGTACTAGGAGTTGTGCATCATTGGTTAGTCACGTCTTGGGAGTCGTGCATCATTGGTAGCGGTAGAAGATTTCTGCTGTAAGTTCATCTACGAGGATTGTAGAGTCTAGGGACAGGTTTTATACTAGATCTGAAACTTCTCTTTTCTATAGGGAATTGCTTTTCAGGAAGATTTCCCCTCAGATTTTTTTACTGTGAAACTAGTTTGTTTCATTGGTTTTCCTAAATCATCATATCTTGTTTTATTTATTTTTTCACTGCATGATTTTGACATGATATTGATGTTTGTTTGTTTTAACAAGTTTTATTCATAATAAATCTAATTAACAACTTGAATTTAAAACTTGTTAATTCTATCAACCAGGGTCTAAATTTCCCAACAATTACACTACAACATTGCATTAGAAGCAAAGATGCCACACAAAAGTGAGAGACAACAAAAGACCAAGTTACATCCCGTTTAGTAAGATCGGGGCTATTCCATATGACCATTAAAACAAGCCCATTGACTTCTCCTTTCTCAACAGCTTCCCCAATTTCCTGCATGTTAAAATATTAATCAATAGTTACAATTATCCTACAAGAACAGTTTGACTTAGATTACCACTTATGGAACATGCTACATGCTACAAAGGATGTATGACGATGGACAGCAACAAAATGGGATGTCCTTAGATATAAGACATAAATATTCCCTAAGTCATAAAAAGAAAAGCAGCCAAAAAAGAATAAGGAAAGGGCTTTTACTTTTCAGAAAGATTTCTATCAATCTATATATATAGAAAACACTCTTTAGAAATGAACACAATCTCTTTATTTTAAAGCCTCAATCTCTTGACAGATTAAACAATTTATGAGCTAATGGCTTTGATACTGCACATTCTGATTACCTTCACCACTTCTCCATTCTCTAGCAGCTCTGATAAAGCTGGAAGCCAGTCTCTGTGGCATTTTTTTTTTCTGGATGCCCTTTCAAGTGTGTGCAATTTCACAATACTCTTTATCTTTCCTTTCTTTTCTTCCTCTTCCTGTTGACGTCTTCTATGCAGCTCCTCCGTATTTTCCTGCTGCCGAGCTTGCCATTCCTAGATATCACAAGAACTCAACATAACAAGATTGTTGGTTTTATATTCAAGTAACGTATTGTTATAGAAAGAATGCACATGGTCTATACTCATAAATTAGGTCATGGACTATAAAGCTAGCTAGTGATCCATTCAATGAGGATAGATCATAATCTGAACCAAAAAAGCTATAATCAGAAAAGTGAATTTGCCATGTGCTTGCTACCACGTGCCTAAAGTCAAATTCACTCTACCAACTACGTTGAAAACTGGAAGAAGACAAGAAAAATAATAATAATAATTAAATTTTAGAGGGAGAGAGAAATTTCAAAGGTTAGGGAGCAAAATGATAATTAACCCATTTAATTATTTTTATTTTGTCAGTAATCACTTTCTTCTCCCGAAAACCCCAGCCACAGACCGAGACAGAGAGAGAACCACATCAAGTCATCAACGACGGGTGCGCTTGTCCTCCCTCCGGCACCCCGTCGTCTTCCTCATCCCTCCAGCCAATCCTCCACCTCCGTCACGAGGCAGATCGGCCCTGTGTTGATTTCGATCTTGACTTGCGGATTTTGATCTTGATTTTGGGTAAGCTTAAAAGTGGTGTACAATGTTGGAATTGTGACCCTCAAGCCAAACAGATAAATTCAACTTAACGAATCTTTAAACCACTAAGAATTTTGCTCAAACCAACAATTAACATCAACTGGTGTACAATGTTGGAATTGTGACCCTCAAGCCAATTGTACCATGAATATAGATTGAGAGCTGTAATAGATGACTAAAATCAGATCATAAAAATCCACAACTTTACGCAAGACCTTTTGAAATACTCATGCTTTCAAAGCAGCAAAAAGTATTTCCAGATCACTACTAACTGGTTAAATACAACCAATGGTAATGGTATTAAACAACATTCATTTTATGAGCTTTTAAATTTAATAGGATTTCCAATCTCAAAAGTACTCAAATGATGGATAAAATGACGAAAG
The DNA here is from genome assembly GCA_028216015.1 of Quercus dentata. Lineage (NCBI taxonomy): Eukaryota > Viridiplantae > Streptophyta > Magnoliopsida > Fagales > Fagaceae > Quercus > Quercus dentata. Next base: position 69,357,499 of record CP116452.1, on the reverse strand, counting down.
TTGGAGATAAAAGCAAAATCACATTTTTCACAGGCTGTTCTTTCTTTGGATGTTTTATAAGAACAAAAACTGTCCTTGGGATAATTGCAATACCAGTACACCAACATGTACTAAAATTGGCGTTGTCTTGGTCCATGTTTGAAGATCTTGCATAATTAAATCTTTATTCTATTAAGAAATATTCAACAAAACTGATGAAACTAGTTTTCAAGAAAAATAGATTTTTTGTGTGGAAAATACCTGAAAGAAGAATGACAATCCCACAAGCAAGCAACCTAAGAATGTTCCTGCTACAGAAACCTGTGAATATAGTGGAGTTCAAAATTATTTTCATTCAACTCCATTACACGGTAGATATTTCTTAACCTTCTTACCAATAGAAGTGGCCGCCTTCCAGATTTATCCATCAAAATACCCCTAATGCTGTCATTGGAATCTATACAAAATCATGTAAATCACTTAAAAAGCATTAAGCAAAAGAAAATGTTGGAATTCCGCAAAGAGAGTCAAGAACCTGAACAATGACCACTGCTATGGTCCCAATACTACCCGAAAACCCTGTCATTGACAAAGTATTCCTCTATTCAACTTCCATTTCTTGTTAACTATAAGTAGCATTAAATAAGAGAAAAAAACAAGAAAAAGAAAAAAGACAATCCCTTTTCTACTAGCTGTTATGAATATAGCACTTGCATAAAATGCAATTCCATTGACTCCTCCAAATTGTCGTAGTACCATCAGGCCAATTCCTACCAAACCCACTTTTATGTTAGCCAAAAAGATCAAACCTGTCAAAAAAATTAAAAACGTGCTACAAAGATTATGATACAAAAGCTTACAATAAGTGAATGAGCATATTTCCATTGAAATAAGTCAAGAATTCTAGCTTCAGAAAGCCGTTGAAAGGTTTCTGTATACTCCCATAAAATGATTTAAAAACGATGTCAATACTTTTTTCTAAGCAAAATTGTTGGAAAATATTCAAGACTAGTATGTAATTTTTCTAGTTAAAGAGGAAACAAAGAGTTATATTCTCATTGGCATCTAAAGTCCAAAATTTACTCTAATGTCAGTAGCTTCTGGAGTGATATTAGCATTCTGCCCCCTAAGTTGCTGTAGAGCAGCTTCACACTCTTTCTTTCAACCAATTTTTGCCTAAAAAAAATCATATAAGCATGTCAGTCAATGCTTGAATTTGCTTTGCCACTTTATAGCATTTAGACATCTAGTCAAATCACATGTACTTGGCTAAAAAGAAGAATAATGGAAAAGGCAATGCTTAGCAAAACTTTAACTCTTTGTTTTTTTCTAGTTTTCAAATGCATTATCCAAAGAGCACCTTTTGTTAGAATATTTACATGTGAGTGGTGTGGTTAGTTGTAAATTGTTTAGTTAAAAGTAGTAGAGTCTCATATTGGATAATAATGACAAAAGTGAGTAATTAAATATAACATAATTAAGCCTAAACCCATTGCCTCAAGCTTTTGGGTTAAGTGGTGTCGTGATATGTTATATTAACTCCTCAATTGGAGTCTTCCCAATGTGTTATTTTCCCAACACCTTCCAAAAACATCTTCTAATAAAATTTTGAATAACTCACCAGCCATCTTGGAGATTCTGGAATGAAGAATAGACCAAGAAATTGTACTAGACATGGTATAGTTCCTAAATAGTTCCTAAATTAAAGAAAAAAAGAAGCCTTATTATGAAACTACCTTCAAATGACAAGAATACAGGACAAGAACAGGGAAGTTTACCAATCAAAGCCAAAGTTCGCCAGTTCACAAAAGCTCCAATTAAATATGTTAACGATACCCCACAACAAATCATCAACTGTATGAGTGGCAATTAGTAGGTGAACAGGGCAATGACTTACACAGTTTCCATATTCATGAGACTTTTGCCTTACCTGATGAACAATCGTAAACACTCCCCGAAGATTCTTAGGTGTTATTTCTACTATATATATAGGTACCTAATTGCTATTGGGAACACAATTAATTTTACTGTTTACATGAAAGATAAATCATTGAAATTGCAATCTAACAACTGACCACATAGGAAAGGAGTCCCATCCCACAACCTACCAACAGTCTCCCAAGGTCAAGCCACCAAGCACCCTTTCAACAAGCATCAAGCATTTGACATTATGAAGTGAAGCTAAGATAACATATCTAATTACGTCAAATTAATTCCTGAAACAATTTTGTGACATAGTTGTTCCTGATCATGGATGATCATCTAAACTTTAGTTTTATGTAAGAGCAACTACAAAATTGTGATGCTGCCTCAATGATTTTCATTATCCTTATGTAAACATCTTTTTAGATAAAATGTAGGGGTTGTCATGCATTTAACATTAACATTGATGTTTGGAACTGCATAAAACAGAGAGATGGGATTCAAAACCTTTGAGAATGCTATGGCTAGCCACCCTGCCAGGCAGAATATCTCCGAAAAGCCCATTGTTTGCCTTGCAAAACAACCAACAAATTGAAAAACTGATGAGCTGTGGAGCTTGAACCTTAATAATACCACCGGTGATGATTCCAGGGTGAAGTACTTACACCTCTTCTACCTATGTAATCTGCTATTTGGCCACTCACTATTGCACCCATCATTGCTCCAATTGTCAATATTGAACCAAAAAGTGAGTACTGCAGTATAACCAAAAGATGTTGAGAAAATCATATACAAAAATGTATAAGGCAAGCAAAAGATAGTTTACGAAACAATGCAGCAAAATGGATTTTGCATAAAGCAACACAATACAACATTTCACTTCATTTTGAAAGCTCAAACAGTGACTTCTCTGTGAAGGTCAGATCAGTATCTCCAAGTCATATAGTCCTTACTACCAACTAATTATTCTCAGCATTCAAACTTTGCAATGTCATTCATCCTAAATGTTGTATGCCTTTTAATTGAATCTAACATTTCTCAAAATCATAGTTAAATTTTATTCCAATTCTCTGATCAGAAAAATACAAGTGAGGTGATGAACTGTGTCTGTGATCTTGCCATGTGGATATGATTTTCCAAACATAACCTTTCTTCTTTTTCCATGTAGTAGAGCTCAAATAGTGGTATCTTCACATGAAGATTTGTTGTCATAGATCACCATAATCCCAGACAACAGAAACATAAATACTGAAATTTATTCAAAATGTCAAATGAAATTAATATATAAATGGAAAATGGTTAAAATAATACAAATGTTATATTCATAGCAGAAGATGTTTCCAGAGCAAGATAGTTCAAGTGCTTAAAAGTGTTCTATAGTGATAATATCATTTGCCAAAAGTAAAAATGCACTTCCTAGTTTTACACCCACCTCTGCCACTGTAAGACCCAGGTCATCCATGATTTCAGTCTGAGCAGGTGATGAATATCCCACCTAGAAAATCAATTATACTTCATTTTCAGTTCAGTAGTCAGCATATCAAACGTCTAGGCATCCCACATAGAGATACCCATCCCATTATTGTCTTATTCAGTTATTCTCTCCAACGTTACAAAAGACTAAGCCTGCAATCCATTGACAAATCTACAACCCAAACATCTAGATGCATTTGTATGTAAAATCCCTACAAAAATTTGGTGATTCAACTAATATATGTTCTATCATGGCCTAGTAGGCTAGCTCTAGTAGCATAGAAAACATTGTGACACTTCAAATCATTGGAATTAATTAAAACTTTAAGAATTAAAGTATTAATTAATTCCAATGATTTGAGTTGGTTTCTGAAAATAAAAGAAAAGATTTGAGTTATAATAGTTTCTCTCCATTTCAAATGAATCTAGTTAGATATCATAGAATTTGAGTTCTCTACAGATTTGCAAAATTTGATACTCATCATGCATAAACGCATCAAAATCTTTGCAGTCAATATCTATGGACCATGTGGACTAGAGAGTGTGGACCACTCTACGCAAAAGTAAGATGACTTACAGCTTTACAGCTGTGCCAAAAACATAGGAACCAGAGACAGCAACCAAAGTGCTAAGCACAACCATACCTGTGGCTGAAAAAGATCCACTCTGACTCTCACCACCACCATCACAACCAGTACTGTCGGCACAAACATGGTCACCACTACTAGTACCACTGCCATATACTTGATGCTGTTCATCTTTGGCAACTATAGGAGTTGATAGCCTCCTTCAATGCTTTATCTGCCCATGTCGTAATTCTCTTTGGATGGCAAAGAATTCAATTTGTGTGTCACGGAGAGAGGAAGGACGGAAGACTGGAGTTTCTGAGTTAAGAGAGCGAATGGAAAAGAAGTGTCGAAGGTGGACCCACGTGGGGTTCATCATGAGACACTTTTGTCGGTATTTAGTAACATTTTCCTGGGATGTGATGCGATCTTTGCCCTTGTCCTCTTTACTGCCGATTGAAAGAAAATGCTAATATGTCAATAATTTAACTAAATATCATAATTTTTTTTTTAACTCGAGCATAATTTGAGTTTTAGTGCTTCAACCCTCAAAAGAAATATAAAATTTTTCATTGTCACGTGTAATGTATATAACTTACTTAATCTAACTAATTAAATGAGTCGTCTTCTATAACAATTAGTATGTAGCCCCGTACTACCGCGCGGAAATGGATATATTATTAATCATGAGTTTATTCATGTTTAAAAGACTCGATTAAGTCTAAATTCATATTATTAACTAGAAAATTTCATTAACAAAACTTAGCAGTATATATATTTTACACAGAGAGATGAACCTTGGTGACAATGTTTATCCAAAAGATCCATTCACGCTTTTGATTCTTCAATCTCTATTGGTGATTGAAATTTTCGCAGCTTAAAAATTTTAAAATTAAAAAAAAAAAAAAAAAAAAAAAAAAAAAAAAACCCTTAGAGTTGTACTCATTTTGTAGTTTTATGATGGATCATTTTGTAACATGATGGGCATTTGTGTGAAGAAAAAACCTCTCAAGTTCCATGGCTGATAAAAGAAATTCTCTCCAATCTATTTTTATAGAGAGAGGGGTTTGTGCGTGTTTTTATACATCCTTCATAGTTGTATTATCACGAAGTAGGTCCAATAGATTTAGATTGGTATTACCGATTCCCAAAGCATGAGTGTTTAATGTGTTATTAATTTCATCTCATTGGCTTCTGCACATGACAAAAAAAATAAAAATAATTAGATTGTACACGTGTATAGTAAAATTGGACTCCAATTTGATTCTAATTGAACAATTGGAATGATAATATATGATAGTAACAACAATAGGAAAATTCCAATAAAATTTGAATTAAATTGTAACAATCAATAAAAATTCCAAAGAGAAAGACAAGGTGGAGTAATCCACTCCAAGAAGGCGACCAAACTTGTGTAAATATAGAGTAATAAATCTCTTTTTGGAAAATTTACATTGTTCATAACATTTACCTTCATTGAACATTTTAAAAACATAGTGACTCACATCTGCCATCCAGACATCTACAAAGGGTCCTCTCCAATTCGCGTGAGATTCTATTGATCACTAAGTTCCTTTGCAGCTTGCAAAAAGTATCATCCATCGGTCCACAGCAGTGCTTTCTTCATTGTTATAGGTGCTAAACCCGAACAAAAAGCCAAATATAAGGATAGTGAATTTTAGGCATAATGTGCATCTAATCACATATTAGCAATTTATAACAAACGTAAAGATGCAAACTTTGTAAGTGAATAGTAAACAAAACTCAAAGTCGAAACCAAGAAGAAAGCACTTTAATCGAAACTCGGTGCAAATGTAAAGATGCAAACTTTGTAAGCAATTTATAACAAAGATGCAAACTCTAGCTTTGCTATCTTTTTGGAAATTATGCAATGTACCCAAACCAAGTTCTTATCACCGATATTAATCTCTTTGGTTTTCACGTTTGACTACAAAATCAAGAAAAACTTAATTAGCACAAGAACTCACTTGACCCGATACATAGAAGTGGTTTTAATGAGAATGAGCCCACATACATTTAGCCACATGATACAAAATTCAACTTCAATTTCAAATTCTAGGCACATGGCACAAAATTAGAGTTCTAATTTGGAATTCAATTTCACACTCTCTCTGCTTCACCTATTATTTTATATATAGACTAGCATGTAATTTCATGCCAATACATGAATGCATTTAAAATTTTTAAAAAATGATTATAAAAATATAAATAATTAGTCAAATTAACTTTTTTTTAAGCATGTAACACATGCATTCATGCATACATATAGATACATTTAAAATTAAACACAATTTTTATCATAAAATATAGATAATTAGTCAAATTATTTTTTTAAATTAAATGTAATTAGTCACATTTTAAAATTCTTACCTAAATTTAATACTACTTATGATCATTTTTTTTCTTCTAATTTTTAATAAGATAGTGTGATGATTTTTGTTATGTAATGATTTTTATTTCATTTATATTTTGAGAAACGTGTGGTAATTTTTGTTATGTGGTGATTTTTATTGAGTATATGTATTTTATTTTTTTATTTTATAGTTCATTAATATTAGATTCTTAGTATTTTGTACTCATTAACTCACTTGAAAAAAATATTAAAAAACTTATATAAGTAGACACATAGCACAAGTTTAAGTGGATAATTATGGTGTAATTCTCACATAAATTTAAACACATGGTGCAAAATTGGATTATAATTTCAAATTCTAATTCAATTTTCTCTAAACTTTACCTATTAATATATATATGTATATAGATGACTTATAAATTTCAATTTTTTTTAGTTATATGATTATGTTTTTTTATGGTTTATTGTATTGGACTCCTCGTTTTCTACACTAAATTAACTAATTTGGTACAAAAAATTAAAAATTTAGATTAGATGGGACACATAGCGTAAAATTAAACTCTAATTGAAATTCAATTTTTACACTAAATTAATTCACTTGGCACAAAATTATAAAATTTAGATTAGATAAGACACATGGCGTAAAATTAGACTCTAATTGAATTCCAATTTGAAATTTAATTAGATTTTCTTTCTCTTTTACCTATTATTATATATATAGACTAGTTGCTAATCCATGTGTTGTGCGTGATAATTTTTTAGGTAAAATACTATTTTAGGCCATAAACTTTGTAAAGAGTAAAAAAAAAAAAAAAAAAAACTGTTTTATCATATTTTCATAATCTTGTCATTATCATATATTTACTGGTTGATGATTTGCATAACATAGACATTAAACAAGAGGTAGAACTGTTCATTAGATTTTTTAAAGTTATGGTGTATAAAGATTATAATTTTAGACTTTAAATAAAACATAAAACTATTCATTAGTGTGGGGCCAGAGAACTTATGATCCGGCCCACGCTCTATTAGGGCCCAGGACCCGTGCCGAGGAAGGTATTTGCCGAGGACGAATAGGGAAATGCCGAATAGCCTGGGGGCACGATCGAGGATGACCCTGTCCTCGGCATTCCAAGACCGGGTCATCCTCGGTATTCCAAGACTTCAAAGGGAAGAGCAACATCTCGTTGAAGGCTGCCCCCAAAAAGCCCCTTGAAGAAGAGGCGAGTAGAATGGGACCCACGTGGGGGTGCGATGTGGAACTGGTTCAAAGTAAATACGTCCCTTCTGCATTAAATGCGTCCGCAAACGTTCTAACCATATTAATGAGAAAAGACGCCCGAACAGGGTGGCTTCGATCATCGCAACTAACAAAAAGCAAGGGGAGGCGGCCGATGGGACGGGTACTTAAGTAGGCACCTGCCTGATCAACAAGTGGAGGGCTAGGATCAACCAAGAAGAGCTATATAATGTGAAGGTTGATGCGCCAAAAAAGGGCTGGGAAAAAAGGCCAAGAACCAGAGCCTCCCGGATCGTTTCGAGGAGAAAGACTCCACGAAGCGAACATGGCTTACTTTTGTATGAACATCATGGTTATCCACCGACCAGTGACCAAACCCTAGCCTTTCAAACCAACGCTATATAAATGATATTGTTTGGGCCCTCTTTACGTCTGAGCCCAATATCATCTTGGGATCGTCATGAATTGAGTCCCTACAATTGGCGCCGTCTGTGGGAAGGGCTTGTGTGTTGGCACAAGCGGTGGGTTGAGACAGTCCCCCCATCATTTCCAACAACCGGTTGTAGTGTTCTAACATAAAGTTCCACTAGGGGCTACGCTCAAGCGTCGTGTGCGCGAATGGTTCTAGGGGCTTGGCCGAGGAGCTAATCCCCCTAAACCAATGTCCCACGCCATAGCCGAGGGGTTAATTCCCCCAACTACTTGAAAAAGCTAAGTTTTGGACAGAACTAAGGTATTGCATGGTCCTCGGACTCAAACCTATGGGGAAACCAACTACTTGAAAAAGCTAAGTTTTGGACAGAACCAAGGTATTGCATGGTCCTCAGACTTAAACCTATGGGGAAACCAACTATTTAAAAATCAAGTTTTGGACAGAACCAAGGTATTGCATGGTCCTCCGACTCAATCCTATGGGGAAACCAACTACTTGAAAAAGCTAAGTTTTGGACAGAATCAAGGTATTGCATGGTCCTCGAACTCAAACCTATGGGGAAACCAACTATTTGAAAAAGCTAAGTTTTGGACAGAACCAAGGTATTGCATGGTCCTCGAACTCAAACCTATGGGGAAACCAACTACTTGAAAAAGCTAAGTTTTGGACAGAACCAATGTATTGCATGGTCCTCGGACTCAAACCTATGGGGAAACCAACTACTTGAAAAAGCTAAGTTTTGGACAGAACCAATGTATTGCATGGTCCTCGGACTCAATCCTATGGGGAAACCAACTACTTAAAAATCAAGTTTTGGACAGAACCAAGGTATTGCATGGTCCTCGGACTCAATCCTATGGGGAAACCAATTACTTAAAAATCAGGTTTTGGACAGAACCAAGGTATTGCATGGTCCTCGGACTCAAACCTATAGGGAAACCAACTACTTAAAAATCAAGTTTTGGACAGAACCAATGTATTGCATGGTCTTCGGACTCAAACCTATGGGGAAACCAACCACTTAAAAATCAAGTTTTGGACAGAACCAAGGTATTGCATGGTCCTCGGACTCAAACCTATAGGGAAACCAACCACTTAAAAATCAAGTTTTGGACAGAACCAAGGTATTGCATGGTCCTCGGACTCAAACCTATGGGGAAACCAACTACTTAAAAATTAAGTTTTGGACAGAACCAAGGTATTGCATGGTCCTCGGACTCAAACCTATGGGGAAACCAACTACTTAAAGGAAATTTGGACACCAAGTTGGTCCTAACGACACATATGACATTTCGGGTGATGCCTATATCCCCACCGAAATAGGTTCGGACATGAGTTCAATACCCTATGGGTGCGGGTGAGCTAGCATTCCGAAACATGATCCTAAACATGTCATATGCACGACCATTCATACATGTTAACATAATTAGCTCAAAAATCATCAGCGATAGTAAGCATCGACGAGGGCAACTAACATGTAATCAAACGGAAAGAGGAAGAAAAGAATTTCATATGCGTGTTCAACAGGTTCAACTACGGGCAAACTACAAAGTTTTCAAAATAAAAGAAAAACTAGTTAATCATTGAACTAAAAATAAATACGGAGGCTGGCCGGGTTTTCTACTTCTTCGATTACGTGTCGGCCACATCTTGGGAAGGCGAAATAGGACCGGCTTCGATGCCCTGGAGGATAGTCACTTCTGGGGAAGGTTGAGCGGGATCGGTGTCGGTACTCTTGGGGACCTCGATAAGGGAATCGCTGCGGGGCCGGGCAAGGATGGCTGGCTCTTCGGCATCGTGGGATCCGAGCGCGCCGACCGTAGGCTCGGCATCTTCTTTGGGTACCTCGAGATCCATACTTTCGGGTGCTTCTTTCACATCATGGAGCTTTCCCCCTTTAAGCAACTCGCCAGGAGGGACACTGACTGTGCGACTTCCCGACCGAGTGACCTCTCCCTCGTGTTGATCGCTCACGGCCTCAGAGCTAATGGAGGTGGCCTCACGGATGGCAGTAGGGTAAAATATGTTCTCCGCTTTCCACAAATCGGATGAAGCATCCACCCCAGCTCGTTTTAAGGCCTCTTCCCAAACCTGGGAGCAGTATAGCCTGCACACTCTGGGAATTTGGGCTTTAAGGGAGGCTTGGGTTTCAACTACCCCCGCGTTGTAACCTTCATCCTCGGTCGTTTCCCTGGCAGCCTCGGCCTCGTTTTTGGCAAACTCGGCCTCCTGCTTGGCCCTCATGACTTCGTCCCGGGCATACTCTGCCATGCCTTTAGCATTCTCTACCAAGATCAGTCTTTTCTTTAAATCACCGATCTGCTCCTTGGCTATTTGCAACTGATCCTCGGCTTCGAGTAGACATTTTGTCTGTTCCTCGGCCTGTTTTTGAACACCATCTAAACCCGTCGAAGCACTATCCCTTTCTCAGATAGCCTCCTTTAAGGCGTCCTTAGCCTTTGCGAGGTCGTCCTCGGAAGCTTTAAAAGTCTGCAAGGCGTCTAGGCGTTTGGAGCGTTCATTCTCGGCGGCATTGCTCTGCTTGTTAACTTCCTCCTCCATTCTATATGTGGCCTGGAAAGCCTGTAAAGTGAGGTAAATACATTGTGAATGACAAACTGGGAGCAAGAGTTAATAAAGTTTTAGGTTTCAAGAGCCTCACCATTCCCAAGTACCTCTTCGTCTTGAGGAAAACCTCCCGCATCCTCATTTTCTTCAACTCATCCACGTCATTGGGAAGCGGCATAGTTCTCCATAATGCGTCGGCCACATAACCACCTTCGCCATCTCCAAGGTCCCTCATGGACGCGGTTTCCAGCAGTGGCCCCCCGTGGAGCATTGGGGCGAAAAAGCCGAGCGCTTGGCGAGGATTGGACTTCGATCCCCTTCCCCTTGCTTTGGGCGGATTGGGCTTCGGTTTCTTTACCCTTGCTTTGGTGCCCGATCTTTAATTGTTTCACACGCAGGGCTTCATCCCTCTCTTGAGGAGATTGAGACTTTCCCCCGTCCATGGGTTCCTTATCCTTGGGACTCATCTTTCTCTTTGGGTCTGTGGGCTTCGGCCGAGGAGGCAGAGTTGATCGAGGAGGAGCAGAAAGTTTGGGGCGGGGAGATTATGGCTGAGACTTAGTGGAGGATGACCTAGTCTGGATGGTCTAGGGGCGAGGTGGTGGAGATGGAGTGATGGACTGCGGTGTTCCCTGCGCACCCTTCCCCGGTTGACCCTCGAGGGGGTCGAATAAGCTGGTCGGGGGCTTTCTCTTAAGTCCCATCTCGGTTTGGGAAGATGTGCCTACTGATGACAATTTCGTCTCGGACAAGGCCGGGTCACCTATATCACCAGAAGGATCCTCGGATTGGTCGGCTAGGTCAAATACCCCAAATCCCTCCTCGGATTGATCTAACTCGCCTTCGTCCTTCGCTGCTTGGTGAGATGAGGAGAGGTCCACTAGTGGGATGCCCTCTAGGACAGATGATCCTTCGGAGATTAAAAATCCTGATTCGATCACAGTAATTTTTGGAAGCCGAGGACGGCTAGCGCTGATCACGTGCCTAGGGTCGGCAAATGACTTCTGAAGGGGAGCGTACCCTAAGATTTTGTGAGCAGCTCGGACTTGACCATCCTCGTCATTTACGAAAACTGCCGCTTGAAGAATAGTCTCCAAGTCCACCCGGTTAACTAGGTGAAAGTGTCGGTGAAAAGCGTGTGGATTTACAAGAAAAACACATGCGCATGGTTAGTAACCGAACCACATCAAATTAAAATGGCACAAAGGATCGGCACCCTTCCATTCTCTATACCCCACCTGGTTTTCCCTCTACCCTGGGGCACGGATCGCCATCATGCCATTCACCGGATACAATAAGGAAATTCTTGTTTAACCCCTTGTTGGAATCGGGGAGGCATTGAATTAGTCGAACCCTCTCGTCTCTCGTCTTCATATAGTAGGATTTCCCCTTTAAATTTTGGAGATTATAGCACCAATTCACGTCGTGGTGGGTCAATCTTAACCCCATCTTTTCGTTTAAGGCATCCACACAACCCAGAATCCTAAACATGTTGCCGATTACCAATGGGGGGGCTAATCGGAAGTGCCCGAGGTAACCCTTCGTTACCGGCCCCATAGGGATTCTCATACCCCCCTCTACGAAGGCGAGGGCAAGAATTACCACCTCGCCCGTTCTCCTCGAGAAGTGCCACTCCCCATCTTACAATGCCTCGGACTCACGTTGGAAGGAATCTTATAGTCAACGATGAACTTTTCCATCGCCTCCTCGGTATCAACCAATTTCCTCGGTCTCAATTTAACCATCTCTACGAGTTACTAAACAAACTCAACCAGTGATGGGAGAAGGAAGGGAACCAGAGAAAAATAAACCCGAAAAAGAAAAAGCACGAGTTAATGGAGGCGGGGAACTTACAGAAAATAGGAAAGGCGCCTCGGACAGGCTTTTTGTGTTGGAGATAGACTTGAGTTTGGACGAAAGTTCGATGAACCTGTGGTATATGCACTAGAACTCTTAAGTGCAAAACCGAAGAGACAAATCCGTTCCAAAAATCATTTATGCCTCCTATTGAGAGTAATCGCACAAATTTTCCCGCCCATAAAGGCAAGGAAATCCCCACCATTAGATCTCCATCACGCCGTAGAACGTGGGAAACACAGAGTCGCCCGCATTTAATGAGGCCACGTTTCACCTTCCAAAGTCTCCAGGAACGTGTCTCGGGCGGACGAAAAGTCTCGGGAATTGATAGGTGATAAGGATTGACAAGCATTGACAGATGTTCGATGTCATCAAAACCCTCATATCCGTCCGAGGAGCCGAATAGCAGGATTTTGAGGGGATATTATGGGGCTAGAGAACTTATGATCCGACCCACGCTCTACTAGAGCCCAGGGCCCGTGCCGAGGAAGGTATTTACAGAGGACGAATAGGGAAAGGCCAAATAGCCTCGGGGCACAGCCGAGGATGACCCTGTCCTCGGCATTCCAAGACTTCAAAGGGAAGAGCAACATCTCGTTGAAGGCTGCCCCCAAAAAGCCCCCCCAAGAAGAGGCGAGTAGAATGGGACCCACGTGGGGGTACAGTGTGGAACTGGTTCAAGGTAAATACGTCCCCTTCGCATTAAATGCACCCGTAAACGTTCTAACCATATTAATGAGAAAAGACGCCTGAACAAGGTGGCTTCATCCATCGCAACTAACAAAAAGCAAGGGGAGGCAATCGATGGGATGGGTACTTAAGTAGGCATCTGCACGATCAACAAGTGGAAGGCTAGGATCAACCAAGAAGAGCTATATAATGTGAAGGTTGATGCGCCAAAAAGGAGTTAGGAAAAAATGCCAAGAACCAGAGCCTCCCGGATCGTTTCAAGGAGAAAGACTCCACAAAGCGAACATGGCTTACTTTTGTATGAACACCATGGTTATCCACCGACCAGTGACCAAAGTCTAGTCTTTCAAACCCACGCTCTACAAATGATATTGTTTGGGCCCTCTTTACGTACGAGCCCAATATCATCTTGGGATCGTCACAAATTGAGTCCCTACAATTAGATTTTTTTAAGTCATGGTGTATGAAGATTATGATTATATATAAGGTTAAATGAAATATAAAAAAATGAGATTATAAAATTTTCCAACTTTATTTCTAATATAATTTTTGAATTATTGAAGAACATCTCATTTTTAGTTATGATAGAAAATATAATTTCTCTAGTTAGAGTTTGATTAATTTTAAGTTTAAACTTTGTATTATCAATCAATATCATATCATATACTGTATATAATAGCGTAAACTTTTTCCTGCAATTAAGGAGGTGTTGCCATGTAAGAAAAAAGTTCATCTAAAAAACTAACACGTATACAATTTAAAAGGTTTGAAAGACTGATCGTGAAATGGATTGAAAGCCCATTACATTGTATAAGAGAAAAAAAAAATACTTAAAAATCCAAAATACGGTTTAAAGAGACATACATTGTAGAAAGACAAGGAGAACCGAGAAAGAGAATGATGGAGAGAGATTCAGTCTGTCATAGATGGTGGAGAGAGAAAAATCTGAGAAGACGATCGGGCCTTTGCCACCATCGGACCACCGTACCCTCCACCAAGATAGTCTCTATTTTTTTGTACCGAAGGTCGACATACTCCTTTCCTTTTCAAATACTGTTTTTGTTGACGTTCCAATCCAAATAATTAAGTTGATAATGATGATAGTGATGTGGTTGCTCACTACGAAGGCAAATTTGGACAAATTACAAGATCTTTCAATTATTCTGTATAAAAATAAAATTATATCTTGAGAATATTGATAGCACGACAAGTTCATTTAGTCATTGATTAGTGCTTTAGGATTTTAAAGATTTTCAAAAGTACTTTTTTTTTTTTTTTTGGATAAGATTCATAAGTACTTTATTCAAATCAAATAATTACATGAGTTGCAATAAATTTCTTGCAAGTCTAGTAAGCAAATGATTTTATTCACCTTAAACCAATGGCTAACAATTATATGTGTTAGGGTTAAAAAAGAAATACTACTAATTGAGCAGCTTAGTTCTAATTGGGTCTCAAACAAGCTTGGAAGTTTCATTTTCATATGAGAATTGGAAATCTTGGGCTCTAAGATTTGATTCCCAACTTTGACACGGAAGACATCATTTCTCCTCATACTAGGCTGTAGTTGTGGCCCAAAGTGAGTGGAGTTGGTTTCTGTGGTATTGTGTTTTGTGGGTGAAAAATCTTCCTTCCATGCGGGGGTGGCTTAATGTATTTGGGGGCCTAAGGCGAAAACTGAAATTGGGACCTTTTATATATTTAAATATGATTTTTAAAATTTTAAATATTACTTAAATTCAATTATCTTGTTTTAGATGCAAAATTACTACTAATTAACATGAACCATGTAGATTTTTTTTTTTTTTTTTAAAAGTCTATTGACAAAAAATTTGACAAAACTTTTCACACCTGTTGACGTGACATATTGATAATTTGATAGTGGTAAGTAAAAAAATGATGATAATGGTGGATTTAGATAAAAACTAGTAAAAGTTTGTCAACTCAACTTGTGAAAAATGTTGTGAAATTTTTTTTTTTATATTGCTCTTTCTTTTTTTTTTTAAGTGCTACGTTCATAATATTTTCATAAAAAATCTTAGGTGTTAATTTGCTACTGGTTCTAATTTGAACTCATCATTGAAATTAATTTTTTATCAACAATAATACCTTGTAACAATCTATTTCTTAGGATTTATTTTAAAAGTGTTGTGAAAAATGTTGTAGAAGTAACATTTTTTTTGCTTGTTTTTCATTTGAAAAAAATATATTATTTTATTCATTGGCTAATATTTTGACTTAATTAATACTATTATAATATTTAAAAAAAAAAAAAAAAAAAAAAAAAAAAAACAAAAACCTATTGATTAAAATTTGGAGGCCTTTTTTCTACTTGGGCCTTAGGCGGCCGCATCAGTTGCTTTACATATAGAGCCGGCACGGCTTCCATGAGGTGCATTGGTTGGAATTACTAAGGCATTTGCAAATCCTCAATAGTTCGCTCTCTTAGGGCACTCATTAAGAGACAAACCTCAAAGTATTGTTTTTAAGTGAGACTAAGGCTGGTGAAGAAACGATGGAAAGGGTCATGAAAGCCATAGGTTTTGCGAAAAAGATTGTTTTAGGCGATCTTGCTTGAGAGCAGGGGGAATTTGAATGATGTGGAAAAATGACTTCAAAGTAGATGTAGCTGATTTTAATAATAATGTTTTCTGTCAAGATTAATGATGGTGCATGTCAACGGGCATTGATTGGGTTTTATGGTCTTCCCTACTCTACTAAAAGAAGAAAGGCTTGGGAGAACTTGGGAGCTATGCTATTAGTTATAGAGGAGCCTTGGGTTTGCCTAGGGGGATTTCAATCTAGTAATAGATGATCAAGAAAAAGATAGAGGTAGGAGAGCTAGTACTTGAAATAAAAATTTATTTTCTCAAGGAACTGAAGTTTGACACAGGGGCCAACGGTAGTCTTTCACATGGACTGATAAGAGATGGGGTAAAAGTTGCATTAGACAAAGGTTATAGACAAAGGCATTGGTGGGATAAGTTGAAGAGGCATTTTCCCAAAAGCTACTATTTACCAACTTGGTGCTGTTAACTCGGATCATTGTCCTTTGTTGTTAGATAATCCAAGTAATTTTTGTGCTCCAAGACCTTTCAGATTTGAAGCAATCTGGGTGAGGGATTTGAGAAGCTTTGAGGTGATAAATCGGGCTTGGTCTAGCGAATTCGAAGGATCGGATGCCTTTAAACTGTGCAGGAAACAAGAAGTAACCTGTGATGCATTAAAGAAGTGGAATACAGAGGTGTTTGGTTTTAGTAATATCAAAATTGCTAAGTTGACTGAGAAAATTAGAAAAATCCAAAGGAAAGAGACCAGAAACCGGAGATTGAAAGCTCGGTACAAAGATAAGTTGAATGAGTGGTTGCTTAAAGTCGCTTTAAGCAACCACTCATTTTGTAGTTACTCATTCAAAGTGTACGTGTGTACATGTGAATGTATCTTTTTGTAGTTACTCCGCCTCCTGGGTTTAGAGAGAGCTTAATTTTGTAGCACATTATCTTGCGAATTGTACATGTGATATTAACAGTGTGCTATAGGAGCTCCTTCCTCCCAAATTGAAGTTTGTGATACATGGAGGAAAGACCGTTTGTTTGTTTCTTCTGTTTAATAGAAGTTGGTTTTAGCAACAAAAAATTAATAAATAAAAGTGGGCCTCAAGAATCTTTGGCCACCGGTGTGATGCAGCCGTGTGAACAGAGCAGTTTTTTAAACACCCCTACATCACTTACCAAAATACAAAAAGACAAAAAGACAAAAAGACAAAAAAAGAAAAATAAAAAAAATAAACATAAACAAAAGTACAAGGAAAACCTCGTTTCTTATTTTTGCAAGGGATTGGCCGAGCTTATTGTTTTCATCTTCATTGGAAGGAGTCGAGGGACCTTGGATTCTCCGATGAGACAATGGTGGGGACATTGAGGTCCTTCGACGAGACAACCTTATACCACGACTCCTAGAACCTCCTCCATTATCCCGCAAAGATGACCTCGTACCATGACTCCTAGAACCTCCTCCATTATCCTGCAAAGATGACCTCGTACCACGACTCCCAGAACCTCCTTCATTATCCCGCCGTGAGGGGCCAGAACTATGCCCTTCGGGATGAGCAGCAAAAGTTTCCCCACCAACGTTACAAGGTGGTACTGCAATAGAGTCGATCTTAGGAACCGTGGTGTATGATCTCACAACACCTACACCAAAGTGAACACTGAGACAATCATCTCTAGATCAGTTCTTTTGAAAAATCGCCTGTAACCCCAAAAACATCCACCAAACAAAACTATTATACCACATTTGCCACTTGATTACATTAAATGAGAAATGGAGCAAAGGTATACAACTGAAAATGATTGCATGTAGGTCATAAGTATAACAGGATAGCATAAAAACATTATGCCCACAAGATGCATATAGTAGTCATTGAATCAAACATAGTTGTCACCTGAAAAGTTCATGGCAGGTATCATGCCTAATCAACAATATTTTGTTATCACAACACAATATATGGTGAACTAATTAGATGAGCCAAATATTACATCTTGCTTCTATTAATCTCTTCAATAGCTCAAAATGAAACCATACACAATAAATAAACATTAATGCCACTACATTTTCAAGGTATTCATCTATGAAATTATATATATCTAGCCAAAGAATTACATAAAAGAGAGTTCAAAACTCCTTACAAGTACTCAAAAAGAATTCATGAATTAGAAAAACACCATCTGTCTGGTTCCATCTAATTCTAATGCGATACAGAATAATAAGATTATTCTACCGATCTCAATTTAATCTCATGGCCATGTTTGTTGTAACATTGTTTGTTGCTAAGCTCTCTAGAAATTTATGAGTCTAACAATTGATGCTTGTTGCCTCATATTTTATACATCATTTGTACCTATCAAAAAATATATTTTATACATTATTTGGCTTTCTTATGTCATATAGGTAGGAGTCGGAAAAGAGTGCATGTAGCAGACCCCTACTAGTCGAGAAAGTTACTCATCCAGCAAGCTAACATTATATGGAATAAAGGCTTTATTGATTAAAGTAATACACACAAATTTTGAACAGTGTTTGCCAGGAAATTACATTTTACATAAACAAGAAGGGGTTCTCATATTAACAATCCTAGCTCAGCTCTAAAATTCAAGCCCAGAAAACCATTACCTATCAAATTCAACAAGCATACCACCACCCACTTGTACATATCAACCTCTTTCAAAACTTCCAGTTCCACAACAACAACAACAAAAAACAAAAACAAAAACAAACAAACAAAAAAAAAAAAAAAAAAAAAAAAAGTGCCACTTACTATTACTTCAAAAATTCCTAATCTTGCCATTGGTTTCGGTCCACAATTCATGCAATTGCTCTTATATACCAAATCAAATTATTATTAACCATAACAATAAAAACGGTAACATTGTGCATAATTGTGTTTTGTACAGGGCTAGCATCATATAAACAATTACGCCCTGTGTCTTATACTAAATGAAACTTTGTAAATGGTATGCGTTTAATTTAAAAAAATAATCATGATAATTTTTCATGAGCCATTAAGTCATTCAAAATGAAGTAACAGATGCAAGCATGACCGCATGGGGGTACTATTTTGAAACAAACATCATCCAACAAAGAACCCTTTTAGAGAGAAATTACATACCGTACCCTAGGTGCAGTCATACAGCACATTAGGTTCCCCAATTGAATAGCATTGTCCACTAAAGCACAAACAATTCTATCTTTTGATTCTTTTTCCATGAACATATAATTCAAAATAATCATATGTTTGAATTTAATTAAGGGAAAAGAAATAAAAAATAATAATTAATACTTTGACAGCTTTTTCAATTTATCTTTTCCAATGACCATATAATTTCAAAATAATCATGTGTTTGAATTTCTTAAGGGAAAAGTTAGTGAACCATTTTAATAAAGTTTTAATGAGAAAAGAAAAAAAAAAGTAGTTAATTTTTCCACAGCTTTTTCAATTTCCCCGTTAACATGACCCATTTCAAAAAATTGTTATGTTTATTGGGTCATGTTCTTGGTAACACTCATTAACAAGAGCCTTACAGGATTTAATTCATCAACAACTAAGAATGAACTTAGCAAAGAAACTACATTCATGATAATTAACATTAACACACTTCGCAAAAATAAATAAATAACCCACTACATAAACATAACAAACACTATCATAATCATAACAATTCTAATCAAGAACAACAACAAAAAAAGAAAAAGGAAAAAAAAAGACCCAAATTTAAAAAGAATAATCGATTACCACATGTTACCGTGATTTATGAACGTGTAAGGCCCACTATTCGGCGGCCACTCTTTCCCACTCTGATCCAAAAGCTCAGGGATAACACCCTCTTCGTTCTGCATCTTTTAGCTTTTCTTTTTTGAGTGTCAAACACTAAATAATTAATTATCTGAAGATTCTGAACCAACAAAGAAGAAAATTTGATACATGAATCAAAAATCGCACAAAAATTCGACTAACACGGAAAAAATGGAATTTATATTCAATCCAAAAAGTCATACTTTTCTTTTTTCAGCTTTTCCAAGCAAACAAACATAACTTTTCTTTACAGAGCATAGAACAATCGAATAATCAAACAAAACCTTAATTTTCTCTCAGATCTAATTTTCACAGAGAGAGAGAGAGAGAGAGAGAGAGAGAGTACCAGCGGAGGCGAAGAAGAGAGCTTGAGAGCAGGGAGGCTAGGCGGTGTTTAGTCCATCCACTCCAACGCAGATTTCAATTTTTAAACAAGATTACGTGTATTTCCAAAACTTTCTCACTCACACTAATTTTCACACATATTTTCAAATAATAAAACACATCTACTAACGTCCAGCTAGGGTTTCCAAAAGCACCGGCGAAAAAACAAAGTAAAACTCGAATTTTATATTTATATACTGTAAAACTGGGCCTACGATTTAACAATATGAAAAGCTACATAGAAAACCCAAAAAGTGTCTCCTTTTTTGAAAAATTGGAGAATTGAAGCCCATTTGAGTTTCCATTAAAATTCGTATATGGGCTTTTTCTTCTATCCAAGACAATAACCCATAAAAAAATTAGTTCAAATGGAAATGAAAGTAGATGTCAATTAAGCCCATTCTATTAGCTTAATTGTACACCAACCTCTATGTGAAAAAAATAAGAATGGCAACGACACAGGACGGGGTTAGATTAGGGATGTTCTATTCTTGTCATGTTCTTTCTTTGAGGCAAGTAAAACCCACACGGAACAAGACCAGTTTTGGACGGTTTAGGGGTTTATGGTCAAATTTAGCACAAATGGTTTTTTGTTTTAATCATAATAATGTAAGAAGTTATAAGAACTTGTTCATATTTAATCTCTATTTAAATAGTATATAATATATGTAGTTTTTTTAATAAGAAAAATACATATTTACCCTCTATTTATTTAAATAGTATAAAATAAATATCGTGTTTTTAATAAGATAATTTAAAATTCAACTATATAAATCCAAATAAAATTTTTGAGGGTGACATTTGCGTTTTCATCCGTGGCGGTTTTAGGAATATTTTCTAGGGAGGGTTAATAAAAAAACATAAACCATACAAAATTTAAAATAAACAAGAACTTGAATATTGTGACATCATTAAAAAAATAAAAATAAAAACTCAAATACATAAAGTTTTACAATTGGCTTCTACGAGGTTTCATATTTTGAAATTATTGCATGATATCCTCATTATCAATTCTAAGAGCTACATCTGTACATAGGCAAGCAATCATTCATCCATTAATCTCCCATTTGATAGATTTATTTCATATTTTTTAATATCTAAATGAGTTTTTTCTAAGGTTTAAGATTAACAAATTTCTACTTTTTGTTGTTGGGTTGTTTATTTTATTTTTCCAGATTTTAGATCAAATTGGTTCTTTATTAAACTTTTTTTTGTTTTTTGTGTTTAAGAATGCTAAGATATTGTTAAGACGATAATATTTGAGCTTATTTATATTGAGCTTTAAAAAATCTAGGGTTAGGGTGTTCAAATTTTTATTTTAGGGCGGTCAAAAAAAGAAAAAGAAAAATTATACACTCCTAGTGTCGCCCTTGGTTTTCAAGGCCAAAACTTTAAATTTTGGTAAAAATACAATATTGATTCCTAAAATTTACCTGCTAAGGCCTAAGCACTTTTGGTCCTTTAAGTTTCAAGTGAGCAATATTAGTCCCCAAAGTTTTTTTTTTTTTTTTTTTCAAAGAGTACTATTAGTCTTTATGTCAACTTTCATTAGTTTTTTGGCTATGTGTCTAATGGAATAATAATGCATCATTTGTTCAATGATGGCAAGTGTTTTATTATGAACAAATTGCATGTGAGCAAACCTCATCACCCTCTCCATTGCAAGCTCTCTCACATCCACAACCTCAAGTCTACCATTGTTTCTAGTACCACCATTGGCTCTAGGGCTCCGGCCATACTTCACCTGCCTCCTCTTCGACTCCGCTCCCCAACCCCTCCTCTTCGCTAACATAGGCAGCGACCTCAAAGGAATAACTTAGCCTCCATAAAAATGAAAATAAAAAAGGCAACAAATTTTCCAAATGGGTAAACCCAAATTCCAATATCAAATCCATATTTGACAAAGATTGGTCCAATATTTAAGTTTGAATTACAAATCCCAAAAGAAATGTGATCTCAGATAGGCGAGTTTGACTTTGAATCTTTAATATGGGTTTGGTGTGTGGGATTTTCGAGTTTGTTGGGCACAAGGCATTTTCGATAGGGGTTGGTTTCTATATGTGGCTTTGTTGTTTAAGGACTAAGGTCTATATTGTAGCTTTGTTGTTAAGGACTATGGTCCGTTGATTGGATCGGGTTACATCTTATTTATGGAAATTGTTGCTTTTTATGAAGGTTGAGTTTTATTAGGTTGTTGCTAGTTTTGACCATGAGGAGGAGGGAGATGAAGTATTGCTCGAAGCTAATGGAGGAACCATAGACAATGGCGGACTCAAGGCGTTGGGAGTCAGAGGAGAATACTTCTTCTTCAAATCTAGAGTGTGGTGAGGTTTGTTTACGTGTAATTTTTTTGGGCCAAAATGCAAAATACACCTCTAGGTTTCATTTTTTATCGATTCATCTTTTAAATTTAAGTTTTGTCATTTCAGTCCTTTAAGTTTCAAGTATAGTCAATTTAGTCTTCCATTAGTTTTCTGTTAGATATTCTTGTCTACTTACCGAAACAACACTATTTTCGATTAAACAAAAATAATAATAAAGGACTCAAGGGAACAATGTCATTCCCCTAGCCCTTAGATATCAAAAATTGCCCCCCCCCCCCATACCCTAAAACCCCAATTAATTGAGAAATTTGAGAGATTGAGGGAGAAAGAAAGAGGGGGAAAGAGAGAGATTGAGAGATCGAGAAGGGGAAAGAGATAGAAGGAGAGACCAAGAAGGGGAAAGAGAGAGACCGAGAGATCAAAAAAGTGAGAGATCGAGAAGAAGGAGAGACCGAGAGAGAAAGAGAGATCGGGAGAAGGGAAAGAGAGACCGAAAGGGAGAAGAGAGATTTTGCGACAGCTCCGCTTTGTCGAGCTAAGGTCTACTCGGTGGCTCCACTTTGCCACTTTAGGAGGCAGCTCCGACCAATATGGATTTAGGTAAGTTCTAAAAACCCAAAATTTTTGCTTTTAGTCCTCAAGTTTTTTGGGCTAAAATGAAAAACACACCCTAGCTTTCATCTTTTGTCATTTCAGTCTTCTAAATTTAAGTTTTATCATTTCAATTCTCTAAGTTTTAAGTATAGTCAATTTAGTTTTCTATTAGGTAATGCCATCTACTTACCAAATCAACGCTGTTTTGGATTTTTTTTTTTTTTTTTAAAGGACTCAAGGGAACGGCATTGTTCCCCTAGGCCCTGAATATCAAAAATTGCCCCAGTTCAAAGGGTGGAAGAGTTTCTTTGATCAAAGATTGAACCAAACTTGATCCACCATATATCCAAACTAATGATACCTTAAGTGTAGGGTCGGCCCAACAAAATTTGGAGCTTAAGTCGAAAATTTTATATGAGGCATTTTTATATGTAAACATTGATTAAATAAAATTATATAATACTAATTAAATTAAGACTAATTTGGTGTAAATATAGAAACCGATGATTAATACTAACTAAACTAAGGTTAATTTCATATAGAAGATTGAATATCATAGTTGAACCATAAATTTGAACAAAATGAACTAAAAAAAAAAATTATTTTTTAAAAAATAAACTTACTTTAACTAGGATATCCGACTATGCATAGTTAAGTATAGTTGTAATCTAAATTTTAATTTTATATATTCTTTTTAAGAGAAAGAGATAGATAGATATTATTTGGTGTGTGGCTTAGTAGGAGATTAGTTTACAAAAATTAAGGTCTCAAACTATTAGAGGATATTAGTCATCATTGATGATTTATCACATTTGTAGCATTTTTTTTGAAACATTTTAGGGTTTCAGTTGGTTTAAATTTTTATTTGTCTCCTATTTTGGAAGCCTTGTTAGAAATGAAAAAGAAAAATACTAAAGATACTACAAAATGTTCACAATATAATGTGATAACAACTGTAATTAATGAATTTCAACAACTTAATTTATTTATGTTTGAATTACATTTTTATGTGGTTGTTGACATGTCGATTAAACCTACAGTAAAATTTGTGATATCTTTAGCATTACTCTTAAAAAAAAAGTACCAAATATTAAAAAAAAATTATATTTTTATAAAATTTTGGGTCTTTTACAGTGGGAGATGAGGCCTTTTTTTAGTAGGGAATTTTTTTTTTTTTTTTTTTGTGTGGGGTCTTGGGCCGGCCTTGCCCAAGTGAAGCTGCGAGTTTGACATGTGTCATTGCTACAACAAGGGAAACTTGCCCATATCTCATCCCATAATTGGTCTTCTTCAATTTCTCTACTTTATCTTTAGGCAACCCACTACTGGCAATATCTCGAATATAAAGAATTAGAATAGAGACAATTTCTTCTGTCATGAACATAACATCTCTAATAGACCGATGCACACTCTTAAGTAGAGAATTCCAGAGGCAACCGGAGAGATCCCACCTGAGAGATTGGACATGAGTTGTTGAAGGCAATTAAGACTTCAAGGATTGCAGTTGTTGTGTTCTCCAAAAATTATGCTACTTCGGACTGGTGCCTTGATGAGCTGGTGAATATCATGGAATGCAAAAGGCTTTTAAATCAAAGGGTGCTGCCTATTTTCTATGATGTTTCTCAATCCAAGGTGCTAGAACATAAGTGTACTTTTGCAAAGGTGCTCCTAAATGGGCCTATAGACAAGATGAACAATTGGATAGATGCAATGATAGAGGCCGCAAACTTGGCATGCTTGCATTTTGAAGCATATCAGTAATATTATATTACATAAGCTCTTGTTTATGCATATATAATATATATTTTAATTGAATTTCATATTAGATGACTAGTTTTGTATAATTTAATGTGCGTAATACATAATTAACGTTTATCAGTCTCTGTTTTTCCAATTACCAAATTGTCAAAAGGACATCACAAGAAGTGTTTCTCTCTAGACTGGGTGCTAGCAGCACCAAACCCTAGACTTTTGTAGAACTTACATTCCCCTTAGTGTGTAGGAATTGTTAGTAGGAGAAGGAAAAGCTCTTTTTATTTTAAAGAGAAGTGTGTAAAATTGATCAAGCCATGAAAGCAAAATGCAAGGTGCATTTTTTGCAATTCATAAGACCCAACATCATTCCATGTAACATTCCAGATTCCACAATATATAGTTAAAAACTAAAAATAATTTTTCTTTTTGACTTAGGCAAAGTTTTTTTTTTTTTTTTTTCTTCTTTAAAAACTCAAACTAGTTGAGCTAACTCATGGAGTACCTTGGAAGGGGATATATTTGGCACCAATGTTTTGGGTTGTTGATGTTCCAATCCAAACAAGTCGATAATGATGATAGTGATGTGGTCACTCACACCGAAGGCAAATTTGGACAAATTACAAGATCTTTCAATTATTCTATGTAAAAATAAAATTATATCTTGAGAATATTGATAGCACGACAAGTTCTTTTAGTCATAAATGAGTGCTTTTGAATTTTGAAGATTTTCAGAAGCACTTTTTTTTTTTAAATAAGATTCGTAAGTAATTTATTCAAATCAAATAATTACATGAGTTGCAATAAATTTCTTGCAAGTCTAGTAAGCAAATGATTTCATTCAACTTAAACCAATGGGAAACAATTATGTGTTAGGGTTAAAGAAATACTTCTCATTGAGCAGCTCAATTCTAATTGGGTCTCAAACAAGCTCAAAAGTTTCATTTTCATATGAGGATTGGAAATCTTGGGCTCTAAGATTTGATTCCTAACTTTGACATGGAAGACATCATTTCTCCTCATACTTGGCTATAGTTGTGGCCCAAAGTGAGTGAAGTTGGTTTTTGTGGTACTGTGTTTTGTGGGTGAATACATTCCTTTCCATGAGGTGCATTGGTTTGAATTGCTAAGGCATTTGCAAAGCCTCAATAGTTCACTCCCTAAGAGTAACCACATCGGTGGTTGCATAATCTTGCAAAATATAAAAAGAGGTCATTTTACACATTTTGATAATAATAATTTTTTTTAAAAAAAACCCACATCAATTGATGTAAAATTGTGAATAAATGCACAAGTACTACAGTACCGCCAACTATAGCCACACCTCATAGTTACTGTAACTCTTCTATACATTATTTTAATATTATTTCTCTCTTCCCCTTACTCTCTCTCTCTCTCTCTCTCTTCAACTCAATCACCACAACTCAGCACCAGCGCCAATCCCCAAATGACAACCACACAAACCCAACACCACCACCCACATCACCACAACTTAGCACCGCCAAACACCACTACCGCAACCCAGCACCGCCAACCATAATCAACCCAAACCCGAAGAAAAACTCATCCCAAACCCAAACCAAAATCTTTAAAAACTAAATCCAACCCAACGGAAAACCCATATGAAAAATCAAAAAGAGACCCACATGAAAAACCCACAAGAAAACCCGTTGGATTTGCCGCCGATCTGTTGCTTTGCCGATCTCTCGCCGCTAGGTTCTTTGTCGCGATCGCCGCCAATCTGGTTTTGAGATTTAAGTGAGGAAGAGAGTTTAGGGAGAATGAGAGGTAGAGAACAAATGAAAGAGAGAGAGAGACACGGTTGGGACTGTGGGGTGGAAGAAAATATTAGTAGAAGAGATATTTATTAATAAAATAATTAAAAATATATTATTTAAATAAGTTAGTGTATAATAAATATTCTTATGTGGGTGTTTTGTAAAAATAATCTTGTAAAAGTAGTCTTGTAAAAAAGAAAAAGTAGGTTGTTAGTGTAAAATAGACAGAAAAATTTAGCCGGATTGATGCAATTGCTCTTAGAGCAACCACGCCCGCCTTTGTAAAACTTTACAAAATAGAAAAAGTAACAAATTTTACACATTTCGCTCCAAAAATCTTTTACATTAGTCAAATCAAAGTTGTCTAAATATCCAAAGTTGCTACAATAACCGTGTATATTTACACGGTTACTATTTATTTGCATTTTATATTTTATTCTCTCTCTCTCTCTCTTTTATTCTCTCTCTCTCTCTCTCTCTCTCTCTCTCTCTCTCTCTCTCTCTCTCTCTCTCTCTCTCTCTCTCTCTCTCCCAAATCTGAACACTTTTATTTATATCTTGGTGTGTGTTAAA
Organism: Quercus dentata; assembly: GCA_028216015.1. Lineage (NCBI taxonomy): Eukaryota > Viridiplantae > Streptophyta > Magnoliopsida > Fagales > Fagaceae > Quercus > Quercus dentata. The sequence continues at coordinate 69,330,639 of CP116452.1, read as the reverse complement.
GTTGGTGGGCCATGGGTTGGTGTGAAAAAATTAAAAAAAAATGTGAGAAAAATATTATTTAAATAAAAGAGCGTGTAGAATAGATAAACTTATGTGAATGTTTAATAAAAGTAGGCGTGTAAAATAGAAAAAGTATGTGTTTTTTTTGCAAAATATACAAAAAATTTATATCTACTGTTGCGGATGCTCTTAGGGCACTCGTTAAGAGACAAACCTCCAAGTATTGTTTTTAAGTGAGACTAAGGCTGGTGAAGAAACGATGGAAAGGGTCATGAAAGCCATAGGTTTTGCGAAAAAGATTGTTTTAGGCAAAGTGCTTATAGATCAGGGGAAATTTGAATGATGTGGAAAAATGACTTCAAAGTAGATGTAGCTGATTTTAATAAAAATGTTGTGGCTGTCAAGATTAATGGTGGTGCATGTCAACGGGCATTAATTGGGTTTTATGGTCTTCCTTACTCTACTAAAAGAAGAAAGGCGTAGGAGAACTTGGGAGCTATGTTATTAGTTATAGAGGAGCTTTTTGTTTGTCTAAGGGATTTCAATCTAGTATTAGATGATCAAGAAAAAGATAGAGGTAGGAGAGCTAGAGCTTCAGCGCCAAATTTATTTTCTCAAGGAACTGGTGTTTGACACAGGGGCCAACGGTAGTCTTTCACATGGACTGATAAGAGATGGGGTAAAAGTTGCATTAGACAAAGGTTATAGACAGATGCATTGATGGCATAAGTTGAATAGGCATTTTCCCAAAAGCTACTATTTACAAGTCCAAATCTTCTGTCCCATTTTGTCTGTTTCACTCTATATTCCACCAATAAACACACGTCACGTGCCCACCTATTTAATTAAATTTGACTTTTCTTATTTTAATTATCTAAAATAAAATAACACCTTACACTCGCCATCACCACCCACCATCCACCTTCGCTGGCACCATCCTCCAACCCTCGGCCGCCGTTAGCCTCTTTGTCGACCTCCAGCGTCGTCAACATCGCCGGCCACGACCAACCCACCTATTAAATTAAATCCAACCCCATCCCCACTGTTGCTTTCAAACCGACCAACTAGAAACCCATGTTTCAAACCCAAGCCAATATCATCAAATCCTAATAACCAAACTCCAAAGAGAAACTAAATCATTGAATCAACCAAAGACAACAAAACAAATCAAAGAGAACTAACACAAAATGGGTTCAAGAATAGTATAAAAATCAGGAAATAAATGAGAATGAAAATGAAAATTAAAGAGCAAAAAGAGAAAAGTAGTCCAAGAGACTAGGAAGAGAAAAAAAAAATGAGAATGAGGAATGGGTTTGAAACATGGGTTTTAGCTATGGTGATGAAACATGGGTTGGAAACATGGGTTTCAAATATGGCGGTTGGTGGGTTTGAGATTGGCGATGCGGACCGGAGATGATGTTTGGCGGTGACCAGAGATGTTGGTGGTGCTGCCGACTAATACCGATGAAGGTTGATGGTGATGGTGGTGGGTTGAAGGTGATGACACCGACTTGGGTTTGAACTTTGAAACATGGGTTTCACCTGGTTGATGGGTTTGAAAGGAACAGTGGGGATGGGGTTGGATTTAATTAAATAGGTGGGTTGGCCGTGGCCAGCGATGCCGACGATGTCGGAGGTGGCGATGAGGGTCGATGGTGGCCGGAGGACGGTGTCGGCGAAGGTTGATGGTGGATGGTGATGGCCGGTGTGAGGTGTTATTTTATTTTAGATAACTAGTATTATGCCCGTGCAATGCATGACTTAATAAAAAAATATTTTGATCATATAATTAAATTTAATAACAAATAAAATGAAAAAAGAATTAATTTAAAATTTAAGATTAAAAAATAAATTGTACTTGTACACTTAAAAGAAATTTAATTTTTATTTCTTATTTTGATATTTAAATCATTTGTTTTAGTGCTGATTTCATTCAAATGATTATAAGTTATATCAACCCTAAACCAGCATATGTATCCATATGAAACATTCTAAATTAATAATAAATAAAAATATAATACTCTAACTTAATGTAACATTCCAACTTACTAATAAATAAATATAACACCCTAACTTAAAGTAATATTTGTAATTGTATTGTGTTTTAGCCTTTAAGAACACTGTGGGGCCAAGGAACTTAGCAACCCCGGCCCACTTTGTACTAGGCCCAAGGCCCACGTCGAGGAGGGAAAAATGCCCGAGGACGTATGAAGAAAGCCCAAACGTCCTAGAGACGATGCCGAGGACGATCTTGTCCTCGGCACTCTAGACCCCAGGAGGAAAGGACGGCATGCCATCAAAGGCATCTTCCCGCAGCGCCCCCAGAAGAAAGGACGAGTACGATGGACACACACGGGGGTATGGTGTAAGAGCAATTCAAAGAGAAGCTGTTACCCAACTAATGTTTTGGCCGCATTAAAGAAGAAAGGACCCCTGAACAGTGCGGCCTTCGTTGCCGCAACTCACAGAGGGTTTGGAAAAGTGGGCGATGGGACGAGCACTCGAGTGATGACCTGCATGATAAACAAGTAGAGGGTCAAGATCAACTGAAAAGAAGTATATAATGTGAGAGACCTTCCAAGAATGAGGGATCACGCAAAAAGAGTAGGAAGAGAGAAAAGGGAGAAAGCGGTGTCAATCTACATGGTCTTGAAAACCACTGTAACCTAGTACTGAGAGTAGAAGAAGAAGAACACTAAGTTCCTCGAACGAAATGCCCGAGGACAAAATTTCATACTTTAATCCATTTCCTTATTGCCAAATGCATCTAACTGTGTCCGGTGATTGTGGTTCAGATTAGGACTTAGTTCTTAAACCCATTCTCTAAAAATTTATCGTATTGGGTCGATTAGGCTTGAGACCTTTCATCCAGTAAAAGGAGCGCTCAAACCCACCCCCTACAAACACATATATTATTTTTTTATCAAAAAAAAAAAAAAAAAAACACAGATATTAATATTACACATGAAAAAATAATGAATTCAATAATTGAAGTGGTTGAAAACAAAATTAAGCCAAAACCTCAATTCATTAATGAAAAAATATCCAAATTTTTGAGCTTTTAAAAAAAAAAAAAAAAAAAACCAGAGTTAAGTAAAGATAGACTTACATAGAAATTTGGACGGACAGATTCTCTTGTATCAAATTTCATGTTTGACAGCAAATTTTGCTTTTAATTAAAGAATATAGATTAAATGGAACAAAGCACCAAACAAAGGCCATAAAAAATTAAATCCATTAAAAAATATTGATGTCAACAACAAATAATCATGTAATAAGAAATTAAAAAAAACAAATATATTGCTTGTTATATTGACTTCTAAAAAACACTAAAAAGTGTGATCAAACATAGAATTTTAGCCTATCTATAAAACTTTTTGATAAAAATCATATTATATATAATAAAAAGGTAACAAATACACAAAATCTATTCAATTTGATGAAAGAAAAAAAAAATTACCTGCAAGGTTGTAGGTAGGGCAAAGAGGAGAAACATATCACTTTTCTCTTATGAAAGCTACAACATCAAAAATAAGTACTCATGAAAAGCATTACCACACCAACATTGTTAAAGCAAAAACAAAAAAAAACAAAACAAAAAACAAAAAGTAAAGAGAAAAACACAGCTAAGCAAAATAATACTGTGAAATAATGTAGATTCTAATAAAATAAGGAGGTAACTTCAAATTAAACTCACTTAATCAAAATAAACATATTAGTATTACATAGATGATTTATTAAACTCACGGGTATAAACACTTAATCAAATGCAATATATATCTTAAGTATAAATCTTTGTTTTTATAGGGAGGTAACTTCTTAATCCGATAAAGTTTGAATTTAGATGATTTATACTTAAACTAAATCAATCTCCTTCGATCATTTTTATTGGATAAATATGGATAGAATTTCATATTAGTATAAAGAAAGAAAAGTACTAATAAGGATAGACGTTTTTATTTTAATGAATTAAAGTACAAAACTACAAAGGAATGGTAATTTAAATAAAATTGATAAACATTCAATGATTGATTAAGATTTCGTGTACAACCTAAATATTGATTAAGGATTAGAGTTTAAGTTGATAATAATAACTAAACTTCTATTTTATCCAAAATATTGCAATTTTTAAAATCTAGACAAAACTCTTCAATTTTTTTACGTGTAGTAAAAAATTATGGAAGTGTGAAGCTAAATTTTTTTTTTTAAAAAAATAGAAAATTATAGGAGAAGAAGATAAGAACAAAAAATATATATATCTATTTTTTTTAAATCTAAAAACAAATCTTGCAATTTAAGAAGATAAGAACAAAAAAAAAAATATATATATATATATATATCTCTATAAAATTTTATGAAAGTGTGAAGCTTAAGAATTTTTTTTTTTTCTTAATGGATGAGAAGAAGTTAAGTTGATATTAAATTATTGAGTTTTTGTGTCTATCAAACTTTATCTAAAGAAGTGATTTTAAATTAAAAATTTTATCAACTTAGAAATTATAGAAGAAAAAGAAAAGAGCATAAATTTCTGCAATTTGGTGAAGTCATGTGGTGCAGCCACACGTTTAAGCCCAACTTTTATTAAAAATTTAATAAAATTTCTGCAATTTGGTGAAACCACGTGGCGCAACCACAACGTCTAAGCCCAACTTTTATTATATATAATATGATTAAAATAAGAAAAGTCAAATTTAATTAAATAAGCGGACATGTGGCGTGTGTTTTTTGGTGGAGTATAGAATGGAACAGACAAAATGGAACAAAAGATTTGGACTCACTATTTACCACCTTGGTGCTGTTAACTCGGATCATTGTCCTTTGTTGTTAGATAATCCAAGTAATTTTTGTGCTCCAAGACCTTTCAGATTTGAAGCAACCTGTGTGAGGAATTTGAGAAGCTTTGAGGTGATAAATCAAGCTTGGTCTAGCGAATTCAAAGGATCAGATGCCTTTAAACTGCGTGCAGAAAACAAGAAGTAACTTTGTGATGCATTAAAGAAGTGGAATACGAGGTGTTTGGTTTTAGCAATATCAAAATTGCTAGGTTGACTGAGAAAATTAGAAAAATCCAAATAAAAGAGACCAAAACCGGGAGATTGAAAGCTCGGTACAAAGATGAGTTGAATGAGTGGTTGCTTAAAGATTTAAGCAACCACTCATTTTGTAGTTACTCATTCAAAGTGTACGTGTGTACATGTGAATGTATCTTTTTGTAGTTACTCTTTCTCCTGGGTTTAAGCAACCACTCATTTTGTAGTTACTCATTCAAAGTGTACGTGTGTACATGTGAATGTATCTTTTTGTAGTTACTCTTTCTCCTGGGTTAAGAGAGCTTAATTTTGTAGACCATTATCTTGCGAAGTGTACATGTGATATTAACAGTGTACTATGCCATATGAACTCCTTCCTGCCTGCTGAAGTTTGTGATGCTTGGAGGAAAGACTCTTTGTTTGTTTCCTCTGTTTAATAGAAGTCGGTTTTAGCAACAAAAAATAAATAAATAAAACTGGGCCTCAAGAATCTTTGGCAGCCGGTGTGATGCAGGTGTGTGATCGGAGCAGTTTTTTAAACACCCCTACATCACTTACCAAAAAACAAAAAAACAAAAAGACAAAAAAAGAAAAAAAGAAAAAGAAAAAACATAAACAAAAACGTGAACAAAAATACAAGGAAAAGCAAGTTTCTTTGTTTTGCAAGGAATTGGCCGAGCTGATTGTTTTCATCTTCATTGGAAGGAGTCGAAGGACCTCGGGTTCTCGGATGAGACAACCTTGTACCACGACTCCCAGAACCACCTCCATTATCCCGCCAAGATGACCTCATACCATGAATCCCAGAACCTCCTTCATTATCCTGCTGTGAGGGACCCGAACTACACGCTTCAGAATGAGCAGCAAAAGTTTCCCCATCAACTTCAAAATTCACATCTGTTCCCTTTCCAGTTTCAAATAGCTGCTCCAAATTCTGACCAACGTTAGAAGGTGGTACTGCAATAGAGTAGATCTTAGGACCCTTGGTGTATGATCTCACAACACCTACACTACAGTGAACCTTGAGACAATCATCTTTGAGGTAGTCAGATGTCTCTAGATCAGATCTTTTGAAAAACCGCCTGTAACCCCTACAACATCCAACAAACAAAACTATTATACCACATTTGCCACTTGATTACATTACGCCCACAAGATGCATATAGTAGTCATTGAATCAAACATGGTTGTCACCTGAAAAGTCCATGGCAGGTATCACGCCTAATCAACAAGATTTTGTTATCACAACACAATATATGGTGAACTAATTAGATGAGCCAAATATTAAATCTTGCTTCTATTAATCTCTTCAATAGCTCAAAATGAAACCATACACAATAAATAAACATTAACGCCACTACATTTTCAAGGTATTCATCTATGAAATTATATATATCTAGCTAAATAAGAGAGTTCAAAACTCCTTACAAATACTCAAAAAGAGTTCATGAATTAGAAAAACACCATCTGTCTGGTTCCATCTAATTCTAATGCGATATGGAATAATAAGATTATTCTACTGATCTCAGTTTAATCTCATGGATATGTTTGTTGTAACATTGTTTGTTGCTAAGCTCTCTAGAAATTTATGAGTCTAACAATAGATGCTTGTTGCCTCATATTTTATTATTTGTACCTATCAAAAAATATATTTTATACATTATTTGGCTTTCTAATGTCATATAGCCAGGAGGCGGAAAAGAGTTCATGTGGCAGACTCCTACTAGCCAAGAGAGTTACTCATCCAGCAAGCTAACATTATATGGAATAAAGGCTTTATTGATTAAAGTAATACACACAAATTTTGAACAGTGTTTGCCAGGAAATTACGTCTTTACATAAACAAGAAGGGGTTCTCATATTAACAATCCCAGCTCAGCTCTAAAATTCAAGCCCAGAAAACCATTACCTATCAAATTCAACAAGCATACCACCACCCACTTGTACATATCACCCTCTTTCAAAACTTCCAGTCCCACAACAACCAAAAAGAAAAAAAAAAGTGCCACTTACAATTACTTCAAAAATTCCTAATCTTGCCATTGGTTTCTGTCCACAATTCATGCAATTGCTCTTATACTGAATCAAATTATTATTAACTATAACAATAAAAATGGTAACATTGTGCGTAATTGTGTTTTGTACAGGGCTAGCATCATATAAGCAATTACTCCCTGTGTCTTATACTAAATGAAACTTTGTAAATGGTACGCGATTAATTTATAAAAATAAACATGATAATTTTTCATGAGTCATTAAGTCATTCAAAATGAAGTAACAGATGCAAGCATAGCCACATGGGGGTACTATTTTCAAACAAACATCATCCAACAAAGAACCCTTTTACAGAGAACTTATACACAGTGCATTAGGTTCCCCAATTGAATAGCATTGTCCACTAAAGCACAACAATTCTATCTTTTGATTCTTTTCCCATGACCATATAATTCAAAATAATCATATGTTTGAATTTAGTTAAGGGAAAAGTTAGTGAACCATTTTAAGAAAGTTTTTATGAGAAAAGAAAAAAAAAAAAGTAATTAATACTTTGACAGTTTTTTTAATGATCATATAATTTCAAAATAATCATGTGTTTGAATTTAATTAAGGGAAAAGTTAATGAACCATTTTAAGAAAGTTTTTATGAGAAAGGGAAAAAAAAAAAAAAAGTAGTTAATTTTTCCACAGCTTTTTCAATTTTCCCATTAACAAAACCCATTTCAAAAAATTGTTATGTTAATTGGGTCATGTTCTTGGTAACACTGATTAACAAGTGCCCTACAGGATTTAATACATCAACAACTAAGAATGAACTTAGCAAAGAAACAACAATCATGATAATTAACATTAACACACTAAGCGAAGAGCGCTCTATGATCTAAGTGCTCTCATGCCCAACGCATGTGGTAGCAGTGGTGAGTCCTGTAGTGTCCTTACAGGAGTTTGAGTGACCTCCCTGGCATGAGGTGGTGTTGCATTTTCGTTAGTCGACCATAGTGAGTAAGTGTTGAAAGAGTCTAGTACGTCTCGAAAACAGACTTACAGCAGAGGAGCTTGAGAAAATGTGGAGTAAGCTTTCTTTTACAAAGGAGGAAGACGAAGGCATTGATCTTGGTAGTAATTGTACTAAAGCTGCAAGGGCTGTGGGGAGGAACTGTGTGGCGATGATTTCCTCACTTCCAGAAGTGTAAGTCTGGATGCATTGAGAATGAACATGAGAATGTTGTGGAAGCCAAACAAGGGAGTTCAAATTTCGGAAATAGAGGATGATCTCTTCCTAGTAGAATTTGGCGATGGTAAGGACAAACAGAAGATCCTAGACATGTGTCCATGGAGTTTCGAAAAGCAATTGGTCCTCATGCAAGAGTTTGAGAGAGAGCTTGTTCCTAAAGATATAGTCATGAAGCGGGCACCCTTCTGGATTCAAATCTTCAACCTCCCTCTAAAGAGCAGAACAAAGGAAACAGGTTGCACTATCGGATCAAAGCTAGGGGAGGTACTGGAAGTGGATGTCTCGGAGTCAAGGGTGCAATGGGGAAAGTATCTGTGAGTACGAGTTCGTATAGATGTTACAAAAAAATTGATCCGAGGAAAGAAGATAAACATTGAAGGAGGGGAGAGTAGATGGGTGAACTTCAAGTAGAAAGACTCAAATTTTTGCTAGAGATGTGGGTTACTTAACCATGCCATTAAAGATTTGCCCTGAAGGGTGGGTGGAGAAGAGCATGCTTGAAGAAGGAAATATGCAATATGGGCTTTAGTTGAGAGGGGAACCCTGGAGGAGGAATGGGTGGGATACAACCCAGGTTGGATCGAGGAGGAGGTCTGTTGCATGTCAAAAGTCCGTCGGAGATGTTTCGAAAAAGCAAACGGAGCTGACTAGCATGGCTGACATAGGGGATGGAAGTGGTGGAGGTCACGTGCTGTCGCTCTTAATCGTGGAACACAACGCCTCAATGGGGGAGATACCAAGGTCAGAGGGTCTGAGGGGCGTGGGGGATGGCTTACACGAATTTGGCAAGGTCAATGGGGTGACAGGAAAGCTTGAAGAGAAGGTAGCCCAATTAGGTGAAACAACATCAGGTTTACAAGGATCCCAGGCTCAAAAAGGGGCAGAAATGCAGTGGGAAGTCTCCGAGACTCAAAAGGGCAAGCCCAAATTTGAATTTAAGCAGGAGCCAAACTTTCTCCCTACTGTATCTGAGGCGAAGGAAGGAGACCCCAAGCCCGAGTTGGGCCCAATGGCAATGACATACGATCCAACAGCAGGCTGGGTTGCCGGAAAAATGGGCCCAACAAGCAAATATTGGAAAAGGCTGGCGAGGAGATCCAAAACAAATGAGCCCACTAAATACTTAAGCCCAATTAAACAGAAGAGAGAGGGCCCAACACCATTGAATGACCTTGACCCAAATGTGCTAGATCAGAAAAGAAGACGGGGAAAGAACAAACTAAGTGAAGACACAGAGAATGACCAAATGGTTGGCGGTGTAGTGGTGGCTGTGGGGCAGCACCACCGAGCCCAATGACACTCCTGGCATGGAACTGCCGGGGTTTAGGGTCCACCCAGGCGATTCGTATACTCACCGATGAAGCAAAGGCGACGGACCCGACGCTGGTATTCCTAGCTGAAACGAAGGCCGGCGTGAATTGTATCAAAGGTATTCAGCGAAAAATTGAGTATTCCTAGGGGATCATCGTCCCCAGCAATGGCCGGAGCAGCGAATTAGCTTTACTATGGAAGGAGGGCACCAAAATCACCTTCAAGAGTTGTTCAAATTCCCATATAGACGTGATAATCCATGGGTCTTTGTCCTCCGAGCATTGGCGAGCCACTGGATTCTACGGACATCCCAATGCCAACAAAAGGTACATTTCACGGCAACTTCTTGATTCTCTTAATGCTCAATGTAATATGCCCTAGGTTGTATCCGGCGATTTTAATGAAATCCTGTATTCAAATGAGAAATTGGGTGGAGCGGATAGGGAGGCAAAGCAGATGGAGGCCTTTCAAGATTGTCTGAATAGATGTGGTTTAGTTGATTTGGGTTTTGTTGGGCAGCAATTTACTTGGTGCAATGGAAGGTTCAGTGAAAACGGAACAAAACTTAGGTTGAAAAGGATTGTGGCTAACGAAGAATGGATGAGGCATTTCCCAGATGCTAGAGTTTTTCACTCCGCAATGTCAATCTAAAACCACTGCCTGCTTAAATTAAGCTTGAGCAAAAGGCAGAATCAGAGGACATTTAAGAAGAGGTTCATGTTTGAGGCAACGTGGACAAGGAATGACAGAAGTAGAGAGGTGGTGGAGTTGGCTTGGGATTCAGATAGAAGTGATCCAAATCTAGAACTCTCTGACAGACTGAGGCATTGCAAGGAAAAAATTCAGAGATGAAATTGGAGAGAGTTTGGGAATGTGAAGCACACAATTAAGCATAAGCGAGAGCAACTCCAACTTCTAGAGTCCTTTAATAGTCTCCACGATAAGGCAGGGGAGGCTCAAAAATTGAAAATGAATATAAACAAGGCCCTGACCAGGGAGGAAATTATGTGGAGCCAGAGGTCGAGCTATGTGGATCAAATGGGGGGACCGTAATACAAAATTTTTCCATGCCACAACTAGTCAAAGGTGGAGGAGGAATTGTATTATGGGACTTATGGACTCGGATGGAAAGTGGCAAGAAGACCCAAGGAGTATTGAAGGTATCATTTTAGACTACTTTGCTTCCATTTTTAAATCAAATCATCTGTCTGATTTTAAAGCAAGCCTCCAATGTGATTAACCCCAGAGTGACCCCGGCTATAAATGCATCTCTGATTGCTGAGTTTAGGGTAGAGGAGATATAGAGTGCTCTTCATCAAATGCATCCAACAAAGTCCCCAAGCCCAGACGGTATGTCTCCAATATTTTGCCAAAAGTATTGGGACTTAGTAGGGCCGAATGTTATTGAATGTGTCCTAAAACCCCTCAATACTAGTGTGATGCCTAGTGGACTTAATGAAACCTATATCTATCTCATCCCAAAGGTTAAATCTCCCCAAAAAATTACTGAGTACCGTCCTATCAGCCTATGTAATGTGAGCTACAAGATAATTTCCAAAGTTCTTGCTAATCGCTTGAAAAGAATTCTTGCAGAAGTAGTTACTGAGTTCCAGAGTGCCTTTGTCCCGGGGAGGCTAATTTCGGACAATGTGATGGTGGCTTTTGAAACAATGCATTGCATTAATGGGAGGAGAAAGGATAAGGATGCTTTGATGGCCCTAAAGCTAGACATAAGCAAAGCATACGATAGGGTGGAGTGGCGGTATTTGGAAGTAATAATGCGAAGATTGGGATTTAATGAGAGATGGATTTCCCTAATGATGATGTGTATTAGCACCGTCTCCTACTCGGTACTAATCAATGGGGAGGCCAAAGGTAATATTGTTCCATCAAGGGATCTAAGGCAAGGAGATCCAATATCTCCATATTTGTTCTTGTTGTGTGCTGAGGGGCTATCTGCCATGTTAAGAAAGGAAGAAGAGCAAGGAAATATCCTGGGAATCTTAGTTAGTAGAGTGGCTCCACAGATCTCTCACCTATTTTTCGCGGATGATAGCATTGTCTTTTGCCAAGCAACAGTGGACGAGGGCAGAAGGGTCCTTAAAGTGTTACTATGAAGCCGAGTTAGGGCAGAAACTAAATAAGGAAGAAACATCCTTATTTTTCAGCAAGAACACAAAGAGAGAAGTCCAAGACCAAGTGAAGCAGATTTTTGGGGCCCAAATCATCCAACACCATGAAAGATACCTTGGCTTGCCTCCTTTAGTGGGGAAGGGCAAAAGAAAGGCTTTTAATCGCATTAAAGACCAAGTGGGGAGGAAAATAGCCGGATGGAAGGGTAGATTGCTATCAAGTGCGGGGAGAGAGATCTTAATCAAGGCAATTGCTCAAGCAACTCCCATGTACACAATGAGTTGCTTTAAGCTACCGGATTCGTTTTGCAAAGACTTAAACTCAATGATGAGCAACTTTTGGTGGGGGCGGAAGGATAAGGAGAGGAAAATGGCATGGATAGCTTGGGAAAAGCTTTGCACTCCTAAGGAAGAGGGTGGTATGGGGTTTAGAGATCTTAGAGCATTTAATCTTGCCCTTCTCGCCAAACAAGGGTGGAGAATCCAAAAAAACACCAACTCTCTAGTCCACAAGGTGCTCAAGGCAAAGTATTTTGCGGATAGGACCTTCAAGGAAGCTTAGCTAGGAAGGAGACCATCATACATTTGGTGAAGCATAATGGCAGCCAAGGATATTGTGGAATTAGGGTCCAGGTGGATTATTGGAAATGGGGAGCATGTTGATATTTGGATGGATAGGTGGATACCCACTCCGGATTCCTTCAAGCCTGTCGGCCCGAGGGTCCCTTTAGATTCAGACAAGGTGGCTTGCCTCCTGGATAGTGAGACAGGATCTTGGAATGTAGACAATTGACAAAGTGAGATGCTTTTTCCTCCCTCATGAAGCCAAGGTAATCTTAGAATCTCCATCAGCCCTCGAGTCTTGGAAGATTCCTTAATATGGGCATGGACCAATAATGGAAGGTTCTCGGTGAAAAGTGCATACAAGGTGGCCCAAAAATGGTTGAAGGAGCGTAGTATCAAGGCGAGATCTTTGGGGAACCTCTGATAACTCACAGATGCAAACTCTTTGGAAAATGATTTGGAAACTAAACTGTCCGAATAAAATCAAACAATTTATGTGGCGCTCATGCAGAAATATCCTCCCAACAAAACACCGGTTGAGGTCCAGGGGAATAAGCATAGAGGATTGCTGTGACCAATGTGGCTTAAGTGCATCTTCGGGTCATATTCTGTGGGGTTGCAAATTAGCATCAGAGGAGTGGAGTGAATCAAGGCTAAAATTACCCTCTTTCCCTAACCAGATGCAGGAGTTCATTGAGTTAGTCTGGGAGATTAAGGAGAGAAAGCCTGACATTGACTGGTCTCTTTGCTGTCACGGCTTGGAGCCTGCGGAACCATGGAAGGCAGTCAAGCATGGGGGGCAGTGCAAGAATGCAGCCAGGATCACAAAGGAAATAACAGAATACACGAAGGAAATCAGACAGAAAAACCACAATCCGGGTAAGATTTTAAATGCATCCAATCCCCAATGCCCCCCCCCCCCTCCCCCAGGAAGGGCTGGTACAAAGTCAATGCAGATGGTGCAGTTTTTGAAGAAATTGGCTGCTGTGGGGTTGGGGTGGTTATTAGGAATAAGGAAGGTTCTCTGATGGGAGCAATGAGTAAGCGGGTTAAGCTCCCACTGAAGGCATTGGAAACAGAAGCTCTGGCTGTGCAGGAGGGTATTCTGCTAGCTTGGGATTTGGGTCCGAGGGAGGTTGAAATTGAAAGCGATTCCCAAATGGTGGTATCTGCTCTGTTAAACCCTGAAGCCGTGCCGTAGTCCATCTCCAAAGTGATTGAAGCAGCTAAGTTAAGCCTTCGCTGCTTCAAGGCGTGGAAGGTAGCTCATGTGCGTAGAAAGGGGAATGTAGCAGGGCATCCGATGGCGAGGGAGGCTATCTCTGTGTCAGATTGTAATGTTTGGGTTGAGTATACCCCGCCCACTAGGGGTGTCAATTCGGGTTAGCGTGTCGGGTTCGTGTCGTGTTGAGATAGGGGTATTCGACTAAATGGCTCAACCCTAACCCGACCCATTTAATAATCGTGTCATGATCCTTCAACCCTAACCCGACCTGTTAATAAAGCGGGTTAACCTGACCCAACCCATTTGACACGCTTAATAAACAAGTCGTGTTAGGTTGATACGAATGTAATACAACTTATTTCAACCTGTATAATATTAAATATAACATCGATCTAGAAATAATTTTTTTTACATCCCAAAAGGTAGTGCATACACTTCAAGTCTTCAACCCACATTCAAAATAATATAGTTCAACAAAAATATAACATTCATCTAGAAATAAGATTTTTACACTCCAAAAGAAGTGCATACACTTCAACCCAAATTCAAAATAACAAAGTTTAACAAAAATAAAATAACATAGCTCAACAAAAATATAATATCCTTGGAACTCGCCAAATGCTAAGTATCAATATTAAAAGAATTTGAGCAAATAGTAGACTAATCATGACTATGACCACAATTACTATCCATAGATTCTTTGTTAATGTCCAAATTCATAACATCTTTCACAAGCTCATCCAATTTCATTTGTACAAGTTTTATGCCAAAAAAAAAAAAAAGTATTAGTAGTTCTAAGGCCTGTAAAGTTTCAATTTCCAATTATATCTCTTGTTAATTTTTATAATTACTCACTTTTCTTTTTAAATTTAAAATATATGTTGGATATAAAAGGTATTTGACAAATCTAAAATAAAATAAATATTTATTTGTTATACGAGTTAAACGGGTTGTGTTAAATGGGTCATTTTGGGTTGACACAAATAAATTGACATGTCAAACGTGTCTATTGCGGGTTACGTGGGTTAACCCGCTTATGACACTTTTCTTATCGTGTCGCTTTCGGGTCAACCCGTTTATGACCCAAACCCATTAAGGCCCAACCCTAACCCGAAAAAACCCGTGTTGGGTTTGTGTCGTGTTCGCGGGTTGGGTCGAACATTGACACCCCTACCGCCCACTATAGCTGAACAAGTGCTCAAAGATGTATCTAACTTGTATGATGTTTCAGTTTAATGAAAGTCTTTCAAAGTTTCTTATAAAAAAATTTAAAAAAAAAAAAAAAAACATTAACACACTAAGCAAAAATAAATAAATAACCCACTACATAAACATAACAAACACTAATCATAATCATAACAATTATAATCAAGATCACCAAAAAAAAAAAAAAAAAGACCCAAATTTAAAAAGAATAATCGATTACCACATGATACCGCGATTTCTGATCGTGTAAGGCCCACTATCCGGCGGCCTCCCGAACTGGGTATAAACCTTATTCCTCCCTTTCCCACTCTGATCCAAAAGCTTCAGTCCAAAAAGCGCTCTCACATCAGTGCCTTGGCTCACCAAAACTATAAACAGCGAAACATACGTAGCATTGTCCAGCACATTCTCGCCGTCCGGGTAAAAATAGATTGCCCAAGAGTACCCGCCGGCGGTGAAAGTATCAGACGCCACATAGTTTCCAATCCCTATACCTTTCAAGAGCGAGTACCCTGAGATGTTGAAGAGGTGGGACCCATTCACCGTCTCGGTCATCGACGTCGATGTCGTCGTCGGAGTCGGAGTTGGAGTCGGCCAAGACAAAGAAGATGATGATGAAGAAGAAGAAAACATCGGCTGAGAATTGGGAGAGACAATTCGTACCATTTATAGCGAGGATCGGGGTAGAGATAAAAGTTTCGATGTTTGGTTGTTGAGAAAATCTAGTATTTGGTCAATTGTTAGAGAGAGAAATGGTTGGACGATGACTTTGAACTGTGGGATTGACCAGTTAGAGGCCAAAATGCTTTTCTTTTTTTTACTGTGCATTTTCACTGTAAATTTTTTTCACTGTGCTTTTTTCTTTTTCTTTTTTTTTTTCCGTTTTCTTTTTAATCATAAAAACATACTTTTTATTTTATTTTATATACTTACTTTAAATATATTTTCTAATTTTTTGAGGTGTTTTATATATCAGATTTTTTTTTCTTCCAAAACTGTAATATATATTTATATATATATATATATTTGATGTATTTTTGTATTTCGTTTTCTTTGAAGCCATATATTTTTTCAATCTAAATTTTGCTACAAATTATGGTATCCATTATTACGAACATATGAGATATTCATTCTCTTTGTTGTGGATCTTTGAGTTCTTTCCTCCTATGATGTGGATCTTTGATATTTTCAACAAATGCAAGAATTTGAATCATGATTAAGAATTAAGAATTAAGAATTTTCTTTAAAAAAAATTATATTTTTTAATCCAAATAATAATATATTTATTTTAGAGTTCTTTTATTTTTATTTTAGAAATATAACAACTTTGATCATCTTTCTTTTAAAACTCTTAAAGCAAGGAAACACCTTTCCTTTTTTTCTTTTCATTTTTTTTAGTTCTTTGACAATGAATTCAAAAAATGAAAGTTGTTTTTGGATCAAAATTTGTATATGAAATCCAAATTGGTTATGCGTTCAAGTTCAATTCGTGTTCAAATTATAATAAAATAAACTAATTTTGAAATTCTAATACTCATATCAATAATATTTGCTTACAATCCTACAAGTATTATTCATTACCATATGTTTGTATTAGCATAAGTATATTTCATCTCAAACCACATATATTATTCCAAGGTAATTTAAAATTTTTAATACTCATATCAACAATATTCGTTAACAAACCCTACAAGTATTATTCATTTCCCTAGGTTTGTATTAATAATATATTTCTTTCAAACCAAATGTATCAACATTTTAAATTACTAAAGTGAGGTGTATAACTTGTTTTATTTATAAGACATCCACAAAAATCCTAGAACGATATTGGAAATTTGGAAGTGAATGTGATATCTCTAAAGAGCAAGGACTTCAAATTTCCAATAATAATGATATGGGATGATTACGGTAAGCCCACCTGTGATTAGGCTCGTTTTCACTTTACCTACTTGTGGTTCAAAACTTTATACTTTGCCCACTTGAACTTCAATCTGTTACCTATCCGTTACCCACCTCTCCCTTTGCCGTTAGAAAAACATATTTTTAGGGAAAAACAAACATAACAAAAATAAAAAAGTTAGGGTTTTTTAATGCTTAAGAACTTCTATGAGAACAAATTTTCTCAATGCAAAATGAATTTTTAACCAAGCCCCATGTTAAACAAAAGATATATCGAAGCAAATAATAACAAAAACAAAAACAACAAGGACAAGGACAACGTTGTCAAAACTGGCCTTCCTTGGTTTCTTCCCCAACCTAGTTTCTCAATCCCATAATCTTCACCATCACTCCCAGACCCAGAAGTCGAACTTGAATTCAAATTCAAATCCGCACCACTTTCCCAAATCCCACTTCCTTCCAATCCCATCAAACGCACCTCATGTCGTTTCTTATACTCAACAATCACACACCCCAAATGAAACAAACATTGCACCAGGTATCCAACAACCCACACCCTCAACGGCAAAATCGGCCTCTCCTCCACGCTTAGCCCCAACACCACCAACTCAAGCCTAATAAACGCAAAGTTCCAAAGCATATCCAAAACCAAAACCGACTTTGAGTATGCCTAGTCGCTCTGCCTCTCCTCCAACTACTCCGCTGCGTTCTTCCTCACTCGAACCGATGGCTCCTGGAGTGGCGCTGCGCAGAGGTGGCGGTGTGCGCATGATGCCCAACCCACAAGTGAATTTACCCAATTTCTTTGAAGATTTTTCTAGGTATTTTTTACTTTCGGGTTTTGAGGTTATTCTTTTAAGGATTTACTCGTGGGCTACTGTGGTTTTGGTGTGTTCTTATTGTTAAGATCTCACCAAAGATAGTGCTTGTGATAAAGACTAAGCTGAATCTGCTTTTGAACACTTCAATACTTTGGGAGCTCTATGCACGTGTTGGTCATTAGCTTGTGGGTTTTGAGTATATGGGTGTTGTTTTGATAAAAAGGAGGTTGCTTTTTAGGCAAAGAAACAACTAAGAGTAAAGATCCAAACCAATACATGTTTGAATAACCCATTCGACAAGAGAATAGCAATACTATTGATTTGTGGGCTATTCCTCCACCTTGTTCTCGTAGAAGTTCTTAAAGCAATAAAAAAACCCTAACTTTTTTATCTTTGTTATGTTTGTTTTTCCCTAAAAATATGTTTTTCTAATGGCAAAGGGAGAGGTGGGTAATGGATGGGTAACGAATTGAAGTTCAGGTGGGCAAAGTGTAAAGTTTTAAACTAAGGGTAGGTAAAGTGAAAACGGGTCTAACCACAAGTGGGTTTCTTGTAATTATCCCTAATGATATTTACAAAATGTCATAATATCCATCAAGACATCATCAAATTAATTACCCTTCGTTTTGTAAGTATTTAATACAGAATCATATTCATCCTCCAAGTGGCCAATAATATACCAATGTCTCCATTAGAATTTACCCAAAAAAGGAAAAAAAAATGTCCATCAAATTCCTTGCGATTAAAGCCTTAACAATCAAATGTCAAATGTTTCTAGCAGAAAGAAAAAGAAAAAGGAAAAATAAACAAACAAAAAAACTGGAAGATAAGAAGCCTAACAAGAATATCACATAGACAAATATTAGGACCCATCAGGAATATAAAGGAGGAGCTCTAACTAGATATCCAAATTTGCATGGAAGATAGACAGTAAAAAGCAATAATGAAAATAACATATAAGCCCTTTAAGCTGATCTAAAAGAGAAAACAAAAAATAACTAAAACAAAAAAAAAAAAAAAAAACAAAAAATGAATCTAAGATTAACACAAAATTAGAGAGGGACATCATTTTTTTCAAGTCCAGCTGAAGTGACCCAACTCAGCATGATCAACTCGGTCTTTTTGTTTAAAAAGACTTACCTCTATAGGAAACTCCAAGAAAGAATGCAGAAATCAACAATTAGGTGGATTTACGTTTAAACAAATGCAAAGGTGGACCATCTAGAAAGATTCTTTTATAAAAACAAATTAGGCTCATCAAGGAATATGTATCAACTTTACATCTATTACTTCTTTCTAAACAAAAAGCCTCTACAATATACTAATTTTGATGCTAAAAAGTAATAAGTACTTACGGCAATTAGCTTATACATTCATAAGGTCTATTTGAGATTTTTTTATTTTACTGAAAGTATTGTAGATAAATGTAAAAGTTAATTGAAATAGTATAATAGAACCCATAAATAGTACCAAAAAGTACAGTGAGGCTTATGAATAGTAGCAAAAATAAGCTGAATAGTAAAATAAACTAACTTTTTAATTTGGAGTCAAACATCCAAGTAGTATCCATTTCTGACTTGAAGGTTTAAAATGAACATTATTGCTTTGGAAGCAACCTGATTGGCTACAAAAATAACGGACAGGTGGTGTCGACAAGCCCTCATAATAGGCCAAAAACTGTAAGCTGGAAACTATCTCCTTGCCATGCTTTCCTAGAACCTGTTTTTACCATCCTTTAATTTTTTTTTTTTTTTTTTTTTTTTTTTTGAGAATGTACTATACTTTAATTGGTGGGCTGTGTTCACTTTCATGAATAAGTTTACATTCTTCTTCCACAATAATATTAGCAATGACAAGTGTTGTAATGGGAAATAACATGAACAAACACGTATCTAGGCAAGGCATAAGACCCTCACACAGATCCCTCTCCTAAAAAGAGGTAAGACAAAGGCAAATCAATGTAAATATCTAGAAACAGAAGTTATATAGAACCACAAGGGAATCTTCAAAATGATTCTTCCTGAGACCCATGTTGATGAAAATTGTTAACAATAATTGTTAGATTATATTTAACAAACGTTGTCAAATTATGTTTAACAAACATTGTCAAATTATGTTTAACAAGAATTGTTAAATTATGTCTAATTCATCAAACACAATTTCACCCATAGGCCTTTTGGCATATGAGTTTTATTGATGTGAGTAGTGCCCATTCAAGATAATGTATCTTTTAATTACAACCCCTTATTTCAAGGGAAAACCCTTTGACTCCAACCACGTTGTCTTTGTATATGAGTTTATTTATTTTCATGTTTAAGGGGATATGTGTTTTTATTTATTTGTGGCTGCACCTAATAATTTTTTTAGGTTGCCTACATACCCTTAGCGGGTATCAAGCCAATTCATAGTTCTTAATTTTAGGTTTTAGATTTAAAATCTCAAATATGGTTTTGTCCAATTTTAAATGATGGATCTTTAAGTCAATACTTGGCGTTTAATTAAGTATTGGCAGAATTTTGTATTTGGGTGAGATAATTGATTTTAGTCTCAAGGACCATGCTTTTATGACAATCGAACTAATAATTCTTTTTTAAGAAGTCAATGTCTAAGCAAATTTCTCTCTCTTTCGTTTGCTTCTTTGTTGGAATTTTAATAATATTTTGATTGAAATTCCCAAATTTAATTGAGGGAAAGAAAACTCCTTTGAAGCAATTTAATCATTGTGAACATATTTGGAATTGGAAAATTTCCCCAACCCAATTTTATGTTCATTTTATTTTAAGAATTATTAACTCTAATCTTGTTTAAAGAATTAATAATCCCAAAGAATTAGTCACAATTAATTTGGTAGTGTTAATGCCTCCATTAATATAATGGTAGAGTCAAGGACTCCATTAAAATGGTAGAGTCAAGGACTCTATTAATTTATTAGAGTCAAGAACTCCATTGATGGAGTAGAGTCAAGGACTCCATTAATTTGTAGAGTCGGGGACTCCATCGATATGGTAGAGTCAAAGACTCCATTAATTTATTAGAGTCAATGACTCCATTGATGGGTTAGAGTCAAGGACTCCATTAATTTGTAGAGTCAAAGACTCCATTGATGAGGTAAAGTCAAGGACTCCATTAATTTGTTAGAATCAAGGATTCCAATTAATTTGGTAGAGTCAAGGACTCCATTAATTTGTAGAGTCAAGGACTCCATTAATTTAGCAGAGTCAAGGACTCCATTGATGGGGTAGAGTCAAGGACTTCATTGATAGGGTAGAGTCAAGGACTCCATTAATTAGGTAGAGTCAAAGACTCCATTGATGAATATGATTTGGTAGAGTCAATGACTCTAGTTGAGAAAACACTAAACCAAATCTTGAAAGAATTTTTATTTGGTAATGTTTAAATAGGATTTACAAGTTAGGAACTCGTATCTAAAGCTTCATGCATGGAGTTAGGAACTCCTTATGAAACCCAACCTTATTTGTTTTACCAAACAAAAATTCAGATTTGAAAAAGAGGAAAAGGGAGAGATTTAGAGAAGAAAGGGGACCGATAAAATCCCCACCTAATGCTGTATGTTCCTCCTTTGCTTGTTGCTCTCTATCTCTGCATGTGTCTCTCTTTTTTTTTTCCCTCTGTGTGTGTGCGTGCTTCTCTTTTTTGTGTATCTGCCTGCCTTTTTTTTTTTTTTTTCTTTTTTTACGTGCTTCTCTCTATTTATAGAGAGATTCCAAAGGAGCTGTTCCCTTATTTTTCTCTCGACTAATCAGACCATGGAGCAGTTTTAAGTCGATTTTTTCCTCCATAACTCCTAATATCACGTTGAGCCGTGACCCACTTTTCAGCTTTTCAGGCCCACTTTCACCAAACCGTGTTCCTTACTTTCTGGTGGTGCGACTTCCTTATTCACTTTTCAGTTTTTTTTTTTTTTTACTTGATTTGTGTCTATCTTTTGCTTTTGTACTAGTTTTTTTTTTTTTTTTTGGTGTAAAAGGAATTCATTAAACAAAACTAAGAGGAAAACACGAACACAGGACACATCCTGTTCGGATACAAGCCATGGATATCGAGAATCTAAAAGCTGAACTAAGTCCTCGGGCGAACAAACAAAATTAACAAAATCAGAGACTTGAGACCATCCCATACGAGCAAGGGCATCGGTGCATCTATTGGCTTCAGCGATAATAGTGCCTAAAACATATTTGAGGAATCTGAGTTATCGGAAGCCTACGATCGTCCATGAGAGAAGAAACAAAGATATAAGTGTATCTCGGGTTAGCAAGAGCATCAATAATAGCTTTGGCATCTAACTCCACTTCCACAGCAGCAAATCTGTGATTAATACACACATTAAGCCCATCGTAAAGAGCCCATAGCTTTGCAATGAAGCTGGTTGTCTTTCCAATCTTGCGAGCAAAACCGATAATCCATTTTCCTTCCTCATCACGGATAAGACCCCCTCCCCCTGCTAAACCTAGATTACCAAGAGATGAACCATCCATATTTAATTTAACCCATCCGCTAGCAAGCTTGCTCCAGCAGACAGGCTTACAAACTCTTCTAATAGCATCCTTAGTTGGACTAGCATAGGAAAGATACTCAAAAGCTCTAAGAAGAATGTCCTTGGCTAAGAGAGGACTCGGTCTTCGACCTTTAAACACCACAAGGTTTCTTTGCTTCCAGATAAGCCAAATGGGAAAAGAAAAAACAATACTCCAAGGCACGGCAAACCGACCAACTCTTTGCTGGTTTGTACCATTCGTCTCCAGCCAGTCCTGCAAGTTGCTATTGAAGAAAGGGCCATTACACTGGCTCTCATCTAGCTGTAACCATACCTGCTTAACCACTCCACAATCACGAAGAACATGCAAAATGGATTCACTGGAGGCGTGACAAAGGGGGCATTGCGTATCAACCAGCATACCCCTTTGATTGAGACAATCCCTTACCCTAATACTCTCATGGCAGCAAAGCCATACAAAAGATTGGATTCTAGGCAGCATCCTAACCTTCCAAATCCATTTCCCCCTGAAGGAATCAACATTGCTTTGATTTGTGGCTATATTATAAGCTGATCCAATATTAAAAAGACCATGCTCGAACTTTATCCAAGTTAATTTATCCTCACCACGGGAAGCCAGAGCAAACGGCAAAGCTTGAAGCTCCTACTTGATAGAGTCGGGAAAATCAAAGGAAGTTAAAGACCAATTCCAATCAGAAGTGGACACCACATCTTTAACCCTCAAAGAAGCACTCTCCTTGGACAGAGGACCATAAATAGATTGCCTTAAAGCTCCAAAATTAGACCAATTATCAGCCCAAACATTGAGACTACTATCTCTACCACACGTCCACCTCACTCCCTTCTGAAAAGCCTCCGCCCCTTTCTTCATTGCTGCCCAAGCCCTTGAGCAAGGAAGCCTATCTCTATTACTAGAACTCAATCTCCGAAGGTTGCGGTATTTACCTTTAAGAACTTTGGCCTAAAGAGACTCCTTTTCTGTATGAAACCGCCAGTTAAGCTTAAACAGAAGAGCCAAATTCCTACCCTTTGCTGCTTGGATTCCCAAACCCCCCTCATTCTTTGGCCTTGTGATTTTGCCCCAACCAACCCAATGCATTTTCTTGACTGAGTCCGTTGAACCCCATAGGAAATTCCTATTAACTCGATCGATGCCTTGAGAAATTTTATTAGGCAAATGATTACATTGCATCACATAATTAGGAATGGTAGAAGAAACGTGCTTCACAAGGACAGATCGACCCGCCAATGACAAATAGATTTGCCTTCTAGCCAGTCAACTTTAACTTAACTCGATCCAGCACAAAATTAAAATCTTGTGAAGAGGGACCAGGATACTTGATGGGAATCCCGAGGTACTTACCAAGGTTAGGAGTGGATTGATAACGCCTTAAAATGTATACTTGTTATATATTTATATGGGCGTTATCTCCTTATTATTATGCTTAATTTGTATAATTAAGCCATGATTTGCATTAGTCCCTATTATTTATCTTTACATAATTTCTTGAATAAAATGCTATTCATTGTGTGTAATTTTCTACTTTCAAGAAATTATGTGAGAAAGATGAGTTTACAGGAATTTGTAAGAGAATGGAGGCCAAACTAGAATTAAAGTGGAGCTAAAGGACCATGCTTAAATTTCTAAGGAGGTGCAGCTGGAGTGCTTGGATCGTCTACCATGATTGGAAGCTTCAAATAAGGAAAGAAATCAAAGAAGCAGAATCTGAAAAGGAAAAATCTGATTTCAGCACTGATCAGTATTTTGGGCGTATCTCTCTCCTCAAAAATCCAATTGACACAAGGCTGGATGGGTTGGAACCGTGACTTAAATATCTACAACTTTCCAGTTTTGAGTTTTTCGAAATTCTCAATTTTTGAAGGCCGAAAGTAACTCACAAGTTACCGCCGTAAACCTGGACGGAAATTAAAATAGTAAATGTTTTATTTTCTTTGGACACTTAGACATTAGGGTTTTGAAGGGAGGCTGTGGAGAACGAATTTTGGAGAGCAAACCTTGTATTTTTCTTTCTCTAATGGCAGCCTAAACTCTTTACTAGGGCTAGGGGTTATGTTTCTTCTATATGGTATGAATATTCAATGTGATTCTTTCTAGGATTTTATCTACGACATATTTGATTGTTCAATTAGATTTCTTTTGATGTATTAGTTCTTCCATGCTTTCAATAAGTTCGATCATGTTTTTCTTATTGTTTAGATGAATTTCTAATAGTTTCAAATAAAAATCAGGATTTAAAGTGAATGGGTTTTTCTCAAAACTTTTCTAACCGCATTATTAATCGGGGTTATCATGCGTTCTTGAATTGTCTCAGTTCAACCGAATCATAAGTTTTTAATTGTATAAGAACAATCAATTATGAAATAGATATTTTCTTAGATCACAAAGAATTTCATATCAATATAGGGAAACACCCCGATGCCCTAGTATTTACATTATTGATTTAAATCAGTTATTATTATTATTCTTGATAACAATCACCAAGCAAAAGTATTTTTCTTATTCACCCAAATTGTTATTTAATTATATTGTCTTTGAATTTACCCTGCTCCTTGTGGTTCGACCTCGGTACTCCGAGAAATATATTGCTACGATCTCCTGCACTTGGGAGTGAGCAAGCATGGATTGAAAGCCCAGAATGTCACAAAGCTCATCCCTGCTATCCCTGTCCACATTCGAGGAAAAGTAGACCCTAGACTTCGCTCCACTTAAAATTTGACCCAATTTGCTACAAAAAAGATCTAGAACTTCTCTTATGGCAGCACAATTCTCATGATCAGCTTTAGCAAACAAAACCAAGTCATCCGCAAAGAAAAGATGCGAGAAGGCTAAACCATTCCTATTAGCCTTCACTGATTGCCACTTCCTTGCACTACATTTCTCTTCAATGAGATGGCCAAACAAAGAATAAAAATATAAAGGGAAAGAGGATCCCCTTGTCTAATACCTCTCGAAGGTATAATTTGGTCCAAAGCTCCCCCATTCACCACAATAGAAGTGGAAACAGTCGACACACAATTCATTATCAACTTAATGAGATTATGAGGGAGATTTACTCTAAACAACATATCCCTAATGAACCCCCATTCAAGTTTATCATAAGCTTTTTCCAGGTCTATCTTTACCACCATAAAACCAATCCTCCCCTTCTTCCCGCTAACCATGTGAATCAACACTTGAACAATGATAGCATTATCCGTGCCTTTTCTCCCAAGGACAAACGCAGCTTGGAAAGGAGAAATGAGCTTCTCAAGAAAAGGCCTCAACTGGCCTACCAAAATCTTAGAGACAATCTTGTACACAGTATTACACAAACTAATAAGGCGGTAATTACTAAGGATTTCTGGGCCAAGGATTTTCAGAATAAGAGTGATGAAAGTCTTATTTAGCTCCTCGGGAACAACCATATCAATAAAGATCTTTCTATCTTCTTCCACCACAGACTTACCTACAATAGGCCAAAACCGCTGGAAAAAGCCAGCATGAAGCCCATCTGGTCCTGGGGCTTTGAAGGCCTTAAGAGATCACAACCCCACCTTAATCTCCTCATCGGACACCCCTCCCCCTCTACACTATCTCGCTCCTCATCTGTGAGCTGAGCTTGCCAAGATGAACCAACCGAAAAAGACAGAGTAGATGAGCTATGGGAAGTAGTAAAGAGTTTAGAAAAACCATTCAGGATAACCTCCTTCACTCCTCTTTCATCATGCACCCACTCCCCAGTATTGGACATAATAGTTGTAATGGAATTTCTTTTCCTCCTAACCAGAGTGGAGATGTGGAAAAACGAAGTATTCCTATCACCCAACAGCATCCAATTAACTCTAGACTTAAGCGCCCATAATTCTTCCTCTTGGCCGAGCACACCACAAAGATCCACTTGGAGCTTCCTTTCCAACTCCACAAGAGAAACTGAGGGGCATTCAGCTAAAACCTTTTGAATCCCTCCTAATCTCGCCATAATTCTCTTCTTCTTCTAAAAAAATATTACCTAAATGCTCCCTGTTCCAAACCGAAGCATCACCGGAGAAAAAACTGATGGCATCCTGGAGGCAACTCGCCCTTGCCCAGGCTTTTTGAACCACTTGAGGAAAAGAAGGGTCCGACAACCAGAAGCTTTGGAATTTGAAAAGCCTATTCTACCTGGCCTAACTCCTAGGATTAGTTTCCAATAAAATCGAATTGTGATCAGAATGACATCCGGTTAAATGAGTCACACGGGTTTCGGGATAAAGAGTGCACCAGTCGGTATTGACAAAGAACCTGTCAATTCTTTCTTGGATGAGAACATGGGCATCCCTCCGGTTAGTCCAAGTGAATCTAGAACCCGAAAAACCCGGATCAACCATATTGCATTTATCTAAGCAATCTTTCAGAGAAGAGACCTACTGATGCTCACCTCTCTCACTTAACCTATCGAGCTCATAAGAGGCTCATTAAAATCCCCTGCAATCACACAGGGCATACTATGCATTTCCGCAATGTGAGTCAGATTATTCCAAAGAACCAACCTCTCAAAGAAATCTAAGACTAGCATAAATTGTTGAAAAAATCCAAGTAAGATTAGAAGCTTGTACCTTAATAGTAACGTGAATTTCCTGTTCAGTCTTGGCCATAGGAGTAACTTCCGCCTTATCAACATTCCACATAAGCCATAAACCCCAAAGAAAACCAATTGTATCCACATGGATCGCTCCATCAAAAGGCAAGCGATCCGTAATCTCCTTAGCTCTCTCCACTCCCAAGTGAGTTTCCATAACCATAAACACAGCTAGATCATGCACATGCACCAACTCCCTCACATGATTCTAAAAATCAGGCTTCAGAGTGCCCCTACGGTTCCAAATTATTATATTCATCGCGCGGAAAAATAAGAAAAAAAACGGCCTACATCAGCAGAAGGTTGAAGTCTCCCCCTCTCTGTCAAAATCCATCCCCTCCGCTTCAGCAATACCATCAATTTGCCTTTCCTCATGAGCTAACAAACCAGCCCTGTCTCGGTGCGATAATCGATGCTTTTGGCCTCCATCATCGCCAAGCTCGCTTCGTAAATCACCACTCTTGATAAAATCGGAGGAATCGCTCGCCAAGCAAGTGATCTCTGAATCACCAGCGTTAAGAACCTTCCCCGGAGTGAGATCATCTCTGGCGGCAACCTCATCATGTCGTTCTCCGTCGCGGGTATGAAGAGGACTATCCAACAACTTCTCATCAAGGGCTGCGTTACTGCAAAGGCCACCTCTAGCATAACTAAGCTCACCCAACTCATTACTAGTTGATGCCGTAAACAAGAAGCTTGAATCACTTCGATCACAGGTTCCATTACTGAACTTGGAGATGGTGGCGATAGGAGTAGGCTTTGGGAAACTTCTAGACTCAGCAGCAACACTACTTGAGGTAATGTGAGCCCTACTCCATGCAAGATCTTTTTCCCTTTGACCGACCCAGCCTGGGCTTGAGAAGAGATGCTTCCAACATTAAAAGGGCCCACATGAGCAACACCCGCAAGGAGATCAGGGCCCAAAGGCAAGCCCACAGTAGTTAATGATTCATTAGAAACCTGGGCCACGGACATTGGTTGGGGCTCATCCGGCGTGCTCCTATTATTCCTCATGTAACTACCTCTCGGTCCCACATGCAGGAAAGCATTTCCATTATTGATTATGAGGTAGCCCGTCCCACTACCTTCTTGCTGATTCTTGATGCCTCTGTTACCTTGTCGTCTTCTAGTGACCACTACCCACGGACCATATGTGCCCTTTTGCTTAGCATCCCGAACTGCCTCCCCACGAATGGGGTCCACCAAATCACACGCTACGCGTGAATTGCTGACCTAGACCTCCTCTTGCACCTCAGCATCCTTGTCCACCGTGGACGGGCTGCAAATGACATAAGGGCAACCATCCTTCCGGTGACCAATCCGCCACAAGAAAAACAAAGCCTATTAACACCTTCATAAATAACAGGTTCTTGAATGCCCCAATAAGGATGCTTGTCACCAACAGTTTTTCGATGTCCACCTGAACGCAAAGCCTAGCAAACCGGCCCCTTGCTTTCACCCTTGCAGATAAGTGTCAATCCTTAGTATCTTGCCTATGGTATTCCCTATCTATTTAAGAACTTCCATTTCATAATATTCAATGGGCAACTCATTTAGTCTAATCCACACTGCAATGGAAGAGACGTTCGTCGTAGAAGGCTTAAAATTTGGCTCCCATGGTTTTATCGAGAGGAAATGCTCACCGATGAACCACGAACCATTCCCGAGAACCTTGGCATGATCTTCTTTGTCACTTTGAAGCGAGTAAGGAAAAACTCTTTCCCTAAATCAATAACATCCAACCTACCTGTGGGCTTCCATAGAGCATTAAGTTTGGCCTGAATGTAGTTGAACCCCACGGACCTCCCATAAACTTTAACAATGAGAGAAGATGCCCAGATCGCTCTAATGCGATGTTTCACATCCTTCGAAAGTTTAACCGCAGCCAAACCTTCCCTAAGCTCCTCCATCTCCTCATCAAATTCAATATCATCTTCCATGTTCTCATTAAAAGCAAAAGCATGGTTGTATGCCCCTGGTATTTCCCCCAACAATTTAGCTCTAAAGGACGAGTTCTCCCCACGGACAGAAACATCGCTAACCCCTGATCGTGAGAGCTGCCTCCCCGGCTAGCTGTGAAATCAGCATGACGAACATCCTTTACCTTCTTATTGCTACGTTCAAGCTTAGCTACCTCTTCACTAGAAAGAGCACTAGATTTCGTGCGGACAGACATGGAGAGAGTTTTTTAAATAAGGCAATGTGACGCTTTTGTCGGCAGGCTATGAACGTGGCTCATATTATTATTATACTTTCTTCTTCTTTTTGGTAGTATTGGCTAGATGCCGACCATACATGACCACACTTTTTTGAACCTATGCTATTGTTTAATCCTAGTTGTCGTGTAGATGCAACACTTTTTATAAAGTAATTTTTTTAGTTTCAATAGTTGCCCCTGTGTGTCATGCAAGAATTAGAATTCTTTGTGTGACACGTTTCTTGAGATTTCCCTTCTTCTTCTTCTTCTTCTTCTTCTTCTTTTTTTTTTTTTTGGCTTGGACTCCTTCTATTGAATCTGAAGTCCCAATAGGTAGATTGATTTGGCTTTGGCATCTTTTGTCTTGATATTTTTTTTTTCTTTGTTTTGGGCATTGATTTGTACTTATGCAAATTTTCTTGCGTGCATAAGATTGATCACTTATTTGGTGGGAAATGGTTTTTTTTTTTTGACATGTGACTAAACTTAGTAAATGATACCAAGCTACCTACGTGCCCGTAAAGAGATCAAGTCAACACGTAGTTCAGGATAAAGGGAATTTGATTTTGGGAAGGTGTGACTGAACTTAGTAAATGATACTAAGCGCCTGTTTGGTTTTTTTTTTTTTTTTTCATCGCTCATCACTCCTCACTCAATTTTCGTCACTCATCACTCATCACTTAAAATACCCCAACTCCCTACACCCCACCCGTTTGGCACCATCACTCAACTTGTCATCACTCAAATTTTTCAACTGTTTGTGGGCTCCATACTTGTAACTTGGTGCAACTTTTACTTCTTCTTCTTTTTTCCTTCAACCCCTAATACCCAAACTCACCAAACCTAGTAAAAAAAAAAAAACCCGAAACCCAAACTCACCAAACCCAGTGAAAAAAAAAATTAATGAAGAAGACCGGACCGGACCCAACGTGAAAGGGAAAATAAAAAAAGAAGAAGAAGAAGATCTCCTAGTGTGAAAGGGAAAAAAAGAAAGAAGAAGAAGAAGAAACCAAACTCATCGAACCCAATGAAAAAAAAAAGGTCAATAGTTACTACTGGGACTCGATCGTGGGACCCTCGGTGTAGGTTTAATTACGAAAATGCCATTGAAAATCGAGTTTTGGAAATTGAAAACACCTAAAATGTGTTTTCAATTTTCATAACTCATCACTCAAAAATCTGAGAATTGAGTGGTGGAAACAATAACTGGAAACAAAATCCAAACAAGAATCTCAGCCATGGGTCCCACTATTTTTGAGTTATGGGTGATAGAAACAGAGTTATGAGTTATGGAAACAAAGAATCCAAACAACCCCTAAGCTACCTACGTACCCAAAAGAGGATCAAGTCAACACGTAGTTTAGGAAAAGGGAATTTTTTTTTTTTTTTTTTTTGAAGATATGACTAAACTTAGTAAATGGTACTAAGCTGCCTACATACCCGAAAGGGGATCAAGTCATCATGTAGTTCAAAGGGCAAATTTTTTTTTGATGATGTGACTGAACTTAGTAAATGATACTAAGCTGCCTATGTACCCGAAAGGGGATCAAATCATCACGTAGTTCAAAGAGGCAAAGCTTTTTTGTTTTTGTTTTTATTTTTTTTTTCTTTGTGCCCTAACTTTTGCCTAGGCCGCCTTATAAAAAGGTTTTCAACCTAGCGGGCCTTTTATTTATTTATTTTTTTTTTAAAGCTTTTTAATGAACTTTTCATTTACACAAGGATAAACACATTACCCCTCACCCTTCTTCCTTGGTATCATTGTTTTTTGGATAGATGCATAAGCATGGTTGTTGCTTAAAATTTGGCATCAAGATAATTCACCTTTTCTCCCATGAAATGATTAGGATCAGTGTACACCATTTTCACATTTCCATCTTCATCACAAATTTTAAAGCATTGATGAAGTGTAGAACCGATTATGATATAAGTGTGTACCCAAGGGCATCCCAACAACACGTTGTAGGAAGTATTGGCATCAATTATGTGGAAAAGAGCTTGAGAATACAATTCTCCTATTTCCACTTTTAATGAGATGCTTCCCATGGCTCTTTGTCCAATTTGGTTGAAGCTTTGAATGGTTAAGTTGGATGGGGACAATTATTTGAACTTCATCCCCATTACTTTGAATGTCTTATAAGGGAGAAGATTTATGGTTAATCCGTAATCCAATAGGATTCTTGATAACCATACATCTCCAATTGTGCCCTTGACAAAGAACAAATTTTGAAAATTTTCCCCAAGCTGGAGGTCCTCATCACTAAACATTATGCAAGTCAAACATGAAGCGTGTAGTCTTGGTGACAAGGGTTGTGAGGAATTACCTTCTTTCTCTTTAGAAGAATCATCTTTTGCATTTTGGTTTAATTCTTCCTTCTGTGGTAATGATAAATGTTGGCCTGAAAGCAAAGTTACTTCATCTATGTTTCGTTCATTGTCATTAATTGAAACCATGCAACTTT
Source organism: Quercus dentata (assembly GCA_028216015.1). NCBI lineage: Eukaryota > Viridiplantae > Streptophyta > Magnoliopsida > Fagales > Fagaceae > Quercus > Quercus dentata. The sequence continues at coordinate 69,299,425 of CP116452.1, read as the reverse complement.
GCACAACTTCCTCTTTCATCTCATCCTCGGAATGATTTTGAAGAAATTCCTTAGGAAGATATTCAACTAGGGTTATTGGCATTCTCTCGGATTGAATATATTTTTCTTCCTCTAAACTCATGCTTTTCTTTTGAGTGTTCTTGTTTTTCTTCTTGTTTTTCTTGGAATCCTTCCTTCCGTGGATTTTGACTCCTGGCTTCTCAAAGGACATAATGATTGGTAATGGCTTTTTAGCCATTTTCTTCGACCGCTTACCAATATATGTTTGCCATTCTTCTTCATTTCCATCTTTAGAGGAATATTCCCAAAAGTCTAATTTTGCTTTAGTCATAAGCTCATAAAGACTTGGGAGATTGCTTGACTTGGCCTTGACATTAAGAGTGTTTTTGATCTTTTCAACATTATTTGGTTTTGCCCCTAGTGGGCAAGGCAAAGTGGACTTTGGTTCCTCCTCAAGCAAATAAATGCTATTTGATGAAGTTGCTGGTACTCGAGAAGAACTATCTACCTCGATTTCACCATCATTTATCATTTTTTGAATTATATTCTTCAAGATATAGCATTCTGATAGAGGATGGTTAATGATTCGATGGTAGCAGTAATATTTAGGGTCATCTACCTTATCAACTTCAGAAGGTCTTTTAGGCTCGGGGAGTTGTATTGGTTTTTCTTTCATCAACTCATTAAAAATCTCTTCCACATCATCATCATGGAATGAGTATTTTGTTTTCTTTTTCTCTTCAAGAGTGAGCTTTTTTGAGCCTTCCTTTCCTTTCCCATTTTGCCTTCCATTATTGACAAAGGTAGCCATTACTTCTCCATTATTTTGGGGCCATTTTCCTTCTGTATTTTTTTCTTCTAAATTATGCCCCCTTTGTGTGGTACTCTTTCGTCGGGCAAAATTCACTTTAGGGACCAATGCATCAAAACTCTGAGGTTCTACAGTCCTTATGAAAGTGGCAATCTCTGGTAAGAGATTGTTTGAACACATTTGTACTGCAGATTGTTCACCAACTTTTCGAACATTGGAGATTTAGGCTTCTCCATCTTGTAATGAAGTCATTGACATTTTCATTTGACTTTTGTCGAGCATCGGCTAAATCAATGATTGACACCTTTTTCTTTGAACTTACAAATTGGGCAAGAAAGGCTCTTTGCAAATCATCCCAAGTGTGAATTGAACCCTGTTGTAATTGCGTGTACCAGGTGAATGCAGAACCCTTGAGAGATTGCATGAACTGTCTTATCAACAAGGCATCTGTCAAAGTAGATTCTCCACAAGCCGAATAGAAATGTGCCAAATGTTCTTGAGGGGAACCGGTCAAACCATCTAATTTCTCAAAGTTTGGTTTTTGATAATCGGTTAAGAATGGAACAAGATCATAATGAGCTCGATAAGACTTTCAACACCCATGAACAGGTAAATTTATAAATGCCTGAAATTCTTTGATTCCCTCAGCAATGAGTGTCTTTAATTCATCTTGTGTTATAGAAGTAGATGATGTGTGCCCTTCTTCAACTGTAGGCACATAAGTTCGAGCAGATGTACTTGCTTGAGATGCTACTTGGGCTGCCAAGGCTACTATTTCTGCATCTTTTTCAATGAGTTTCCTTTGCAACTCTTGAAGTTGCTCTTCTAAATTTGTGGTGCTAGTTACTAGAACCGGCATGTCTTTATAATCACTTTCATCTAAGATCTTTAACACTTTGCCAAATTGATCCATTAGAATTTCTGGAAAGTCTTCTTCTTGAAAAATAGACTCTGAATCTCCATATAGTGGACTATGAAAATCACTTTGTGTTTCCATAGTATTGGAAGAAGTGGTGGAGATTGAAGAATAAGCGATGATGGATTAGGAGATGAGGCAGGCCCTAGAGCATGTGATAGGACTTGAGTAAGGCCTTGGTGACTTATTAACCTCCTCACAAATCTCTATCACATTTTTGTGCTTTGAACTTGTCCCTAATCCAAAATTTTCTTCTTTTTCCAACAAATAGCCTGAGAAGAATGCCCATTTTTGAACCTCCAAGTTTGACTTGGCCCTTTTTGATTGTTAAGCACAAAGAGCCATTAATGGAAAGTGATCAAATAATTCAGAAGTTTGGCTTTCTTCTCTCCTTACACTTTTTCTAGGACCTTACTTGGTTGGTGGCAATGTTACAAAGGAGGCATCAATGTCCATAGCTACTTCTTTTCCCTTGACAATAGGATCACTCTTTGGTGAAGTTAATTCAAGAATGCGAGGCAGACTTGCCTTTGGTTGAGGAGTCACCTTTTGCTTTAGTGATGCCTTCTTCTAAATCTTGATAGATTTCTTAGTGACCTTCACCTTCGAGGTTTCAGGATGACTAGCTTCCCTTTCTTCAGTTGAAGTCATTATTACTAACTCGGTTTTTCCCAATGTGATTGGGTTGGAGCCAATCATGATTTGGATGGGGAAAAACCTTGGGGCCATACCCATATGTGGTGTTTGATACGGGGTAATGTTTTAAGATTCCCGGGAATGTTTAAAAATTCTCATGTTTGGTTGCAAATTATGCCAGGGAATCGGATGCCGTGGGAATCTAGATTCCCCCTTTAAACCCCTCTCAATAGGAATGTAGATTTCCTTTAAAATAGGTGGGTATCTAGATTCCCAAGGTTAAAGGAAGTTGTATTTTTTATAAACTAACAATTTTAACATTTTTTCCTTATCATTTAAGCAATTAAGATAAAATATAAAAATAAAATAAAATAAAAAATCATCAATATCTTTTCCATTGTCTTTATCTTTTCCTGCCAAAATAACATAAACAGAATAAACAATTTTGTTAATATATTCTTTAATAAAGTTCTATTTAGGTTTCATGTGTGGAAAAAAAAAAGTTTGAAGAGGATTCTCCATTATTGTCAGGTATTCACTTCTGTTGTTGTGTGTGTGTGTTACTCAACAAATTATTAATAGTTTTTTTTTTTTTTTTTTTTTTTTTTTTTTTGTTCTTCATTATTTATTTAGAGGAAGATTTTTTTTAAATGACTTGGTAGTTCACATTCAAATCTAAGGATAGAATGGGAAAAATAAATAATTCATTTAAGATTCTTGGGAATAAACCAAACATTATCATCTCACATTCCTAGGAATCTTAAGAGATTCACAATGAAACCAAACATAAGAATAGCTATATTCCTAGGCATCCAGATTGCAAAGAATCGCTTTCCTAGGAATTTGGATGCCAGAAGTAATGTGGATTCCCTTGTACCAAACGACACAATAATGTTAGAGTCATTCACATTTGAACCCTCGGTTTGAGATTTTTTTTAGCTTTAGCACTTTTCCTTGCCCTCCTCTTCTTTGAAGTCTTTGAGGTTGATGAAACTTGGATGTTGGTCATGCATTCGTCATTCGGTACTTCGATCTTGATGGAAGGGCGACCAAGGGTGAATGTCATGCGACAACCACTTGCTTCTCGTGCGATTGCGGGAAGCTTGTGGAAGTAAACAATCACTTGGGGAGCCATTGGTAAACCTAATCACAACACGAAGATTGATGTATAAGAAACATAGTTGGAGATGAAAAGGAGAATGGGTCCCACTGGGCATGCCAAAAATTATGTTGATGAAAATTGTTAACAAAAATTGTTAGATTATGTTTAACAAGAATTGTTAAATTATGTCTAATTCATTTCGCCCATAGGCTTTTTGGCGTATGAGTTTTATTGATATGAGTAGTGCCCATTCAAGATAATGTATCTTTGAATTACAACCCCTTATTTCAAGGGAAAACCCTTCTGACTCCAACCACGTTGTCATTGTACATGAGTTTATTTATTTTCATGTTTAAGGGGATATGTGTTTTTATTTATTTGTGGTTGCACCTAATAATTTTTTTAAGTTGCCTACGTACCCTTGGTGGGGATCAAGCCAATTCGTAGTTTTTAATTTTAGGTTTTAGATTTAAAGTCTCAAATATGGTTTTGTCCAATTTTAAATGATGAATCTTTAAGAGTCCGTTTGGATACGATTAAAAACGAAAACTAAAAATTGAAAACTGAAAAACACTATAACAAAATAATTTTTAAATATGTAAATAGTACTGTGAGACCCTTTTTAATATATTTTTTCTAAATAAAGTGATTGTGAGTCCCATAAATAGTGCGTGAACAATATATAAACAGTAAAATTTGTCTCCCACACATTGCATGAACAGTACTTGTTACTATTCATAAGCGCTGAAAAAAAAAAAAATTTGTTGAAACGCACACTAAGTCAATACTTGGCATTTAATTAAGTATTGGCATAATTTTGTATTTGGGTGAGATAATTGATTCTAGTCTCAAGTACCATGCATTTATGACAATCGAACTAATAATTCTTTTTTAAGAAGTCGAATGTCTAAGCAAATTTCACTCTCTTTCGTTTGCTTCTTTGTCGGAATTTTAATAATATTTTGATTGAAATTCCCAAATTTAATTAAGGGAAAGAAAACTCCTTTGAAGCAATTTAATCATTGTGAACATATTTGGAATTGAAAAATTTCCCCAACCCAATTTTATGGTCATTTTATTTTAAGAATTATTAACTCTAATCTTGTTTAAAGAATTAATAATCCCAAAGAATTAGTCACAATTAATTTGGTAGAGTTAATGTCCCCATTAATTTGATGGTGGAGTCAAGGACTCTACTAAACTGGTAGAGTCAAGAACTCCATTAATTTATTAGAGTCAAGAACTCTATTGATGGGGTAGAGTCAAGAACTCTATTAATTTATTAGAGTTAAGGACTCCATTGATGGGGTAGAGTCAAGGACTCCATTGATGAAATAGAGTCAAGGAATCCATTAATTTGTTAGAATCAAGGATTCCAATTAATTTGATAAAGTCAAGGACTCCATTAATTTGGGAGTCAAGAATTTAGTAGAGTTAAGAACTCTATTAATTGGGTAGAGTCAAAAACTCCATTGATGAATTTGATTTGGTAGAGTCAAGGACTCTAATTGAGAAAACACTAAACCAAAGCTTAAAAGAATTTTACCAAACAAAAATTCAGATTTGAAAAACAAGAAGAGGGAGAGATTTACACTGTGTTTGGTTGGGGTGATTTTAGAGAGGATGGAAAACATAGAGAGGAAAAGTGGGTGGAAAACAATATTTTCCACTGTTTGGCAAAGGGTGAAAAATACCGAGGATGGAAAACCCAGGAGAAAATTTTCTCTCCCGGGCCCACAAATCTCATCCTCCCAAATCGGAAGGAAAACTATGGAGAGAAAAGTGCTCTCACAGCCAAATAATGGAAATGCCCTTTCTTCCCAACGGTCACAAAGAACTCAAAAAAGAAGAAGAAGACAATTTTCCAACCATCAACTCAACACAACCCAACTATCACCACCGCAACCCAAAAATAACTCAAAATCAACACAAAAACAACTTAAAATCAACTCAAACCTCATTAGAAAACCCATCCTAAACCCAACTCAAAATCAACCCATCTTCATCTTTTTCATCATCATCATCATTTTCTCTCTTCCTTGTAGCTTTCAAATTGTCAAAAAAAAAAAAAAGATGCAAAGACTTGAGGGATGAGAGAGGCTTTCGAACTATCAAAAAAAAAAAAAAAAAAAAAAATGAAGAGAAGAGACTTGAGGGATGATCTTTATGTGTGAGAGAGAGCTCCAAATCAAGTAATCTGCTAGAGAAGAAAAGAATAAAAGAGAAGTGCTCCTAGAGCTCCAGACAAAGTGCTAGAGAAGATAGAGATAAGGGAAAGGTGTGGAGGAGAAAAAAAAAAAGAAAAAAGAAAAGAAAAGAAACGTGTGGATGATAGAAAGAAAGAAAGGAAAACTAAAATTTAGAAATATTAGTACAATATTTTCACAATAAATTTTAAGTAATAGATTGTTATTAGCTAATATTGCTGGATAAAAAAATAATTTCAGTGGTGGGTTCAAATTAGAACTAGTAACAACTTTCCACATAAGATTTTGATGTAATTCTTGTGAAAGTATTGCGAAAAATATTGTGGATATAACATTTTTCATTGAAAAATATAATTGTTGAGAATGAATATAGAAAGGGGCAGAGACTTTATGGGTTAGGGGAAAGTGAGAGTTAAGTCACTTTATGGGTTAGGTGGGGTAGGTGGAAAATAATAAAAAATGTGAGAAAAAATATTATTTTAATAAAAAAGTGTGTATAATAAATAAATTAATGTGAGTATTTTGTAAAAGTGATGAAGTGGTAAATTTTATATTATTTAATGAGTATAAATAAATATATTTCTTACCTATTATGTAACAAGGGTATAATAGTCAATTTATATAAATTAAATTTTTCATCTTTCCCTTTTTCTCTCTAACTAAACAAAAGAGTTTTCCACCCTCTCACTTTTCCACCCCTCCAACCAAACACACAAGAGGGAAAACTAAATATTTTCCATCCTTCCATTTTTCTATCCTCCCATAATTTTTCATCGTTCCAGTTTTTCACTCCTCCAACCTAACGAAACCTTAGAGAAGAAAAGATACTGATAAAATCCCACCTAATGGTGCATGTTCCTCATTTGCCTTTTCTTTTTTTTCTTCTTGTACGTGCCTCTCTCTATTTATAGAGATATTCCAAAGGAGTTGTTCCCTTTTTATTCTCTCAACTGATCGGATCATGGAGCAGATTTCGTCAGCTTTTCCTCCACAATTCCTAATTTCATGTTGAGTCGTAACCCACTTTTCGTGCCCACTTTCACCAAACCGTGTTCCTTATTACTTTCTGGTGGTGCCGCTTCCTTATTCACTTTTCAGTTTTTTTTTTTTTTACTTGATTTGTGTCCATCTTTTGCTTTTGTACTAGGCAGCAGGCTATGAACGTAGCTCATATTATTATCTATATATATATATATATAAAACCGAAGCCTTTGGCCGACGATCGATCATGGAGCGATTTCGTCGCCTTTTCCTCCACAATTCCTAATTTCATGTTGAGTCGTAACCCACTTTTCAGGCCCACTTTCACCAAACCGTGTTCCTTATTACTTTCTGGTGGTGCCGCCATCTTTTGCTTTTGTACTAGGCAAAGGGCTATGAACGTAGCTCATATTATTATCTATATATATATATATATATATAAAACCGAAGCCTTTGCTGGCACCACAATTTTCCACGTCAGCACAATATTTAAAAAATAAATAAATAAATAAAAATTATAACTTCTCAAAACCCTAGCAACCTTACCTCTCTCAAGTTAAGAAATATAAAGCCACGGTTTCTACAAACTCTCTCTCTCTCCAGACGTAGGAAGCCCTAAAGCATTCAAGATCTACAAAACCCTAGCAACTTTATCCCTCTCTCAAGTTAAGAAATATAAAGTCACGGTTTCTGCAAACTCTCTCTCTCTCCAGATGTAGGAAGCCCTAAACGCACGGTATAGCATTCAAGATCTACAACTCACGGTATAGATTTTAGCTTATAAAGTTCAGCTTTTGTAAGGTTAGTTTGTTTATATATTTAGTCCTTACGTTTAGGTTTAGGTTTAGGTTTTAAGAGATTTATATATTACTACTATGTGGCTAAATTTCCCGTGACATCGCTTTTATGTTTTTAACCAAATACATTAGGAAAGCAAGAGAAGGCGCATAAATATTTAGTCCTTACGTTTAGGTTTAGGTTTTAAGAGATTTATATACTACTACTATGTGGCTAAATTTCCTATGACATCAGTTTTATTTTTTTTTTTTTTTTTTAATTTGTTTTACGTAAGGTTAGTTTGTTTACATCAGTTCTTTATCTCAAATATAAGGCTTTTATTTCTACCGCAAGAACTATTTAGGTATGTATCCCTTGCAAGCACACATGAACTTAAATTGTCTTTTAATATATGCATGTTTTATTATTTTCTAATAGTTTTCCCGTGCATCGCACGGGTTAACGACTAGTTATTATTATTATACTTCTTTTTTCTTTTTCTTTTTTGTAGTATTGGCTAGATGCCGACCATACATGACCACACTTTTTTGAACCTACGCTACTGTTTAATCCTAGCTGCCGTGTAGATGCAACACTTTTATGAAGTAATTATTTTTTTAGTTTTAACAACCCAAATGCATTCTAGTCTCTGAATCTACCTTCAGAATATAGTAGAAATTGGTCTCACAGTTGGCAAAAGCTAAATTTTGGGACGGGCTCCAGCAGATACATGTATTTGTGAAATTATAAAAGTTTAGCATTGGAGATATAAATTTGTTTTAGGCACCATGGAATACGAACCATTCTAATGAAAGAATTATGAAAAGATTCACTTGGTATAAAATCGACAGGAACAACACAATTCCTTGACAATTCTGCACTTCTAGAAGGTTAAAAAAGGCACTTCCCATTAAAGAATCAAAATAGGTTTGCAAACTCATTTTTGAGTGTCCAGCATTCATAATTACCATAGAAGAAGTGTCCTAAAAAAAAAAAAAAAAAACTTAATTTCTATTGCATGAAAGTTCTTTCCGAATAGCCAACATTATCAGTTCTCAACATTTTCCTTTAATTAATAAGTAGGTCTCTTGCTTATTCTCCATTCCTATTTCAAGTATTAGTTATACAATATATGCTTTTTTTTGGATAAATTATTATACAATATATGTTTACACAAAATAGATTACTAGACTATAAGAATTTTTAACTTCTTACAGAATAATCGTATTCAAAACCAATAAATTTTCCAATAATACCTGGGAAAGTTTAATTAAGACATTACAATGGCTTGAAGTTGGATAATTGTTTCTTTTTCTTTTCAAATTTATGCAACATATGTACAAGCCATGTGGAGAGTATAACCCCAACCCTCTAAACAAGAAGAAGAAGAGACTTTAATTAGGTTTTTTTGGTCTCTTCCCTTAATAATTTTATTTCCAATAAAAAGAATAAATCAATGGTTAAAGGTAAGCATGATTTCTTTACCAATCAATTCCTAACCTTTGTACTAGCCGTAGAGCTGCAAACCATAAAGCTAAAAATGTATTGTGCCATGTGGGTACCATAATAGTCTACAGAACCATTACTAAACCTGCAACAATAATTGCAGTTCAATAATACTGCTAGAAGAACAAGAGTATCATCCACTCCAGGTAAAATCAAGACTGAAGCATGGATATACAAGAGACTAAACGAAAAGGCATCATAGAGTTTACTCTAAAAACCTAACATCTTAGAGTTGAGACTAAAGCCTAACATCCAAATATTCAAGAAAAAGGGGAAGCAGGGCTGTTACAAAATATCATTGAGTTCTACAAGAAACACACTAGTTCTGGCTATTGTGTAGTTCAACTAGCCCCTACATCACTTGAAATAAAACGCAAACACAAAAAGACCAAAAAACACAAAAAGAAAAAGAAAAAACAATAACACGAACACAAGCAAAAATACAAAGAAAAGGTTTCTTGGATTTGCAAGGAATCGGCTGAGCCAATTGATTAAATTATCCCACCAAGATGACCTCATACCACGACTCCCAGAACCTACTTCATTGTCCCGCTGTGAGGGACCAGAACTATGCCCTTCAGAATGAGCAGCAAAAGTTCCCCCAGCATTAACAGGTGCCCCACAGGTTGGACTTAGCAAAGAAACAACAATCATGATAATTAACATTAAAACACTAAGCAAAAATAAATAAATAACCCACTACAAAAACATAACAAACACTAATCATAATCATAACAATTATAATCAAGATCACCAAAAAAAAAATAAACGACCGAAATTTAAAAAGAATAATCGATTACCACTTTTTAGAGCGATTTCTGAACGTGTTAGGCTCAGTGAAATCATCATCATCGTTCTGCATCTTTTGGCTTTTCTTTTTTTTTTTTTTTTTTTGTGTGTCAAACACTAAATAATTAATTATCTGAACCAACAAAGATGAAAATTTGATACGTGAATCAAAAATCGCACAAAAATTTGACTAACACTGAAAAAATGGAATTTATATTCAATCCAAAAAGTCATACTTTTCTTTTTTCAGCTTTTCCAAGCAAACAAACATAACTTTACTTTACAGAGCATAGAACAATCGAATAACCAAACAAAACCCTAATTTTCTCTCAGATCTAATTTTCAGAGAGAGAGAGAGAGATTACCAGTGTAGGCGAAGAAAGGCTAAGGTTTCCAAAAGCACTTTATATACTGTAAAACTGGGCCTACGATAGTATGAAAAGCTACACAGAAAACCCAAAAAGTGTCTCCTTTTATGAAAAATTGGAGAATTGAAGCCCATTTGAGTTTCCATTAAAATTCATATATGGGCTTTTTCTTCTGTCCAAGACAATAACCCATAAAAAAATTAGTTCAAATGGAAATGAAGGTAGATGTTAATTAGCCCATTCTATAATTTCTATTAGCTTAATTGTACGCTAACCTCTATGTGAAAAAAGTAAGAATGAGAACGGACGAGATTAGATTAGGGGTGTCCTATTCTTGTCATGTTCTTTCTTTGAGGCTGTGAAAACCCGCACGGAACAAGACTGGTTTTGGATGGTTTAGGGGTTTATGGTCAAATTTAGTGCAAATGGTTTTTGTTTTAATAAGAATAGTGTAAGAAGTTATAGGAACTGGTTCATATTTAACCTCTATTTAAATATTATATAATATATGTAGTTTTTTTAATAAGAAAAATACATATTTATCCTCTATTTATTTAAATATAAAATAAATATAGTGTTTTTTAATAAGATAAATTAAAATTCTATTATATAAATCTTTTTTTTTTGAGGATGATATTTGATTTTTCATCAGTGGCGGCTTTAGGATTATTTTCTAGGGAGGGTCAATAAAAAAACATAAACTATACAAAATTTAAAATAAACGAGAACTTGAATATATTGACACCATAAAAAAAATAAAAACCCAAATACATGAAGTTTAACAATTGGCTTCTACGAGATTTCATATTTTAAAATCGTTGCATGATATCCTCATTATCAATTCTAAGAGCTACATCTATACCTAGCCAAGTAATCATTCATCCACTAATCTCCCATTTGATAGATTTATTTCAAAATTTTTAAGATCTAAATGAGTTTTTCTAAGGTTTAAGATTAACAAATTTCTACTTTTTGTTGTTGGGCTTTTTATTTTATTTTTCTAGATTTTAGATCAAATTAGTTTTTTATTGGACTTTTTTTTGTGTTTAAGAATGCTAAGATATTGTTAAGAGGGTCATATTCAAACTTATTTCTATTGAGCTTAAAAAAAAATCTAGAGTCACAGTGTTCAAATTTTTATTTTAGGGCGGTCAAAAAAAAATTTTATATAATCCTAGAGTTACCCCTGGTTTTCAAGGCCAAAACTTTAAATTTTGGTAAAAATACAATATTGGTCCCTAAAATTTACCTGCTAAGGCCTAAGCACTTTGGGTCCTTTAAGTTTCAAGTAAGCAATATTAGTCCCCAAAGTTTTTTTTTTTTTTAAGAGTACTATTAGTCCTTATGTCAACTTTCACTAGTTTTTTCACTTATATGTCTAACGGAATAATGATGTATGAAAGGGAGTCGGGGCAAAAGCTAAATAGAGAGAAGACTTCTCTCTTTTTCAAAGAAAACACAAGTGTAGAGGTTAAAGAAGAAGTGAAAGATATGTTTGGGGCACAAATCATCCACTAGCATGAACGTTACTTGGGTTTGCCCACTTTGGTGGGGAGAGGAAAGAAGAAAGCATTTCACCGTATCTTAGATCAGGTGGGCCGAAAAATTGCGGGATGGAAGGGAAAGAAATCCTTATTAAGGCTGTAGCCCAAGCCACCCCAATATATACGATGAATTGCTTTAAACTCCCAGACTTCTTGTGCAATGATTTGAACACAAAGAAGAGAAACTTTTGGTGGGGTCAACGTGATAAGGAAAAGAAGATGGCTTGGTTAGCTTGGGAAAAGATGTGCACACCGAAGTCGGAAGGTGGGATGGGTTTTAAGGAACTTAAAGCATTCAATTTAGCTTTGCTTGCAAAACAGGGTTGGAGGATTACCCAAGACTTAGATTCCTTAGCCCATCGAGTTCTTAAAGCTAAATACTTCTCGGATTCAAACTTTTTGAAGGCTCAATTGGGGAAAAATCCATCTTACACTTGGAGAAGTTTGGTGGCTGCAAGGGGGGTTCTTAAACGTGGACTGAGATGGAATATGGAAATGGGCGGAAAGCGAAGATATGGACAGATAGATGGATCCCAACTCCTAATTCGTTCATGGTTGTTAGCCCTCGTCCACAAAATGATGAAAATGAGCTTGTGGAGACTCTTCTTGACCATGACTTGGGAAGGTGGAAGACAAGTGTGGTGAAAAACAGCTTCTTACCACATGAAGCAGAGACCATTCTAAGCATCCCAATCAGCCAAAATCAGCCTGACGATACCTTGGTTTGGGCATGGACCAAGAAAGGTAATTTCACGGTTAAAAGTGCCTACCATGTAGCACACGGGTGGCTAGTGGAAGAAAAGGGTCTTGGGGGCGGGGGTAAGGAATCAAATATGAATAGGAAAAAGGATTTTTGGAAGACTATTTGGGGATTAAAGTGGCCAAGTAAAGTCAAACACTTCCTATGGAGGGCCTGTAAGAATATCCTTCCTACCAATTACTGCCTTTGGCTCCGAAAGGTGTCTAAAGAAGATGGGTGTGGGCTGTGTGGATTGGTTGAATCTTCGGGTCATGCCTTGTGGGATTGCTGAATGGCAGAAGCGGTTTGGAAGGAGGCTAAGGTGTCTTTGCAAAGGGGCTGCCTTCCTCATCGGGACTTCATTGATGTGGTTTGGAAGTTTTGGGAAAATCAAAGGGATGGAGAACTAGAGCAACGGGCGTGTATAGCGTGGTGCATATGGAAGAATTGGAATGCAGCAAAATTTGAAGGAAGATGCAAAGAAGCGAGAAGAATTGTGTTTGAAGCCAACGCTCTTGTGGAGGAATTTTGTTAGCTTGTGGTCCCAAAACAACTTGCCCAAATGAGAAATAGGAAGATGGATGCCACCGCAGGAAGAATGGTATAAGGTAAACGTTGATGGGGCGGTCTTTAAAGAGTTAGGTTGTTGTGGAATTGGGATAGTAATTAGAAATGAAAGGGGCGAATTAATGGGTGCGATGAGTAGGAACTTAGACATACCGCTAGGAGCTTTGGAGGTGGAAGCAAAGGCCTTTGAAGAAGGATTGCAATTTGCTGAGGACCTTGGGCTGAAGCAAGTTGTGCTGGAAGGAGATGCGAAAGGTGTGATAGATGCGCTAATGGGTTGTAGCTCCCCTCCTATCTCTATTCAGATGATCATTGAAGGTATTAAGAGGCGGAAGTTTAACGCCCTAGTGTGGAAAGTAAACTATGTGAGTAGAACATACAACATGGCAGCCCACTTATTAGCTAGAAATGCTCGGTTTGTATCCGATAGTGTTGTTTGGGTTAAGGAAATCCCACCCTTTATTGAACTTCAAGTTTCAAAAGATGTATCCGGCTTGGACTTTTGTCCAGTTTAATGGAAGTTTGTTGAAGTTTGAATATCAAAAAAAAAAAAAAAAGAATAATGATGTATCATTTGTTCAATGATGGCAAGTGTTTTATTATGAATAAATTGCATGTGAGCAAACCCCACCTCCCTCTCCATTCCAAGCTCTCACATCCACAACCTCAAGTCTACCATTACTTCCAACACCACCACAGGCTCCAGTGCTCTGACCATACTTCATCCGCCTCCTCTTCGGCTCTACTCCCTAACCCCTCCTTTTCGCCGACACAGGTAGCGACCTCAAAGGAATAACTTACCCTCCATAAAAATGAAAATAAAAAAGGCAACAAATTTTCCAAATGGGTAAACCCAAATTCCAATATCAAATCCATATTTGACAAAGATTGGTCCAATATCTAAGTTTGAATTACAAATCCCAAAAGAAATGTGATCTTAGGTAGGCGAGTTTGACTTTGAATCTTTGATATGGGTTTGGTGAGTGGGATTTTCGAGTTTGATGGGCACGAGGCATTTTGGATGGGGGTTGGTTTCTGTATGTGACTTTGTTGTTTAAGGACTAAGGTTTATATTGTGGCTTTGTTGTTAAGGACTATGGTCTGTTGATTGGATCGGGTTACATCTCATTCATGGAAATTGTTGCTTTTTATGGAGGTTGAGTTTTATTAGGTTGTTGGTAGTTTCGACCAGGAGAAGGAGGGAGATGAAGTACAGCTTGGAGCTAATGGAGGAACTATAGACAATGGCGGACTCAAGGCGGTGGGAGTCAGAGGAGAATACTTCTTCTTCAAATCTAGATTGTGGTGAGGTTTGCTTACATGTAATTTTTTTGGGCCAAAATGCAAAACACATCCTAGGTTTCACCTTTTGTCATTTTAGTCTTCTAAATTTGAGTTTTGCCATTTCAGTCCTCTAAGTTATAATTATAGTCAATTCAGTCTTCCATTAGTTTTCTCTTAGGTACTACCGTCTACTTACCAAAACAACGCTGTTTTGGATTTTTTTTTTTAATAAAAAAAAAAGGACTCACGAAACGCGTTGTTCCCCTAGCCCCTGAATATCAAAAATTGCCCCACCCCTATACCCTAAAACCCTAATTAACTGAGAAATTTGAGGGATTGAGGGAGAAAGAAAGAGGGGGAAAAAGAGAGAGTGAGAGATCGAGAGGAGGAAAGAGAGAGAATGAGAGACCAAGAGGGGGAAAGAGAGAGACTGAAAGATTAGAAGAGGGAGGGAGAGACCAGGAGAAGGGGAAGAGAGTTTGAAAGAGAGACGAGAGATTTCACGGTGGCTCCATTTTGTCAGGCTAGGGTCTACTTGGTGGCTCTACTTTGCCACTTCAAGAGGCAACTCCGGCCAATATGGATTTGGGTAAGTTCTGAAAACCCAAAATTTTTGCTTTCAATCCTCTAAGTTTTTTGGGCCAAAATGCAAAACACACCTATAGGTTTCACCTTTTGTCATTTCAGTTTTTTAAGGGTGCGATTAGATACTACTTATGTTGCTGAAAATTGAAAACAATAAAAATAAAAAATAAAAAAAAAATTGGTTACTGTTCACACTCACAAAACACTATTCATTTACCTTGATGCACTGTTCATGTCCCATGAACAGTGCAAGAGGCGCTGGTAAAAAAAAAAAACAACACAAAACGTGGACGCTGGACGTGCATCCAAACGTTCACTAAATTTGAGTTTTATTATTTCGGTTCTCTAAGTTTTAAGTATAGTCAATTTAGTCTTCCATTAGTTTTCTGTTAAGTACTACCGTCTACTTACCAAATCAATGTTGTTTTGGATTTTTTTTTTTTTTTTTTAAAGGACTTAGGGGAACGACATTGTTCGCCTAGCCCTTGAATATCAAAAATTGCCCCAGTTCAAAGGGAGGAAGAGTTTCTTTGATCAAAGATTGAACCAAACTTGATCCACCAAATACCCAAACTAATGATACCCCCAAGTGCAGGGTCGGCCCAACAATATTTAGGGCTTAAGGCCAAAATTTTATATGAGACCTTTTTATATATAAACATTAGTTAAATAAAATTATATAATACTAATTAAATTAAGACTAATTTGATGTAAATACAGAAATTGATGAATAATACTAACTAAACTAAGGTTAATTTCATATAGAATATTAAATATCATAGTTGAACCATAAATTTAAACAAAAAGAACTATATATATATATATATATATATATATTTTAAAAAGAAACTTACTTTAATTGGGATATATAACTATGCATAGTTAAGTATAGTTGTAATCTAAATTTTAATTTTATATATTCTTTTTAAGAGAAAGAGATAGATAGATATTGTGGGGCCCGACAATAGATGGGCCAGATCCACCTGTTCACGGGAAGACTTAAGGCCCAAGCCGAAGAAGGTAGTAGTCCAAGCCCAATAACGCAAAGCACCAATGGGCCAAAGAAGCCGCCGAGGAGGGTACAGCCTTCGGCTGGCCCAGAGCTCCACTAAGAAAAGGGGCAAAAGCGGCATAGGGGTAATCTTGTAAGAAATCTAAAATATCTAGGAAAGGCTGCCCATACTACCTACCCTAGACAGAGCTTTGCATCTCACAGAGTCGTATTCTTTAACTTTCTCAACCACTCCCAACAACTCGGGTCCAAACTGATGGGACAAGTATCGGTCTTGGAAAGTTCGACCCTACACGTGGACGAAGGAAATTGAATGCATGCTAATATAAAAGAAAAATATGCAACCTAAGAGAGGGGGAGTCCCTCCGGAGAAAAGGGCTCAAAGGGTGAATACCTCTAAGCCATGCATGAACAACTTAACAAAACAACCGCCGAGTAATCTCGACTTAGCCTTTCGAACCCACTCTCTACAAATGATATTATCGGGGCCCATTCACGTGCGGACCCAACTACGGTTGCGGTTCGTTTGAACGTGACCCTACAATTGGCGCCGCCTCGTGGGGAGGCTTACGCGTGAGCTCGGCGGCGATGGAGTTAAGTTTCGTTGAACAAGGGTCTACGAGGACGCCTTCATGACCGGCGACACCTTGTCGTTGTTCCGATACTGAGTTCCCACTAGGGGCTACGCCTCATAATGCCAAAGTGGCATGGCAAGTCTAGGGGCTTCAAGCATCAAGATCGCTTCCCCGCTTTATTCGATGAACTAACCTTTAAGAAACGAATAAACGAACAACAAAATACAAGTTTTGGGACAGAACCAAGGCCTTGCATGGTCCTCGAACCCAAGCCTGCGGGAAACCAACTACTTACAAAAATACAAGTTTTGGACAGAACCAAGGCCTTGCATGGTCCTCGGACCCAAGCCTGCTGGGAAAGCAACTACTTACAAAAAATACAAGTTTTGGACAGAACTAAGGCCTTGTATGGTCCTTCGACCCAAGCCTCTAGGGAAACCAACTACTTACAAAAATACAAGTTTTGGAGACAGAACCAAGGCCTTGTATGGTCCTTCGACCCAAGCCTGCTGGGAAACCAACTACTTACAAAAATACAAGTTTTGGATGTAACCAAGGCCTTGTATGGTCCTTCGACCCAAGCCTCTAGGGAAACCAACTACTTACGAGAAAAATACAAGTTTTGGACAGAACTAAGGCCTTGCATGGTCCTCGGACCCAAGCCTGCAGGGGAAACCAACAACTCACACAGAAAATACAAGTTTTGGATGCAGAACCAAGGCCTTGTATGGTCCTCGGACCCAAGCCTGCGGGGAAACCAACTACTTATAAAGAAGAATACAAGTTTTGGACAGAACCAAGGCCTTGTATGGTCCTCGGACCCAAGCCTGCTGGGAAACCAACTACTTATAAAGAAGAATACAAGTTTTGGACAGAACCAAGGCCTTGTATGGTCCTCGGACCCAAGCCTGCGGGGAAACCAACTGCTTAAAAGGAAAAACTGGGTTACATGGATTCTCTAGTTTGCCCTCGGATCCTCAACACTAAAGGGACCAGTATGGAATGGAGTAACGTGTTTCCAAAAGCATAACCGTCATGCAACGCTCGGTCACTCCTCGGATGAATTATTTAGAATTTGTCGTCCTCATACAATATTCTCGTGCTTACTACGGAATGTTCAACCGTTATCTCGGTTAGTTTCCTAAGTTTAACTTACTATGAGTTATTATTATTCTGCCTGATGGTGTCGATAGATTAGAATTAGTTGGATTGTGCTTCAAGAGTTCTTGCTTTAAATACTGCCGAGGAGAAACACACACATGGAGCACACCAACTCACAAAGTAGTTTTATCAAAAGAACAATATTCAAAATAAGTAAAGAAATCGCCATTTTTTACTAAAGCAAAGAGATAGTACGATGTACAATGAAAAGCTAGAATCGGTTTGTGTCAAATCTCACTACATAACCAAAAAGAAAGGAAGATATAAGAGAATAAAGTAAAAGCCGAGGAAGGAGATCGGAGGAGAGGTTGGCTACAGCTCCAAGACCTTGTTCTTCCTCAATGCTTTCACTTGCCCACAACTCAAACAGAAAAAGAGACCCAACTTGAGCTTGACACCGCTGAAGGAAAGGTGCGGGGAGTTGGAAGTCAAGGGCTTTCTCTAAATATTCGCCCGCCACAAGGCGGAGGCGCCGATGGCGGAGAATCTTTCTTCTGACACACCAAAGTTCTGGCATGAACAGAACCTGCTTCGGATTTTGACTAAAAAAGGGAGAGACATCCTTTCCCCTCGATTGAAGTGGAGCACTCTCTTGAACTTGTGCTTCCGGTGCCCATACCTCACCATTTTTAGTCTCACAAGGACACGGCGCTTCTGTGGCGGAGGGAGTTCTTTCTTCCCAACTCTCGCCTCAAACATGTTATGCTGTGGGAGGACAGCACTGAGTATAGGAGCTGTGATTTGGGAGAAAACTAAGGAATTGGTGCGAGGGTGAAGTAACTTTCTCTCCTACTTATTTATTTAAAGAAATAAGGTGGTGGCATTTAATGCACGCAGCGCCCCAAGGAACGCTACGGACAAGATGGCTTAGGCTCAATCTCCAATGCCACCCGTAACCGAGGGATTAAAGGAGTCTCCGGAAGGTGCACCTCGAGCGTTGGGACGCCAGAAAGCACCACATAACCATAAACTACGTAAATACCCTTAAGGTTATGGGCCAAGTAAATTCGCGGTCCAGGCACATTACGCAGGGGCCCCAGGGCAATGGCCCACACCGAGGAATAATCGTTGCCGAGGGCAACTTGCTGCTCGGCACCACGTGAAATACCCGAGGAAAAGGAGAAATCGAACTCAAAGAATCTTGGATGTAACCTAGGCCTTGTGTGGTCCTCGGACCCAAGCCTATGGGAAAACCAAGTAATGAGAAAAATCTAAATTTAAGACAGAACCTAGGCGCTACGAAGTCCTCGGACTCAAGCCTTTTGGGAAATCAACTGCTCGGATGGAGAAGTCTCTCGGCTTGAATACTGAAAAGGTTAAGGCCGTATGCTCGGGAGATGGCGAAACGGCATGATGATCGCTAGCCTAAGGAAGCTACTCATTGGGAAGGTGACATATCCTCGGATAGCTACTTTTTACACCTTATCTAGCACTTTTAACCCCCATCTCGGCTAATTTAAGGTAAGCCTCGTTTCTCACTTTGGTCGGATTGTTATGTCGAATAATGATTCTATTAAAGTTGTGGTGGTGCCTTTTTATTAACAAATATTTCAGCCTTAGTTGCCATTAATTCAAATGCTATATTATTGTGCCGAGCAACGTGTGTAAACTTATAAAACATAAAAATAGAACATGTGAAATAAATGAATAGCAACTTTTATTAATATGGAAAATTATTACAACGTACAAAGAAGGGCTTAAACAAGCCTCTACAAAAGGTGAACTGCCGAAGCGGTAGTAGCCACACCGCAATGTCTGAGATAAATAAGTAGTCACCGCCTTTTAAACTCGCCTTCAAAGCTTTTCCAATCTCTGCCTCAAGATCTTTGCTCATATCGGGGAAGAACCTTATATAGAAAAGATGAAGGAGAAGGAAGAAGAATTGAACACATGGAAGCACTTGAAAAAGCTCTTGTCGAGAGGAGTGCAAAGGAAAAAGAAGATGGAAGACATGGGCGGGAAGGAGGAGAAGAAGAGGGAAGCAATGAAAAGAAAGTAAAAGGAGCAAAAGAAGGAGAAAGAAAAACACCAGGATGGAGCTGGTGGTGGAAAGAAGAAGAAAGAAAAGTAAAGGGTGGCCCCGATGAACAAAGAGAGGAAGAAGCAGGGGCATTTAATCCCCACTCCATCCACGACTCCTAGCACACCGGTACCACATTAGATATGCTCATGAGAGAGCGGGTGGTGATGATGTTGTGTGTTCTCGGCTCAATCACGTCGAAGGTACGACGTGACGAGTTCCTGCTTCGGATTTTGGGTGAAAGGAAGGCGAGACAAATCTTGAGTCTCCACCATCCTTGCCCCGATCGAGCCATTTCGAGCTTAGCCAGAACAAGGTATTTTTGGGAGGGAAAAGGTTTCCTCATCACCTATGACTGTGGTAAACGTATTAAGAGTCGAAGTATAATCGGAGGGTAAATGTGAATTCTGGGAGGAATTTAAGAATTTTAGTTTTCTACGGGGATTAAGGGATTCACATATGAAAGAAACAACACATGTTCATCCTCTTTATAGAAGGGACGAAAAGGATGGCATTAAATGTGTTCAAATCATCAAGGAAATCTGCCAACAAGAGTGCGCTGTTCCGCTCCCCCACCTCATCGAAGAATCGTTGAATTCTTGATAGGTCTCGTAAAAGGAAACCATTAAAGACCTACTTTGGGTAGCCCAACGGACGAAACGTACCAAGGCTAAATCAGAAGAATATCTCGTAGATCGGAACGTTTCCTGGGCATTCGGAGAATTGCCAACGCCAGGAAGGAGTCGAATTTAATGAGTCGTAGTAAATGCTCGGTGTTATCAAAACCCCCTATCCAACCAAGGGGTCGGACAAATAGGGGTTTTGAGGGGCTATTGTGGGGCCCGACAATAGATGGGCGGATCCACCTGTTCACAGGAAGACTTAAGGCCCAAGCCGAAGAAGGTAGTAGTCCAAGCCCAATAACGCAAAGCACCAATGGGCCGAGAAGCCGCCGAGGAGGGTGCAGCCCTCGGTGCCCAGAGCTCCACTAAGAAAAGGGGCAAAAGCGGCATAGGGGTAATCTTGTAAGAAATCTAAAATATCTAGGAAAGGCTGCCCATACTACCTACCCTAGACAGAGCTTTGCATCTCACAGTCGTGTTCTTTAACTTTCTCAACCACTCCCAACAACTCGGGTCCGAAACCCGATGGGACAAGTATCGGTCTTGGAAAGTTCGACCCTACACGTGGACGAAGGAAATTGAATGCATGCTAATATAAAAGAAAAATATGCAACCTAAGAGAGGGGGAGTCCCTCCGAGAGAAAAGGGCTCAAAGGGTGAATACCTCTAAGTCATGCATGAACAACTTAACAAAACAACCGCCGAGTAAATCTCGACTTAGCCTTTCGAACCCACTCTCTACAAATGATATTGTCGGGGCCCATTCACGTGCGGACCCAACTACGGTTGCGGTTCGTTTTGGAACGTGACCCTACAAATATTATTTGGTGTGTGGCTTAGTAGGAGATTAGTTTACAAAAATTAAGATCTCAAACTATTAGAGGAGATTAGTCATCTTTTATCACATTTGTAGCATTTTTTTTTGAAACATTTGAGGGTTTCAATTGGTTTAAATTTTTATTGGTGTCCTATTTTGGAAGCCTTGTTAGAAATGAAAAAGAAAAATACTAAAGATACTACAAAATGTTTACAATATAATGTGATAATGACTATAATTAATGAATTTCAACAACTTAATTTATTTGTGTTTGAATTACATTTTTATGTGATTGGTGACATGTCGATTAAACCTATAGTAAAATTTGTGATATCTTTAACATCACTTTTTTTTAAAAAGTAACAGTTATTTAAAAAATGTTATATTTATATAAAATTTTGGAGTTTTTATAGAGGGAGATGGGACCTTTTTTTAGTAGGGATTTTTTTTCTTTTGGTTGTTGTGGGGCCTTATGCCTAGGCCTTGGGCCGGCCCTACCCAAGTGAAGCAGCAAATTTGACACGTGTCATTGCTGCAACAAGAGAAACCTACCCATGTCTCATCCCATACTTGGTCTTCTTCAATTTCTCTACTTTATCTTTAGGCAACCCACTACTTGCAATATCTCTAACATAAAGAATTAGAATAGAGACAATTTCTTCTGTCATGAACATAACATCTCTGATAGACCGATGCACTCTTAAGTAGAGAATTCCAGAGGCAACTGGAGAGATCCCACCTGAGAGATTGGATCTGAGTTGTTGAAGGCAATTGAGACTTCAAGGATTGAAGTTGTTGTGTTCTCCAAAACAATGCTACTTCGGACTAGTGCCTTGATGAGCTGGTGAAGATTGTGGAATGCAAAAGACTTTTAAATCAAAGGGTGTTGCCTATTTTCTATGATGTGTCTCAATTTGAGGTGCTAGAACATAAGGGAATTTTTGCGGATGCGCTCCTATATGGGCCTATAGACAAGATGAACAATTGGAGAGATGCATTGATAGAGGCTGCAAACTTGGCACGCTTGCATTTGGAAGCATATCGGTAATATTATATTGCATAAACTCTTGTTTATGCATATATAATATATATTTTGATTGAATTTCATATTAGATGACTAGTTTTGTATAATTTAATGTGCACAATACATAATTAACATTTATCATTCTTTGTTTTTCCAATTACAAAATTGTCAAAAGGACATCACAGGAAGTGTTTCTCTCTAGACTAGGTGCTAGCAGCACCAAACCTTAGAGTTCTATAGAAGTTACATTCCCCTTGGTGTGTAGGAATTGTTAGTAGGAGAAGGAAAAGCTCTTTTTATCTTAAAAGAGAAGTATGTAAAATTGATCAAGCCATGAAAGCAAAATGCAAGGTGCATTTTTTGTAGTTCATAAGACCTAACATCATTCCATGTAACATTCCAGATTCCACAATATACAGTTAAAAACTAAAAAAAAAAAAAAATTCTTTTTGACTTAGACTAGGTTTTTTTTTTTTTTTTTTTTTTTTCTTCCTTCTTAAAAAACTCAAACTAGTTGAGCTAACTCATGGAGTACCTTGGAAGGGGATATGTTTGGCACAAATTTTTTTGGTTGTTGATGTTCCAATCCAAATAAGTTGATAATGATGATAGTGATGTGGTCGCTCACTATGAAGGCAAATTTGGACAAATTACAAGAATTTTCAATTATTTTGTGTAAAAATAAAATTATATCTTGAGAATATTACGACAAGTTCTTTTAGTAATTAATCGATTATTTCAATTTTGAAGATTTTCATAAGTACCCTTTTTTTTTTTTTTTTGATAAGGCATTTGTAAAGCCTCAATAATTCGCTCCCTTCGAGCAATCACACCAGCCTTTGTAAAACTTTACAAAATACAAAAAGTAACAAATTTTACCCATTTTGCTCCAAAAATCTTCCACATCAGTCAAGTCAAAATTGTCTAAATATCTAAAGTTGCTACAATAACCGTGTATATTTACACGTTCTTCGTTCATTTGCATTTTATATTTTATTATTTTTTCTCTCTGCACAAATTTGATCTCTCTCTCTCTCTCTCTCTCTCTCTCCCTTTAGATCTAAACTCTTTTTATTTATTTCTTGGCGTGTGTTAAAGTTGGTGGGCCATGGGTAAGTGTGAAATAATAAAAAAATTTGAGAAAAATATTATTTAAATAAAAGAGTGTGTAGAATAGACAAACCGATATGAATGATTTGTAAAAGTAAATGTGTAAAATAGAAAAAAAAATATATGTTTTTTATTTTGCAAAATGTACAAAAAATTTACTTCCACCGATACGAATGCTCTTAGGGCACTCGTTAAGAGACAAACCTCCAAGTATTGTTTTTAAGTGAGACTAAGGCTTGTGAAGAAACGATGGAAAAAGTCATGAATGCCATAGGTTTTGCAGAAAAGATTGTTTTAGGCAATGCTGGTAGATCAGGGGGATTTTGAATGATGTGGAAAAATGACTTCAAAGTAGAAGCCTCAATAGTTCGCTCCCTTCGAGCAATTTCACCAGCCTTTGTAAAACTTTACAAAATACAAAAAGTAACAAATTTTACACATTTTGTTCCAAAAATCTTCAACATCAGTCAAGTCAAAATTGTCTAAATATCCAAAGTTGCTACAATAATCATGTATATTTACACGATTCTTTGTTCATTTACATTTTATATATATATATATGTATTTTTTTTTCTCTCTCCACAAATTTGATCTCTCTCTCTCTCTCTCTCTCTCTCTTTTTACATCTTAATAAAATTGCTAGTAATTCGTTGTCTTCAACTAAGTGAAACCTGCTTGTGAACATTTTTTTTTTTTTTAATTTTATGGTAAAAATGTCACTTCTAACATAAGAAAACAAAATAAGCACCAATTGCACAAAAGCAATTGACAGAATTAACAAGCACAGGCGTGTTTTAAATGCCATACCTAGCCCTTGGAAGACCATCTTCCCATTCGCAGTTTGGCGTCTTTGGCTCCACAGAAACAAAATAGTTTTTAAGAGTTCTCGCCCTAATCATGAGCTTCTAAAGGAAGTCCAACCCGCTGCTACTGAATTCCTATTCTGTGCCGCTAGATCTGTCATGGGAAAAAGGAAGCACTCTATTAATGTAAGGTGGAGCAAACCTGACCCCGGCTGGTATAAGCTTAATATGGATGGGTCCTCCCTAAGCAACCCGGTATGGCAGGTGGTGGTGGATTAATCCGGGATGACAAAGGGAATTGGGTGAAAGGCTTTACCCACTCCATATGGGTAAAAACCAATGTAGAAGCAGAACTATGGGCATCCACTAATACGGATGCTCTTAGGGCACTCGTTAAGAGACAAACCTCCAAGAGTTTTTAAGTGAGACTAAGGCTAGTGAAGAAACGATGGAAAGGGTCATGAATGCCATCGGTTTTGCAGAAAAGATTGTTTTAGGCAGTGCTGGTAGATCAGGGGGATTTTGAATGATGTGGAAAAATGACTTCAAAGTAGATGTAGCAGATTTTAATAAAAATGTTGTGGCTGTCAAGATTAATGATGGTGCATGTCAACGGGCATTGATTGCGTTTTATGGTCTTCCTTTACTAAAAGAAGAAAGGCTTGGGAGAACTTGGGAGCTATGTTATTAGTTATAGATATCACAGATCAAAGAAATGAAGAAAACTGTATATTCTCATTAATTGCAAAACAGAATACAAAAGTGATATATATACACGAAGAAGAAGCAAAAACAAACTAACCAACTCTGTCACGTGTTACATATCCTACGACTAACCTTTACACGTGTGAACTAACAAGTCCTTTACATATTAATTCAAGCTACATGTCGTTTTTACTTGTTTTATGTCTTCATTTGTGTCGTTTAGTTTCACACCTGTTCTGCAGATACCCTTGTAGCTTTGACCCTCTTCTATCAAGCTTACCTGATCTTGTTCAGACCTGTTTCTTCCATTCTGATAATAGAGGAGCCTTGGGTTTGCCTAGGGGATTTCAATCTGGTAATAGATGATCAAGAAAAAGATAAGAGTAGGAGAGCTAGAACTTCAGCGCCAAATTTATTTTCTCAAGGAACTGATGTTTGACCTGGGGGCCAACGGTAGTCTTTCACATGGACCGATGAGAGATGGGGTAAAAGTTGCACTAGACAAAGGTTATAGACAGAGGCATTGGTGGCATAAGTTGAAGAGGCATTTTCCCAAAAGCTACTATTAACCACCTTGGTGCTGTTAACTCAGATCATTGTCCCTTGTTGTTAGATAATCCAAGTAATTTTTGTGCTCCAAGACCTTTCAGATTTGAAGCAACCTGGGAGATGAAATTGAGAAACTTTGAGGTGATAAATTAAGCTTGGTCTAGCGAACTCAAAGGATCAGATGCCTTTAAACTGTGCAGGAAACAAGAAGTAACCTGTAAAGCATTAAAGAAGTGGAATACAGAGGTGTTTGGTTTTAGTAATATCAAAATTGCTAGGTTGACTGAGAAAATTAGAAAAATCCAAATGAAAGAGACCAGAAACTGGAGATTGAAAGCTCAGTACAAAGATGAGTTGAATGAGTGGTTGCTTAAAGTATCTTTAAGCAACCACTCATTTTGTAGTTATTCAAAGTGTTCGTGTGTACATGTGAATGTATCTTTTTGTAGTTACTCTTTCTCTTGGGTTAAGAGAGAGCTTAATTTTGTAGCACAATATCTTGCAAAGTGTACATGTGATATTAACGGTAGGAACTCCTTCCAGCTGAAGTTTGTGATGCTTGGAGGAAAGACTTTTTTTGTTTCTTCTGTTTAATAGAAGTTGGTTTTACTCATATCAAATGATAAAATGCCCGGAAAGAAATCAGGATCATCACCAATACTTAGGAATACCTCATTACTCATATCAAATGATAAAGTTGGTTTTAGCAACAAAAAATAAATAAATAAAAGTGGGCCTCAAGAATCTTTGGCCGCTGGTGTGATGCAGCATCAGAGCAGTTTTTTAACCACCCCTACATCACTTACCAAAAAAACAAAAAGACAAAAAAACAAAAAAAGACTAAGAAAAAAGAAAAATACACCGAGAAGCAATTTTCTTTGTTCTGCAAGGAATTGGCCGAGCTGATTGCTTTCATCTTCATTGGAAGGAGTTGAAGGACCTTGGGTTCTCCGACGAGACAACGTTGAGGTCCTTCGATGAGACAACCTGGTACCACGACTCCCAGAACCTCCTCCATTATCCTGCCAAGATGACCTCCAACCACGACTCCTAGAACCTCCTTCATTATCCCGCTGTGAGGGACCAGAACTATGCCCTTCAGAAGCAGCAAAAGTTTCCCCATCAACTTCAAAATTCACATCTGTTCCCTTTCCAGTTTCAAATCGATGCCCCCAATCCCGACCAACGTTAGAAGGTGGTACTGCAATAGAGTGGATCTCAGGACCCTCGGTGTATGATCTCACAACACCTACTCTACAGTAAACCTTGAGACAATCATCTTTGAGGTAGTCAGATGTCTCTAGATCAGTTCTTTTGAAAAAAAGGCTGTAACCCCTACAACATCCAACAAACAAAACTATAAGAGAGTTTTAAACTCCTTACAAGTACTCAAAAAGAGTTCATGAATTAGAAAAACACCATCTTTCTGGTTCCATCTAATTCTAATGCGATATGGAATAATAAGATTATTCTACTGATCTCAATTTAATCTCACGGATATGTTTGTTGTAACATTGTTTGTTGCTAAGCTCTCTAGAAAATTATGAGTCTAACAATAGAAGCTTGTTGCCTCATATTTTATACATCCTTTGTACCTATCAAAAAACATATTTTATATATTATTTGGCTTTCTTATGTCATATAGCTAGGAGGCGGAAAAAGAGTCCATGTAGCAGACCCCTACTAGTCGAGAACGTTACTCATCCAGCAAGCTAACATTATATGGAATAAAGGCTTTATTGATTAAAGTAACACACACAAATTTTGAACAGTGTTTGCCAGGAAATTACGTCTTTACATAAACAAGAAGGGGTTCTCATATTAACAATCCTAGCTCAGCTCTAAAATTCAAGCCCAGAAAACCATTACCTATCAAATTCAACAAGCACACCACCACCCACTTGTACATATCAACCTCTTTCAAAACTTCCAGTTCCACAACAACAACAAAAAAAGAAGAAGTGCCACTTGCTATTACTTCAAAAATTCCTAATCTTGCCATTGGTTTCTGTCCACAATTCATGCAATTGCTCTTATTCTGAATCAAATTACTATTAACTATAACAATAAAAACGGTAACATTGTGCGTAATTGTGTTTTGTACAGGGCTAGCATCATATAAGCAATTACTCCCTGTGTCTTATACTAAAGAAACTTTGTAAATGGTATGCGTTTAATTTAAAAAAATAAACAAGATAATTTTTCATGAGTCATTAAGTCATTCAAAATGAAGTAACAAATGCAAGCATGGCCACATGGGGGTACTATTTTCAAACAAACATCATCCAACAAAGAACCCTTTTAGGGAGAACTTATATACAGTTCCTTAGGTGCAGTCATACAGTACATTAGGTTCCCCAATTGAATAACATTGTCCACTAAAGCACAAACAATTCTATCTTTTGATTCTTTTCCCATGACCATAGAATTCAAAATAATCATATGTTTGAATTTAATTAAGGGAAAAAAAAGTAATTAATACTTTAACAGCTTTTTCAAATTTCCCGTTAACATGACCCATTTCAAAAAATTGTTATGTTTATTGGGTCATGTTCATAGCAATTATAATTCATCAACAACTAAGAATGAACTTAGCAAAGAAATAACAATCATGATAATTAACATAAACACACTAAGCAAAAATAAATAAATAACCCACAACATAAACATAACAAACACTATCATAATCATAGCAATTATAACCAAGATCACCAAAAAAAAAAAAAACCCAAATTTAGAAAGAATTATCAATTACCACATGCTACCAAGACTTCTGATCGTGTAAGGCCTACTATCGAACTGGTTATGAACCTTATGCCTCTCATTCCCACTCTGATCCAAAAGCTTCAGTTCAAAAAGCGCTCTCACATCAGTGCCTTCGCTCGCCAAAACTATAAACAGCGAAACATACGTAGCATTGTCCTGCTCATTCTTGCCGTCCGGGTAAAAATAAATTTCCCAAGAGTACCCGCCGGCGGTGAAAGTATTGGACGCCACGCATTTTCCGACCCCAATACCTTTCAAGAGCGAGTACCCTGAGATGTTGAACAGGTGGGACCCATTCACCGTCTCGGTCATCGACGTCGATGTCGTCATCGAAGTCGGAGTTGGAGCCGACCAAGACAAAGAAGATGAAGAAGAAGAATATATTGGCTGAGAATTAGGAGAGACAATTCGTACCATCTAGTATTTGTTGGAGAGAGAGAAATGGTTGAACGATGTCTTTTTTTTTTTTTTTTTGTGGGATTGACCGACTTTTTATTTTGTTGCAGCTGAAACAGTGCCGTAGTACTTAATGAAAAAAAATTTAAATAGTAAAATAAACTAACTTTATAATTTGAAGATAAATATACAATAAAGGTCTGATTAGGATCTGTTTATTTTACTGAAATTAAAATTTTTTTGCTGAAAATATTATAAATAAAAGTAAAAGTTAACTGAAATAGTATAGTAGAACCTATGAGTAATATCAAAAAGTGCGATGGAACCTATGAATAATAGTAAAAATAAGTTGAATAGTAAAATAAACTGACTTTTTAATTTTTGCCAAACACACTAGCCAAAATGTTTTTTTTAAGCATAAAAACATACTTTTTATTTTATTTTATATACATACTTTAAATATATTTTCTAATTTTTTGATGTGTTTTATATATTAGATTTTTTTTTCTTCCAAATCTGTTTTATATATATATATATATATATATATATATATTGGATATATTTTTGCATTTCCTTTTCTTTGAAGCCATATGTTTTTTCAATCAAAATTTTGCTACAAATTATGGTATCCATTATTACGAACATTTGAGGTATCCATTCTCCTTATTGTGGATCTTTGAGTTCTTTCCTCCTATAATGTGGGTCTTTGATATCTTTGACAAATGCAAGAATTTGAATCATGGTTAAAAATTAAGAATTTTCTTTTAAAAAATTATATTTTTAATCCAAATAATAATATATTTATTTTAGAGTTCTTTTGTTTTTATTTTTAGAAATATAACGACTTTGATCATCTTTCTTTTAAAACTCTTAAAGTAAGGAAACACCTTTCTTTTTTTCTTTTCTTTTTTTTTTTTTCGTTTTTTATTTCGTTGACAATGAATTCAAAAAATGAAAGTTTTTTTTGGATCAAAATTTGTATATGAAATCCAAATTGGACCAATTGGTTATGCGTTCAAGTTCAACTTGTGTTCAAAATAAAATAAAATAAACTAATTTTGAAATTCTAATACTCATATCAATAATATTCACTTACGACCCTACAAGTATTATTCATTACCATATGTTTGTATTAACATAAGTATATTTCATCTTTAACCACATATATTATTCCAAGGTAATTTTAAACTTTTAATACTCGTATCAACAATATTCATTAACAAACCCTACAAGTATTATTCATTTTCCTAGGTTTGTATTAATAATATATTTCTTTTCAAACCAAATGTATTGTGCCAAGCTTTTCATGTTACTCTCTCTTTTAATACTTGTATCAACAATATTCCTTTACAACGTTTTAAATGACTAAAGTGAGGTGTATAACTTGTCTTATTTATAAAGCATCCACAAAAATCCTAAAACGATATTGGAAATTTGTAAGTGAATGTGATATCTCTAAAGAGCAAGGACTTACAAATTTCCAATAACAATGAATTTTACAAAATGTCATAATATCCATCAGTACATCATCAAATTAATTACCTTTCGTTTTGTAAGTATCTAATTCAGAATCATATTTATCCTCCACATGGCCAATAATATACTAATGTCTCCATTAAAATTTACCCAAAAAAGGAAAAAAGAAAAAAAATGTCCATCAGATTCCTTGTGATTAAAGCCTCAACAATCAGATGTCACATGTTTCTAACTGAATGAAAAAGAGAAAGGAAAAACAAACAAACAAACTGGAAGATAAAAAGCCTAACAAGAATATCACATAGACAAATATCAAGACTCATCAGGAATATAAGGGAGGAGCTCTAACCAGATAACCAAATTTGCATGGAAGATAGACAGTAAAAAGCAATAATGAAAATAACATATAAGCCCTTTAAGTTGATCTAAGATTAACACAAAATTAGAGAGAGACGTCATTTTTTCAGGTCCAAATGAAGTGACCCAACTCAGCATGATCAACTTGATCTTTTTGTTTAAAAAGACTTAACTCTACAGGAAACTCCAAGAAAGAATCCAGAAATCAATAATTAGGTGGATTTGCAATTAAACAAATGCAAAGGTGGACCATCTAGAAAGATTATTTTATAAATAAAAATTAGGCTCATCAAGGAATAACAGAATATGTATCAACTTTACATCTATTACTTCTTTCTAAACAAAAAGCCTCTACAATATACAAATTTTGATGCTGAAAAGTAATAAGTACTTACTACAGTTAGCTTACACATTTGTAGCATCCATTATTGACTTGAAGGTTTGAAATGAACATTATTGCTTTAGAAGCAACCTGATTGGCTACAGAAATACAGACAAGTGGTGTCGACAAGCCCTCATAATCGCCCAATAACTGTAAGCTGGAAACTAACTCCTTGTCAAGCTTTCCCAGAACCTGTTTTTACTATCCTTTAATTTATGGGCTGTGTTCACTTTCATGAATAAGTTCACATTCTTCTTCCACAATAATATTAGCAACCACAAGTGTTGTAATGGGAAATAACATGAACAAACATGTATCTAGGTGAGGCACAGGACCCTCACACAGATCCCTCTCCTAAAAAGAGGTAAGACAAAGGCAGATCAATGTAAATATCTAAAAACAGAAGTTATATAGAACCACAGGGGAATCTTCAGAATGATTCTTCCTGAGACCCAACTGCATTCTAGTCTCTAAATCTACCTTCAAAATATAGTAAAAATTGGTCTCACAGTTGGCAAAAGCTGAAGTTTGGGATGAGCTCCAGCAGATATGTCTTTGTGAAATTATAATAGTTTAGCGTTTGAGATATAAATTTGTTTTGGGCACCATGGAATATGAACCACTCTAGTGAAAGAATTATGAAAAGATCACTCGGTATAAAATCGACAAGAACAACACAATTCCGCACTTCTAGAAGGTTAACAAAGGCACTTCCCACTAAAGAATCAAAATAGGATTGCAAACTCATTTTCGAGCGTCTAGCATTCCTAAAAATCAAAAAACTTAATTTCTATAGCATGAGGGTTCCCAAATAGCTAAAGTTATCAGTTCTGAACATTTTCCTTTAATTAATAAGTAAGCAGGTCTCTTGCTTATTCTCCATTCATATTTCAAGTATTAGTTATACAATATATGTTTTTTTATGGGATAAATTATTATACAATATATGTTACACGAATTAGATTACTAGACTATAAGAATTTTTAATTTCTTACAGAGGAATCGTATTCAAAACCAAAATTTTTTTCAAGAATACCTAGGAAAGTTTAATTAAGACAGTACAATGGCTTGAAGTTGGATAATCGTTTCTTTTCTTTACAAATTTATGCGACATATGTACAAGCCATGTGGAGAGTATAACTCCAACCCCTAAAACAAGAAGAAAAAGAGACTTTAATTAGTGTTTTTTGGTCTCTTCCCCTAATAATTTTATTTCCAATAAAAAGAATAAATAAATGGTTAAAGGTAAGCATGATTTCTTTACAAATCAATTCCTAACCTTTTTACTAGCCATAGAGCTACAATCTGTAAAGCTAAAAATGTATTGTGCCATGTGTAGGGGTGGCAATTTTTATCCATATTCATGAACTCACCAATTATCCACCTAATTTGGATAAGTCATAACCCAACCCATTTGAATATTTGGGTTAAATGGGTAAATACCCATTATGTTATTTACTTATATGAGTCTTAATGGTTAAACCCACTAATACCCACTAAAACCCATTTAAAATTTAAATAAACAACATAAAATCTAAACTTCTAAAAAATGACCGAAATACCCATAAAACTTAAAAAATAACCAAAATACCCCATAAAACCTAAAAATGACCAAAATACCCTCAAAACTTAAAAAATGACTAAAATACTCATGAAATCTAAAAATTACCAAAATACTCCCTTAACCTAAAAAATTACCAAAATACCCCATAAAACTTATAAAATGACCAAAATGCCCCCTAAACCTAAAAGATGACCAGAATATCTCCGAAATCTATAAAATGACCAAAATACCCTTGAAACATAAAATTAGCAAAATACCTCCAAAACCTAAAAAATGACTGAAATATCCAAGAAACCTAAAAAATGACCAAAATACCCCCAAAACCTAAAAATTACCAAAATACTCCATAAACCTAAAAGATGACCGGAATACCTCCGAAACCTATAAATTTACCAAAATACTCCCGAAACCTAAAAAATGACCGAAATACTCCCAAAACCTAAAAAATGACCGAAGTACCCCCCAAAGCCTAAAAAATGACCAAATACCCCCTGAAACCTAAAAATGACCAAAATACCCCCTAAACTTAAAAGAGAAACGGAATACCTCTGAAACCTATAAAAAGACCAAAACACCCTCGAAACCTAAAAATTATCAAAATACCTTGTAAACATTAAAAAAAAAAAAAAAAAAAAAAAAAAAAAAAGATCGAAACACTCCTAAAACCTAATAAATAACCAAAATGCCCCCCAAACCTAAAAAAAAATGACCAAAATATCCCCAAAACCTAACAATGACCAAAATTACCCCCCCCCAAACCTAAAAATTACCAAAATAGCCCCTAAACCTATAAAATGACCGAAACCAATAAAATGGCCAAAATACCTCCAAAACCTTAAAATGACCAAAATACCCCCAAAACCTAAAATATGACTGGACCAAAATACCCCCTAAACTTAAAAATTACCGAAATACTCCCAAAACTTAAAAATTACCAAAATACCTCTGAAACCTATAAACTTACTAAAATCGCCCAAAAATATAAAAATTACCAAAGTACCTCTAAAACCTAGAAATTTACCGAAATAGCCCAAAAATCTAAAAATGACCAAAATACCCTTAGAATCTTAAAAAATGACCAAAATAACCCCAAAACCTAAAAAATTACTGAAATTCCCTCGAAACCTATAAAATGATAGAACTCTTAGAACCTTTAATTTGTATCCTTGAAACCTCCAAAATACCACAAACCTCTATTTTGGTAATTTTAGATGTTTCAGGTGTATTTTGGTCATATTAAATGTTTAGGGGTATTTTGGAAATTTTTTAGGTTTCAAGGGTATTTATCAGTGATTTTTTAAGTTACAGAGGTATGTTAGTCATTTTTTAGTTTTCAGAGGTATTTTAATCTTCTTTTAGGTTTCAAGGTATTTTGATCATTTTTTAGGTTTCAAAGGTATTTCAGACATTTTTTTTTTTTTTTTTAGGTTTTGGATTTATTTCAGTCGTTTTTTTTTTTATTTAGGGGTATTTTAGTAATTTTTTGGTTTTAGGGTATTTTAAATTATTTTTTAGGTTTAGGGGGTATTTTGGTAATTTTTAAGTTTCTGGGGTATTTCGATCATTTTTTTTAAGGTTTTGGGGGTACTTTTGTTATTTTAAAGGTTTTGGGGGTATTCTAGTCATTTTATAAGTTCCGAGAGTATTTCAATCATTTTTTAGGTTTTAGGGTATTTCGATAATTTTTTAGGTTACGAGGTAATTTGGTAACTTTTTAGGTTTCGGGGATATTTTGTTCATCTTTTAGATTTCAGAGGTATTTTGGTAATTTTTAGGTTTTGGGAGGGTTTTTTGGTCATTTTTACGTTTATGGGGTATTTTGGTAATTTTTTTGTTTCGGGGGTATTTCAATCATTTTTTTTTAGGTTTTAAGGGTATTTTGGTCATTTTAGAGGTTTTGAGAGTATTCTGGTCATTTTATAGATTTCAAGGGTAACTTAGTCATTTTTTAGGTTTCAAGGTATTTCGGTCATTTTTTAGGTTTATTTTAGGTTATAGGGTAATTTGGTAAGTTTTTTATATTTCAGGGGTATTTTGGTCATCTTCTAAATTTCAAGGGTATTTTGGTAATTTTATGTTTAGAGGGATTATTTCGGTCATTTTTTAGGTTTAGAGGGTATTTTGGTCATTATTAGGCTTTGGGGGTATTTTTGTAATTTTTTAGGTTTCGGGGATATTTTGGACATTTTAGAAGTTTTGGGGGGGTATTTTGCTAAATTTAGAGATTTTGGAGGTATTTTGGTCATTTTAGTGGTTTTTTAGTATATTTGGTGATTTTAGAGATATCGGGGGTATTTTGGTCGTTTTTGAGGTTTTATGGGTATTTTGGTCATTTTAGATATTTTGGGGATATTTTGGTCATTTTAATAGTTTTTGAGCATATTTGGTAATTTTAGAGATATCGGAGGTATTTTGGTCATTTTAGAAGTTTCATAGGTATTTTGCTCATTTTTTAGATTTTGGTGATATTTTGCTCATTTTTTAGATTTTGGAGATAATTTTGGATGTCCAAGGGTATTGGTATTTTGGAAGTATAGGGGTATTTGGGTCATTTTAGGTATTTAAAAGGTATTTTGGTAATTCTAGAGGTCAAGAGGGTATTCAAATAATTTTAGAGGTATTTGGGTCATATTAGGTTAAATGGGTGGGTTACTAATTAAATGGGTTGAGTTGGTAATGGATAATTAATTTATATATAAACGGGTCATAAATGGATAAATGGGTAATTACACATCCAACCCATTTATGACTCAACCCATTTATGACCCAATTCCCCATTTGCCACCCCTAGCCATGTGGTACCATAACAGTCTACAAAACCATTACTAAACCTGCAACAATAATTGTAGTTCAATAATATTGCTAGAAGAACAAAAGTATAATAAACTAGGTTGCCAACCAAGCGTCTGTAAAGAGAGGGATTAGACAATAGTTTCCCTTCCGATGGAATCGGATGCGCATTAAGCTCAACTAGAGTGTCAACAATCTTGCTATCAGAAAGTCCAGCTCGAGACAAGAGTTCAAAGGCGTCCTTAGCTTGAGTAATATAAAGTCCATCTATAGAATTAGTGATTTCAAGACCCAAGAAGTAACTAAGATGTCCAAGATCTTTCATCTCAAATCGCTAACTAAGAAAATCCTTGAGTTCTTGAATGCCACCGAGGTTATCACCAGTTATGATCATATCATCCATATACGGGAGAAGTAAAATAGTGTCTTTGTCGGTGCGACGAAGAAATGAGGCAGAATCATAATAATCGGCCATGTAACCCAAGCAAGATATGGTAGAGCTGAATTTGGCAAACCAAGCTCGTGGAGCTTGTTTAAGATCATAAAGTGCACATCGAAGGTGACAAATTTTGTTTGATTCAACAAAGAGACCAGGAGGAGGTTGCATATAAACTTCTTCACTTAAATCCTCATTAAGGAATGCATTTTTACATTCATCCTAAAAAGGTCTCATTTATCGGCAAAGTGCTAACGACTAAGAGGACACGAACAGATGAGATACGAGCAACCGGAGTAAAGGTCTCTGCTAATCAATCCCATACTTTTGTGTAAAACTTTTTACAACAAGACGAGTTTTGTAGCGCACAATGGACCCATCGGAGTGAGTCTTAATCTTGTAGATCCACTTACAACCAACCACAGATTTCCAAGGGGGAGAGTCACCAAATCCCAAGTATGGTTTTTAGATAATGTATCAAGTTCCTCTTTCATTGCAATCTGCCATAAAGGGTCAGTGGAAGTTTCACGATAGGTGTGAGGCTTATGCAGTGTAGCAAGGGCAATGTAACAATGATAGTTGAGTAAATGTGCGGGAATGGATCTTACCTGAGTTGAGTGACAAGGTGGAATGTCTTGTGCAAGATTTTCAGGCAAAGTAGGAACAGAGGACCCAAGCTCGGGGTTGGGTAGCTCGTCTTCGACTTGTTCATCTTCGACCTATTCATTAAATGGTGAACTAGGAAATGAATCAAGGATATTTGGTGGTTGGATAAAGAAGTCTACAGGAGAATCAAGAGCAGCTACAGGAGGATCAGAAGTAGCTACGAGAGGACTATGTGCCTCATCCGGAAAAAAATCTAAGACAGAGGAGGAAGATAAGGAGGCACGGAAGTGAGAGAGCTCAACAAAGGAGCAATGTTCCCAAAAGACAACATTGCGGAAGATATGAAGACGATGAGAGACAGGATCATAACATCGATACCCCTTTTGTGTTTCGCCAAGGTCAAGAAAACAACAAAGCCTTGACCGAGGCTTAAGTTTGTTATGCTCATGTGGCTCAAGAAGAATGAAACAAGCAAAACCGAAGGAGCGAAGGTGGTGATAGTCTAGAGGTGTCCTAAAAAGGGGCTCATATGGAGTTTGATTTTGGATAACAGGACTTGGAATGCGATTAATAGCATGAACAGCATGAAGAGCAAAATTTCGACCCAAAAATGAGCAAGAGCTTTGGCAGAGAGAAGGAGAGCACGAATAGTGTCAAGAATATGACGAAGTTTTCGTTCAGCTCTACCATTTTGCCGAGAGGTACCTGGACAAGTTAGTTGATGAACAATGCTATAAGAATGCAAAACAGCTTGAAAAGCATATTGAGTATATTCAAGAGCATTATCAGATTGAAAATTTTTGATGCGTTTGGAAAACTAAGTTTCAACCATTTTTGCAAAATTAGAATATACTTGCAATAATTCAGAATGATGTTGCATATTAAAAATCCAACTATAGCGAGAGTAATCATCAACAAAGACAACAAAATATCGAGACCTACCAATATTAGAGATAGAAGAAGGCCC
Source organism: Quercus dentata (assembly GCA_028216015.1). Classification (NCBI taxonomy): domain Eukaryota; kingdom Viridiplantae; phylum Streptophyta; class Magnoliopsida; order Fagales; family Fagaceae; genus Quercus; species Quercus dentata. The sequence continues at coordinate 69,262,474 of CP116452.1, read as the reverse complement.
CCAAATATCAGAATGAATAAGGTCAAAGATATCGGTGGATATTGATTCACTAGTATTGAAAGGCAAAGTTGGTTGTTTTCCTAACTAACATGAAACACAATCAAAATTTTCTATAGACATTGAACCTAACAAACCTCTAGAAGCCAATTGTTGTACTTGAGAGGAAGATGCGTGACCAAGTCGAACATGCCAAAGTGCAAGGGAAGTAATTGAAGAAATTGTAGCAGCTGCAGAAAACAAAAACAAGAGCAACAAATGGAAGACAAAGGTTGTCCACGGGAAACATACGCCAAACTCTGGGACCGGTCCCAAACTCCTGTCCCGTCCTCGGATCCTGCACAATATACTCAGAATAATCAAAGATAATGCAATAACCCAACTTAGCTAATTGTCCCACAGAAAATACATTGTAAGAAAGATCAGGAACATTAAAGACCCCAGGAATCGAGAGGTTAGAGGTCGAAACAAAACCTATATATGACTAGACATTGTGGAACCATTTGCTGTGTGAATATTGAAAGGGTGTGGTGCGGGTTTAAGTTCGTAAAATAAGGACGAGTGAGGTGTTATGTGATTACAACAAGCAGAATCCATAAGCCAAAAGGAATGAGACATACCGGATAGAGCCGAAAAAGAAGAGGAATAAGATGCATTACCAACCATATGAATGACATTAGCGATGATGTTTTTAAGGTCATCTATAGACATGGTGAAAATGCATCTTCAAGACTTAGACTGTGCAGAGACGGGAGCCATTGATTGGACATTCTCGGTGTTAGAAACAATGAATGAAGAGAAATTGAAACAGTTAATTTGTTGCGATGATAGCAAGTCTCAATATTGTGGCCAAAACATTTGCAAAAATTGCAAAAATGTTTGCTAGATTGTCGGAGACGATTATTGCAACAAGAAGAAGACCTATCATTATTCTTCATTTAGAAGCAGAATATACAAAAATGGACTGCAAAAATGAAATCTACGTGAAAAACTAAGTAAGAAGCACTGGATCGCAAAAAGTTAACTTTGGGAAAAAGTCAACGGTCAATGCAGGTCAAAGTCAACAGGTAAAGTCAACGCTGGTCAAGGCCAACGGCGGTAGGTCAAAGATGACGTAAGTAGGGATGGCAATTTATATCCGACCAGCGGATACCCGGTCCGGCCCGACCCTAATGGGCCGGATTTTACCCGGTCCGATTAATTATAGGGTCGGGTATGGGTTTTAAAAAAAAAAAAAAACGAAGCCGGTCCGGGTCGGGTTCGGTTTTTGTCAAAACCCGGCCCGAACCCGACCGGACCCGACCCGTTTATATATATAAGTTAAAAATACTAAAATACCCCCGTATATATATAAGTTATAAAAAAAAACCCTAACCCCATATTCCCATTTCACACAATCAGCCGCTTGCCTACTTCTATTCTCCTCTCCCACTCTCACTTGGTCGGTCCCTCTTCATTACACCTAGTCTCCGATCTGTCACCGTCGGCCTGAACATCTGTCATCACCGGCCATCACTTGCACCTCCAACCGCCTCGCTTCCTCCATTTGTCTCCACCGGACCACCTCGTTCTCTATCTTTTTTTTTTTTTTTTTTTTTTTTTTCTTCTGGGTTCATTTCGTCTCAATCATGTGAGTTGTTTGTGATTGTGTTAGGATTTGTGTTTGTGTTTGTGTTTGTGATTTTGAAAGGGAAAACATAAATCTGAAATTTTTGTGTTTGTGTTTGTGTTTGTGATTTTAAATGGGAAAAATCATAAATCTGAATTTGTGTTTGTGTTTGTGATTTTGAATGGGAAAATTATAAATTTGAAATTTTTGGGTTTGTGTTTGTTCAGGATTTGTATTTGTTTTTGTGATTTTGAAAGGGAAAATCATAAATCTTTGGTCATTGTTCATCCATGATTTCCTGGTGGTTCTTTTTATTTTTCAATTTTTCTATTTTCATCCTTTGATTTCTTTGATTTTCTCTACCTAAGTATACTCCTACTACTATAAAAAAAAAAAAAAAAAAAATTATGTTTGCCCAAAATCAAGGCTTGAATTTGGGCAAACACATTCTCAAAAAATCTGGGCAAACATTTTTTATTTAATTTTTGGGCCACGGTATGGGCTTTAGGCAGAATTTTTTTTTTTTTTTGATTGGGCCACGGTTTGGGCCCAAATCGTGGCATGGCTACGAGGCCCGCGGGCACCCGACGGGCAGGGTTTGGGGTTAAGAAAAAAACCCCTTTAATAAACGGGCCGGGTCCGGGTTTTTGGGACAGACCCACGGGTCGGGTCCGGATATGAAAAAACCCGGCCCAAACCCGACCCGTTGCCATTCCTAGACGTAAGCAAATGACCTGTGGATGATGTAAGTGGCTGACTTTAGGATGACATAAGCAATGACGTTGTAGTGACATCACCTGATGACATGGCGGTGATGACGCCACCTAAAGGCGGCATGGCGTAGATGACGTAATCAATGACGTCGCAGCCCCGGTCGAGCACGTGGTTCGTCTCGCCAAAACTTTAAATGGCGCGTGAGAGCATGTGGAGGCTTAGATGTGGAAGTTTTTAGTAGAGTTGAGTAGATCGGTTGGCGATCTACGATGCTATATCTTGTGTTGTAATCGGAGGTCAGAGGTGACAGATCCGACAATGGCAGTGGTCTTGGCGGCAGAGAAGGAGCTTCAGGCGGCGGAGATTCAACCCCGAGGACCTTTGACAGCAACGAAGTAGTCGAGAAAAGGCACCGAAAGGGCTTATTGACCGCAGAAGTTGAGGCAAATGGAAAATACCGACAAAGGCAAGATCAGAAAACACAATAAAATTAGAGCAATGACTGCGATACCATGTTAGAAATACTAAATAAGTGTATTGTATTTCTCGAAAAACAATAGAATATACATGAGTACCTTTATATAGGAGGCATATGTGTGCAGTACAAGTAAGAGTGTAGTACAAGAATGTGTGCTATATAAGTAATCTAGTTGGGCCTAAAGCCCACAACACTATATACGTTAACAATCTACTCCAGGTAAATCAAGACTCAAGCATGGATATACAAGAGACTTAATGAAAAGGCACCATAGAGTTTTCTCTAAAAACCTAACATCATAGGGATGGACCCGGGATTTCAAGTCCGGGGCCTGGAGATAAGCAAAAAAAAAAAAAAAAAAATCAAATATGCATCCCTATAGTATTAATAAACTATTAACCAAGACAAATACCCAAAAATCATTGTTTCTTAATATATTAAGATAAAATCATCTACCAACAAAAACAAAAGACACGAAACACTATTGTTTCTTAATACAATCATCTATGAAAAGGGAACTCGATGCTTTTTCAAATCTTCAAAATCATCTATGATTGAATCCAAACTAAATGTCGAAGCTATATCCTTTTCAATGTATAACATCAAAGGGTCCGTCAAAAAGTCATTTTCCATTTTGTTTCAAAGATTAGTTTTGACAACTTTCATAGTTGAAAATGTTCGCTTTGTAGTAGCAAAGAGAAACCGGAAGAGTAAGCACAAGTCTCACCATTCGATAAACAAGTTTGTAGTGTTACGAGTTTCTATTTCTCACTAACCATTGACACAACTCGGATAAACTGTTCAATTTTTTGAACTCTGGATCCTGGACTACATTATGCTCAAAATAATAAAGCTCCTGCTCAAAATAATAAAGCTCCTTCTCCAAGACAAATACCCAAAAATCATTGTTTCTTAATATATTAAGATAAAATCATCTACCAACAAAAACAAAAGACACGAAACACTATTGTTTCTTAATACAATCATCTATGAAAAGGGAACTCGATACTTTTTCAACTCTTCAAAATCATCTATGATTGAATCCAAACTAAATGTCGAAGCTATATCATTTTCAATGTATAACATCAAAGGGTCCGTCAAAAAGTCATTTTCCATTTTGTTTCAAAGATTAGTTTTGACAACTTTCATAGTTGAAAATGTTTGCTTTGTAGTAGCAGTAGAAACCGGAAGAGTAAGCACAAGTCTCACCATTCTATAAACAAGTTTGTAGTGTTCTGAGTTTCCATTTCTCACTAACCATTGACACAACTCAGATAAATTGTTCAATTTTTTGAACTCTGGATCCTGGACTACATTATTCTCAAAATAATAAAGCTCCTTCTCCAACACTTGTTTGTCATAATCTATGAAATCTTGTGGATAGAAATTCTTTACCAACAAACAAAGATCACTACTTCTGAAAGATTTTAATGTCTCTCGATGTTCTAAAGCTGAGCTAAGCCTAAGTAACTCCATTATATTTTCACATTATTGCTTGTATAAAAAAAAAATTAATTAAAAAGTAAATAAGAAAAAGAAAAGAAGAATAGGAAGCATTATTTTGCATGATGTGTTATAATAAAAGGAAGCTTGTAGTTTCCAACAACTTCAATGTCTCTTTGATTTGGGCCATTGTCATAAAAACTAATCACGCAAGACTCTTGCGTGATTAGTTTTTTTTTTTTTTTTTTAGATTGACATGGGCTCTTGAGTCTTGATTGGGCTGGCCGGCTGGGATAGGGGAGGGGGGGAAGTCATTTTGATAAGGGGGCCCAAGTCTTTTTCTTTTCTTTTCTTTTTTTTTTTTTGAAAATTTCAGCTACTAAATTTTTTTTTTTTTTTTTTGGGCCCAGGCCCCCACCTAGGTCCATTCTCATAGAGTTGAGACTAAAACCTAACATCCAGATATTCAAGAAAAAGAGGGAGCAGGGCTGTTACAAAATATCATTGAGTTCTACAAGAAACACACTAGTTGTGGCTATTATGTTGTTCAACTAGCCATAGGACATATAATTTGTATATCTGAAGCATGCCTTGTTAATTTCAAATCCTGCTGGAACAAGAACGCTAAATAGATCCTCTCATGGAAAGGTGTCAACCATGCGTGTTTTTTGCATTCCTTCAACTAGCCTTCATCATCAAACCTTTATACATATTCAAAAGGTTGTTGAGCACCATCTGGCAGAAGTAGCCTCCCATTTCAAAATCTCATATAAATCTTTTTATTTAACTTTTTAAAAGTAAAATATAAATCTTATAATTCTTTTTTCCCCCATGGACGCTAAAGAAGAAATGAAACTAGAGAATGAAAAGAAGGGGCCTGAAGGAGTAATTATAGTGCAAGATGTGCTAGGATAGAATAATTATATAAGGAACTCCACTAAAAATCAGCACGATTTCAGACAAGATTCGATAAAGTTCAGCATTTGGTTTTGAAAGTTAAAAACCATGAGCTTATTTAAACTAACAGCTTTATGCCAGGAACTAATAGTGAACAGAAGTGTATACCTGAGCCTTTTTGTATAACAGATCAAGACTTCTCACAACATCCACTTCATCCTGGAAAAATGAGATAAAATTTTGAATCAACACTAGAGAGAGATAAAAGAGATTGCCTTGCATCGAATTCTGTTGAACTCAAACTATAGTGGTAAGATTTACAAGGAACAAATAAAAAAACAAAGGAAAGCCATATTTGAAAGGACAAAGGAGTTCCCAATTCTTGCTTTAAAACAAAATTACAAATGAAGAGGTCTTAAGTAAATTTGTTAGACATATTTAGTAAAACCTATGACCAGTCAATTAACAGCCAACTGCTTTACCACGGAGCTACTGAGGAACAGTGAGATAAGATATCATAGATTTCAATCCCCGTTCTTAACCCATGACCAATATGAGCATGAAGTTCCCAGAGTTACAGGTATTGTGTTATATATCAAATTGAAAATGAAGGTTTAACAGTATTTTATTTCTCTGTTTCTTTGATACTTTATTCTTTTCTAAGTGAGAGAAACCTCCTAGAAGAAGAACTATAACTCTCTCCTCCTCAAAATAATAATATGCAATTGAGAGTAACTTTGGTCACTGGAGTCCATAATCGATAAGGATGCCTTGCTCATTAGAAATAGCTAAACTTACCAGCTTCTATAGTTTAAAAGACTCAATTACTATTCTGTTTTGTGTAGCACTTCTTCACTTATTCGATTTTCTTTCATGAGATTTATTTAGTCAACAATTTACTCATAAATTCCAGATTCATACATACTGTTTTCTTCAAACTCTGGTGTAAAAAACAAACTTTATTTTAAAAAAAGGTGGTAGTATAGGTATTTAGTACAAATCCTTGAGACTTGTGCAACTAATGTTGAAAAGCATATATGCTCCTACACCTATAGAGAAATTTATAATAGCAGCCATCAAATTTGAACATTGCAGTAAGCAGTGATTGCAAGAATTTACATTGGCACATTGAAAAACAAAAGTTTGCAAAATATTACACTACAACAACATTGCATTAGAAGCAAAGATGCCACACAAAAGTGAGAGACAACAAAAGACCAACTTACATTACGTCTAGCAAGATTAGGGCTATTCCATATGACCATTAAAACAAGCCCATTGAGTTCTCCTTTCTCAGCAGCTTCCCCAATTTCCTACATGTAAGAATATTAATCAATAGTTACAATTATCCTACAAGAACAGTTTGACTCAGATTACCACTTATGGAACATGCTACATGCTACAAAGGATGTATGGCAATGGACAACAACGAAATGGGATGTCCTTAGATATAAGACATAAATATTCCCTAGGTAATAAAAAGAAAAGCAACCAAAAAAGAATAAGGAAAAGGCTTTTACTCTTCAGAAGGATTTCTATCAATCTATATATACTGAAAACACTCTTTAGAAATGAACACATTCTCTTTATTTTAAAGCCTCAATCTCTTGACAGATTAAGCAATTTATGAGCTAATGGCTTTGATACTGTACATTCTGATTACCTTCACCACTTCTCCAATCTCTAGTAGCTCTGATGAAGCTGGAAACTAGTCTCTGTGGCTTTTTTTTTTTTTTTTTTTTTTTTTGATACCCTTTCAAGTGTGTGCAATTTCACAATACTCTTTAACCTTTCTTTCTCTTCTTCCTCTTCCCATTGACGTCTTCTATGCAGATCCTCTGTATTTTCTCACTACTGCGTTTGCCATTCCTAGATATCACATGAACTCAACATAACAAGAATGCACATGGGCAAATTTAATCCCAAAAGACATTTTAATCCCTAACCAACATCTTTAGTCATTTTACTTTCTTTTTTTTTTTCTCAAACGTAATGGGTCTCTGCTCTCTTTCTACTAGGGATGGCAATTTTGCCATGCCTTGCCTTGCTTGACCTGTCTCTCCCCACTTCGCCCCACACGAGTTTTCCTCGCCCTGTAAAGGTGGTGGGGCAGGGATGGGGCAAGATTTTAGCTCCGCATCACAAGACGAAGCGGGGATGGGTTTAAACTTTTTAGACCCATCGTTAGTCATTTTACTTTCTTTTTTTTTTTCTCAAACGTAATGGGTCTCTGCTCTCTTTCTACTAGGGATGGCAATTTTGCCATGCCTTGCCTTGCTTGACCTGTCTCTCCCCACTTCGCCCCACACGAGTTTTCCTCGCCCTGTAAAGGTGGTGGGGCAAGGATGGGGCAAGATTTTAGTCCCGCATCACAAGACGAAGCGGGGATGGGTTTAAACTTTTTAGACCCATCCTCGCCCCGCCCCGCCCCGCATTGATAAGGGTTAAATTGTAAAATTGTCATGCCTTAAAACCCTATTATTTAAATAAACATATCATCAGCTTATTTTATTCTAACCAACAAGGCTTTCGACCTCTTTTTTTTTCTCTAACAAGGTTGGAAATAAGGTACCAATTTTAACATTTGTTTTTGTCTTTATTATAAACAAATTTATATACTATTGACTCATTAATTTTGTATTATGAGATTTTTGTTTTTGTTATGATATTGTCTTGTTAACCACTTTAATAATGATGGTGTCACAAAAAACATCTACTCCTGAACTTGTCCATATGGCTCGTCCAATGAAAGACTAGCTAAGGCGAACTAGACAAGCGAATTGATCGTCCCAAACGTCCTTGCTAACTTCGTCCGTCTTTGGACGGATGAGATCCCATGGGAATCTTATCCATTCTTAATCATTTGGACAAGGACGAGCCATCCTGGGTAGTCTCGTCCGTCCTTAATGAAAGATGGACGAGTTCACCGGATTAAACTACTAAGTGCCAAATTCTTCATTAACCATTATGGAACGAGCCGTCAAATCGAGGTAACTTCCATAGCGGTTATGGAAGTTACCCCCAATTCTCCGGACTCCTCGACATTAGGAACGGTTATTAAACAGATATCTGTTCCACACATACAATATAAGGATTCTTCGATGAGAAGGTAAAGGATTCAGACATTTTTTATTCAAGAAATTACTTCCTTCTTACAGAAAATTCCAAGTTCACTAACTTCACCATCGGAGGACTTTTGACCGGTCCCCACCGGTCTCCTCCGATTCTTTCTTATTTACAAGATACAGCCCAAAGATCATCGGCGTTCGAGACTTATCAACCTCACGATATCCAACGAACTATCGGTTGGCGCCGTCTGTGGGGAGAAGATTGTTTTACAATTTACTTCTCTGTGACAAAAGGTTGATGGTTCGAACTAGATCGAGGGCTACTAGCCCAGGCCATCGGGAAGCGGAACCCTCATCGCGATCACCAATCTGCACCGGTCATGCAAACATCATCCATCCCGGCATGCGCAATCTATGGCGGCCGCTATGGCGGAATTGACTCGCCAAAACCAAAAGTTAAGAATGAAGATTAATATGAGGAGGCAGACACGTGAAGAACGTGAAGAAGGAGGACAAACACAGAGTCATGGTGATAGAGAGAATACCGAAATTGGAAGTCGGTTCGGAGGCACCACTTCACAAACGGTACCACACTTGAAAGAAGAAATGGACCAAATGAAGAAAGTCATGGAGGAAATGAAAAAGAATATGAGGAGGGCGAATCCGATAGAAGATTTGGTTCACAGAACTGATTCCCCCTTCACGGCTTCCATCAACGGTCACCCTCTACCATCAAAGTTCAAGTTGCCTTCTCTGGATTCGTATGATGGAACATGCGACCCGTTTGATCACATCGCCACCTTTAAGACCACCATGCATCTTCAAGGGGTGCCTGACGAAATAATGTGTAGAGCCTTTCCTACCACCCTCAAGGGCCCAAAGACGAGTTTGGTTCAAAGAAAATACCCCGAATTTGGTAAGTTCTTTTGAAGAGTTGAGCAAGTTGTTCGTTAACAATTTCATTGGGGGACGAGAGGCACAAGCGTTCCTCGTCCAGCTTGTTGACCATAGAGCGGGGGAGAACGAGAGCCTGCGGTCATTCATCACCCGTTTCAACAGAGAAGCCCCGAGTGTGGACGAAGCGGATGATAAGCTCCTATTGGCAACCTTCCATAATGGGGTGAATTCAGATTTGTTTATACATAAACTCTATGAAAAAAAGCCCTAGTCCATGGCCGAACTTGTCCATTCGGCTCAAAATTTTATGAATGTAGAAGACGCGATCATTGCTAAGAAGAGGAAGAGGTCCGAGAGAGTAGACGCAAACCCCAATCGCCATCCCGAGCAAGGCCCTCGTCTAAAGAAGGGACGAACGGAAGAAATAAGAGTCATTATAGGGGGAAGTTCAACGAGGCCGCTTGTCCGAGTCTAAGAAAGCATACTTGAAGGTAGTGCAAAGCGTCCAACTTTCTGGACGGTCACCGAGAGCAAGGTCCTCGGACGAACAAGCAATCACCTTCACGGACGAAGACGCCGAGAGAATTCATCACCCCCATGATGATGCTCTCGTCATCACCTTATTAATTGCTGACTATACAACTAGAAAAGCTAGTCTCGTCATCACCTTTATATTATCTAGCTTTTCAACAGATGAGGTTAGGACGAGACTAGCTCCGTCCGATAAACTCCCCCTAGTAGGTTTTGGTGGAATGAAGGTGTAACCCGTGGGTACTATTTCCTTATCGGTGGTAGTGGGGGCATACCCACGACAAATCACTAAGGATGTGAACTTCCTTGTGGTAGATTGTCCATCCTCCTACAACGCCATAATTGGAAGACCAACTTTGAATAGTTGGAAGACTCACACCTCTACTTACCACCTATCACCAAGTTTCCAACGAGAACACGGAGTAGGGCGGTACAAGGGGGACCAACTAGCAGCAAGAGAATGTTACCTGGCCATGTTGGCCATGGATAAACAAGTTCAAGCCATGAATATTGAAGAAAAGAGAGTTGTAGCAGAGCCTACCGAAGCATTGGAAGATATTTCCTTGGATGAAGACAACCCTGAGAGGTGTACTGGGGTCGGAGCAAATCTAGAAGAGAAGATTAAGAAGGACCTCGTCTAATTTTTGAAGAAAAATATTGATGTGTTTGCGTGGAGTCATGAGGACATGCCAGGTATAGACCCTAGTGTCATTACCCACCGTCTGAATGTATGTCCTTCCTCCAAGCCGGTCATGGCAAAAAAATAGGATGTTTGCCCTTGAGAGAGATGATGCTATCAAAGACGAGGTTCAAAAGTTGATGGTGGCTAAGTTTATTCGGGAATTGTACTACTTGGATTGGTTGGCCAATGTAGTAATGGTCAAAAAGGCAAACGACAAGTGGAGAATGTGTGTAGATTTCACCGACTTAAACAAGGCTTGCCCCAAGAATAGTTATCCGCCGCCACGCATTGACCAGTTGGTAGACTCAACTGCGGGCCACAAATTGCTTAGTTTCATGGATGCTTTTTCTGGATACAATCAGATAAGGATGGACAAGGCAGATCAAGAGAAAACATCTTTTGTCACCAGTCAAGGCTTATTCTCTTATAAGGTGATGTCATTTGGCTTAAAAAACGTAGGGGCAACATATCAGAGATTGGTAAACCACATGTTTCGTCTGCAGATTGGGCGGAGTGTGGAAATCTATGTAGATGACATGTTGGTGAAGAGTCGGGACGAGGGAAAGCATCTAGACGACTTGCGGGAGACATTTGACACACTCGAGACAAGATATCACATGAAATCGAATCCTAGCAAATGTGCTTTTGGAGTATCATCGGGAAATTCCTTGGTTTTATGGTCTCCCACAGGGAAATTGAAGCGAATCTGATAAAATTCAAGCAATCATGGACATGAAGCCTCCGCAAAATACCAAAGAAATCAAATCCCTTCATCGGACGAGTTCTTTGCACTTAACAGTTTTGTCTCTAAAGCCACCGACAAATGTTTGCCGTTTTTAAGGTTCTTAGAAAAGCATTCGAATGGACCGATGAGTGTCAAAGAGCTTTCGAAGATCCGAAGGCATACCTTACCATGGCTCCGTTGCTGAGTCCGTTAGTGGTGGGAGAGGAGTTATATTTATACTTAACAAGAACCCCGCATGCCGTGAGCTCGGCATTGATAAGAGAAGAAGATAAAGTGCAAAGACACGTACTATACGAGTAAGGCATTGAGGGGAGCGGAAGGACGGTATCCACAAATGGAGAAATTAGCCTTCGCATTGATCACCGCTTCCGGGAAGCTAAGGCTTTATTTCCAAGCACATGTCATTAATGTCATGACGGATCATCCGCTCAAGAAGGCAATGAATAGACTGGAAGCTGCAGGATGATTATTTCAAAAGAGATATAGAGCTTAGTGAGTTTGACATTAGATATCAACCAAGGCATGCCATAAAAGCTTAAGCATTAGCAGATTTCATTGCGGAGTTTACCCCAAGTCATGATGAGACAGAAGACAGTAAGAGATGGGTCGTCCATGTGGATGGTTCGTCTACACGGCATGTAGGTGGAATTAGTGTGGTCCTACAATCCCCGGAAGGAGACAAACTGAAACATAAGGTTCGTCTACGATATCAAGCAACTAACAATGAAGTCGAGTATGAAGCCCTTCTCAAAGGACTAGAATTGGCTAAGTCTGTGGAAGCCAAGTCTATACTAGTCTTGAGGGATTCTCGATTGATCATGGCGCAAGTAAATGGGATGTATGAAGCGAAGGAAAAACGGATGAGGAAATACCTTAGTAGGGTGATGTGCCTTATGAAAAGATTTGAAAAAGCTGACTTCGTTCAAATCCCGAGGGAGGAGAATGTGGAAGGCGACACCATAGCAAAAGAAGCCTCGGCGAATGAATCAATGGACGAATCGATGAAGTTCAAGATATGCCAAGTATAGACATCCCTAAGTACAACAGGTGGATAGCGAGAGAAATTGGATGACCCCGATTATATCATACTTGAAAGACGGACGACTACCAGAAGAGAAGGATGAAGCCAGGAAGTTGAGGGTGAGATCGGCTAGGTACGTTCTTATGGACGAAGTACTATACAAGAGAGGCTTTTCTCAACCTTATCTTAGGTGCTTGGCTCCAGACGAAGCAAACTACGTCCTGAGAGAAGTTCATGAAGGAGCATGTGGCAATCACTCGGGAGCCAGGTCACTTGTCCACAAGGTCGTCCGTGCGGTATTATCGGCCAAATATGCAAGTTGATGCTAAAGCATACGTTAAGGTCTACGACCGGTGCCAACATTTTAGTAACAGCCCGAGAAAACCATCGTAGTACCTCACTCCGATGGTGGCGCCGTGGCCCTTTGCATAATGGAGACTAGACATTTTGGGTCCTTTCCCTCCGGGCACAAGGCGGATGAAGTTTCTAGTCGTGGGTATCGATTATTTCACTAAATGGGTGGAAGCTGAACCGTTAGCAAATATCACACAACGTAATGTAAAAAATTTCGTGTGGAAGAATATTGTGTGCAGATTTGGAGTACCAAAGGTATTGGTGTCCGATAACGGACGACAATTTGACAATGCACTTTTCAGGGACTTTTGCTTACACTTTGAAATTCAAAACCATTATTCCTTACCTGCACACCCCCAAGCCAACGGCCAAGCTCAAGTTGCAAACCGATCCTTGTTGAAAATCATCAAGACTCGGCTTAAAGGGGGTAAAGGGAGTATGGCCGGACGAGTTACCGGGAGTTTTATGGGCGTACAGACCACGATGAGAACCCCTACGGGGGAGACTCCTTTCAAGCTAGCCTATGGAAGCGATGCGGTCATACTTGTAGAAGTACATATGGCCAATCACAGAGTGATGATGTATCAAGACAAGGATAATGAGGAGCAACTCCGTTTGAACCTCGATCCGATAGACGAGGTAAGGGTAGACGCAGAACACAGGGCGACAAAGTACAAGAACCTCATGGCTAGGCGGTATGATGCGATGGTGAAGCCAAGACGTTTCAACATAGGAGATCTCATCTTAAGAAAGGTCTCTTTGTCAACCAAAAACCCAGCACATGGGAAGTTGGGCCCAAATTGGGAAGGACCCTATAAAGTTATCAACTGTAAAAGGTAAGGATCCTACTACTTGGAGGCCCTAGATAGGAGAAAATTGGAATATCATTGGAATGTAGAGCACCCGAGGAGGTATTATCGGTAAAAGTGAACCTATGGACGAGCTTGGACCTTGTCCATCTACTTATGTTCTACTAATATTGATGCTGTTTGTGTTTGATACTATTTATGTTTGATGTTGTTTGTGTTTGAAACTACTACCTTATTATTTATTATGTTGTGTCATGATTATGGACGAAATTATGAAGTTTGTACTTATTAAATAAAAAGGCATTAGTATGCATGTGCCTTATCTGTAAACGATATTTATGTTATGTACAAAATGTTGTGTGAATTTTGCATCTCCATGCTATTTTCGTCCAAACCAACCCACAAGGGGACTAAAAGATTCAAGACGAATAAATTCTCTGGCCGCAGAGATGTAACATCTAAATTTTCCCGAGTAAAACAAGGCAAAAACCTTAGGTACACTTGTCCAACTCATGGACGAGGAAAAGCCTTATAGAGCATTTTCGTCCAATTTAAAGGCGAGAATCAAAAGCCAACTCAAACAATCTAACCTTTGGACGAGAGAAAAGTTAGGCAAAATAAGTTAGATGGTATGTAAAATCGACTTGTAGGTCTTAAGACGAATAAAACTGAATACAAATACTACCCGCAAAGACGAGTTAGACTAACAAATAATATGAAGAATATATATATTTTCGCCATGGACGAGCCAAAGCTAGAGTTGATATAAATAACGAAGATAACAAAGACTCGTCCATGCAAAGAAAATGAGCCTTCATTCATTCAAAAGGTGGACGTCCTACGTCCAAAAGCCCTTGTTAAGTCAAAAAACTGAAATGATTGTTTAAAAACCCCGTCCTAAAACCATGGACGAGGCAAGTGTACTTTGGTTACATAAGAAGGTCCCAAAATAGAGGACCAAACAAAAACCAAATAAAAGAAAAAACAAACACAAAGATTGTCCAAGTATGAAAGTCTCGTCCTTAAGAAGAGGGGGCATGGGCATTGGGGTCGTCTTGGGGTGGTGAGTCTTTGGCGTCGTCCTCCACATTGACGTCATCGGAGCCGGTCTAAATAAGAGAGCTGGTGGCAGCAACAAGGTTAAGTTTGATTGAGCTAAAGTCAACTTCAGGGAAGTTCTCAATAGCATCCATTTTGAAATCCTCAAAACCAAATGCATAATTACGATCCAGGGTGTCCATGTACACTTTGGACGACTTGAATTCAGCTACAACGTCCTCTTTTGCCTTGGAGAGACGAGCACTTAGCTCGTCGTTCATCTTCTACAAATGGTCAATATGAGTATCTTTCTCGAAAGCATCGATCCTTAGCTCATCGATCGACTTTTTATACTTAGTGACTTCCTCCTTAGCTTTTTCAAAGACCCATTTTTTGCAATCGGCATTCGCTTCTTGAATCCTCGTCTCCAACAAGACCCTCGTCTTGTCCATTCTGTTACTGTCTGGACGCTGCCATAAACTTTGACATGGCCTATAAATAGGTAAAGAACATAGGATGGTTAAATGAAGAAAAATTGTTAAATGAACAAGGACAAGAAAGGAATATTAACATACCCTAAAGAGGTCATGGACGCTTGAATGCTCAAACTCCTTTAAGCCCATGTTATAACACATGTTTATGTCTTCGTCCAAGACAGCCATCCGAAAGCGCTCCCAAGCTAGATCTTTATTTTCAATGATGTTTGTAGAGGGTTGGGACGAGCCAGGCGGAGTTGACTTGGATGAAGGAGTCTTAGACGGTGTGGACTCAATCGGAGTGGACGAGTCCACGTCAACTATCCGGATGGAAGGTTGAGACTGTGGAGGTTTAGAGTCTTTAGACTTAACCACCTTGGACGAACCGTGCTTCACTCTTTTGTCTCGACGGTCAGGGAGCCCTTCTAAATCAATGTTTTTTGGTAAGAACTTTCTCTTATCCCCAGTAGTAGGATGAACTTGTACTTGAAGCTCGGGACGATCCTAGGACTGAGCCTCGGGACGTTTTCCCTCACCCACAACTTATTTCCCTTTGTTTTCTTTCATTGTTGACATTCCTAAAATGAGATAATAAACAGATCGTGAATTTATGACATAGAACTTTCAAAAAAAAAAAAAAAACAAAAAAAAAACCCTTAGCTTAAAACTTACTTTTGCGCATAGTAACCTCGTGTGCAATAGCTTCGTCTGATGGCTCAGGACCCAAACCCCACTTGGCAAGACGTCTAAGAGTGACAAGAGAACGAAAGCTCCTGTCTGTGTGAAGACGAGCCCTATGGACGCGGTCACGATGAAATTTGCTTAAAGACGGACGCTTGGCGGCTACAACACAATGAGTAAACAAAGGTTAGAAATTGTAAACAGACCAAATAGAAAGAGAAAGATAAAAATAAACAAGGGGAAGGGACGTACCTTCGGGACGAAGGTTCCCTAAGTCCCCAATATAAGGAGTAAAGGGATTCCCGCCAACATCCACAAGGTTCCCCGCCTAGAAACTAGAGACAAAGATGAATTTCGTCTTCCATTTTCTATCAGACGAAGCTAGGGACTTGATTAACCTACAATCATTCCCCCTAGCAGTGAACTAGAAAAAACCTTCAGATCGACTTATTTTGGAAGGTTTATAACAATAAAGGAACTCGTCCACGGTGAGAGGACGATCCCCACCAAAAACTTCCCTCCATAAAATTTGCATGGAGATAACTAATCTCCACGCATTAGGGTTAAATTGACAAACACCTAAACCTAACTTGACCAACAACTCTCTAGCAAAGGCATTTAATGGAAACTTAAGGCCACCCAGGAAATAAGCTTCATAGACGCCTATTTCAAAGCGAGGATTACAACACCACTCTTCACGGACGGGCAGCCTATGGTTAAACTCGTCCGGAATTTGATACCAAGATCTAAGATTATTTAATCTCTATTCATCCGTCTTAGAATGAACGCCCTCTTGCACAACTAAAGACGGTAAGACGGTCTCCTCCTCGTCCGTCGGATTAGACGGAGGGACACCGGACGGGGAGCCGGCTTGAGAGCCGGAAGCTCTCCTAAGTTGCTCCCGGACGACTTTAATAGGGAACCCAGGGGCCCCCGAAGAATAATTCTTGTCCGTACTTCCTTCACTACCGTCACTAGTACTGCTAGAACTAGACCTATCACTACTATCCTCATAATACTCGTTTATAGCCTTATCAAGGCTATCGGTGGACGAAGAAGCAACTGATATTTTTGACAAAAGAAACTCAAAACCTAAAGACGGAGAGAAGAAGAATACCTGACTCTAGACGGAAGAGGACTCTAGAAGCAGAGAAACTCCTAGACAAGGCTCTAGACGATGGATGTCAAGGAAGAAAATTTATGAAATGAGAAGGGTTAAGGGAGGCATTCCACTATTTATAGGATGCTAACCTGGGCATGTGAAACGACACCACCAATACGAAAATGACACGCGGCATCTACCTCGGAAAACTAAATCGACGAGATCAGTCACCAATAAAAAAATGACATGTGGCGCATTGATTTATTAACCAATTATATACGTCCAAGGACGTGTTGGCAGCTCACCCAACTCGTTGGACGACCCACATGGACAAGGGGGCAACTGATGGTGTCACAAAAACATCTACTCTCGAACTCGTCCATATGGCTCGTCCAATGAAAGACCAGCTAGGGCGAACCCGATAAGCGAAGTGATCGTCCCAAACGTCCTTGCTAATCTCGTCCGTCTTTGGATGGACGAGATCCCATGGGAATCTTACTCCATTCTTAATCATCTGGACAAGGACGAGCCGTCCTGGGTAGTCTCGTCCGTCCTTAATGAAAGATGGATGAGTTCACTAGATTAAACTACTAAGTGCCAAATTCTCCATTAACCATTATGGAACGAGCCGTCAAGCGAGGTAACTTCCATAGCGGTTATGGAAGTTACCCCCAATTCTCCGGACTCCTCGACATTAGGAACGGTTATTAAACAGATAACTGTTCCACACATACTATATAAGGATTCTTCGATGAAAAGGTAAGGGATTCGGACATTTTTTATTCAAGAAATTACTTCCTTTTACAAAGAATTCTAAGTTCACTAACTTCACCATCGGAGGACTTTTGACCGGTCCCCATTGGTCTCCTCTTATTCTTTCTTGTTTACGGGATATAGCCCAAAGATCATCAACGTTCGAGACTTATCAACCTCTCGATATCCAACGAACTATCAAATAATATTATTCAATTTTTGCTAAAAATTAGTTTGATTTGATGGGATAAATTTATTTGTAATTTCAAGTATATTTTTATTAATGAAATAGGTTTTATTAAAAATAATTGTAATAGTTATGGGAAAATTAACAAGAAGTAGCGTTTTACGAGGTGGGGCGGGGTTTCGCAAGGCCCCAAGAGGTGGGGATGGGGCAAGAGAATTTCCCCCGTCATGCGGGATCGGGGCGAATGCCCCATCTTTCGGACCTGCCCCGTCCCGCCCCATTGCCATCCCTACTCTCTACCTCTTTCGTTCTTCTCTCCCCCTGACCTCTCTGCTCTTCTTTTCCCTTAGGTCTCTCTCTCCAACCTTACTTAATCTCCTCTCTCTGACTCACCCTTTTCATTTTCTCTTTCTTCTCTCTCAAACAGATAGTGGTGCATGGGTTTAGTGGTCTAGGTTGGTTGTGGATCGTGGTTATGGTGGTTGTTGGTTGCCGGTGATGGGTTACGGTTTGTTGTGGGTTTTTTGGTGGTGGTGGATTCCAATCTATGGTGGGTTTGTTGTGGGTTTGAGTTTTTATTTTTTTGGGTATTGTGGTTAGTGGTTGTTTAAGGTGGTGGTGGTGGGTTTGATTTGGGGTGGATTTGAAATGGAGGTGGTTGTGGGTTTCAATCTAGGGTGGATTTGCGGTGAGGTGGTTGTGGGTTATGAAGTGGTGATTGAAATTTTTGAATTTGGGTTTTATTAATATGGGTTTGGTTGGGTTTTGTTCTTTGGTGGTGGTCGTTGGGTTTTGTGGCCGAGGTGGTTACTAGGTTTAGTGGCCGATGATGGTGGTGGTGGGTTCCAATATGGAATGAATTTGCGGTGGAGGTGGTTTTGGGTTTTGATGTGGTGGTGAGTTTTCTATGTGTGGAGGATTTGGAATTTGTTGTGGTAGATTTGGTTGGGTTTTGGTATGGGTAGTAAAATTGTGTTGTGGCTGTTAGTGTAGTTAATCTAAGTGGTTGTGGCTAATCCGAGGGGGGAGAGAGTGAGGGAGGAGTGAAGAGAGAAGAGTAAAAGAGAAGGACCGAGAGAAGATAGAGAAACTAATGGAAATTAACGTTGTTTAGTGGTGTTTAGGGACTAAATAGTCTTTATGGATCAAATTGGTCAATTTTGAAATGTTTTGGACCAAATTGGTATTAATCCAAATCTCGGGGTATATAAATGGAATTTATCCAAAATAATAATAATTAAATTTTAGAGGGAGAGAGGAATTTCAAAGGTTAGGGAGCACAATGATAATTAACCCATTTAATTATTTTTATTCTATCAATAATCACTTTCTTGAATTGAGATCAAGTTAAACATGATGCAATTGGTATGAATTGTTGAGATTTAAAATTACAAAAAGCAAGTTTAAATCCCAACGGTTAAATATAAAAAATGAGTAAAAGTAAAAAAATAAAGGTAAAAAAATACAAAAAAGGTAAAAAAAAAGTTGTGAGAGGATTGGGTGAATTGCACCCGAGACAGAGAGAGAACGGAGGTATTGTACGGGTGCAATACTTATAATCTCAGCCATAGATTTAATGTAATGGCTTAAATCTTTGACACCTCACCAGATAACAAAAAGACTATTTTGCCCTTAAAAAATTTCACCCGCCCACTGTTTCAGTTTAATCCATTGTCACAGCAGAGGAGAGAACCACTTTGATCAAAAAAATAAGACCCAGAGAGAAAACCATACGACGCCCGCGCTTGTCCTCCCTCCGGCCAGTCATCCACCTCCGTCACAAGGCAGATCGGCCCTGTGTTGATTTCGATCTTGACTTGCGGATTTTGGTCTTGATTTTGGGTAAGCTTTCTGATTTTTTGACTGATTAATTGTTTACGGATTTGGGTCTTCATTTTTGGGTAACCTTGTGTGTTTTGACCCATCCATTGTTTATGGACAAAGTTAAATTTACACTACTTTCTTGCATAAACAGAAAAAAGAAACAACCATGGCTCCTCTGTGTGTTGCAACCATGGCTCGTTCCTTTGCTCTATCCTTATTGGTCCTTGCTACTTTGATCGCACTGGTCTTACCTCAATTAGGTCTGTGTGCTGCAACCATGACTCATTCCAAGGGCCAAGAAAACTTTGATACATCTTTATCGACCCCAACATTGACACATGAATATGATGTCTTCGTTAGTTTTCGTGGGAATGATACCCGCACAAGCTTTACCGCCTATCTCTTAGCCGCTTTCAAGCGTAAAAGGATTCGTGCTTATAGAGATGACGTAGACCTTCCTAGAGGGGGAGATTGAACCCGAGATATTGAAGGCAATTGAGACATCAAGGATTGCAGTTGTTGTGTTCTCGAAAAGCTATGCTACTTCTAGTTGGTGCCTTGATGAGCTGGTGAAGATCATGGAATGCAAAAGGCTGTTAAATCAAAGCGTGATGCCTATTTTCTATGATGTGTCTCAATCCGTGGTGTTAGAACATAGGGAATTTTTTGCGGAGGAACTCTTGAATGGCCCCATAGACAAGGTGAACAATTGGAGAACTGCATTGAAGGAGGCTGCAAACTTGGCAGGCTTGCATTTGGAACCACATAGGTAATATTATATTACATATGATAAATAAAAATAAAAGTATTTTAAAATATACTTTTTTAATTTATATAAAACCGAATCGAATTAACTTTTGATTAACCTTATGAAATGTTGCCACATTAAAATATAGTTTTATACTTTTATATACAAATGCAATCATAATAAATGTCTATTAATAACTATCATAATCATCAAATTTCATATTAGCAACTAGTCTCGTATAACTTAAAGTACATAATACATGACTAACATTTGTCAGTGTTTTTTTTAATTACCAAATTGTCAAAACGACATCACAAGAAGAGTTTCTTTGTAGACTAGGTGTTGGCGGCACCAAACCTTAGGCTTGTGTAGAACCTACATTCCTCCTTGGTGGGTGTGTTGGTATAGAGATATTGGCAAAAGGGGAAGGGCGGGAACACAGTATGCTTTTAGTGTGCTGGACATCTTTATTGGCAGCAGTACTCTAATATGAAAACTCATTATAGCTTTTAGCAGTTTAAGCTGACGTGCAGATTTTTGAATGAATTTGTTAAAATAATGGTCTGGTGTCAAATTTTACTGAGTCTTTAACTCTTTTAATGTGCTATTCTCTTAGATCAGCCATGCATGTCATGGAAGTCAGGTATGAGTGGGGGACAAGTAGGGCTTATCAGGATCTTTCTGTGTATGGATTAATCTCTAGTAAATAGTAATGTGTTTAAAATTTTAAATGGCATACCATATATTTAAGTTCTTCCAAAATAATTTGAATGTTATTATCAAGTAAGATTTCTCAAATATTCAGGTGTTTGTTTGTTAAGTATAAAAGCTGATTCTATTGTAATTAATACAAAAATTAATTTTAAGATATTTCATATTCTGGATAGCCAATAGAAGCATTGAATCACATGATTTTTTGTTTCTAATGCAAATCCCTTGTGGTGACTTTGTTGCTGTCATTGGTGTAATTTTTAAAATACTGAGTCCTTTGGTGCCTTTTATTCAGAGATTGATGTATAACAGAGGTTGCAGTTTCTATTGATTATGAAATGTGTTCCCTTGTATTCTGTTATGTTTTGAGCAATGTTAAGTACCTACTTGGCCCCTTATTGATCCTTTTTCCTTATTTAGTTAATATGTCATAATTCAATAATACTTATTTTTGGTATTTCAATTACTATACTTTTATTGTTGGATGGTGGTTCTCTTCATTTTATAGGTGACTCCTATCTATCTATCTTTCTTTTTTTCTTTCTTTTGGCCTTTATGTTTGGGTTAGTTCATAATTCTCCCTCTTATTTGTGAAACCAATCAATTTTCCCCTCTATATTTGGGAAATGAGCAAATACCCCCAATACGTTACTTTTTCAGTTAAATCCAATGTAATCTTTTGAAGAAATTATTAGTCATACACCACAATGAAGAGAAAAAGTTGAGAATTACATTGTTGTTTTCTTGGATTGTATTTATAATCATTGTGATTCTGTTGGATTTAACTTCAAAGTATTGGATTGGGGTTGCTCATTTTCCAAATATAAAGGAGAAATTGGTTGTTTCAAAGATAAAGGGGGAATGGTGATCCACCCCAAACATAAAGGGGTTCCCTTCTTTTTGTTTGTTTGGGACTTTTTACTATAGGCAATAAATGTTGTTAGTGGGGTGAAGCTAGGTGAGACTGTTTGGGATCTTGAACACGTGTTTTATGATCTAGTTCACCTTTTTACCTTATTCCAATTGGTTTGGGTGTTTAGCCCCATATTTTTGGTAGTTTTTTGGCACTTTATTTTAGTAGGTTTGTATTTGGGGTTTTACATGATGTATTTCAATTCCTGCTTTCCTACAATTTGTTAGCTTTAGCTCTTGAGCTTTTTGTATTTTTTCACGTCCAGAGTGTTCATCATTACGAACACGATGTTCATTTTATTCGATAAAAGTTTATTACCTATCAAAAAATATGTATATATATTTTCGGTAGTTTTTTGTGGGAGTATTTTTCTACCTTTCAATTCATAAACTGGTTCTCAAAAATAATCTATCCTTTTTTTTTTCACAATGTAATCCAAAAAATATTTATTGTACAAAACAAAAGTATTACGAAAACAATATATTTTGTATAATTTAAAGTAGAAAATACACCATTACCATGTATCATTCTCTGTTCTTTTGATTACCAAATTATATATTTTGGCAAGGCTCTCTTTATCAGTAAAAGAAGAGTGTAAAATTGATCTGGCCATGAAAGCAAAACGCAATGTGCATATTGTTGCTTCAAAACTAGAAGGGCATTGAATTTAGATGCAGTAGCGAGGACTTTTAAATCTCTTGTGGAGAGCTTGAAAGGGCTTCCAAATCCGTGATATAGAGGAGCATAAACTGATGTTTGAGTTTGTGGAAGTGATAGACGCCGATAGAGTGATTATAAACCATTGTTATTGTAATTATGAATATATTATATTTGTGATTTATTAAGATATTTCTATAATTTGATGATAAAATTTTGACTAAACTTCAATTAATATGAGTAAACCTCAAAACTCTTATCCATACTATAGCTATTTTTTTTTAATGAAAGGGGTGGTTGGTGCACAGAATCTTTGTCAAGTGCATCTGGTGTTAACCTAGGGAAATTCGTTAGAAGTAATTGGTTGATTTTTCAAAACTCCTACCGTATGATGTGGGTGATGAAACTAGAGTGAAATTTTGGGAGCATGTGGTGGTGTGGGGATTGTGATCTTAAGGAGGCATTCCCAGAATTTTACTGTATTAGTAAGGCAAGGGTCTTCAATTGCGGTGGTTATGTGTTTTTTTTGTTGGGAGGATCCATTGGGATGCTCAATTTTGTCGTCCAGTGCATGATTGGGAACTAGAATCTTTGGCTTTCTTTATGGACATTGTTTACTCTTCGTTTGTGCGGGGTATTGTTCCTAATAAAGTCTGTTGGAAGCCAGCAAAGAGTAGAGATTTTGAGGTGTGAGGATATTATCATTCTTTATCCCCATACTGTCGTATCTTTTCCATGGAAAATGATGTGGCAATCGAAGGTTTCTCCAAGGGTAGCTTTTTTTTTTTTTTTTTTCATGTTCTGCTTCTTTAGATAAGATTACTACAGATAACCTTCAAAAAAGAAAATTATTGTTGTCGATTGGTGTTATGTTTGCAAAGGTGTGGGGAGTTGGCGGATCATTTTCTTCTTCATAGCCCTATAGCTTATGAGTTGTGGTCTTTGGTGTTTTGCTTGCTTGGAATTTATTGGATTATGCCGCATAGGGTTATTGAGTTGTTTGATTTTTGCGGTAGGGTAAGTTTAGTTCTCATCGCAATATAGCTATATTTGGAGGCTTATGCCGCATTACTTGATGTGGTGTATTTGGCAAGAATGGAATGCAAGAATCCTTGAGGGTTGTGAATGGTCTATTCTCTAGTTTTAAATCTTTTTTCTTTCATACTCTCATTGAATGGAATTTAGCTCTTCCGTCCTGTTTCACTTGATCATTATAAATTTGGTTCTTGATTTTTGCCCCCAAAGTACATAATACATGATTAACGTTTATCTGCCTCTGCTTTTTTCAATTACCAAATTGTCAAAATGGCATCACAAAAAGAGTTTCTCTGTAGGCTAGGTGTTGGGAGCACCAAACCGTAGTTCTTCTGTAGAACATACATTCCTCCTTGGTGGGTGGGAATTTTTTCTCTTTGTGTGGTATCCAAAGAAGGAGAATGCTATGTCTGATAACGTAGCAGTTGGAGTGTGCTGTGTTGGTACGGAGATATTGGCAAAGGGAAGGGGGGGGGGGGGACACAATATGCTTTTAGTGTGCTGGACATCTTTATTGGTAGCAGTACTCTAATATGAAAACTCATTATAGCTTTTAGCAGTTTAAGTTGACGTGTAGATTTTTGAATGAATTTGTTAAAATAATGGTCTGGTGTCAAATTTTACAGTCTTTAACTCTTTTAATGTGCTATTCTCTGAGATCAGCCATGTATGTCATGGAAGTCAGGTATGAGCGGGGGACAAGTAGGGCTTATTAGGATCTTTCTGTGTATGGATTAATCTCTAGTAAATAGTAATGTGTTTAAAATTTTAAATGGCATACCATGTATTTAAGTTCTTCCAAAATAATTTGAATGTTATTGTCAACTAAGATTTCTCATATATTCAGGTGTTTGTTTGTTAAGTATAAAAGCTGATTCTATTGTAATTAATACAAAAATTAATTTTAAGATTTTTCATATTCTGGATAGCCAATAGAAGTATTCAATCACATGATTTTTTGTTTCTAATGCAAATCCCCTGTGGTGACTTTGTTGCTGTCATTGGTGTAATTTTAAAAATACTGAGTCCTTTGGTGCCTTTTATTCAGGGATTGATGTATAACAGAGGGTGCAGTTACTATTGATTATGAAATGCGTTCCCTTGTATTCTGTTATGTTTTGAGCAATGTTAAGTACCTACTTGGCCCCTTAACGATCCTTTTTCCTTATTTAGTTAATATGTCATAATTCAATAATACTTATTTTTGGTATTTCAATTACTATGCTTTTATTGTTGGATGGTGCTTCGCTTCATTTTATAGCTGACTCCTATCTATCTATCTTTCTTTCTTTCTTTCTTTTGGCCTTTATGTTTGGGTTAGTTCATAATTCCCCCTCTTATTTGTGAAACCAATCAATTTTCCCCTCTATATTTGGGAAATGAGCAAATACCTCCAATATGTTACTTTTTTAGTTAAATCCAATGTAATCTTTTGAAGAAATTATTAGTCGTATACCACAATGAAGAGAAAAAGTTGAGAATTACGTTGTTGTTTTCTTGGATTGTATTTATAATCATTGTGATTCCGTTGGATTTAACTTCAAAGTATTGGATTGGGGGTTGCTCATTTTCCAAATATAAAGGAGAAATTGGTTGTTTCAAAGATTAAGGGGGAATTGTGATCCACCCCAAACATAGAGGGGTTCCCTTCTTTTTGTTTGTTTGGGACTTTTTACTATATGCAATCTTTTTAAATGTTGTTAGTGGGATGAAGCTAGGGGAGACTGTTTGTGATGCATGGCCGTTAAGAAAGTTCAGCACTATACTAGGTTTCTTGATGAATTCTTGAGTAAAGAGTGATGTTTAAGAGTTTAGGTTAGAAGAGAATGAATGTTGACGGCTGTTTGGGGCCGAAACAGGGAATAAATAGAAAATAACATAAATAATAAACTAGGCAATCACACCTAGGTCTTCCTAAGCATCACACCTAGGGTTCCTTGGCATCACACCTCGGAGAAGTTTGCATCACACAAACAAAAGCTTAAAATAAGCTGCTGAATTTTATTAATCAAAATATTCTGCCATAACATGACCACAAAAGAGCCTTTATATAGAGGCTATAGTTATCCTTTTCCTAGTAGAACTTGGACTCTAAATAACCTATTCCTAGAATGAATTGGAATACTAATAGTAATTAAATAAAAGACTTAATAATACGTAAACACAAAATAAGACTCATGGGCCTTTGGTACGGCCAAGGACAGCCCATTCCAAATTTCTAGAAATTATCAAATTGCCCTTATTCTAATAGACCTTAATTAAAATTGATCCAGCAACTTCTCAACCTAAAAGACTCAATACTAATAACTAAAATAACCTATCAAAGGTGCAAAGAATGTCCAACATCAAAACTAGACCATAGTTCTTGAATCTTTGTATATTTAATCTTCTTTTTCCTTGAGCTTTTCCTTGTCCTCATCAGTTTGGGATCTTGAACATGTGTTTTATGATCTAGTTCAACTTTTTACCTTATTCCAATCGGTTTGGGTGTTTACCCCCATATTTTCGGTAGTTTTTTGGCACTTTTTTTAGTAGGTTCGTATTTGGGGTTTTACATGATGTATTTCAATTTCTGCTTTCCTACAATTTGTTAGCTTTAGCTCTTGAGCTTTTTGTATTTTTTCATGTCCAGAGTGTTCATCATCACGAACATGATGTTCATTTTATTCAATAAAAGTTTTATTTCCTATCAAAAAATATGTATATATATTTTCGGTAGTTTTTTGTGGGAGTATTTTTCTAATTTTCTATTTTTGATAAGTAAAAGTTTATTAATCTCAAAAAAATGGAACACCCTAGTACACAGGGAGTGTACAAGGGGTCAAACAATCAAGAACAAAAATTACAAGAATCTAAGAAATCAAGAAAGGATGAAAAGGATTGGTTCCGCAATGCAGCCAACCAATCCATTAAAGTTCTAAAGAAAAATAGCTTCAAGTCTGATATGAATCTCTCCTTATCTTCAAAGCACCGACTATTTCTCTCCCTCCAAAGGCACCACAATAAGCAATGGGGAACCATAAGCCATATATACCCATTTCGATGACGACCAAAACTGCCTTGCCAACATGCGAGAAGCCCCACTACATATTGCAGCATAACCCAACTCACTCCAAACAACCCGAACACTATAGCCCACATATCCATTGCAACCGGACGGTGAAGAAAAAGATGATCAACCGATTCCCCATTACACTTGCACATGTAGCACCAGTCTAATATCCAAACCTTCCTTCTTCGTAAATTGTCAATCGTTAAGCATTTCCCTAAAGCAACAGTCCAAACAAAGAAAGCTACTCGAGAAAGAATCTTTTGCTTCCAAATGCTTTTCCAAGGAAAGCAATAGTCATTAGAGCCCACTAAGAGATTGTAATAATCCCTAACCGTGAAGCCCTTCTCTCTAACAGATTTCCAGCACATTTTATCCTCACCAAGCCCTCTAACCGACGCACCATATATGGTATCCATGAAACTGGCCAGTGCTTCTAGTTCCCGAGCATGCACACCTCTAAAGAAACTTACATCCCAAAACAGGATACCGTTATCAAACTTCATAACCTCAGCCACACTAACCTCTTGATCTCGGCAGAATCTAAACAATTCAGGATAGCCGACTGCAAGAGAAGTTTCACCACACCAACGGTCTTGCCAAAATTTCACCCTAGACCCATCCCCAATATCATATAGAATGTGGCGAGAGAAAGTAGGCCATCCTCGACTAATATTTTCCCACAAGCCAACACCATATGGACCGTTAGTAGGCCTAGTACACCAACTACCCCATTCACAACCATATTTCACGGCTATCACTTGCCTCCAAAGAGCAGCCCTCTCCATCCCAAATCTCCATAGCCACTTCCCAAGCAGAGCTTCATTAAAAAGTCTTACCTTTCTTATCCCCAAACCACCCGAAGCAATGGGAGTGCAAACAGTAGCCCATTTGACCAAATGGAATTTTGGTTCATCACCAATTCCACCCCATAAAAAATCCCTCTGAAGTTTCTCAATTCTGTTAGCCACAGAAGCGGGAATAGGAAATAAAGATAGAAAATATGTGGGTAAATTAGATAGAGTGCTTTTAATTAAAGTGACTACCTCCCTTGGATAAGTACGGATGTTTCCATCCTGCTAATCTCCGTTCTATCTTCTCTAGAATTGGGTTCCAAATTGTCTTATCCTTACATTTAGCTCCCAAAGGAAGGCCTAAATATTTCATTGGAAGGGTACCTTGTTTACAACCAAGGACATTCAACAATAAGTCAAGATTATGCACCATACCAATAGGAACCAGCTTTGACTTGCCCAAATTTATCTTCAGACCAGAAAACACCTCAAACCAAATGAGAATCATACGGAGAAACAAAACTTGATCCAAATCAGCATCACAAAAAATTAAAGTGTCGTCCGCAAAGAGCAAATGGGACACCTCCAAAGATCTTCCCTCTAAAACGACCCACATCAAAGCCTGACATGTGACCATCATGGACAGCCTTATCCAACATTCTCCCAAGGACTTCCATCACCAAGACAAACAACAAAGGGGACAATGGGTCACCTTGTCTCAACCCCCTGGAGCTCTCAAAAAACTCACAAGGAGTGCCATTTATCAAGATAGAGAAGTGAACAGTAGATATACAAAAGAAAATCCATTGCCTCCATTTAGCAGAGAACCCACTCCGTTCTAATAACTGCATAAGAAAATCCCAGTTGACATGATCAAAAGCCTTCTCAACATCTAATTTGCAAAGTATCCCTGGCAAACCAGTTTTCACTCTACTGTCGAGGCATTCGTTAGCAATAAGCACAGGGTCAAGAATCTGCCTGTTCCTCACAAAAGCATTTTGAGAAGGAGAAATTATATCTTCCATGACCGTGCGAAGTCTGGTTGCTAAGACCTTAGCAATGATTTTATAAACCCCCCCAACAAGACTAATGGGGCGAAAATCCTTGACTTCAATTGCTGGATTTTTTTAGGGATGAGAATGATGAACGTTGCATTTAAGCTTTTCTCAAACTGACCTTTAGCAAAAAAAATGGTGAAATACAGCCATAAGATCAGTTTTGAGAATACCTCAACATGCTTGGAAGAAGGCCATTGGAAACCCATCAGGTCTAGGTGCTTTGTCACCATTAAAATTTTGTATGACATCAAAAATTTCTGCCTCCTCAAAGGGTCTATCTAACCAATCAGCATTATCACCGGATATCCTAGGAAATACCAAGACTTAAGAAAAGGTCGAACAACTTGTCGCTCCGAGTATAAATTCATAAAGAATTGAGTAATACAATTAGCAATCATACCTTGATCAGAAGACAAGGTTCCATCAACCATAAGGCTCTTAATACCATTATTTCTTCTATTGGAATTAGCCATTCTATGAAAAAATTTTGTACTTGCGTCCCCCTCCCTCAAGTGTAGCATCCTAGACTTCCGCCTCCAACTAATTTCTTCTAAAAGAGTAAGCTTTTCAATCTCGGTACAGAGATTAACTTGTTTTAACTTCTCCTCGGCTATTAAAGGTCGAGTCTCCTCTCTAACATCCAAGTCATTCAATTTGTTCCATAACAAATGTTTCTTTAAAGTGACATTGCCAAACTCCGTTTCGTTCCATTTTTTTAGGTCCAACTTCAAGGCTGCCAACTTCTTAGCTAGTATAAAACTCGGGTTGCCTTGGAACAAATAGAATGCCCACCAAGTTTTCACTTTATCAACAAAATTCTCCGCCTTCAACCACATATTTTCAAAACGAAAAGGAGTTCTACCTCTCCTATGACTCCCCCTCCAACTGAATTGGGTAGTGGTCCAGAAAGTACCTTAGGCAACCTTCTCTCGTGTGCAAATAGAGTGAAATGATCTCTAAAAAAGTGGAGAGAAAAGAAACCGGTCTATTCTAGAGGCGGAGGAATTGTTGGACCAAGTATAAAGGCCTCCTTCCATAGGTATATCCATCAGCCCATGAAGAGAGATAAAATCCGAAAATTCATACATAGCCCGAGTACTAGTTGTAGCCCCTAATCTTTTTGATGGGAAGCGAATTATATTAAAGTCACCTCCTAGGCACCATGGCACATCCCACCAACTAATCAGCCCCGTCAGTTCCTCCCACATCTTCCTACGCCTCTTGTTCGAATTTGGCCCATATAAACCTGTAAAAGCCCACTCAAATTGATCGCCTATGTTTTTAAATCTGCATGAAACAGAAAAGCGCCCTCTCGCTTCTTCCACCTTTTCCATTGCCCTCTCGATCCCACATCAATACAATACCTCCAGAAGCACCTTCGAACCCAAGTACACCCGACACATATGGACAACTCCATATACTTCTGACTACACCTCTAGTAATCCATTCAAGTTTAGTCTCCTGCAAATAGACAATATCAAGTCTCCATGCACGCAACAAATTACAAATCTGAAGTCTCTTCCCAGCCTCATTCAATCCTCTGACATTCCAGGAAATCATCTTCAGATTCATTTAGGAATAGAAAGAGTCCACTCCCTATTAATACCACTGCGCCTAGTTGAAGTAGAACCATAATTAATCGAGCTGAATAGACCCTTCAGCTCTCTAATACCTTTCACTCCAGAATTCTTCAAATCACGTGATTTTTTTTTTTCCAAAGCAGCCCTACGGTGTAATTCAGCCTCAACAGCCAATAAAAAGGTGGTTGCTTGATTTTCCAAACCTTTTAGGGATGTGCCTAGGAAGTTATCAAACCCTTTAAATCTGCTTTGGAACTACTCAGAGTAAGCTTCTCCCCTCACCGGATTCTCCACACCCAACACTTCCTACCCTTCCATAGCCAAGGGTAGAGAAAAGGCTAGTGGTTCCACACTTAGAGGCGACAAACCCCTACATTAGGTAGCTCGAAGACTCGAACAAGTGTCCGAGACCCAATCCTCCACAAGTACTTCATTCTCATCAACTTGGGCCGATGACACCTCCATAACATCCCGACACTTCCGGGGGACCAAGGCCAATTGGGTTTGCTCTTCCAATACCTCTCGTGACTTCACCGGAGGCGGAGAAATTTGAATCGGAACCGCCACTCTTCTACCATCTCAAGTTCAAGCATCCACTTTGCTCAATTCCCCCATTTCTTGCTAACATTGCCGAATTCTCCCAAGTATCAAACGGATGTCTTGGTGCAATTTCTCTTCACCATCGGAGGTGTTTGCTGACTCATCGGAGCCGAGAAACGCTGTATCGGACTCATCGGAACCGAGAATCTCATTATCGGGCTCATCGGGCGCCGATAAAGGTCAATACCGCACCGTCGGAGGCTTTCATCGACTAGGCTAGCCTCAACAAGCTTTGGGAGTCAGCTTGAGGAAGTTTCGAGGTAGAATCCACATCGCCTCCGCAAGGATCGCCGACCGAGCTCTTCAAGTAGAAGTCAAGTTACCTGGGTAAGTCTCGCCATTTTGGAGTGTTTGCTTTGGTTTGGGCCGCGCGACTTTGATGGGCTTGGGATTAAGTTTGGGCTTTGCATTGAAGGGAGTTGTGGGTTTAAAATGGCTAACGGGCTTAAAGTTTTTGTCTTTGGGTTTTCTATGCGGCCCACTTCCTTGACTTTGGACCACATTACCTCCCACTCACCACATGGCCCACGTTCCAATCTCGGGGCCAACATCCAACGTTAAAGGTGAGTCATTGACACCGCTGTTGCTCTCTCTGTAATCTCAACCGACAATTTAGCCTTAGACATAGCTTGTTTCTTCCCAGCACTCAAATCGCGTATATCATGGCTTTTATTGCTCAAATTTGATTTGGTTGAAATTTGAAACTTCGGCATTAATTGCTTTCCTTTTCGCTACCACTACCCTCTCTCCGATCACCCTCCGCCGCCGCGAGAAAAGTTTTGTGATTCTCCACTCTCGGTTTCGGACAGAGTTAAAAGGCTGTTTGGTTGCAAGTGTCCCAGGTGCAATTGCTTTCCTTAGATAAAATCCAAAACCTCGCCACCCACTACTAGCTTTCCCTTCGGGGACCACGAGAAATCCTTTCCGACGGCCATGGATGAGTTCCGAGATCATTAAAAAACTGCCGTGTGAATTGGAACCCAATTGCAAAATAAAAACTTTCTCATCATCCCTAAAGGTTTGTGCAAAGTTACCAGGAGTTTTATTAGACATTAGATCCTCCACAATAGCTAGCAAACACTTAGCGCTCTCTCCGCCCATGAAAACTGATCGGAGAGAATCCCGACTTCGCTTAAAAATGTGTAACATGAAATACGTACCTCCCTCCTCTACCGAGAATTCGAAAGTCTTAGATTCAACGAAAAAGAAAATTGAACCCCCCATAACAACAGAGGACAACCACAAGTTTTGTGACTAATTCGAGATAGCCAGGCCTCTCATCCCCTATTGTGAAGTCCTAATATTAGAGACTTTCATGATCCTAGAGACTAACAATGTATTTTTCTATTTTTCAATTGAGTTTCTTAAACCGGTTCTCAAAAATAATCTATCTATTTTTTATTTTTTTCACAATGCAATCCAAAAAATATATATTGTACAAAATAAAAGTATTATGAAAAAAAAATATTTTGTATAATTTAAAGTAGAAAATACACAATTACCATGTATCATTCTCTGTTCTTTCGATTACCAAATTATATATTTTGGCAAGGCTCTCTTTATCGGTAAAAGAAGAGTGTAAAATTGATTTGGCCATGAAAGCAAAACGCAATGTGCATATTGTTGCCTCATAACTAGAAGGGCATTGAATTTAGATGCAGTAGCGAGGACTTTTAATCTCTTGTGGAGAGCTCGAAAGGGCTTCCAAATCCGTGCTATAGAGGAGCATAAACTGATGTTTGAGTTTGTGGAAGTGATAGACGCCGATAGAGTGATTATAAACTATTGTTATTATAATTATGAATATATTATATTTGTGATTTATTAAGATATTTCTATAATTTGATGATAAAATTTTGACTAAACTTTAATTAATTTGAGTAAACCTCAAAACTCTTATCCGTACTATAGCTATTTATTTAATTAACGAAAGGGGTGGTTGGTGCACAAAATCTATGTCAAGTGCATGTGGTGTTAGCCTATGGAAATTCATTAGAAGTAATTGGTTGATTTTTTCAAAACTCCAACAGTATGACGTGGGCAATGAAACTGAGTGAAATTTTGGGAGCATGTGGTGGTGTGGGGACTGCACTCTTAAGGAGGCATTCCCAGAATTTTACTGTATTAGTAAGGCAAGGATGTCTTCAATTGCGGAGGTTATGTGTTTTTTTGTTGGGAGGATCCATTGGGATGCTTAGTTTTGTCGTCCAGTGCATGATTGGGAACTAGAATCTTGGGCTTTCTTTATGGACATTGTTTACTCTTCGTCTGTGCGGGGTATTGTTCATAATAAAGTCTTTTGGAAGCCAGCAAAGAGTAGAGATTTTGAGGTGTGAGGATATTATCATTCTTTATCCCCTTACTGTCGTATCTTTTCCATGGAAAATGATGTGGCAATCGAAGGTTTCTCTAAGGATAGCTTTTTTTTTCATGGTCTGCTTCTTTAGATAAGATTACAACTATAGATAACCTTCAAAAAAAGCAATTATTGTTGTTGATTGGTGTTATGTGTGCAAAAGGTGTGGGGAGTTGGCGGATCATTTTCTTCTTCATAGCCCTATAGCTTATGAGTTGTGGTCTTTGGTGTTTTGCTTGTTTGGAATTCATTGGATTATGCTGCATAGGGTTATTGAGTTGTTTGATTTTTATGGTAGGTTAAGTTTAGTTCTCATCACAATGTAGCTATATTTGGAGGCTTATGCCGCATTACTTGGTGTGGTGTATTTGGCAAGAACAGAATGCTAGAATCCTTGACGGTTGTGAACGGTCTATTCTCTAGTTTTAAATCTTTCTTCTTTCATACTCTCCTTGAATGGAATTTTGCTCTTCCGTCCTTTTCTTGTTTTTCCCTCCCTGTTTTACTTGATCATTACAAGTATAGATAACCTTCAAAAAAGCAAATTATTGTTGTTGATTGGTGTTATGCGTGCACAAGGTGTGGGAGTTGGCGGATCATTTTCTTCTTCATAGCCCTATAGCTTATGAGTTGTGGTCTTTGGTATTTTGCTTGTTTGAAATTCATTGGATTATGCTGCATAGGGTTATCGAGTTGTTTGATTTTTGTGGTAGGTTAAGTTTAGTTCTCATTGCAATATAGCTATATTTGGAGGCTTATGCCGCATTACTTGATGTGGTGTATTTGGCAAGAACGGAATGCTAGAATCCTTGAGGGTTGTGAATGGTTTATTCTCTAGTTTTAATCTTTTTTCTTTCATACTCTCCTTGAATGGAATTTAGCTCTTCCGTCCTTTTCTTGTTTTTCCCTCCCTGTTTTACTTGATCATTGTAACTTTGGTTCTTGATCCCCCAAAGTACATTATACATGATTAACGTTTATCAGCCTCTGCTTTTTTCAATTACCAAATTGTCAAAACGGCATCACAAAAAGAGTTTCTCTGTAGACTAGGTGTTGGGAGCACCAAACCTTATGGGTAATATAATGTCTACATATGATTTTTTTATTTAAAGAAAAAGGCTATCATTTATGTACGAAATACTTTGAAATATATATACACACACTATAGCTGTTTATTTTACTAAGTTGTGTTATTATATACCACAATGAAATTATCAAAACAAATATTTTTTTTTTTGTCTTATGTTTTTCTATTTATAGTAAATATCCATGTTTTCATATTGTTATTATAATCTTGAATATATTATATTTGATTTATTAATATTTTTCACTTCAAAAAAAAAAAAAAAGAGTAGAATATATAGTTCAATATACAAATACAATTATAATAAATGCTCAATGCTAAAATCTATAGTCTTACTCTTACATACAAATGCAATTATAATAAATGTTTATTAATAATACAAATTTCATATTACCAATTAGTTTTGTATAATTTAAAGTACATAATACATGATTAACGTTTATCAGCCTTTGCTTTTTCAATTAGCTCTGTAGACTAGGTGTTGGGAGCACCAAACCTTAGTTCTTCTGTAGAACATACATTCCTCCTTGGTGGGTGGGAATTGTTTCTCTTTGTGTGGTATCCAAAGAAGGAGAATACTATGCTTTTTGTGTGCTGAACATCTTTATCGGCAGCAATGCTCTAACACGAAAAACTCGTTATAGCTTTTAGCAATTTAAGTTGACTTGTGCAGATTTTTGAATGAATTTGATAGAATAATGGTCTGGAGTCAAGTCTTAACTGTTAATGTGCTATTCTCTCAGATCAGCCATGTATGTCATGGAGGTCAGGCATGAGTGTAGGACAAGTAGGGCTTTATCAGGATCTTTGTGTGTATGGATTAATCTCTAGAAATTTGTTTAAAATTTTAAATGGCATATATTTGAGTTCTTCGAAAAAGAATTTGAATGTTATTGTCAACTAAGATTTCTCATATATTCAGGTGTTTGTTTGTTAATTATAAAAGCTGATTCCATTGTAATTAATACAGAAATTAACTTTAAGATATTTCATATTCTAGATAGCCAATAGAAGTATTCAATCGCATGATGATTTTTTGTTTTCAATCACATGGTGACTTAGTTGTTGTCATAGGTGTAATTTTTAAAATACCGAGTCTTTTGGTGCCTTTCATTCAGAGATTGAAATGAAGTATTTCAACAGATGGTGGAGTTACTTTTGATTATGAAATGTGTTACCTTGTATTGTTAAGTACCTACTGGGCCCTCTAGTGATCATTTTTCCCTATTTAGTTAATATGTGACTATAAATCAATAATACTCATGCAGGTCAGGTATGAGTGTAGGACAAGTAGGGCTTTATCAGGATCTTTGTGTGTATGGATTAATCTCTAGAAATGTGTTTAAAATTTTAAATGGCGTATATTTGAGTTCGAAAAAGAATTTGAATGTTATTGTCAACTAAGATTTCTCCTATATTCAGGTGTTGGTTTGTTAATTATAAAAACTGATTCCATTGTAATTAATACAGAAATTAACTTTTAAGATATTTCATATTCTAGATAGCCAATAGAAGTATTCAATTGCATGATGATTTTTTGGTTGTTGTCATAGGTGTAATTTATAAAATACTTAGTCTTTTGGTGCCTTTGATTCAGAGATTGAAGTATTTCAACAGATAGTGGAGTTACTATTGATTATGAAATGTGTTACCTTGTATTGTTAAGTACCTACTTGGCCCTCTATTGATCATTTTTCCCTATTTAGTTAATATGTGACTATAAATGAATAATACTTGGTTTTGGTCTTTCAATTAGTAGATTTTTATTATTGGTTGGTGCTTCTTGTTTGTTCATTTTTCCCTTTTGTTATTATAATCTTGAATATTTTAGCCTTTGATTTATTAAGATATTTCTATAATTTGATGATCAAATTTTAAAATCATATATAATATATGTGTGTATGTATATTCAATAAAAAGGGGGAAAAATAATTAAAGTATAATAAATGAGACAATAAATAATTTACAAATTTGTTACCTTATGTAAAAAGAAAATGTATTTTGGCATTTCATTCCATTTTTCGTAGCTCATTTATTTTTATTTTATGATTACTAACTTCTATTCTTTTTATAATAAAATAATAATAATAATAATAATAATTGTGGGTGCTCTTGCAATTGCAGGCCAGAGCCAGAATTTATAGAAGAAATTGTTGAAACCATTTGGAAAATTCTACCTGCCAGTACCATTCCACCCTGTCGTCAGAACGATGTTCGTGGTCAATGCTCTTCATTAATTATCCCGCAAAAAGGCGCTTTGACGGGTCAAAATGCTACTGCTAAGCGGACATACCTTTTTTTTTTTTTTTCCAAAAATAATGAGTTTGTCGCCTTATAATACTGCAAGTCTGCAACTTTCCCTGGATTGACCACCAACCAACCTGAACACCTTATGACTTCGTCGCTTTCCCGTGCAAGTCCTTCCCAACTTTCAAGTCCAACTCAAAAAAAGAAAAAAAAAAAAAGTCCCTTTCATGTCCATTTTACTATTTCTTCATGCTGTTATTAAAAGTCTTCGTCTGCAAGAGTCAGTGGTCCCGTTTTACGGTGTCTTCAACTGGTACAAACAAAGCCGAATCGTCCCTTAGACGCCATTGGCAATTAAGGATTGCAAGTGAATCCCATTCCTCGTCATCCCTCTCCCTCCTTTCGTTCCCTGCTTTATTCATTGCCGTTGTTCATTGTCATCCTCTTTTTCCGAATTTCTGTTCTATTTACCAAATTTCTTCTTCTCCTTCGCACATTTCTGTCTTATTCTGTTTTTTCGTCTGTCCTTAATTTGTTTTTTTTTTTTTTTTTTTTTTTTTGAAGACCATTGTTATTGTTTCTAATTGGGGGTTCTCTCTTAAAAAAAAAAAGAGAGAGGTCAGGGGGTCCAATGCAACAGCAAGTATCTATGTAAACTTGGAAGAGTATCATTCCAACTTGAAATTGAAAGCAGAAAACAAGAGAAATTACAGCAAGTCATCCCTAAGAATCTGCTGAATGGGAAGGGGGGTGACACCCTTCCATATCTATTATTATTTTATCATTTCAATTTGTGAAATCTAGGATTCAATGGATGAGATTTGTTTTCATATGTGAGGTGGTAAATTAGCAAACCTTAGAAAGGATTTCCTTTTTTTCAATATGGGCAAAATGTAACCATTTTGAGATGAATTAAATGTATATATTATAACTTGACTTGCTTTTTGTTGGCAAGATGTTTAGCCCATTCAATTCTCATATTTTCTCAAATCCTACAATTATGATCACTTCACAAAAACTATTTATGCCATCAAATATGAAATTGAGTTTTTTATGAGAAAATTGTTATGCAACCATAAAAATTTTGCTCAAAATTATGTTACTGTCTTTTAGGCTTTTCCTTGTTTTTTCCTTTTGTTTGGGCAAAATCCCTCTTTATATGAGAGAGAGAGAGAGAGAGAGAGAGAGAGAGAGAGAGAGAGAGGCTTAAGAAGGAAGTTGCCCCAACGCTTTACTTTTTAGGCCCATAACGAGACTATAATGGCCAGGGCAATCAGAAGCTAAGGAATTTAAGGCTAACCCAATCGGGGTTTTATTAGGGTTAGGCTTTTGGTAGTTTTCTACTAATTGGAAGTTTCAGGTTTTGGATTCATGGGTTGAGAGTTTGGATTTATATGAGTAGTGGGTATTGGGTTTTAGATGGTGGATGGTTTGTGGGCATATCTTATTTGGTAGGATTTGGGCAACGGACTTTGGGTTTGAAGTTGGGTTGGTAATTATAGGTATAAGATCGGGTTGAAACCTTAACCCAATAAGAGGAGGGTCTGTGGGCTTTGTTTTAACAAAGCATGACCCAAGACGGAGGCCTTTGGATTCGAGGTCTTACTTTTTAGGTTGTTTGCTTGGCTCATGTCTGGTTGTCTATGGGGTGTATGGGGTTTTCCAAATGAGTTTCGTTTTTAGGTTGGACTTGAGCTCGGGATCCACGCATGGTTGTTAGAATTAGGATCGGTGAGAGGGTCCCACAAGTTAGATCAAAGGAATTTCCAATTCCTTTGTTGAAATTGGAACCTCAATTTCTAAAAATAAAAATATCATTATTTGTTAAAGCTCCGACAAAGAAGCAAAAGAATGAAAATAAATTTGCTTGGACATCTAATTTCTCAAAAAGAGAGCCTCTGGCTCAATTTTCAGAAAAAAATATATATATATATATATTTTGAGCAAAATTTTTATGGTTGCATAACAATTTTCTCATAAAAAACTCAATTTCATATTTGATGGCATAAATAGTTTTTGCGAAGTGATCATAATTGTAGGATTTGAGAAAATATGAGAATTGAATGGGCTAAACATCTTGCCAACAAAAAGCAAGTCAAGTTATAATATATACATTTAATTCATCTCAAAATGGTTACATTTTGCCCATATTGAAAAAAAAGGAAATCCTTTCTAAGGTTTGCTAATTTACCACCTCACATATGAAAACAAATCTCATCCATTGAATCCTAGATTTCACAAATTGAAATGATAAAATAATAATAGATATGGAAGGGTGTCACCCCCTTCCCATTCAGCAGATTCTTAGGGATGACTTGCTGTAATTTCTCTTGTTTTCTGCTTTCAATTTCAAGTTGGAATGATACTCTTCCAAGTTTACATAGATACTTGCTGTTGCATTGGACCCCTGACCTCTCTCTTTTTTTTTTTTTTAAGAGAGAACCCCCAATTAGAAACAATAACAATGGTCTTCTCAAAAAAAAAAAAAAAAAACAAATTAAGGACAGACGAAAAAACAGAATAAGACAGAAATGTGCGAAGGAGAAGAAGAAATTTGGTAAATAGAACAGAAATTCGGAAAAAGAGGATGACAATGAACAACGGCAATGAATAAAGCAGGGAACGAAAGGAGGGAGAGGGATGACGAGGAATGGGATTCACTTGCAATCCTTAATTGCCAATGGCGTCTAAGGGACGATTCGGCTTTGTTTGTACCAGTTGAAGACACCGTAAAACGGGACCACTGACTCTTGCAGACGAAGACTTTTAATAACAGCATGAAGAAATAGTAAAATGGACATGAAAGGGACTTTTCTTTTTTTTTCTTTTTTTTTGAGTTGGACTTGAAAGTTGGGAAGGACTTGCACGGGAAAGCGACGAAGTCATAAGGTGTTCAGGTTGGTTGGTGGTCAATCCAGGGAAAGTTGCAGACTTGCAGTATTATAAGGCGACAAACTCATTATTTTTTGGAAAAAAAAAAAAAAGGTATGTCCGCTTAGCAGTAGCATTTTGACCCGTCAAAGCGCCTTTTTGCGGGATAATTAATGAAGAGCATTGACCACGAACATCGTTCTGACGACAGGGTGGAATGGTACTGGCAGGTAGAATTTTCCAAATGGTTTCAACAATTTCTTCTATAAATTCTGGCTCTGGCCTGCAATTGCAAGAGCACCCACAATTATTATTATTATTATTATTATTTTATTATAAAAAGAATAGAAGTTAGTAATCATAAAATAAAAATAAATGAGCTACGAAAAATGGAATGAAATGCCAAAATACATTTTCTTTTTACATAAGGTAACAAATTTGTAAATTATTTATTGTCTCATTTATTATACTTTAATTATTTTTCCCCCTTTTTATTGAATATACATACACACATATATTATATATGATTTTAAAATTTGATCATCAAATTATAGAAATATCTTAATAAATCAAAGGCTAAAATATTCAAGATTATAATAACAAAAGGGAAAAATGAACAAACAAGAAGCACCAACCAATAATAAAAATCTACTAATTGAAAGACCAAAACCAAGTATTATTCATTTATAGTCACATATTAACTAAATAGGGAAAAATGATCAATAGAGGGCCAAGTAGGTACTTAACAATACAAGGTAACACATTTCATAATCAATAGTAACTCCACTATCTGTTGAAATACTTCAATCTCTGAATCAAAGGCACCAAAAGACTAAGTATTTTATAAATTACACCTATGACAACAACCAAAAAATCATCATGCAATTGAATACTTCTATTGGCTATCTAGAATATGAAATATCTTAAAAGTTA
This sequence comes from Quercus dentata, assembly GCA_028216015.1. NCBI lineage: Eukaryota > Viridiplantae > Streptophyta > Magnoliopsida > Fagales > Fagaceae > Quercus > Quercus dentata. The sequence continues at coordinate 69,222,532 of CP116452.1, read as the reverse complement.
ATTTCTGTATTAATTACAATGGAATCAGTTTTTATAATTAACAAACCAACACCTGAATATAGGAGAAATCTTAGTTGACAATAACATTCAAATTCTTTTTCGAACTCAAATATACGCCATTTAAAATTTTAAACACATTTCTAGAGATTAATCCATACACACAAAGATCCTGATAAAGCCCTACTTGTCCTACACTCATACCTGACCTGCATGAGTATTATTGATTTATAGTCACATATTAACTAAATAGGGAAAAATGATCACTAGAGGGCCCAGTAGGTACTTAACAATACAAGGTAACACATTTCATAATCAAAAGTAACTCCACCATCTGTTGAAATACTTCATTTCAATCTCTGAATGAAAGGCACCAAAAGACTCGGTATTTTAAAAATTACACCTATGACAACAACTAAGTCACCATGTGATTGAAAACAAAAAATCATCATGCGATTGAATACTTCTATTGGCTATCTAGAATATGAAATATCTTAAAGTTAATTTCTGTATTAATTACAATGGAATCAGCTTTTATAATTAACAAACAAACACCTGAATATATGAGAAATCTTAGTTGACAATAACATTCAAATTCTTTTTCAAGAACTCAAATATATGCCATTTAAAATTTTAAACAAATTTCTAGAGATTAATCCATACACACAAAGATCCTGATAAAGCCCTACTTGTCCTACACTCATGCCTGACCTCCATGACATACATGGCTGATCTGAGAGAATAGCACATTAACAGTTAAGACTTGACTCCAGACCATTATTCTATCAAATTCATTCAAAAATCTGCACAAGTCAACTTAAATTGCTAAAAGCTATAACGAGTTTTTCGTGTTAGAGCATTGCTGCCGATAAAGATGTTCAGCACACAAAAAGCATAGTATTCTCCTTCTTTGGATACCACACAAAGAGAAACAATTCCCACCCACCAAGGAGGAATGTATGTTCTACAGAAGAACTAAGGTTTGGTGCTCCCAACACCTAGTCTACAGAGCTAATTGAAAAAAGCAAAGGCTGATAAACGTTAATCATGTATTATGTACTTTAAATTATACAAAACTAATTGGTAATATGAAATTTGTATTATTAATAAACATTTATTATAATTGCATTTGTATGTAAGAGTAAGACTATAGATTTTAGCATTGAGCATTTATTATAATTGTATTTGTATATTGAACTATATATTCTACTCTCTTTTTTTTTTTTTTTTTTGAAGTGAAAAATATTAATAAATCAAATATAATATATTCAAGATTATAATAACAATATGAAAACATGGATATTTACTATAAATAGAAAAACATAAGACAAAAAAAAATATTTGTTTTGATAATTTCATTGTGGTATATAATAACACAACTTAGTAAAATAAACAGCTATAGTGTGTGTGTATATATATTTCAAAGTATTTCGTACATAAATGATAGCCTTTTTTCTTTAAATAAAAAAAAATCATATGTAGACATTATATTACCCATAAGGTTTGGTGCTCCCAACACCTAGTCTACAGAGAAACTCTTTTTGTGATGCCGTTTTGACAATTTGGTAATTGAAAAAAGCAGAGGCTGATAAACGTTAATCATGTATAAATGATGGCCTTTTTTTTAAATAAAAAAAAAAAAAAAAAAATCATATGTAGACATTATATTACCCATATGGATATTACCGATGTGGTTTCAAATCGAAGCCTGCCAAGTTTGCAACGTCCTTCAAAGTAGCATCCCAAATGTTCACCTTGTCTTCAGGGCCATTCAGGATTGCTTCCATCACATCGGATGGAAACACATCATAAAAAATAGGCAGCACTGTTTGATTTAACACCCTTCTGCATTTCATGATCTTCACCAGCTCATCCAGGCACCAATTGGAAGTAGCATAGTTTTTTGAGAACACCACAACTGCAATCCTTGATGTCTCAATTGCCTTCATCAGTTCAGCCTGAATAAATTCCCCTCTATACGCACGAATCCTTTTACGTTCTAAAGCAGCAAAGAGATGGCTGGTAAATCTTGTGCGGGTATCTTCCGCATGAAAACTAATGAAGACCTCATTTTCATATGTCAATATTGGGGTTGATAAGGATGGAGCAAAGTTTTCTTGGCCCACAGACTGAGCCACGGTTGCAACACAGAGACCTAACTGAGGTAAGAGCAGTGCGCTGCCTAAACTCAAGAAGAGAAAAGAAGCAAGGACTGATAAGAGTGAAGCAAAGTAACGAGCCATGGTTCAACACAGAGTGGAGTAAAGGAGCAAGAACCGGATGTTTCTTTGGGATTTCTCTCTCTTCTTCTTCTTCTTTTTTTCCCTTTTTGTTTTTTAGCTTTCCCTGTTCTCTCTCTTCCTCTGTTTTCTGTTTCTGCAAGAAATTAGTGTGAATTTAACTTTGTGCACACGGCAGCAAATCATATAGCAATATGACTTTTATGATGAAGGAAGATACCATGAAATTAACATGAAACACAAAGGAATCTAGTTTTCAAGTTTTGCCCAGCCTTCTGTTTTGTTGTTCTGTACTTTTACAAAAAGCAACAAAAAGTATTCTAATCAGTTATTTTGGAATGTTAAATTGAAGGATATTGGATCTTATTTGACATAACAAGCCATGCAAATTTTAGATATTGACCAAATGTTGGTTCGCCAATTGAGAGGAGTGGTAGAGAGAAGAGGATTGAGGTATTAATAGAAACTTGTGAAGGAAATTTCCCTTTTAACTGCAGTGCACAAGTGGAAGTCAGCCTTGTAAAGAAATGTTTGCATAATATAAACTTCAGTAAATGTGCATCGAAGTTAGGGGACCCACTTGGTTGATTCACCAATTTTTTCAGTGTATATATATATATATATATATATATATATATAGAGAGAGAGAGAGAGAGAGAGAGAGAGAGAGAGAGAGAGAGTCAAATGGTTAATGGATTTCTCTATGTATACATTTGCAAAAGAAATTTATTAGAGTGAGCCTTATTGATTTGTTTTCGAGCTGATACCCAAGGACCAAGAATTAGTCCTGACTTAGAGTAATTTGGAATAATACAAAATAAAAGTATAGAAAATGCGTGGGTTGGAATCATTTTGTACCTCCCAAAGAAATGCTTTACTAGGTTCTGACAGTAATCAAATTTAAGATTTATGTTTGTAAAATTACATCATGCAGAGTTATGTTACACTGGAATCTGTATTACTATGAAAAATATCATGGTAGCTTAAGTTATGGTTGACTCACTCTTGGTCAATTTGAAGTGCTTTCTATAACATCCTTAACAGAATGCCTTTATAGCTTACAAATTGAGCAATCTGAGTTTTCACCTTTCTGAAATCGCAATTGACAATTTGACATGTTAGTTAAAAGTGAAGCTCTTTTCTCGGTCATCTATTATGTGTTAAGAAATTTTTGTTAGATTTACTAGCTAAGAAAATTTGGTTCTGAATATTATTGCATTGTCTATGTCCTCCAAAATTAAATCTGAGGTATTAGATACTGTAGCTGAAAATACTTAGAAGTAAATCAAATCAACTAGATTATAGCTTTTTTGTTCAGATTACAGTTAATGAGTTAATCCCACAATTGAACAGATCACTGTCCTAGCTTTATCGTCCATGTCCTGATTTATGAGTATTGGGAGACCATGTGCATTCTGTATATATGATGCCTGAATACAAAACCTACAATCTTGTTATGTTGAATTCATGTAATATCTCTGATATGCACTATTTGGAAAGCTGGCATTAACCTTCTCTAGATTAGGAATGCCAGCGGGAAAAAGACAAAGGAGCTGCATAGAAGTCATCAACAGGAAGAGGAAAAAAAAGAAAAGAAAGGTTGAAGAGTATCGTGAGATTAGCGCATGCTTGATAGGGTATCCAGATGAAGATGTCAGAAAAGCACGAAGACTGGTTTCAACTTTCAAGCTTTCATCAGAGCAGCTGAAGAGGTGGTAGAGGTAATCAGAATGTACAATATCAAAGCCATTACCTAATAAATGGTTTAATCTGTCAAGAGATTAAGGCTTCAAATTTATGAGAATGTGTTTATTTCTAAAGAGTGTTTCCTGCATACACAGGTTAATAGAAATCCTTCTGAAATTTCTATTTTGGATGCTTTTCTTTTCATTACTAAGAAAATATTTTTGTCCTACATCTTAAAACATCCCATTTCATTGCTGTCGATTCTCATAAATCCTTTGAAGCATGTAGCATATTAGCCCTTGTGGTGAACTGAGTCAAACAGCTCAAGTAGCATAATTGTAGGTGTTGATTAACTTTCTTATATGCAGGAAATTTAGGAAGCTGCTGAGAAAGGAGAACTCATTGAACTTGTTCTAATGGACATAATCGCCTTGATCTAGCTAGACAGGATGTAAGTTGGTCTTTTGTTGTCTAAAAGTTTTGTGCTTTTCTTCTTATGCAATGTTGTTAGTGTGATGTTTTGCAAACAATTTTTTAGAATGTAAATGCTTGTAATCACTGATTACTGTGATGTTCAAATTTAATGGCTGCCGCTATAAATTTCTCTGTAGGTGTAGGAGTATTTATTGCTTTTCAGCATCAGTTTCTCTAAGTCTCAAATATTTGTACTAAAGGCCTATACTAGCACTTATTTTCAAAAACAAAAAAAAAAAAAAAAAACTTTTTTACACGAGTTTGAAGAAAACATTATTTATGAATCTGGAATTTATAAGCATAAAACTCTCAACTAAATATTTCTCATGAAGCAAAGACGAATAAGGGAAGAAGTGCTACACAAGACAGGATAGAAATCGAGTCTTTCAAACTATAGAAGCTGGTAGGAGTAGCAATTCTTATGAGCAAGGCATCCTTATTGATTAGGGACTGTGATGACCAAAGTTACTGTCAATTGCATAATACTTTTGAATATTTTGAGAGAACAAGAGAGTTAAAGGTTGTCTTCTAGGAGCTTTCTCTCCTTTAGAAAAGAATAAGGTATCAAACAAAAAGAGATATAAAACACTTTTGAACCTTCACTCTCAATCTGATATCCAACACAATACCTGTAACTCCGGGAACTTCAAGTTCATATGGGTTAAGAATGGAAATTAAAATCTATGATATCTAGTCTCTCATTGTTCCTCAGTAGCTTGGTGGTAGAGCAGTTGGCCGATGGTCATAGGTTGTACTAGATATGTCTAACAAAATTTACTTAAGACCTCTTAGTTTGTAATTTTGTTTTAAAACAAGAATTGGGAACTCCTTTGTCCTTTTCAGCACAAGGCTTTCTCATGTCCTTTTATTGGTTCCTCATAAATCTTACTACTATAGCATGAGTTCAATAAAATTTGATGTAATGCATTCTCTTTATCTCTCTCTAGTGTTGATTCAGATTTTTATATCATTTTTCCAGGATGAAAAGGACGCTGTAAGAAGTATTGATCTGTTACACAGAAGAGTTGGGGTATACACTACTGTCCATAACTTCATATATAAGTTCCTGGCTTAAGGTTGTTACTTGTTGGTTTCAATATGCATTGGGTTTGAAATTTCAAAACCAAATGGTGAGCTTTATTGAATCTTGTCTGAAATCAATCTGAAATCGTGCTGATATATCGTGGATTTCCTAATATAATTGTTCCAGCCTAGCACATCTTGCACCATAATTCCTTATATAATCATTCCAGCCTAGCACATCTTGCACCATAACTGCCAAGTGGGATACCAATTTTAACTGTTGAAATACATCACTCAGTTCTATTTCCACAAATCACAGCATTTAATACATTTGGAAGGTAGAATCAGAGACTAGAATGCAGTTGGATCTCAGGAAAAATCATTCTAAAGATTCCCGTGTGGTTCTATATAACTTCTGTTTCTAGATATTTACATTGATCGACCTTCATCTTACTTTTTTTTAGGAAGGTCCTGTGCCTTGCCTAGATTTGTGCTTGTTCATGTTATTGTGTATTTCGACACTTGTGGTTGCTAATATTGTTGTGGAAGAAGAATGTGAACTTATCGATGAAAGTGAACGCAGCCTTACCAATCAAAGGATAGAAAAACAGGTTCTAGGAAAGCATGGCAAGGAATCAATTACCAGCTTGCAGTATTGGGCAATTGTAATGGCTTGTTGACACCACCTCAGTTTGTTATTTCAGTAGGCTTTACTTGTTTCATGGACTGTGTATCTGTCTTGGCGCTGGTTCTGTCCTGTCTATCTTTATTTATTTTAGTTTGTTAAAATTATAATTGCTTGCAGGATCACACCATTCTTTTTATCACCAGACTGCTGTTGCCTCCAATTCCTGCAGATTACTCTTGGAGTGATAGCCATTTGATCATCTATGCTCCATTTTGAATGTCCTCGTTGGAATATTGAATGTGAATTGTGTTCAGATTTCTCCTTACAAGGCTTGGTGTGTTGCACTTTAAATCTGTCTACTGAAATATGCATGTGGAGTCAACATTAAATTAGTTATTGGAGTTGTGTTCTATAAGAGGACCGTATTCTCCATGGACTTGTGTGGTTAAAGGGGTGGGGTGGGACTAGGAATGGAACCAATATTCAAACCTAGGGGAGGGGGGCCAAGCTTAATGTAAGCTCGCCGACTTTTATCGGTGGTATTTTTTCAAAAAAAAATTTTGAGGATTTTTAGAAATTAGGACATCAACTCTAGAGGATGGCAACATTAAAGCATCACCATTACCTTCAAAATTATTTGTATTTTTTCTTTTGAGAAAATCAAACATTGCAGGTGACAGTTGACTTCCCCATAATCTACAATTTTTTTTTAAATGTCTTTATTACTTATAGGGATTTATCTTACATCTACGTAACAATTCAAATAATTTATTAACTTGTAAAGTCATGATACTTTATCCTACATAAAATTAATGTTTTAATTTTTCATTCCATTTTTTTTGTTGAGTTTTCATTCCATTAATTATTTATTTAATTTTAAGATGCTTCATTATTTCCCTATCTTATAAATCTATTGTACCAAAAATTAGCTCCATACTTCCATATAATATATATTTTTTTATTAAACATTAAAACTAATGCTAATAATTCATTGCACAGTAAGAAACTTATAATTTTTCTACTGACTGGTCAAGTGAAACATTTATTATTCAGCATGAAAGCATTTATCATAATTCAATTCAAGAGAAAGAAGCGAGAGATCAGGGAGAAATCAAAGAAAAAGAAAAGAGAGAGGTTTCATGAAAATTAAAAAAAAAAAAACGCCGAGACTATGTCACAACACATCGCAGAGAGAGATATCAGATTAGAGAAGGTAGATCTATGAATGTACCTCAGCCGATTCGACTAGTGTGTGATTATGAACAGTGATCGGATCGAGACGTGGAGAAGCCAAAGTGTTGGTGTGTAATTTGTGAAGCGGTCGGCAGCTGTGATCGAAGTCAGTGAAGCGGAGCTGTGGTCCGAAGAATCAGAGTTGGAGGTCTTGACTCTTGAGTTGACTGACTCAGAAATCTTGGGAAAAAATGGTTAGTGTTTTCTGAAGCGAAACTTTTACGGGTAGTTTAGTTCTCAACAAAATTACAATACGGTGAATTTTTTTTTTTTTTTTTTTATAGGACAATACGGTGAATTTTGGGTTAAAAAAAAAAAAACTTATTGGTATTGCTGAACAAATGGGTAGAAGAAGAAAAGTTACCTACGAAAACCGAACTTTAATCTTCCACATTGTTTTCAGTAATTACATTCTAGTTTCTTCTTCCCAAAACGCACCGCATTTTTTTAATCAGTAATCACTTTCTTGTTTCTTCTCCGCAAAGCCCAGCCAGAGACCCAAGGCAGATCGGCCTTGTGTTGATTTGGATCTTGACTTGCGGATATTGGGTAAGCTGCTTTTTTATTTTTTTGACTGATTAATTGTTTGTTTGCGGAGTTGGGTCTTGGTTTTGGATAAGCTTGTGTTGTTTTGACTGATTAATTGTTTACGGATTTAGAAGCAAAAACAAAAAATATATATTTGTTTATGGATTTGGGTCTTGATCAATTGTAATTTGTTTATGAAAAATTAGGCCCATCCCTTTGTGTTCTCATGCCAATTTACTGTTATCTTCCTTCATCATAAAAGTGATATTGCCATATGATTGCTCCCGCGTGCACAAAGTTAATTTGACACTACAATGCTAATAAGGCTGTATGTAAACTGGGCATGGCTGCTGCTATTGTTTACCATATTTAGGGCATGTTTGGGTAAGGAATTTTCGTCACTCAATTTCCATCACTCATCACTCATCACTCATTTTTTAACACTCGTTTGGCAACATCATTTTTATTTTCATCACTCAATTTTTTCACACTATTCATGGGTCCCACACACCGTCACAAAAGATCTGAGTGGTTTTTTTTTTTTTTTTATTAATACCCAACTCACCGAAGCTTAAAAAAAAAAAAAAAAAAAAAAAAAAAAAAAAGACCGAACAGCCAACCCAGGAAAAGAAAAAGAAAAAAAAAAAAAAAAGAACAACGCCAACCCAGAAAAGAAAAAACCTGAACGGCCAACCCGAAAAAAAAAAAAAAAAAAAAAAAAAAAAAAGTCAAAAGGTGGTCAAAAGTTGCGGTGTGGGTCCCTCATATGTGTTTTATTTACGGAAATGCCATTGAGTTATGAGTTATGGAACCGAAAACAGCCTTTTTGTTGTTTTTCGTTTCCATAACTCATAACTCAAAAATCGAGAGAATTGAGTGATGGAAACAGAGTTATGGAAACAGAGTTATCGTTTGGCCAAACAACCTTTTTACTATGGGTCCCACCATTTTTGAGTTATGAGTTATGGAAATAGAGAATTGAGTTATCAAAAAACTCAATCCAAACGGCCCCTTAGCTTTCAAAGAAATTCTTGGGTATACAGAGAGCAGGTTAAATCTGAAGATGTCATTGTAGTGGGTCATGACCCCTCCAATTTTTATTTTTATTTTAAATATAGGTATATTTTATAAATCTTTAAAAGTATTATGAAAAAAATAGGAGTTGGGCTCCCAAAAAAAAAAAAAACACATTGATCAACTAATCTAGTAATCTTTTCCAAAAAAAAAGTTTACAATTAATATACAATTACAATAGAATGAAAGAATTAGGTAGTAAGTTTTGTAAGTAAATAGTGGAACCCCTAATTTTTAGCTCAATTTCAAAATCTTTGAATGCTTACAAATCATTCAACATTAATATATGCAATTTGGTTGAAATTTTCTATTCTCAAGATTTTATCAAGCAAAAATAAATAAAAAAATTATATGAGACTTCAATTGTAGCATTATGATTTTGATTTGTTAAACATGGATGAACATTTGCAAACAATTTATACATTAGAAAGGAAATTATTAATAATTTTACTGTAAAAATAATAATTGAAAAAGTTTATTAAGTTAAGTATTAATTATGTTGAGCATATAGAAGATACTATATTCATTTTTTTTCCATTTATTTATATAATTGCATATTGTATAGCCAATTATACAATTTTTGTATACTCATTCAAGTTTAATAAGATTTTAAGTTTCTCTTAAAAATAAATATTATGTGTCTACGTATTAAAGTTGATATATAGATAAAAGTAGCTAAAATTGAAAACTTTTTACTAAAAGTATTATAGATAAAGGTAAAAATTAGCTGAGTAGTATAGTGGGACCTATGAATAGTACCAAAAAGTGTAGTGGAACTTATGAATAATATCAAAAATAAGCTAAAATTACAAGTAAGCTAAAATTTTTAGTTTGTCCTAAATGTACACTTGCCAACTTTGTTTTTCTTTCTTCTTATAATCCTTCAATTTTTTTTAATATATATTTTTTCATAAGCTCTTTTTTTTAAGATAACATCAGCTATCATCATTCTTTATTATTTTTAAGAGCACTAGCATTAGAGCATCAGCATTGGGGCTTCTATATGCCAAATGTTAGGAACATTTGGCATTTAAGCCCCAAAACTACTCAACAATGGGAAGGCCATATGCCATATGCCAATTCCAAATTTGGGATTTAGCTACAGTACCATCTCAAATGTAAGATGGTATCAGTAGTGAATGTTATAAAAAAATAATTTTTAATACTCTCATTTCTCTCTCCTCTCTCATTTATCCCTGGTAAATTCCTCTCTCCTCTCTCATTTTTTCTGTTTCTTTTCTCTCTCTTTCTTCCCGCTCTCTCTTCTTCAACGGAATGGAGGCAACGGCGTGGAGGCTTGATCTCAAAAGTCGTGGTGGAGGCGTGGAGGTCGTGGGTTTCCTGCGTGAGGGTCGAATTTGGGTGGCGATTGGGTGGCGTTTGGGTGGTGTTTGGCGTTTGGCGTTTGGGTCGAAGATGATGATGATGATGACGGGTTTGGGATGAATCCGGACGGCGGCGACGGCGACCCTCTCTCTCTCGCCATCGCCGCCGATGAGAACAGATGGGTTTGGGTTTGGGTTTTGCGAGAAACAGATGGGTTTGATTTTTGATTTTGGATTTTGGATTTTGATTTAGGATTTTGATTTAGGATTTTGATTTTGGTTTTGATTTTGATTTGGCTGGATTTGGTCATCTTTGTGTTGCCATTGGATTGTGTTTTTTTTTTTTGGTTCAACTCTGGGTTTGTGGTTATGGCTAGTGGGCCGACGGTGGAGGTGGTGGAAGTAGTTGTGGCTGGTGGGTCGACGGTGGGGTGGGTGTCTATGGCTCGTCGGAATGGGTTTTGGGTTAGTGGGTGGCGGGTGGGTTCTCACCTTTTTTTTTTTTTTTTTTTTTTTTTTTTTTGGGTGTTGACGGTAAATTATGGGTTGTTGTTGGTGGTGGCGGTGGCGGTGGCGGTGTCGGTGTGTAGTGCGTCGGTGGTGGTGATTGTGGTTTTTTTGGGTCAGTGGGTGGTAGGGTGGGTTTGCTGCCCAGGTTTTTTTTTTTTTTTTTTTTGTTTTTGGGTGTTGACGGTAAATTATGAGTTGATGCTTTGGTGGTGGCGGTGGCGGTGTCGGTGTCTCATGAGTCGGTGGTGGTGATTGTGGTTGTTGAACGAAATAAAGAGAGAGAAAGAATAAATAATGTGTTTTATTGTAAATGATGGTAATTGTGGGATATATTATTTTATTGTATAAAAATATTATTTTAATGAGTAGAATAGGAAAATAAAAGTTGGGATGTTGGGTATGTTGAAAAATGGTATGGTATAAGTAATAAAGTAGTTTTTTGGGATGGTAAAATAAGATAGGATTTGAAATCCGGATGTGGATGCTTTTAGGTGAAAAAACCGCCCAAATTGCTATTTTAGCAACCAAAACCCAAAAAGAGAGCTCCATTCGAGGATGGGAATCCGAAATTGTAAAGCATACGTGAACTTTCGGTTTCCATATTTAGTTATTTACAACCAACTATTCATCAAATTGCAAACAAAAATAATATATTTTATTCATTTTCTCTCTCTCTCTCTCTCTCTCTCTCTCTCACTTATCAGTTCTTTGCATTCTCTCTCCCTTCTCCCTTCTCCCTTCTCTCTTCTCCCTCACCCTCTCACCGACCGAATCTTTCCTCTCTTAGCTCATCTCCCTTGTAAATCATTTTGCCCATTGTAATAGAAAATAGTTCGGTTGTGGTTGTTGTTTTATGGGTTTGGGTCGGCGTTGGGGTCGAATTTGGGTGGTGTTTGGGTCGACATTTGGGTGGAGATTGGGTGGTTGGATTTAGGCCCGGTGGTTGTGATTGTTCCGATGGTTTGGGGGATTTGTTCGATGGGTTTGGTGGTGGGTTTCGGTGCTTGCTGCGGTGAAGATGATGAGGAAGAGTTAGTGAGAGCAAAGGGGTTTGGGAAGCTTGAACTCCGAGCCAACGTTTTTGAGACGTCCAAGTCGACTCGGTCAAGAGCTTTCTCCGAGGTGGGTGGCAAAGCGGTTCAGCTTGGGTTTGGGTTTTGGGTTTTTTTGGGTTTGAATTACTTAGTGGTGGGTGGTGCGATTTGGTTGATCGGTGGTGGTTGTGGGTGGTGGCGGTGAGTTGCTCTTGCAAAGGGTGGTTTGGGTTTTGGGTTTGAGTTTGGGTTTAGGTATTGGCTTTTGTTTGGGTATTGATATTGAGTGTGAATTGCTCGGCGGTGGTGGGTGGTGCGATTTGGTTAATCAATGGTGGCAATGGGTTGCTCTACAATGTGAGGACTAGATGGTTTGGGTTTTTAGTTTGAGTTTGAGTTTGGGTATCTGCTTTTGTTTGGGTACTGGGTATTGGTACTTGAGTTGGTATTGAGTTTATTGCTCGGCGGTGGTGGTGGGTGGTGCGATTAGGTAGATCGGCGATGGTTGCGAGTGGTGGCGGTGGGTGGCTGAGAGAGAGATAGGAAGAGAGACCAAAATTTAGTGAGAGGAAGTTTGAGAATATTATTTTATGAGAAATGACATGACAACATCATTTTTACAATATTTTTATAACAAATCCTAAGTGGCAAGTTGTTACTAGTTGTTATTATTGGGGTAAAAAAGTAATCTTAGTGTTAGTTTGAAATTTGAACCAAGAATAAATTAACCACCTGTGATTTATTATAAAAATGTTGTAAATATACCATCTCTTTTATTTTATTGTGTAGTTATTTGTATATATTAAGAGGATCCAGAAAGTTAGTTATTACTTTTTTTTTTCTGTCAAAAATATCCCTAAATTAGTTAATCAACAACTTAAAAATGGGGTTAAAATAGTAAATTGGCAAAAGAAAATTAGTTATTGGTTTTTTTACAGTCAAAAATACCTCTACCTAAAACTTAAAAAAGGGGTTAAAATAGTAAATTGACAAAAATAATAAATTTCTACTTCTACATTAAAATGTCTTCTTGCTTCTAATAAATTCCTACTTTTATGTTAATTTAAATTCTTACTTCTACTTTTCAACTCTCTACAAAATAAGATCACTCTTTTGTTAGTTTTAAAATTTCTCCAATCTACAAAACTCACCTCACGTATTCTTTTTTTTTTTTTTTTTGTGATTGAAAAAAGTAGAAATCTCAAATTATAATAAATGCATATTATTAATTTTTACCCAAAAAATAGAAGGTGAGCATGGCCCATAACAAGGCTATGATAGCCATGCATGGCCTAGGGCAACTAGAAGCTAGGGAATTCAAGGCTACCCCAATAAAAGGAGGGTCTGTGGGCTTTGTGTTAGCAGCATGACCCCAGACAGTGGCTTTTGGATTCAAGGTCTTACTTTTTGGGCTGTTTTTCTGGCCCATGTCTGGTTGGCTGTGGGGCATATGGGGTTTCCAAATGAGTTTCATTTTCAGGTTGGGCTTGACTCCAGGACCCATGCATGGTTGTTAGGATTAGTGAGAGGCTCTGTAGATCAGATCAAAGGAATTTCCAAAAAAACATGGTTCTTGACTCTTCCTAAAGATTAAATAAATTATCTCACCCAAATATAAAATTAAGTCATAACTTAGTCAAATACTTGATTATACCAAGTATTTGACTTAAGTCCATCATTTGATTAAGAGAAAATCCTTAGAAGTGGGAATTTTTTTTTTTTTTTTTTTGAGGACTTAATTAAATCCAAATTAACAAAACCTTAACCTTTTTTTTTTTTTTTGAGAAAGAACAAAACCTTAAAATTAAGAATTAAGAATTAGTTTGATCCCAGATTGGTCAATATTAATCTATCGTTAAACTTGATTAGCCATCCTAATCAAAAGTTATGTTAAAGTCATGGATTCAATCAACGATGAGTCAATTTTGGATGCAAAAAAACCGTACATATTTTCTTATTATTGGGTTAGGAGAAGATCAACTATTATGAACAAAATCTTGACTTTTTTTTCTTCAACGGGGGATGAACAAAATTTTCGAAAATTGTTTGACATAATGATGATAGAGTATATATAGCTGTAACCAATAAGGCAATAACACAGCCGCTATGGGTGACATTATTTGTATTGCCGACATACAATTAACAATTTTGTATTCAATTATTATTACAGTATTATTTTATGAAATTCTTTATCAAGCCAAATGAGAAGCTCAATGAAAAATTCTTTCTGGAACTGAAAGAGCAAATATAGTATCAAATCCAATACATGACAGGCCCAATTACAGAATTTATGGGTTTGGTTTCGATCGAAGAAAAAAAAAAAGGGGGGTTAGGTTCAAGTTATATATATTGTATAGCATAATTTTTTTTTATCAATAAGTATATTGTCAAGAGTAATTTTTACATACTCTACGTAGAAAATTGTGCTCTTTCCTTTTACATTCATTATGAAATCTGTTTATAAAATTCTTGGTGAAATCCACAATAAATATAAGTGGAGAGAGCATCATTTTTCCAAGTTCTAGCCCTTCCAGGATTACCTAAAAAATTTTCATTGTAAATTAAGGATCCAAGTCTCTAACTATATTGCCTTGTACTCTTGTTATATTATTATTGCTTGCAAAATATCAAAAAATAATTAGAGACCAATAATTATCTTCTCATCTCATCATTAAATATTTTTAACTGTATGCAAAATATATATACAAAAAATTCGATGTGAATAAAAAAAACAAAGAAAATATATAATTAATAAAATTTAAAATACTAATCTAATAAAAAGAATTATATAGAATGATATAACATAACAAAGAAAGACATTTTTTTAATCTTGTAGTGCTTGCCTACGAGGCTACAGCTATAAAATCCTTGACAATGACACACAAGCTTCACTTTATAATTATACGTCTTATAGTTTGGCTAGGTCTCTCTCCGGTCCTTCCTCCACGTGATTTGTCAATCACCTTAAAAACAAAAATCATTCTATTTAAGAATAAAGAAAAATAATCAGCTTATTAGTACGTTTAGTAATAAACAATTTTAGAAAATTTTTGATATTAGAAATATAATAAGATTAATGTTACTATCACAAACTATGTTATAATATTTTTATAAACTGTTGCTGTATCCAGCTTTTTATTAGTTTTCATCTAAACCCATCATTAATATTACTTTTTCATTTACCAATAATTATTCATTACATCAATAGTTTGTAAAATTTTTGGTAAAAAAATTTGTATCTTTAGCATTACTTAGATAATAAAACCTCAAAAAAAAAAAAAAAAAAAAAAAAAAAATCTTTTTCCATTAAAAATTAAAAAAATTATAAACCAATATTCTTAGGGTACTTGATTAATTTTTCCTTAAAAAATAAAATGATGTGATTCTAGTTATAATTTGAATTCGGGACTGTGGGGTCAGAGAGTTTAAGACCCCAGCCCATTTCATGTTAAGGCCCAAGGCTTGCGCCGAGGAGAGACAAAACCGAGGACGCACCATGGGAGTCAAGGACGGCCTAAGGAAATGGCCGAGGATGAGCTCCTGCTCGGCAGGCCATAAATGCCCCTAAAAGGAAGAGTGATCACAAGTCACGGAAACAGCACAAGTAAAAGGTTGCCGATCTTCGCAATAAAGCATTCTATACCCGACAGACCATACCCTTTAGCTTTAGCAACCACCCCCCAACCACTCTTGGTATGGGCCGATAAGACAAGTCCAAGTCCTAGGAAGTAGAGCATTACACGTGGACACCGGTAAGAGGGTAAATGCCCGTATAAAAGGATAAGAGAGACAATGTGAGAAGGGGGGGCGATCATCCCTTCCACCCATGGCGTCTTAGAAATAAGGAGAATAACAAGAGCTCAAAGCTCCTTAGACTCCTCGGACGAGATTCATTAACCTGAGCCAACCCAAACCACCGTCCGGTGACCAACGCCTAACCTTTCAAACCCACGCTCTACAAATGATATTGTTTGGGCCCTCTTTTCGTGCGAGCCCAATATTATCTTGGGATCGTCACGAATCGAGCCCCTACAATTGGCGCCGTCTGTGGGAAGGCTTGTGCGTTGGCCCAGGCGGTGGAGCCAAGAGTCCTCCTCTCACTTCCAGCAGCCCGCCGCCGTGTCCTAATGTAGAGTTCCGCTAGGGGCTGCGTTTCAAAGCGTTAGTAACACAGACGGTTCTAGGGACTTTCCATGGAAGATCAACGTCGCACATCTTGATCGAGGGGCTAATCCCTCAAGGGGTTAACCCCCCCCATACTTAAAAAAATCTAAGTTTTGGACAGAACCAAGGTATTGCATGGTCCTCGGACTCAAACCTATGGGGAAACCAACTACTTAAAAAAAAAAAATCTAAGTTTTGGATAGAACCAAGGTATTGCATGGTCCTCGAACTCAAACCTATGGGGAAACCAACTACTTAAAAAAAATCTAAGTTTTGGACAGAACCAAGGTATTGCATGGTCCTCGGACTCAAACCTATGGGGAGACCAACTACTTAAAAAAATCTAAGTTTTGGACAGAACCAAGATATTGCATGGTCCTCGGACTCAAACCTATGGGGAAACCAACTACTTAAAAAAAAATCTAAGTTTTGGACAGAACCAAGGTATTGCATGGTCCTCGGACTCAAACCTATGGGAAACCAACTACTTAAAAAAATCTAAGTTTTGGACAAAATCAAGGTATTGCATGGTCCTCGGACTCAAACCTATGGGGAAAGAATTTTAGGTTACTCCGACCTACGGGAAGATCATTGGCTAAAGGTCGGATTAAGTCCTAAGCATAACGAAGATCCCGATTTGTCCTCAGAGCCTCAACTCTAAGGGAACTCAAGCAACGAGCGTTTGAGCTCGGCATGATCGTACCTCGGTCCTCGGACCGGACACCAAAAAAGAACCCAGGCTACAAAAGCCATCGGGAAGGCGGCGAAACATTCTAGGAACTTGGCGGCCCACATGGACGATTCGTTTTTTGAACCACCCATCCTCGGATGGTTACCTCCCACATCGCAACGAGCATTCAGTTGTCATCTCGGCTGGTTTGGGGTATGTACCGCTTTTTCGTGTCGTCATGATTATGCCGAACAGCTCTATTAAGTTCATAATAACATCTTTTTCTTAACATTTTTTCCTTAGCAAGGGTTTCACCCCTAAGTATTGTTTTTTAGGACGGCATTATCAAATCGAATAGCCCAATAAGTACAGAATTACATCTTTCTCTCAAATAAAGGTTTTTGCCCTAAATAGCATTTGTTCAGTCGGCATTATTGTGCCGGATTGTTTCAATAAGCGCTTCATATGGTAGTACGTTTATTCACGGCATAACCATTTCGAAAAGAAGAGATAGAATATACAAAATAAAGCAATCTTAACTTTTATTAATATAAAGATGAAGTACATCGTACAATGAAAGAGCTTGAATAAGCTTATACTAAAAATTAACTACATAAAAAAAAAAAGGGGTACAAGGAAGTGAAGAAGGGGTGCGGAGAAGAGAGATGCAGCAATTCTAAGTCGTTGTCCGAGGAAACCATTTCTCGATACTTTTACATGCCTATAACTCAGGCAGAAAAAGAAATTAACGTGGAGTTAGCACCTTTGAAGAAAAGGTGTAGGGAGCGGGGGTATTCATAGGTGGCCACATAGGAAGTTGATGAACTTCCATATTAGCCACACTCGCGAAAGAGCGGATGGTGCCGACGACGGAAAACCTCATCATTGTCGCACCAAAAAACTGACGTGGCGATGCACTTGATTTTGGTTGACTCAAAGAAATGGGGATATCGCCCCCACCTTGTAAAAACGGGGTATTATCTTGAATCTGTGCCTCCCCCGTCCGGACCGCACCACCTTGAGCCTTGGAAGGATCCAGTGCCTCGGGTCGGTGTGGTTCCTTCATCCCCGTTCGTGCCTCGGATATATTGCTCTAAGGGTTGATTGCACCGGAGACGAAGACTGTGAATATGGCAAAGGATCGGGAATTTGAAGGGGTTGGGGGGTTTATACATAAAGGGAGTAACCTCCTATCCTACTTATATAGAGGGAAAAATTACTGGCATTTAATCTATGCAGGTTTCCAAGAAATGGTACGCACAAGACGGCTCTGGTTCAATTTTCCACGCCATCTGCAACCACAAAGATTTGAACGACCTCGTGAAGGGGACATATTAAAAGCGCGCCTCGAACACCGAAAAACGTCGAGAACGCCGCATGAGTAAACCTAGAGGGATGTCTCATAATTTGACGCACCTCCTATGCAAATGGAGAAACCCCGCCACTAATAAAGTACAGAGCTGGGTGAGTCATGGTTTAAGCCCGACGTCACCAAAACCCTCCTCTCCGACCAAGAGGTCGACAAAGGGATTTTGAGGGGCTATTGTGGGGCCAGAGAGTTTAGGACCCCAGCCCATTTCATGTTAAGGCCCAAGGCCTGCGCCGAGGAGAGACAGAGTCGAGGACGCACCATGGGAGTCGAGGACGCACCATGGGAGTCGAGGACGGCCTAAGGAAATGGCCGAGGACGAGTGATCACAGTGCGGAAACAGCACAAGTAAAAGGTCGCCAAGATCGCAATAAAGCATTCTGCACCTGACAAGACCATACCCTTGAGCTTTAGCAACCACCCCCCAACCACTCTTGGTATGGGTTGATAAGACAAGTTTGAAGTCCTAGGAAGTAGAGTATTACACGTGGACGCTGGTAAGAGGGTAAATGCCCGTATAAAAGGATAAGAGAGGCAATGTGAGAGGGGGGGCGATCATCCCTCCCAGCCATGGTGTCTTAGAAATAAGGAGAATAACAAGAGCTCAAAGCTCCTTAGACTCCTCGAGACGAGATTCATTAACCGGAGCCAACCCAAACCACCGTCCGGTGACCAACGCCTAGCCTTTCAAACCCACGCTCTACAAATGATATTGTTTGGGCCCTCTTTTAATATGAGCCCAATATTATCTTGGGATCGTCACGAATCAAGCCCCTACAGGGATGTTTTAGTTTTTTTTTTTTTTTTTTTTTAACAGAGTTTTAGTTAGAAATGCCTAAAGTGTCTACAAACTAATAAAATCACTTGTAAATATCTTTGTACAATGTCAAAAATCAATCAATATTTTAATATGATAATAAATAAAGAGCAATCATTGTAACCTAATACTACTAATTAAATTCTTCGTAATTATAAAAGTAAAAAAAATCATCACCCCCGATCTCGTGTTATAGTCACACCCGTCGCTTAGCACATATCTAAATTAATGATAATAATCTCTCTCTCTCTCTCTCTCTCTCTCTCTCTCTCTCTCTCTCTCTCTCAGAGATATGATGGGACACTTATCATCAAACTCAAAGTGAGAGAGCAATAGCAAACACTTAAAAATCCCAATCACAAATCACACTTCACACTTTCCACACGCTTAATTATCAAAAATCTACACATAAAGCAAAAGCAAAGCAAAAAAAGCTTTGCGAAAATGGCGAACTTTCACGGACACCAAATCATGAATGTGTTGAGGTTCGGACTATTAGCCTCCGCCATTCTTCTCTCTCTTTCTCTTTTCCTCACTCTCTCTTTTTTCTTCACTCCTCACTCCCATGCTTCCCACCTCCACCACCTCGTAAGTCTCCTTCTCTCTCTCTCTCTCTCTAGATCTTAATTTTTTTCCCAAGAAACAATCAGATTTCTATGTATTTGAGTTTGCATGAGCTTACAAGTTAAAGCATGGATATGGCACCAAGTTGTCAAAAAATGAGAAGTCTAGGGTGAGGTATAAATGTGTTGAAGGTTGTCCTTGGAAAGTGTCTATAGGTATTGATAAGGATGCAAACTTCTAGATTAGTGCATTATATGATACTTATACATGTAGTAGGTCTTTCTATAGCAGACAAGTTTCTACAAATTGGGTGGCAAAAAAGTATGTTGACCAATTTCGGGCTAATATTGATTACCAAGCTAAAGATTTGGTAGCTACAGTAGTGAGGGATGCACAAGTATAGCTTGCCTTGTCAATAGCATATAGAGCTAGAGAAATTGCTAAAGCCATGGCAAAAGGGGACTTCGATAAGAAATACACCATGGTAACACGCTACTATGCAGAGTTGATGAGGTCTAACCTAGGTACCACGATTAGAGTCACAGTTGCTATTTCTGGTCATAATTTCAAGAGGGTCTATGTGTGCTTAGCTGCATGTAAAGAGGGATTTGTTGGTGATTGTAGGCCATTGATAAGCTTGGATTCTTGTCATTTGAAGGATATAGTTGCTAGCTAACTTCTAGCAATTGTGGGTATAGATGGAAATGATGGTATATGCCCAATTACTTATGTTGTTACTAAGGCAAAGAATAAGGAGACTTGAACATGGTTTTTGGAGAATTTAATAGGTGATATAAGGCCTATAGGAATCCATGGATGGTGCTTTATTTCGCACCAACGAAAAGGACTACTTCCTACTTTAGTTGATGTGGTGCTAGACACATATCATAGATTCTGTGTGAGGCATTTGTTCGCTTACTTCAAGAAGAACCATCAAGGAAAAGAGTTAAAGGACTTGATGTGGGGGGTAGCTAAGCCATCAACAAGACTAGCATTCAAAAGTTTTAGGAAGCAGATGGAAATAAAGAGCAAGGATGCACATTATGAGCTAAGGAGTAAGTCAGCCCACTAATGGGCTAGGCATGCTTTCCCCTATTATCCAAGGTGTGATATGCTATTAAATATCCTTTGTGAGATTTTTAATTCTAAGATCATGGGTGCAAGAAAAAAGCCATTGGTCACTTTGCTTGAAACCATTAGAAGATATCTCATGATTAGGATCCGAAAGAATGAATTCAATGACTACGTATTTAGA
The DNA here is from genome assembly GCA_028216015.1 of Quercus dentata. Taxonomy (NCBI): domain Eukaryota; kingdom Viridiplantae; phylum Streptophyta; class Magnoliopsida; order Fagales; family Fagaceae; genus Quercus; species Quercus dentata. The sequence continues at coordinate 69,201,941 of CP116452.1, read as the reverse complement.
CCCTATTTGTCAAAAGATACAACAAAAATTGGAGAAATATAAAGAGGCTAGCATTGATTGCACATCTATTTGGTCAGGTGGGGCAAAGTGGGAGGTGAATATTTGTGGGAAGCAATTTGTGGTTGATATGGAGAAGCATTCATGTGCTTTCAATAGGTGAGATTTGACTAGGATCCCTTGTAAGCATGCTGTGAGCGTAATAGCTTTCAAGAAAGAATGAGCTGAGGATTATGTTCATGACTTCTATAAGACGAATACATATAATGCTTTATATTCACATCACATTCAGCCATGCAATGGTCCCGATTTGTGGTCGGACGCAGATGGAGATGCAATACTTCCTCCAATACATAAAATTTAGCCAGGGAAGCCTAAGATTAATAGAAGAAGAAATAATAAAGATGAAGTACATAACCCTTATAGGATGAAGAGGAATCAAACAAGTTTAAGATGTACACATTGTCATCAATTGAGGCATAAAATAAGGACCTGTTGGAGTAATTAAAAACCACCAATAGTGGCAATTGATCGGGGCAAAGGCAAGGCAGCAAATGACAAAGGCAATGGCAAGTCAACAACTAGTGGCAGAAAGAAGGAACTTGAATTCATTTTAGTTAGATCATTAATTCAGTAAATTGTGTACAATGCTAATGTTCTTTACATGTAGGTCTCCAACTCTAAGGAGCACTTCATGGGATTCAAAGTGCAAGTAGACAGTACATTTAGCAGCCAACAAAGCAATGTATATGTGTTATATATAGTGTGTGTTTGGCAAAAATTAAAAAGCCAGCTTATTTTACTATTCAAATTATTTTTGCTACTATTTATGAACTCCATTGCACTTTTTGATACTATTTATGAGTTCTACTGTACCATTTCAGCTAACTTTTACTTTTATGTACAGTACTTTTAGTAAAAAGTTTTTAGTTTTAGCAAAATAAGCAAATCCCAAACAGACCCATAATATATTTATTATTTATACAAACTTGTGAGTCAAATGGCCATGTAATTTTTCACATTTAGGCTGCCAACGTTGGGGGAACTTGAAGAGATATAGAGTAGGAGCTGATGGTAGTCAACAAAGCAGTAGAACTTAGTTAATTTTAGCAACATAACTTCAAAGATGTTTTTATGACTTTTTGTTTATATTTGTTTCTGAACTATTGCCAATTACTTAGGCATGTAGTTTGTTATGTAATTGCCCAAACTCTTAAGGCAACTATTATTTTGTGATGTTATTGTCAATTACTTATACATGTATTTTATTCTTTTGTTGCCCAAACTATTAAGGCAACAAAATATTTTAAGGTATTATTAAACAATGACATATGTAATTGCCCAAGCTGTTAACAGTAACAGTGGCGGAGCCACTTGATGACCAAGGGGGCCTGGGGCCCCAAAATTTTTAAAAAATAATTTTTTTTTGAAAATATCCTAAAATTTTTGTAAATTTTTAAATAATCTTATCATTTTGGCTCCTCATATCTGATAATATACATATATATATATATATATATAAGAAAGTCTAAAAATAAACTTAATTTTCATTTAAATAAAATACAATCCATAAATAAATATGTCAACAAATTACAATAATTAAACATTAATCATATTTAAAATGAACACATAAGTATTTTAACAATTATCTCAACAAATAAAAGAAAAAAAATTGAGTTATGAAGTATTGTGTATTACTATTTTACATTTCACACACACACGCACAAATTTATATATAGTCTCTCCAAAAATAAATTCCTAGCTCCGCCACCGGCTGTTAAGGCAATAAATCTTTTGAAGGAAGTTAAAATACCAGGCAGGTATTTTGAAGGAAGTTGAACAGTGACTTTATTTTGTGATGTTACCGTCAATTAGTAGGCAGGTTTTTTGAAGTTGAATTTTACTGCATTATATATCTGACATGTCCTTAGGAAAATTACATTGCAATTGAAAAATGAGTGCAATTGGTTACGACAATAATTGTACTGATTTTGTATATGCATGTAATCTATTGGCTCTTTATTTTCTATTAATTGGAGACCGCAATAATTATACTAATAAATGTGCTCTTGGCTATACACAAGCTTTTATTTAAGAGAACTAACATTGCATTGTATAGGTAGAACTCAAATTACACCATTACACATGTTCTTACACATTTTTCGTAAAAAAAAAAAAAAAAAAAAAAAAAAAAAAAGTCATTACATATTATAAAATTATTACAAATACATTATTTTGTCTGTCCTAATTTGCATATCTACATTAAGTGTGAAGATTGAAATAACAAATATGCACATAGTGCTATATGGCACCATATATTTTCCTTTCCCTTTTACCAACCAAAAAAAGGATTTTCTTTTTTTTCTTCCTTCCTGATTTCATTTATACCTAAAAATATATGGTGTTTTATTTTTATTTATTTTTTTATTTTTCTTTCCATTTACAAAGCAAACAAAGGCTTTTCTTTTTTCGTTCCCTTGGATATCTGTTGCTTGACAATTAGATACGAGATTGCAAGAGATTCAGAGAGAAGAACCGAAGATATGATCAAAACAAAAAATTAATTTTTTCAAGTAGAACTGAAACATATATTTCGCCCGGAACGTTGGTACGGGCTGGCACAGACCGAAATTTTGAACAATATGGAACAAGGTGGTTTGTTGTACCGGTCTACACACCCAAACGAAAAATTTTGGTCTTTCCAGCTAGATTGGAATGAAATTCAAAACATTGATGAGAAATGTTTTCTTTTCTTCTTTTCTTTTTTTTTTCTCCTCCTTTTCCCTTACTCATTTCTTTCCTTTCTCTTTCCTCAAGTCCAACCAAACAAAGGGTAAGAGTCAAAGGTTGAAATTATGTTTCTTTATGTGCCATTCGCATTGATTTCTAACGATTTTACTCCGCGGGGAATTACTGGGAAGTTTGTTCTGCATTGTACGTTACGGCAAACTTTTGATGGAATCATGTTGTTTTGGTATGGGAACTATTCAAAGTCAATTCTAAGAGACAAAGTCAATTCGTGCCACCAAACAAGAAATTGGTGTTCTGCATTTTAATTACGACAAAAGATTATGGAACATGATTGATTACTTTGGGCCTTTTGGCCTTTATTACAAGGTTGATTACCTGCAATAATTAACACCAGGGCCTAGGGCCTCAAATCCAAGGTAATAAATAATTATTTTTTTATTTTATTTACAAACATGTGAATTGTATTTTTTTTCTTCTACTTTAAAAAAAAATATTCATACTAGAAAATACTCATTTATTATCCTTACAAATTTTCATATTTAAATACTTATTTATTATCTTCTTAAAGAGCCACTAATTACATTCATTGTCCCATTAATTTGTAAGTTTTTTATATAAAAAAATTACAAGAAAAAAAATGTGTAATGATTTTAATATTTTCTCCAAACAATTATTAATAAATAGAAATCCAACACAATCACTATTAAGTGATTTTTTTAATTTATAAATTCAATAGTCGTGGATGGAGAGATTTGAATTGTAAATGTCTTTGTTGGAAATGGGTATCAACTAGTTGAGTTATTAAGCGTTTGGCCACCATTAAGTGAATTAGTCATATTAAAAGCTAAAAGGTTAGAAAAAAAATTATAATATAAAACATTAACTCAATAATATTGAGTGATATTTCTCTGCTCATTTAAAATTATCGTCTTATACCTCAAACTATATTAAGTCAGCCATGATTAACATGAAATTGGAGTTTCAAGAAATTATCTGCTTGTGCAAACCCCTCATAGATATTTCAATTCTCCTATAAAATTCTCTCTTTTTCCCCTCAAATGATGTTGATAATAAACATGACTTTAATGTTGTGAGCTGAGTTGTTTGCTTCTGATCACCTAACATGCAGAACAATCAAGATTCTAGAGTCTCAACATTCTTTTTCAATTTTGTTGTTTTTAGGCCGTGAATTGTGTTTGCAAATTGGAGGATGAAGTCTTTCTTTTGGAGTTTGAATGGTTTGTGTTTGCTTCAGTCTTTTTTAATTCATGCAAATCAAATGGTGGAAATGATAAGGGGGCCACATTTGAAAAGTCAGGAAAACTCAAAGACTACACTAAGAGCAACAAAAGTGTCACTAAGCCATAAACTAGATTCTTGACTCTAGTTCTAGGCTCTCTCTCTCTCCCGTTTTTAAAGGCGGGGTTTGAATTTGGTGCAATAGTAATCCTTTAGGGCAAGCAAATGTCGATCCGTACTTGACCCGTTTCCTGTCCATAGTTATCAAAAATTGTATAGTGCTTTGAATAATTAATTTATGGGTAAAATATCATTTTCATCCCTAAACTTTCACAAAAGTTCATTGTTCGTCCCTAAACTTAAAAAAAAAAAAAAAAAAAAAAAAAAAAAAAAAAAATTGGTCCCTAAACTTTGCAATGTTATCAAGAAATTATCTGCTTGTGCAGACCCCTCATAGATATTTCAATTCTCCTATAAAATTCTCTCTTTTTCCCCTCAGATGATGTTGTTGATAATAAACATGACTTTAATGTTGTGAGCTGAGTTGTTTGCTTCTCACCTAACATGCAGAACAATCAAGATTCTAGAGTCTCAACATTCTTTTTCGATTTTGTTGTTTTTAGGCCGTGAATTGTGTTTGCAAATTGGAGGATGAAGTCTTTCTTTTGGAGTTTGAATGGTTTGTGTTTGCTTCAGTCTTGTTTAATTCATGCAAATCAAATGGTGGAAATGATAAGGGCGCCACATTTGAAAAGTCAGGAAAACTCAAAGTCTACACTAAGTAACAACAAAAGTGTCACTAAGCCATAAACTAGATTCTTGACTCTAGTTCTAGTCTCTCTCTCTCTCCCGTTTTTAAAGGCGGGGTTCGGATTTGGTGCAATAGTTATCCTTTAGGGCAAGCAAATGTCGATCCGTACTTGACCCGTTTCTTGTCCATAGTTATCAAAAATTGTATAGTGCATTGAATAATTAATTTATGGGTAAAATATCATTTTCATCCCTAAACTTTCATCAAAGTTCATTGATCGTCCCTAAACTTTGCAATGTTTTACTTTTCATCTTTCTGTTTATGTCCATTAGTTTATGTTCTACGTGACTTAACGGAGTACTAACACAGTAATTCCCAATGGAGTAATATCATTAGACTTATTGCAATTTAAATGTGAAAATATCGTTAGACTTGTTGCAATTCAAAAGTATTCGTTTCATATCACTATGGTTTCATTATATATTGATTTGAGATAACAGCTCAAGAATCCCCCACAAAACAGACAACAGACTAGTAAGATCCTTTGAGGTCCAAGTATCTTTACAAGCAGAATGATTAAAACCAACATCTACATCTCCAATTCTCATCTCCTCTGCCAGGTTCTGTTCTTGTGTGTGCTGGGACCTGCCTTCCTAGGAATTATTAAACCCACTTCATGCACCAGCAACCTCACTTTTAGATGTTCACAGATGGAGAAAAATGCTCTTCTTAACTTCAAAGAAAGTCTCACAGATCCATCAAATCGCCTCTCTTCATGGGTTGGTGAAGATTGCTGTAAATGGATAGGTGTTGGATGTGACAACACTACATCACATGTTGTCAAGCTTGATCTCTACAACCCACTTCCGAGAGAAACTTACAATTGCAAGTCGTGCTTGGGGGGTAAGATAAGTCCTTCTTTACTCAATTTAACGCATTTGAGTTACCTGGACCTAAGCCTGAACAATTTTGAAGGTCAGTTACCAGCTAGTCTGGGACATCTGACCAACTTGAGCACATTGGTTTTATCTGTAAACAATATTACTGGTGAAATACCAAGCTCATTTGCCAACCTTTGCAACTTGCAAACTTTTATACTGATGGCCAATGGCATAAGTGGGGAGATAACTCAGTTTGTAGATGGTTTATCTCAATGTTCCAACAACAGCCTTGAATTGCTGGATTTGAGTGGTAATAAATTGCTTGGGGGCAACTTGCCTTACTCACTGGGGGCACTCAAGAACTTGAAAAACTTAGATCTTTCAAGTTGTTCCTTTTGGGGTTCAATTCCAGATTCTATTGGGAACATGTCTTCCTTACAATTACTTGCCCTTACCGCAAATAAAATGAACGGAAGCATTCCAAGCAGCATGGGGAAGCTATCAACGCTGGAAAAGTTGGCTCTTGGTGGAGGGAATTCTTGGGAAGGTGTCTTAACTGAAGCTCATTTCCAAAATCTTACGCGATTAACATTTATAGAGTTGGGTATCTCCACTAGATGGTCATTGGTTTTAAATGTCAAACATGAATGGGTTCCTCCTTTCAGCTTGACATACATTGTATTCAATCGCATGAAGATTGGTCCCAAATTTCCAGCATGGCTTCAAACTCAAAATGAGCTCAACTATCTTAGCCTCGTTGATGTTGGCAATTCTGATACCCTTCCGCAAGGATTTTGGAATTCCAGCTCAAGTCTTAGCTATTTGAGCCTTTCCCAGAACCAAATTCAAGGACAGGTACCATACTATCAATCTTATTCTATTACATATTACTTGGATTTGAGATTCAACAATTTCGTGGGGCAGGTCCCACTTTTTCATAGTAAATTTATGAAAGTTTTATATCTTGAAGAAAATATGTTTTCTGGAGTTGTCCCTGAAAACATAGGTGAACTATTGCCCAATTTACTTCACTTGGTCCTCTCTTCAAATTTCATTACCGGTAGAATTCCACCTTCTATTGGAATACTTAAGAGCTTGGAAATTCTTGCTTTGAGAAATAATAGCTTGTCTGGGGAACTCCCTCCTCATTGGGATGATATGCAGTCATTATACTTTTTGGACATATCACACAACAATATATCCGGTAAACTTCCAAGTTCAATGCGATTTTTGAGTTCACTACAGTGGTTATCATTGGGACAAAATCACCTTGAGGGGGAGCTCCCTTCTTTCTTGAGAGAATGCACAAAATTGGTAAGCCTTGATCTTGGAGGGAACAAATTCTTTGGAAACATACCAGTATGGATAGGAGAAAGCTTATCAAATCTATCAAGGTTAAGCCTAAGATCCAACTTGTTTGATGAAGTCATACCTCAACAATTATGTCTTCTTTCAAGCCTTCACATCCTTGATCTTGCACATAATGATTTGTCAGGAGGAATCCCTCAATGTTTAGGAAACTTGAGTAAAAATGGTGAAAGTAAATTTGTTAATTTCTTGGAACAAATTGCAATATTTTATAAAGGAAGAGACTATCTATATAGAAACACAATTTATCTTGTCCATTCTTTAGAACTTTCAGGAAATAATCTATCAGGGAAAATACCTGATAGTATAACAGACCTTTTAAAACTCAATATCCTAAATCTCTCAATGAATCACCTGACAGGAAAAATTCCCAAAAACATAGGGAACTTAAAAAGTTTGGAATCATTTGATCTCTCTAAAAACCAACTTTTTGGTCCCATTCCTGAAAGTCTGTCTTTTTTGACTTTCTTGAGTTACTTGAATTTGTCATTCAACAACTTGTCTGGGAAAATTCCATCTGGGAATCAACTTCAAACCTTAACTGACCCTTCCATCTATCAAAGCAACCCTTTGCTTTGCGGACTTCCGCTTTCCAAGAAGTGTCTAGGGGATGAAACTGATCCTAGAACAACTCCAAATGGTAGCGGCAATGGAGAAGATAACAATGATGGAATGGAATTTGGGTCGCTATCATTCTACATTAGCATGGTAGCTGGCTATATTGTTGGATTTTGGGGAGTTTGTGGCACACTAATTGTCAAAACATCATGGAGACAAGCTTACTTTCGAGGCTTTGATAATTTGAAAGATAGGATTGTTGTTTTCATTATGGTTAAAGTTGCTCCTTTGATAAGGAAGATTAAGTTCGAGAGAAATTAAAAGGCGATGAGCGAGGAAGGACACTTTAACGTGCATTACCGTGTATTTCTTTTTATTGTTGTAATTCTATGCTGGAGTCATATAGTTAATTAATTATTAGTAAATAATTTTACTATTGTGTGAGGCATTTTCTATTTTTATTCCATCATGTGTTGTTGTAATAACCATTTCGAATCATATTTTATATTGTATTATCATTCTTTATTTAAATTTTTGTGTAAGAATATCGTGAGTGAATGTTATGTAGAACAGGTACGTAGCTCAAGTCTTTCTTGAGCGACGTATGCTTCATCCTTCACTTGCCAGAGTCATATAGTTTTTTTTTTTGAGGAACAACCAGAGTCATATAGTTAATTAGTTATTTGTAAATGATTTTGCTATTGTGAGACATTTCATCTTTTATCCGATCCCGTCTCCTAAATTCCTAATTACTATTTCTCATCATATTTTATTATTTTCTCATTCTTGATATAAAATTTTTGGGTAAATTATGAATTTAGTTCCTAACTTTTACACTATTTGTCAATTTAGTCCTTACGTTTTGAATGTGTTAGTTTAGTCCTGAATATTTTGATATTGTGTCAAAATAGTTTTTGCCATTAAATGATGGATGAAAAATGTTGAGCTAATCGACAGCTAAAATAAAATATTATTTTTATGCCACATGTACTGCCACATCAACATAAAATTTTAAAAAAATAGATAATGTTCAAAAATATAAATAAATAAAAAATTCCAAATTGTGAAGAAAACCAAATTGTAACACAAATAAAGAATAAACACAAGTCTCATCACATGTGCTCCACACATGCTCTAAGGCTCTTTTTTTGTTTGAGTTTAGTGTCATAATTTTCTATTCATCTCAATTTGAGGTTTATACGCATGTTCGATCATATTATGCATTTGCGACCTATTGATATAATCAGGTGTGTCATGACGCTAGCCACAAAAAAATGAACACCGAAATAGCATTAAAATCATATGTTCGAGTGTGAATGTGTTCATTTTTTGGAGCTAGCCTCATAACACTCCTGATTGTATCAGTAGTTCGCAAATGCATAATATGATCGAACATATACGTAAACCTCAAATTAGAATGAATAGAAAATTATGACACTAAACCCTAAAAAAAAAAAAAAGTATCAAAGTACGCATGTGATGAGACTAGTTAGCTATTAAAATTTTTAATTAAGAAGGGAAGTTCCAACAATCACTCCTATCTCTCATCACACTCAAAAACTCAATAGTTTTTGAGAGAGAGAGAGAGAGAGAGAGAGAGAGAGAGAGAGAGAGAGAGAGAGAGAGAGAGAGAGAGAGAGAGTAACAACCCACTTTAGACAAGTGTACAAAATGCAATGAGATAGTAAGAGAAGGTATTTGGTACCAAATGATACTATGTCAATGATATCAAAATCCAATAATCAAGAGATATGTTTACAAAAAATAACTATCCCACTAATAAATGAAAGATATGTGTTAGTGGGTAGTTATTTTTGCATACATGTCTCTCGTTTATTGTATTTTGATATAAATGACGTGATATCATTTAATACATAATACTTTTTCGACATAGTAAAAGATAATAAGTTTTTCAACATATTCAAAATTTCAACATTGGGCAAGACTAAAGTCATATATGAAAGTGTGAAACTCCAAGCATAAAAAACTTACATTCATTTGTCATTTACTTAAGACTATCTATTAATTCTCAAAAAAAAAAAAAAAAAAAAAAAGACCATCTATTAGATCCAACAATGATTCTTCTCGCACCAAAAAAAAAGGTCTAACAATGATGCTTATCATTTTTTTTTTCATTTAAATAATGAGAAAGTTGTTTCTCAAGTAATAAAAAAGTTGTTACTAAGACATTTTTCACATTTCAAATACATTTACACATATTTCAACATATTTTTTTAACCACACGTATATCAAAAACACCCAAAATACCTTACTCAAACTTAGTTACCAAACGGGCGCTAAAATTTATGAAACGAAAGTTTCACTCTACCACTGAAAAAACTTGTACAGCATGACTCATAACTGATAAGTCATAACTTCTTTGTGCTTGAGATTTCCGTTCCAATAAATATAAACATAGAACCATTGAGAGACTTAACACTTGCCAATATAAATGATCTAGTAGCAGAAACAAACATAAGAAAGACATAATCATGAATATTTAGTTTACTATAATTTCAATGACACTCTTTTATTATATATAAATAAATAAATAAATAAATTTGAACATGTCTTTTTATTCAGCTTTACATGAGACTGCAACTTTATGTGCCATTTTTTAACGCATGTACCTAAGGTAAGCAGCTGAATTTCTTCGTAATACGTTAGCACAAATGAATTTCTCTTTTGTTGAAAAAAGATCATACTTTTTGGGTTTTTTTTTTGGGTTTTTTCATTAATAGCATGTCCTTTCTATTCAGTTTGAAAAAGCCAAATCGAAAAGGACCAACAACACATCAGCATAAAAACAAATATAGTTAAATCAAGTTTTGCATTACTAGTTTCTCAAAAAAAAAAAAAAAAAAGTTTTGCATTACTAACCTTGCATGCATTTCACCTTTGATTCCTGTTGCATGTTTTCGAAGTTTTAGTTTTCATTTAGAAATATAGTTAAATTGATGAAAAAATAGGAAATACCAAAAAAATGGGACATGTGGAAAAGTAAAAATTAAACCGTAATTCTTAAATAGGAATAGAATAAATATATTTGGAATAGAGTGTTGGGGGAACCGCATTTTGACTCCCTACAACCACTCTAAAAACAGGCTCGTGTGGTGTGATGTCGAAAGCCATAAAAGATTTGAGTGTGTTTTCCTTATTACTAATTGGTTTTGAAGTGGAATGGCATAGCTCACGATCCGACAAATGGTATCAGAGTCAAGGTCATGGGTTCGAGTCACGAGAATGTCATTGTCTTGGAGAGATTGTTGGGGAAACCACAATTTGACTCCCTACAACCACTCTAAAACAGGCCCGTGTGATGTAATGTTAAAGGTTATAAAAGATTTGAGTGTGTTTTCCTCATCACCATTTGGTTTTAATGTGGAATGACACAGCTCACGATCCAACATAGAAGAAGGAAGAGAGAGAGAGAGAGAGATGCAAAAGTAGTGAGTTATCGTGGGAGATTTTGATTTAGTGGGAAGTTAGTATTTGCGTAGTGGGATGTTTGTGTGTAGTGATTTAAGAGTGGGAGTCAATTATTCAAGGTTAAATTTTGTAAATGACATTATCTCACTTTGAAAAGTGAAAGTATTTTTGTTGTTGGATTAATAATTATTTTCATAATTACTTTTATACCTTGATTTTTTTTATCCAAAGAATAACATATTGGGGATATTTTAGGAAGTAGAAAAGGCGATAACAAACTTTCTTGAGCCTCTTAATATATAGAAAAGAGATACATATAAATTTCTATCCCAAACCAGATTTGACTTCTCTCTCTCTCTCTCTCTCTCTCTCTCTATAGGATACTAAGTTGTAATCCATGCTTACACACAAAAACATTCAATAATAATGATTATGAGATTGTTTACTTAGGTGAGTAAATGACTTGTTTGACATCAAAATTAAGAAAATTAAAATGAACACTTGCCAAAATACATAGGAAAGTTCAATAAAAATATTGATCTTTAATATATATTTAATTAATAAGTTTTAATAAATAATATTTTAATTTAGAGAACTTTGTTTTTTAAAAATAAATCATGCCAACAATTCCACAAAGAGACAAAACACAATTGATAGATTTTTTAACCAAAGATGAATGACATTAAAAGGAAAATATGAAACATATAAAAATGATCGCACTTAATGAGATCTAGATCTTCGTCGTAAATTTGTGGTTGTCGTGTTACTGTTGTTGGTTTAATTATTCGTTGGAGGCTGGTGGCAATGACAAAGTCTGCGGCTCACCTTTCTTGTAGTGTCCGTGCGTGTGTGAAATCGGTTTTTTTTAGGGATTTCGATCCCAATTTTGAACATTATCTAGTTTTTTTTTTTTTTTTTTTTTTTTTTTTTTTAAGTTTATGTTGATGTGTTAATCCAGGGGTCCCCTATGGGGCTCTTGTCCCACATCGTTTAGTTTTAGTTGTGTGTGTGAGTTTAAAAAGCCTTGCAAGCCTTCAAGAGTTGGGCTCTTTTAAAGGTTCAAGTATTGTAAGTCTATAACAACAAAAAAGTTTATGTTGTTGTGGTGATACACACGGCAGTCTACGTGGCATATCATCACCTCATAGTAGAGACTGTTTTAACGTAATTTACCCAACAATTTTTGTAAGAAGATCAATGGGGTTGCCATATGTCTTAACACGAGAAGCGGGTAGTAAAAAGGTAGTAGTAGAAATAGGAGAATTTTGTAAATTAATGTTTCTTTTTATAAATATTTATTATTGAAAATGGAAATTTTTATATAATATTTGGTATCTAGTGATTTTAAAATGTTGCATTTTCAAAACACGAGTTCAAGTGCTAAAGACGTATTTCCAAACATGATTTCCACTCTGAAATCATGTCCAAAACAGCCTTTTTAAGTAAAATGCAAAATTGTGTTTCTTGAAGGAAATAACAAAACCTCCTTTAAGAGCATTCACAGCAAATGTGGTATAATTGTTGTAATGCTATTTTAGCTATTAAAACACCAAAATGCAAGTTATAACAAAGTTGCTATAATCTAAAAAAAATAGCAACAAAGCTACGGTGGGTTGCCAAAAATAACAACTCACTGTAGCTCCAAACTTATAAAAAAATATTATTTATATCTTTCTCTGTCCTCTTCTCATTAAAAATTTTTTTTTTCTCTTTTTTCTCTTCTCTCTTTCTTCTCCGACTCAGAAAATTCTTAGCTAGTTCAAGACTACAAGGTCACCAAGCTGACCTTGTAGTCCCAGTCAATAGATTCAAGACACCTCACTAAAATTTGCTTACTTTTGTGCCACATCGGATAAAAAACAACACTCACTTAACGTCTGTTAACACCGTAAAAATCAAATCTCAATCTGAAAGGCAAAATCAAAATTTAGAAGTGAATTGGGCGGGTTAGTGAAAATTTTCAATCTCAAAACTAGAGGTGTGCGACCAACCCGCCAACCCGCCAAAACCGAGTTGACCCAACCCAATGGAAATTTTCAATCTCAAAACTAGGGGTGTGCGACCAACCCACCAACCCGCTAAAATCGACTTGACCCAACCCAACCCATTGGGTTGGGTCGGTTTTTAGGGCTTGGTGGGTTGGGTTAGATTACTGAAATTTTTTTGATAATTGGTTAGGTTGGATTCGGATCATAAAATTCCAAACCCGACCCAACTCATCCATATATTTATAATATATATTTAAAATATATTATATAATTAATAAATTTTTTAAAACAACTAGCTCTTCCTATCCTATATAAAAACCAATTAGTTCGCGTAAACCCTAGTAAATTACTATTGTTGTTTAGTCAATAGAGTTGTTTGCTTTTAAAGAGTTACATTGATACAAATCTTTGAGTTTTTTTAATATATTTATATTTTTTTGCTCAATTTAATAATAATAGTAATAAAAAAAATTTCTAAGTCATGGGATCAACTCGACCCAACCAGACCCATGTGGGTTGGGTTGGGTTGGACTTATGTGTGAGTTGAGTTGAGTTGAATTTTTTTAACCCACCATAATAGGTTAGGTAAAAAATCACCTTAACCCGACCCGACCCGACCCGACTCAACCCGACCCGACCCGACCCGACCCAACCCACGCACAACCCTACTCAAAACTCCAGCTTTCAAATTTCATTTTTCATTGTGCATCAAACTCCAAGAACCTGCTGTCTCTAGACCACCTCTCCTCCTTCAGCTCTTAGATCGCTTGCTTCAGGCCCAAGCTCGATGAGATCTATTAGGTCAGCAAGCTAAGAATTTCCCCTCTCACTCTTGTGCAACAAAAGGGTCTATGCTTGGTTGAGATTCGGTCTACTTGAAATGCATGTCCCATCTTTTTATTCTCTTTGGTTTTGTTCTTATGGTTGTTTGGTCATTTGGGTCATTGTTAATTTGTCATTTTTTCCTTTTCCTTTTTTTCTTCTTCTTTTTTCTATGAGCAATCATTTAATTGAATGCTTTTGATGGTAACATAATCTCATATTCATAGGGAATAATAGATAAGTACAAATATGGCTTATGGGTATGCTTCGAAATGGTCTAAGGGTGTGTGATAAGTACAAATTAGGTCCCGTATTTGATGTTTACAGTTTACTGAATTTGTGTAAGTTTGTAAATCAAAGTTTAAATGGATGGGCTTAGTCTATACGAGCTTCCTATTGAAAGATTGCCTTTAAGGTGTTTGTGAAAATGCTTGTTTCCATAGTTGATGTCACTGAGCCAAGTAGTGCCAATTTAGTTTTTATCTTCCAACTGTTGCTCTCATAGTTTCTTCAAAAGACGATAAGAAAAAAACATGGCGTTTTTAGCTCTTATTCATTCAATACGCTGTAATTTGAGTGTTTAGTCACATGAACTTTTGAACTCCCATGCCTTCCTTTTTTCTTTAAGTATTGGCTTAAATTCTCTGCCCGCTTTTTTTTTAGGTATTGGCTTGAGAATCCCTTTTATTTTTTTGGGCACATGTTTACACATACTTAGGCCTGAAGGGATTAGAGTGTAAGAGAATACTTCACCAATTTTAGTTTTTGGCAAATTTACAAGCATAGGCATAGTGTATGCTTTGCAAATATTTTCAAGGAATGTGCGTTATATTCTTGTTGCTCCACTGATTGCTTATCACTTTTTCACCTTTCTATTTCTACTTTAATTGCAGTTAATGATGGATGAATTGTTAAATTATGGTAGAAATAGTTTTTCTTTTATTGGCTTGCCTTTTTCAAAGTATTTGCCATCTGTTTTTAGCCAAGCTTGAAATAGGAGCTGTTCTAATCTCAAAAGGTATGGGTTGTGTGTGGTACAATAAAAGTGCTTATAACTATGTTTCAAGTTCCAATCAAATTGTTAGTCTATTTCACTTGAAACCAAATGAACATATAGATTTTTTGCTGCAAGTAAATAGAGGGTTGTCTTCTAGGATGTTCCTGTACTAATTGAAATTTCTTTTTCAAAGTTACATGATGATAGAGCCCCAGCTAAGCTACATCGCCAAAAAAGCATTTGAAGCATTCATGATGGATTGAAATCATGTATCTTGGACATGTTAACTTCTTTTTAGTTTGAAACAAGTGACATGTCATGTACATATTTTTGGTATTTGTTAAGTTATGTTTCTTATAGAGATTGTTATAGCTCATTGTTGAGCTTGTGAAAACAATTCTTCACTAACCCCTTTTTTTTTGAGGTAACTGGAACTTAAGTTTTAGACCATTTGTTGAATAAACAAAATTTTTCATGTTAGCTTTGTCTCTTCAAATAATGATGCCTAGAGAAACCAAGCACTACATGCCATGTGATGTTCCATTTTTACAAGAGAAATCAAGAAAGAAAAGCTGCAAAGTTGTTCCATTAGTGCCAAATAACAGAAACTTTAATTAGGCCTTATCATAAAATAGCACGTGTACAATTGGTGATTTGGTTCCAAGTTCAAACTGTAATTACATTATAGTACAATTTTGATCTTTTTGCAACTTCTATACAATGCATAATTTCAAGGCTTATAAACTTAAAGGAGTAAAGATAACATCTTAAGCTCTACAAAATTGTGCCCTTTAAACTTGTGGTTGATGCTTATTGCAAATGCAAATAGCATCCTTAGCTATTGGTCATGTCATAGAGGACATAAGACACCTAGCAAGTCAATTAAGAATTTGGTCCTTTGAGCATATGCAGATATGTGAATTATGGACCTCATACACTTGCAAGACATGCCCAATTCTTGAAAGATGAGGTTTTACAGCTAGAAGGTATTCTTGGCAAAATTCTGCATCTTCTACCCATTGTCTCTATCCTTGGTTATTCAATCTTCACAAATTCTCTTTTTTTTTTTTTTTTTTTTTTTTTTTTTTGCCTCTAGCATATTTTTATTAAGAATGACTTCTAGACTACTTGCATTGCTTTGCTTGGATTAGCTTTAATTGAGGTTGGCAGCTTCTCAAAACTCCTCTCATATTCCACAAATGCACCCTTTAAGTAAAGATTATCATTTCCAAAATGAATTTTACTAATAATGTGAAAAGCAAAAATTATACTTCTCATCCAATTTGGCATCAAGGTTTTGCAATTGAGCTTCAATTTCATTAATCAAAAACAGTAATTGAGCACCAATTTCAAAATGTCATTCCCCTTCATTGAAGCACAAATAACAATTGAGCATCAATTTCAGAATGCCACTTCCCATCACAGAAATTGGCTTGATAACATTTCAAAAGATAAATCACAAACGTGATTGTAGTTATTGAAATATTAAGAAAAGAATAACTGCATTTTCTTACATTATCTTGGTTTGTACCATACACCCTTGTAATGGTTTTGTATAAATACACAAAGACACTAAGTGTCAAAATTGGACAATACATATATCAAATTTAAAGCTTTAGTAAAACTGAAAATTAGTCCCATTAACTTCAAGATAAATGACTTTAATCCCTCATGAATGCTTCAAAATATTTTCTGGCAATGTAGCTTGGCTAGGGCTCCATCATCTTGCAATGTTAAAAAACAAATTTCAATCAAAGACACAGAACATCCTAGAAGACCAATCCTCTATTTACTAGGAAAAAAAGATTCATTTGGTTTCAAGTGAAATAGACCAACAATTTGACTGAAAATTAAATCATAGTTGCTATAAGCACTTTTCCAAAAACCCACACTTTTTTTATAAGAAAAGCCCTTATTTCAAGCTTGGATAAAAACAGATCGCAAGTACCATGACAAAGGCAACCCAACAAAAGAAAAACTATATCTACCATAATTCAGCAATTTATCTAATATTTACTTGAATTAGAGCAGAAACCAAATAAAAATCCTAGTTGTATACTTGAATGGATGCACCCCCATTATCTGTAATTGCAATTCAAACCAACCAAATGCTTTAAGAATACTGTCAAGTTATGCTCAAATTTGCGGTGGCACCGGAAGCAACTAATGTAATGCGTCTCTCTAGTTTTAACATATGAAGAAGCAATATCAACATGATAAATTGAAGTATTTGGAAGAAGAGTATGGACTTTGCCAACAAGTGGGATTTTCACAAACGTCTTAATATGAGGTACTTGAAGGGGAATAATAGAAGAAATAGCCTTGTCTATGAGCATATCCTTGGCAAAATCAAGAGCCCATTTGAAGATGTGCAACATTCATATTGTAGCAGAAGACTACCAAAACCACACCCTACGGCCTACACCCAAAAAAAATCCTCAACACAAAATCTAAAAAATTACTCAAAGATGGAATATAGTAATAGAATAGTAGTACACCTATTGATTACCTGTTGAAAAGTGAGATATTGATGAAAGAAAAAACCTTTACTTTCTTTCAACGATTATTTGGCACTAGTAGAGCTAATTATTCTGTAGACAATGCACTAAGTTCTTAGATGGTGCACAACTATGACTTTTAAAAAACGAGACAATGCACTCAAAGTTCCTAATCGTAATAGGTGCTTAAAAAAAATACTCGTTCTTTTATTATATGTTTTAATTTCATGTCTTTTTCCTTAACTCATGCAAGTCATATGGGTTTTTCCATTTTCCATCATATAATATTACGGTAATCTTTTCATTCAAAATTGAAACATCATTACAAGAGCTCAAATTAAACATGACTGCATCTTGTTATAGGCTACAGAGTACAACTTGAGAATAAAAGCCAAGCGGACCACAAACCCAAACAATCAGAAAAACCCATAAATGCCATAGCTTCTGAAAGAGAACAAATCAACACAATCCACTAATCACACAAAACAGAGCTTATTTTCCTTCTTTTTTCCCAACAACCAAACATAGCTCATTAAAATAAATTAATTAAAAAAATGACAGAGAGAGAAAAACAGAAAACTTATCAAGCAATGGCGTCGGCGACAATGCGGTTGGGGTTGAGAGAAGAGCAAAAGGAATCGTTGGGGAAAGAAGCCACGACACTAGTAGGTGCGGCTTCACGTAAAGGTGATTGTGGCAGCAACCTTGGTTGGGTTGAGAGAGAGAGAGAGAGAGAGAGAGAGAGTTTTTGAGAAATAAAGAGGCGGGTTTTAACTCTATTACTAGCTTAGCTTCTTGTTAAATGATATCAGCACTTTCTCTTAGGTGTCTCATTTTAGTTGGTCTAGACTACAAGGTCAGCAAGATGACGTTGTAGTCTCGGACTAGCTAAGAATTTCCCCTACGACCGACCATCCGTTTCTCTCCCATTTTTCTCTCTTTCTTCTCCAAAATTCTTCTCATTTCTTCTCCAAATCTCCGCCTAACTCCTCTTCCCTTTTGTTTTGTTTTTTTTTTTTAAGCTATGGCCGAAAATATCACTCTCCCTTTCTTTCATTTATTTTTTCTTTCTTTCAATTTTTTTTTCACTCTTTTGTGGTGGTGATGGTTTTGTGCCAATTGTGGGTGCGGTGATAATGGGTTTTGTGGCTAGTTGTGGGTGTTATTGTGATGGGTTTTGTGGCTGGTTGTAGGTGTGGTGGTCATGGGTTTTGTGGGGTTTTTTTTTCCCCTGTGGTAGTGATGGTGGTGGCTGGTGGTGGGTTGCGGGTTGTGGGTTGCTAATCTAGAATCAAAGTCTAGGAGGAGTAGGAGTGTTCGTGGGTCGGTGCTTGTGGTTCTTGGGGTTTCGATTTGCGGGATGTGGGTCGGTGACGGTAGTTCTTGGGATTCCGATTCACAAGATGTGGTTAATGGTTACATAAGGGATATATTATTTTATTGTATTTGATTTCGTAGAGTTAGTTATCACTTCAGAAAATGTCAAAAATACCCCATAATTTAATTAGATAATCCTTATTTTTAAAAAATTAAAATTAAAATTGTAATTCAACAAAACTCAAAAAAAAACCTATTAAAGAAACTTTTTTCCTAAAAATTACTATATTCTCTATTTAAATATATCTCATGCAAGTTTAATACATTTTTTTAAAAAAACTTGTTCACACTAAACTAGCAGTTTACTCCATTTTAAATTCTAAATTTTAGTTTTTTAAAAAATTTCTTCATGTGTAACCTCACTAACAATAGATAAATTTAAATTGAAAAATTAAATTAAACTTAAAATAAGAAAAAAGAGCCTCGTTGTATGTGCAGAGCACGTATAATAAGACTAGTATTATTTTGATGTGTTAAAATTAGGTGTATTATAAAATAATTAAAGTAAGTTTTTAAGTTGCTAGCTAAATTTTTTAACGTCGTGACTCAATACTCTTCAGTTCGTGTTTCCATCTCCATGATACAACTTTTAGCATTTGTCAACAAAAAACCCATAAAGAAATTAAAGCCCATTTGAGTCTCCATTAAAATTCATATATCGGCTTTTTCTTCTATCCAAGACAATAACCCATAAAGGAACCAAAGCCCATTTGAGTGAGTCTCCATTAAAAATAATATATGGGCTTTTTCTTCTATCCAAGATAATACCCCATTAAGAAATTAGTTCAAATGGAAATGAAAGTAGATGTCAATTAGGGCAAAAATGGCCCATTACCATCAATTTTGGAAATAATTTGCCCGTAAACACTGTTTCTGAACTATATAGCAATGTACCACTTTTTTCGGTACTCGAGCTTGGTGAGCTCGAGTACCATGTTTTTTTAATCCACTGTCGCCCCATATTCAAGGAGCCCTATAGTGGCGTTTTTAAGCCCTATAGTGACGTTTTCATGCCCTATAGCGGCGTTTTTAAGCCCCCATACCAGGTTAAGGGGCCCTATAATGATGTTTTTGGGCCCTATAGCGGCGTTTTCCTGCAAAATATTTTTTATAAGCCCCATAACAGGTTCAAGGGGCCCTATAGTGGCGTTTTTAAGCCCTATAGTAACGTTTTTGGGCCCTATAGCGGCGTTTTCCTGCAAAATTTTTTTATAAGTCCCCATAACAGGTTCAAGGGGCCCTATAGTGGCGTTTTTAAGCCCTATAGCGACGTTTTCGGACCCTATAGCGGCGTTTTTTTTTTTTAAGAAGATGTTTGACCAATGAAAAGATGGTACTCGAGCTCACCAAGCTCGAGTACCAGAAAAAGTGGTACATTGCTATATAGTTCAGAAACAATGTTTCTGGGCAAATTATTTCCAAAATTGATGGTAATGGGCCATTTTTGCCTGTCAATTAGCCCATTCTATTAGCTTAGTCGTAACTAGACTATATCTACATGAAAAGTAAGGATGGCAATGAGATGGAATAGGGTCAAATCGTGAGTGTCCTGTACTTATCATGTTCTTTCTTTAAGGCTGGAAAAATTATACGGAATAAGAACTATTCTAAATGGTTTAGAGGTTTATGATCATTTTTAGCGCAAAATGTTTTTTTTTTTTTTAATCAGAATAGAGTAAGAAGTTATAAGAACTTCTTCAAATTTATCTTCTATTTAAATTGGATAAAATATATATAGTTTTTTTAATAAGAAAAATACAAGTAATTATAAGTAGTTATTCTAATGCAAAAAAAGTGAGGAACTTGAGAAATTTGTTTTAAATTTTAAATGTAGTGTTTACAATATACCATTTTCCTTATTACCTTTTTATTTGAAAAGTGAATATAAAAAAGTGGTATGTTTTCAATAATATAGAATTTATAGATATACATGGTTACATACTAAAATGAATTGTGTAATTTGGGTTCCAATTAACTCAATTGGTAAAGTCTTTTGTCGTCAAATAAAAATTCTAAGCTTCAAATATCACTTATAAGAAAAATTGATTGATATCTTAGTTTAATGATAAGAGCAATTATTATGGAATAGGCTTTAGGTTGAAATTCTATAATCTAAAAAAAGAAAAAAAGAAAAAAAAAAGACTATATTTATGATGTGTGTAGGGACACAATTTAGTAACCAAGTTCTTGTTGTCACAAGCCTTGATCCAAAAAGCCCAACACAATAAATTCTTGTAGAGGATGGGCTAAAGAACTCGGTTTAAGCAAGTTTAAACGGGCTGTTGCATGGGTTGAGGGAATACACGAACAAGAACAAATGTTATTGTGTTGAAAAGTCTCCCAGAATGATATAGCTAAAAACTTGGTTAATAGATACAGATCAATGCAGTAAGACTTCTCTCCCGTTTTTTCTCCTTTTTCTTTCCCCCCCTGCTTTTTGGGGGACTTTTACATATTATATAGGCCCTTTCCAATCATCCGGGCTTTACACTTGTTGATCATCCAAACCCTTACTTGAGCACTGTCCCATCGTACACCCCTCTCAATTCTTTGTGAATTGCGGTAGTCAAGGTAGCACTGTTCAGGGGTCTTCTCCTCATTAATGCGGTCATGAGAGTAGTTGTAATGCATTTAATGTGGTGGTGGCAGCCTTTTTTCTTTGATATTTTGGATTTCCTCCATTTTTACGTATTTGGAAGATGGACTATAGTGGCTTGGATGTACCTTTGCTCCGGATTTTGTAGTATCCGAGGAGAAATTACTCCTCGGACATGTTCTCTTTGCCCCAAAGGGCTGAATAAGGATTGCTTGGGCCATGCCGACTCCTCGGACGGGCTGCATCCTCGGACGGGCCTAGGGCCCACCCAGCCTGTTATTTTGGGTCGGTCCCCACAATAGCCCCTCAAATTGATCTCCTTCCGAGGAGAAAAGCGGGGTTTTGACATTACAAAGGATGGAGTTAATTAGCTCCCGATTCACACGTGTGGGGGCAATTACTTTTGACGCGCTACAATTTACGAGACGCGACTATTTACTCTAGGCGGCTTCATGTCTCCCTTATCCAACGGCGAGGCGAAGATCCAACGGCTGACATTCTTCCCAGAATTCTTGAGCGGGAGTGATTTCCTTTTTCCCCCTAGCTATATAAAGCCCTAAAGAGACTCGTTTTTCTTTTTTACTAGCATATAAGAAGTCCAGAGAACTCCAGAGAACTCCAGCGCCCAGAGATTCACAAACATTTCCGGCCTTCACATTTCTGTAGCCATTTCTGCGAAGCATCCTTCCTTGAAAAGATTTCCAAGCGTCTTGGTGATTGTTTGTGAGGACACCCGTAAGTTTCGCTTGCTTCGTTGCTTCAAATTTCTCCTCGGCTTTCAATTTTCATCTCGGTTTTCTTTCCCGTCTGTCCCGTTCAACTTAGATGGGTAGATTCAAGGATCTAGTAGACACTTCGGCTGCCATGGAGGCTTTTAGGGCAAAATATCATATCCCACAGGGGGTGGTTCTCAGATCTCGTCCCCCGAAGAGTATTAACAGATAGAGACGTGGGTCAAGTTGTCATTCCCATGATTGCTTTTATAGAAGGAGGAATGACACTTCCCATGCGTAGGATTACCCGGGACTACTTGCTCAACCATAAGTTAACACTGCATCAGTGTGCTCCAAACATGTTCGGGGTCTCGGGCAACATAGATGTCCCGAACGAGCGGATGGGTCTAGGCCTTACTTGGCACGATGTAGTTCATATGTTCGAGTGCCACTACGTCGAGAAGGGGGGGTATTATCTTAAATCTCGGTCCGAGGTCGTTAGGCTAATCTCCCGCCTCCCCGTATCCAATAAAACTATGAAGGATGATTTCCTCATTGCCTCGGGAGAGTGGAGCGATGGTTTTCATTGTCCAACTCGGGCGGGAACTCCAGGTGCGGCGCCTCTAGGGCCAATCCTTTAGGGAGGGGGTTTAGCACTTTAGATTCATTCTTTTTTGCTTAAGAATCAAAAAATCTTATAACTTAACCACAATCTCATCCCCGGCTATTTTGCAGATAAAGCTCACGTTGCTCCTCGGCCGAGCCTCGTAAACGTTCCGGCCTTGAACTATCTTTTGAGGTCAGAAATCTACGTGAACGAGGACGGGCAACTACGCGCGGCTCATCCGGTTTTGGGCTACCAACCCCTATCCCGCGCTTTCAAAGACATTGGCCAAGCCATAAGAGCTGGTAGTCCGAGGTTAGCTAGGATTGACGTGTCCAAGCCCAAATTTTTAGCCCGCCACGATCTCAAGCCAGTCGTGTTACACAGCGTTTAGAATTCTTTACCGATTCTTGCGAATCGCCTCCACCAGACAACCTTGAAGTTGCTGCGCAAGCGGAAGGAGAAACTGAATCATCTCGCTTTTCTCTTAAGGAGGAGATAAACGGATTCTACTTTGAAGAGGAGATTCCCAAAGCTCCTTTGATTGAGCTTTCGGATCCCGAGGGAGAGCAGGATCGAAATTTTGTGGTCAACGCCCCGATTATTATAGTCCGCTTCTAAGACTCCTCGAGGCACGAGGTAGATAATATGGCTTCCAATAAAGGAAAGAGCCTATGAGAGTTGATGGCCTCCCGAGGCAAGGGTCAATCATCAAAGGCGCCATCTCGATCCACAGACCCCTATTCTTCCTCCCGTTGCTCCTCGGCTCCCTTCTGATCTCGGCTTAAAGGTTAACCCGGACCTGAAGAAGAAAAGACCTGTTGAAACCCCTGAGGAAGGCGAGGTGGTCCCTCGCCCGGGCAAGCAGCAAAAAACCACCCGGAGCAGAAGAATAAAAGGGCTCCCTCCGTAGAAAGCCGGGAGGAAGAGAACCGTGCCGAAGTGCATGTTAATTCGCGCACTTGGAGCCCGAAGCTCGAGGTAGACGGGGTCGCCATTCCCTATACCGCCTCGGTCCGAGAATATAATAGGGGCCGAGTAGGATATATAGCCGAGGCCCTAGAGCAGCCAGTGCTCCTTCCCGAGGACATGGAGGCCTACAGGCGATTCTCTTAGCCTGAGCTCTTTCTGTCCCTCAAGAGGGACCTTGCAATGGTAAAGCGACTCTTCTAACCTTTGATAAAATCATTAGACCTTGTCACATTCTAAGATATCGTTTTGTTGTTTTGTTTGCAGATTACTTAGCAAGTGTTTGTGGCCGAGGAGTACTTCCGCAACAACCGCAATTTGGCTGAAGCCGAGACTCAATCTCGCGCCGAGGTGGAGAAATCAGTAGGGTCCCTCAAGCAGGAGAATTTTGAACTTTCGGAGAAGTTCAAAGAGGTGGAGAAAGGCCACAAGAGTGCTCTGGCTGGACTGAAAAACACCGAAACCCAAGCCAAGGACCAGCGCCAAAAATTGTATGTGACCGAGACCAACCTTGCCACCGAAAGGCAAATAGTGTTGGATCTCAAGGCCGCGATACTGAAAGATGTGAAGGAGGTCCGGCTGGCTAAAGAAGAGGCTCAGCTAGTTCGGGAAGCAAATGAGGCTGAAAAGAAGGCTTCTTATCGGCTTGGGGTGGAGGAAACTGAAGCCAAGCTCTTTGAGGAGCTTCCCGAGGTATGCGGGGATTATTGTAACATCTCATGGGCTCATGCCCTTGATGCTGCAGGGGTTCCTGCAGACTCAGCCTTGAGGTTGCCCGAGAAGGTCTTCTTCCCTCCTAAGATCCGAGAGATCCTTGACGGCGCCCCCCGCTTCTAAGCAGGCCATGGTTATTCCCGATACCATCCCTTTGCTTGATAAGGCCAAGGATCCTACCAAGGAGTCCGTCTCCGAGGGTCTTGGGGCAGATTCCCAAGCCAAAGAGGTTCCTCCTCCTCGGCCAGAGAAGAAAGAGAATCCTCCTGCCGAGGCTTAGCTTCTAGGTTTTTTTATTTATTTTTATTTTATTTTATTTTTATTTTATTGTATTTTCATTAAAACGGGAGTTGTCTTACCTTTTGCTCTTTTGTAAAGACTTCTCTTTGTATTATTCTCGGTTTATTAATATAGAATGTTCTTTCTCCCATTTCTCTGTTTGTATTTATGACTGTTGATGACATAATTTCATTACTTTGTTCAAAATTAATGCTACTATTGATGTTTGCAACAATCCTTAAGATTCTACCGATATAAACAAATGAGAAAAGGCAAAGTCTTGTCATGACGAACTTAGAATAATAGATGCTATTATACTAAACTACGAACGTACTTATTAATTTCCTTTAAGTCTGTGGTCCGAGGAGCCATGCAGGACTTAGGTTCTGTTTAAAACTTGGATAGATGCCTCAAGTTATTAATTTCCCCTAAGTCTGTGGTCCGAGGA
This sequence comes from Quercus dentata, assembly GCA_028216015.1. Classification (NCBI taxonomy): domain Eukaryota; kingdom Viridiplantae; phylum Streptophyta; class Magnoliopsida; order Fagales; family Fagaceae; genus Quercus; species Quercus dentata. The sequence goes on along the minus strand of CP116452.1, from coordinate 69,176,962 downwards.
GCCATGCAGGACTTAGATTCTGTTTAAAACTTGGATAGATGCCTCAAGTTATTAATTTCCCCTAAGTCCGTGGTCCAAGGAGCCATACAGGACTTAGGTTCTGTTTAAAACTTGGATAGAAGCCATAAGTTGTTAATTTCCCCTAAGTCTATGGTCCAAGGAGCCATGCGGGACTTAGGTTCTGTTTAAAACTTGGATAGATGCCTCAAGTTATTAATTTCCCCTAAGTCTGTGGTCCGAGGAGCCATGTAGGACTTAGGTTCTGTTTAAAACTTGGATAGATGCCTCAAGTTATTAATTTCCCCTAAGTCTGTGGTCCGAGGAGCCATACAGGACTTAGGTTCTGTTTAAAACTTGGATAGATGCCTCAACTTATTAATTTCCCCTAAGTCTGTGGTCCGAGGAGCCATACAGGACTTAGGTTCTGTTTAAAACTTGTATAGATGGAAATGGACCAATAGGTATGCGATGATCATGGAACAAAACATAGGCAGAGCTGTTTTCATTAATAATAATATCTTCTTAGATTATTTAAATTCCATGGGCGAGGTACAGTTTTTTCATCTAAGTCTTCTAGGTAATAAGCACCTATTCCGCCCACAAATGTGATGCGATACGGTTCTTCCCAGTTGGGTCCCAGCTTGCCCTAGGAAGGGTTCTTAGCGCTGCCGAGAATCTTCCTCATCACGAGGTCGCCTGGACTCAAAGGTCGCAGCTTTACATTAACATCATACACCTGCTTTAGCTTCTGGTGATAATAGGCCATATGCATCATCGCTTTTTCCCCTTTTTTCCTCAGCTAAGTCTAGGCTCCTCCCTAGTAACTCGTCATTGTTTTTTGGGGTAAAAGTGCTAGACTTCAATGTGGGGAAGTTGTTCTCGATTGGGAGTACAGCTTCGGCCCTATATGTCATTGAAAAAGGAGTTTCGCCTGTTGACCGTCGCGGCGTCGTTCGATAGGTCCATAAAACGTGGGGGAGCTCTTCCACCCATCTCCCCTTTGCATCATCCAACCTCTTTTTCAGCCCGCTCACTATGACCTTGTTCACGGCCTCGCCTTGCCCATTTCCTTGGGGGTATGCAGGAGTGGAATATCGGTTTGTGATCCCAAAGTCGCAGCAGATTCCCAAGTTTTTACTATCAAACTCAAGACCGTTGTCCGAGATGAGGGTGTGAGGAGTTCCGAAGCGCGTAATAATGTTTTTCCAAATGAATTTCTCGGCATCCACATCCCCGATGTTGGCCAAAGGTTCGATCTCTACCCATTTGGTGAAATAATCGGTGCCGACTATTATGTCCCGCTTATTCCCCGCTGCTTTAGGGAAAGGGCCAACAATATCAAGACCCTCATCGAGCAAACGACCGGGGGCTGGAGAGGGGGTTAAGGACTCCCCCCGGTTGGTGGATATTTGGGGCAAATCTTTGGCATTGATCACACTTCTTTGCATATTCTTGGGCCTCTCTTTGCATGTTTAGCCACCAGTACCCTTGGGTGAGTGCCCTATACGCCAGCGATCTTCTTCCTGTGTGACTTCCACAAATCCCCTCATGTAGTTCTTCAAGCAAGGACTCGGATTCCTCCGGGTGTATACATAATAGGTATGGGCTAGAATAGGAACGCCGGTATAGCTTATGGTCCTTTAACAACCAGAACCGAAGAGCATTCCTCCGTATTTTCTCGGCTTCCAATTTTCCTTCCGGTAACGTATCGTCTTTGAGGAAGTTCATTATAGGATCCATCCAGGTGGGATTCTTTCTAATCTGATGGATCCGAGCTGTATCTCTTCCGGTTGAACTTGTCCGGCATAAATCCTCAACAAAGATCATTCGTGGCAAATCATGTGCGCAGGGCGTGGCAAAAGTAGCCAACGAATCTACATGTGTGTTCCCACTTCTGGAAACATGCGTCAGATTGAAGGATTCAAAGTCTAACTGCAGGCATTTGACTCGACCGAGATACTCTTGCATTCTAGCATCTCTAGCTTCTAACTCACCCATTACTTGGCCAACGACCAATTTGGAGTCCAAGAATGCTTCCATTGCCTTTCCGCCTAATTTTTGAACCATCATCATTCCTTGAAGTAAAGTTTCGTACTCGGCCTCGTTGTTCATAGCCGAGAAGCCGAGTCTTAGCGATTTTTCAATGGCAATACCTTCGGGCGATATTAAAACTAACCCAATTCCAGATCCTTTTTGGTTGGCCGCGCCGTCCACGTAGACTTTCCAACGCGAGATCTCCCGTGCTGAGATTGTGCCAACCGATTTTCCATCCATGTCTTCCTTCTCCGTTATTGTTTCTACAAAGGGTCCAAATAATTCTACGACTAGGTCCGCGAGGACTTGACCCTTGACAGAGGACCTAGGCATGTATTTAATATCAAAGGCCCCCAAAAGTGCACTCCACATGGTGATCCTTCCAGTGTAATCGGCGCTTCGGAGCACCAATCGAAGGAGAAGTCAAGGGTTAGAACAATGACCGTGTGTGCCTGAAAGTAATGGGGGAGTTTTCGCGTGGCATGCACCACTACTAGAATTGCCTTCTCCAATGGTAAGTAGCACACTTCAGCCTCATGTAATGATTTACTTACGTAATACATACACCGGTCGCCGTATTCCATTATCATCCCGTGATCGCACTGCAGGACTTACAAAGATGAGGGACTACCGCTATGTATGCAAACAAGACCTTGTTCGCCTCGGGGCTAGACATGATGGGTGGTCGCGACAAGTATTCTTTGAGTTGCTGGAAGGCCAGGACATAATCCTCCGACCACTTAAACCCTTTCCACTTATTTATTAAGAGGTAGAAAGGTCGGCATCGGTCTACAGGTCGTGATATGAACCGGTTCAATGCTGCGATCATGCCAGTGAGTTTCTTCACTTCTTTCGGATTCCGAGAAGCCTGTAGGCTATTAATCGCTTTGATTTGATCCGGGCTTACCTCTATCCCTCTGTGAGTTACCATATAGCCTAGGAATTTCCCAGATCCGACCCCAAATGAACACTTGGAAGCATTGAGCTGCAACTTATGCTCCCTTAAGATGCCAAAGATGGTCTCCTGGTCTTTCACGTGCTCGGACACTACCTTGCTTTTTACCACCATATCGTCTATGTAGACTTCAATAACCTTGCCTAGCCGAGGTTCGAACATTCTGGTCATCATCCTTTGGTAGGTTGACCCTGCGTTCTTTAGTCCAAAAGGCATCACCTTATAGTGGTAGTTTCCGACGGGTGTCATGAACGCCATTTTCTCCCGATCCTCTAGTGCCAGTGGTATTTGATGATAGCCCTGGAAGGCGTCCAGGAAGCTCATTCGAAGATGGCCTACAATCGCATCTACCAATTGGTCAATTCAAGGTAATGGGAATGGGTCTTTCGGGCATACCTTGTTCAAATCAGTGAAGTCCACGCAGACTCGCCACTTCCTCGTTTTCTTTCTTACCACCATCGTATTTGCTAGCCATTCGGGGTAAAAGACTTCTTTGATAGCCCCCGCCCTTTTCAGCTTCGTCACTTCGTCTCTAACGGTATTGGCATGTTCTTTCGAGGGACGTCGAGGTTGTTACTTCTTTGGAATGGAAGATGGGTTAACATTCAAGTGATGACAAATGAGACTAGGGTCAACCCCCGGGGCATCGTAAGCGTCCCATGCAAACACATCCACATTTCTCCTCAGAAACCCAACTAGTTCCTCTTTTTCTTGAGGAGGCAACTCCAAGCCGACCTGGAAAAATCTCTCCGGGTCATTGTCAACGATAAACTTTTCCAAACTTTCACACCTTATCTCCTCGGCTGCCCACTGTCTTGCCCCCGCCGAGGTGGCTGGTTGCTATAAGTTTTCAGAAGCCGAGGACTCGGCCTTGGACCGACGTGAGATGGCGGCCACCATACACCGCCTAGCCATGGCTTGATCTCCACGAATCTCTTCCACTTGGCCTCCAGGACGAGTATTTTACCTTTTGGTGAAGTGTGGAAGACACGGCTTCTAGGGCATGGATCCATGGCCTAGCTACTGTCGCCGTGTAGGGCGAGTAGGCATCGACCACGATAAAGTCCACCTTCACCACCTTTGACCCGGTTTGTACAGTAACTGATCCGCCCTTTTGGTACACCTGTCTTCCCTTCAAAGTCGACAAGGGAAAAGTCATAAGCCATCAAATCCTCCGGCCTTAAGTTCAGCCCCTTGTATAGATCAGGGTACATTCCTCTACCGTCTTGCCCGGGTCTACCAAGACCCTCTTCACATCGAAACCTCCGATTCTCGGTGTAACTACTAAGGCATCGTCGTGAGGTTGGATAGTTCCCCTCTTATCTTCGTCCAAGAATTCTAATATTAAAGAGCTTCCCTTTTTAGACCTTTTACATTCTCTTTCCCCGTCCTCGGCAGAGAGACGAGCCACGGACAAACCCTTGAAAGGAAATGAGCCGGTTCTTCCAGGAGTGGCGAGGATAACGTGTATCGTCCCCGTGGGAGGTCTTAATGATTCATCTTTTTGAGGTTCTTACATTGCCTGGCCCGGATGACCGCTTGAGGGGTGCAAAAGGTGACGTAACTTTCCTTCTTGGACCAAATGATCTAGGTAGTTCCATAGATTCCTGCAATCCTCGATGGCGTGCCCATGGTCCCGATGATAGTGACAATACAGGTTCTGTTTGCGCTCAAGGGTCCCCAGCCATTTTTCCCGGCCATCTCAAGAAGGGTTCATTCTTAACTTTCTCTAGAACTTGTCAGATCGGCTCTTTGAACATGGCATTAACCGCTTGCATGTTGCTTTGTCCAAATTGTCTCGAAAAATCTCTCCTCGGCTGGTTATGGTTATATCGTTCCGACCTGAAATCATTCCCTTTGGGGGGAATGATCTTCTCCTTTCCTTTTCCTTGTAGCTGATCTTCTTCCACCTTTTTGTACTTGTCAATCCTATCCATCAATCGATGAACGTTGGCAACAGGTTTACCAATGAGAGATTTCCTTAAGCCATGCTCGGTGGGGAGACCGCTTTTGAATGTCTTGATAGCGACATCATCATGGTTCTCATCCAACTCGTTATACATCTTCTAATACCTATCCGAATACGCCTTTAGGGTCTCTCCCTCGCGCATGGACAAGGACAGCAACGAACTTAGGGGTCAAGGGACTCTGCTATTTGTAATAAAGCGAGAACAAAAAGCCTAAGTGAGCCGCTTGTAGGAGCCTATGGAATTTGTCTTCAGTTTTGTTGAACCATCTCATCGCCATTGGCCCCAAGCTAGACGGGAAAACTTTGCACATCAGAGCCTCATTTTGGGAGTAGATGGTCATTCTTTGGTTAAACTGGCTCACGTGCTCCACCGGGTCTGCTCGGCCGTTGTAGATGGCAAACGTTGGTTGATTAAAACGTCGGGGTAATTTAGCCCCTTCGATCTTGTGCGCGTAGGGTGATCCGGAGATCTGATCCAATGCCTTGTTCATGGCGTCATTACTCAATCCCTTGCTAGATGGGCTCTAATACCTTCGTGCAGGGCGCACCTCCTTCTTGTAAGAAAAAGTTTCGCTCGGGGGAGTTCTCGACCTGCATCTCAGTAGGTGACGTCCTCCTCCTCATTAGAGGACGCATCTGAACTGGAGGGAGATTGCTTTCGTCGTGCATGGCGCAGCTTTCTTTTTTTCGTGTCTTCTATTTCTCGTTGCATGGCCTGATGATCGTTTTCGCCTTCGAGATGCACGACTACCTATTTGGGTACGGCTTTGGCTGGTCCGGGTAGTATGTATGCTTCCCTCATGATTCCCTCCATTGCCTAGATTTGTTCCCGGGTTGGGAGGATTATTTTGCCGTTGAGAGCCAACAGGTTCCGTCAATTGAGGGTCGACTTGGTGGGGATTCTCCTGGTGTGGACCTAATTCTGCCATGCCTAACCGTCGTACTTGCCAACGCTTAAGTTCTTCCCACAGACAGCGCCAATTGTAGGGACACAATTTAGTAACCAAGTTCTTGCTGTCACAAGCCTTGATCCAAAAAGCCCAACACAATGAATTCTTGTAGACGATGGGCTAAAGAACTTGGTTTAAGCAAGTTTAAACGGGCTATTGCATGGGTTGAGGGAATACACGAACAAGAACAAATGTTATTGTGTTGAAAAGTCACCCGAAATGATAGAACTAAAAACTTGGTTAATAGATACAGATCAATGCAAGAAGACTTCTCTCCCGTCTTTTCTCCTTTTTCTTTCCCCCCCTCTCTTTTGGGGGACTTTTACATATTATATAGGCCCTTTCCAATCATCCGGGCTTTACACTTGTTAATCATCCAAACCCTCACTTGAGCACCTGTCCCATCGGACACCCCTCTCAATTCTTTATGAGTTGCAGTAGCCAAGGTAGCACTGTTTAGGGGTCTTCTCCTCATTAATGCGGCCAGAAGAGTAGTTGTAATGCATTTAATGTGGTGGTGGCAGCCTTTTTTTTGTCGAGATATTTCGGGTTTCCTCCCTTTTTACGTATTTGGAAGATGGACTATAGTGGCTTGGATGTACCTTTGCTCCGGATTTTGCAAGATCCGAGGAGAAATTACTCTTCGGACATGTTCTCTTTGCCCCAGTGGGCCTGAATAAGGATTGCTTGGGCCACGCCGACTCCTCGAACGGGCTGCATCCTCGGATGGGCCTAGGGCCCAGCCAGCCTGTTGTTTTGGGCCGGTCCCCACAATGTGTATCATAAATTACAAAATATTGAAACCAAGTAATAACACTCTAGAGGGGAAAGGGTTCGAGCTACGGGATTAATAGCATGTTGTAATTATTTCTCAAAAAAGTAATAACACTCTACTTCAATATTAAAATTTCCACCCACCAAAATTAGTGTCTAAATTATTATATTAGTTGTTAGATTAATCTTAAATTAGATACTAGTTGCAAAAATTTTATAATATAAAAGTATATGTTACAAATACTTGCATGTTTTTAGATGCTACTTTAAACAATGGAGGGACATTTGTATATTAATCTCATAAAATCGTATTTATTGTTAAACATTGAAGATCAAGGTGCAAATTGCAAATGTACGAACAATTTTAATTAACTTTTCAAATTGTTTTAACAACTGATGGGACATAATTTCCCTCAAAAGAAAAAAACTTATGGGACATAAAGTGTAAGAATTCTTAAAATAAATAAGTAAAAGTTTTGCTAACTTTTTTTAGGGGTTGTAATTACTCCGTTTTTATTATTAAAAAAAAAAAAAAATTTAAGAGAAAAGATAATAATCACTCCGACTCGATTGTTGATAATATAGTGATTTTAATTTTTTTTTGGGTAATTACAATATTCTCTTTTGAGTTTTAAGGAAATAACAATACACCCTAAATTTTAAGAGAAAAAACACTCATCTCCTTCTATATTTGAAAAAAAATAACATTTTCATCTTTTGTTTATGTTAGTAATAGAATATTCTAAATTTTTATAAGATTTTCTTTAACAAAGTTTAATCATGATTAGTCATAATGTAACTGATAAATTTATAATTAAAATGTAAAGTTTATCAAGCACCAAAAGAATTGCAATAAAAAATCTCTCTTCAATCTGTTGGAAAACAAAAAAACAAAAAACAAAAAACAAAAGTTGTTCAAAATATTTAAAAGGGATAATTACACTTTACCCACCTGTGGTTTGCCTCTAATTCTATGTGCCTACCCGTGGTTTCAACTTTGACACTTTACCCACCTGTGATTTCCTCCGTTAGTAATCCGTAACCCACCTCTGTTAAAATTAAGGGTAAATAGGTATTTTTGTACAAGTTTTATGTCTCTCTCCTCCCAAAACAAGAAAAACAAAAAAGAAAAAGAAAAACAAGATTAAAATATAGTATTGGATTCCTTATCACAAATTTTTGATGGCTTGGCCCTAAGTTTAGCCCAAGTTAATTCTATATCTAAACAATCCAGTGTATTCCAAATCGCTTGTTTCAAAAGAAATTACATGCGATCGTAATAAGCTTGTCCCTTTCAATATCGGTTGAGCTGCCTTCCCAATTGACATTCGAGGAGGCAGTCTCCAAAAAGAACTCTATTGCGCCATCAATTTGAAGTAACTGTTCCATGGCTGTCTTTTTTTCTCCCAAGGCAACTTTCTTTCTTGTGTGGAAATTGTAGAACGTCTCCTTTTATAGGGGCACGTAAACTAGACCGAAAAGAAAATCCTTGAAAGAGAAATACTTAAAAGAAACCGTTAAATTAAAGAGAAACACTTGCTAGATCCTGGAGTCGTGAATATCAATATGATAGACCCAAAGAAAGTGGATAGCTATTTGGATATTACCTCGATTCTATCATCTAGCCGAGACATGGGATTTTGTTTAACTGGCACCGATTCGAATTCAGATTTTTAGATTTTGTAGGTTACTCTGTCAAGGAGTATTTAAATCTCCTCCTTTCTTAGAGCCATAGCCTCCCGACACTCATTTATGTGATAAGGAATCAAAGCTCCCTACCCCAAATTTTTTATGATTTTCTGTGCAGCGCCATAAAGGATTGCTTCGCCCATGGCTTCGTAGTGGGTGAAAAGAACGCTAGAAAAGCAAGAGAAAAGTCAGATCCGGGAGGGTTTGGAGTGGTCGGCCATGGCTGGGTTTGGCTTTGGAGTGGTCGGCCATGGCTGGGTTTGTTGTGGTGTGGTCGGCCATGGCTGGGTTTGGCTTTGGAGTGGTCGGCCATGGATGGTCAAGGTTTGGGGTTTGGAGTGGTCGGCCATGGCTGGGTTTGTTGTGGTCGGCCATTTGATTTTTTTTTTTGAACAAATTAGTAAACATTGTGGTGAAAGAGAGACAACAAGGCAAATATATATTTGTGGAGGTTGATTTGAGTTTGATTTTTATGGGTCTATGTTCTTCATGTTGTAAATTGTGTTATGTTTTGATTTTAATAAATTTCTTAGTACAGGCACAAAAAATAAGTATGAGGAAGAAGATGAAGAACTCTCTTCCTCTCATGGTTTTGCTTCATTTGATTTGTATTAGTTTGTTCTTCTCTCATGGTTTTGCTTCATTTGATTTGTATTAGTTTCCTGGGTTTATGTTCTTCATGTTTGTGTATGTTCTTCATGTTTGTGAATAATGAGAAACCAATACTATATTTTAATCTTGTTTTTCTTTTTCTTTTTTGTTTTTCTTGTTTTGGGAGGAGAGAGACATAAAACTTGTACAAAAATACCTATTTACCCTTAATTTTAACAGAGGTGGGTTACGGATTACTAACGGAGGAAATCACAGGTGGGTAAAGTGTCAAAGTTGAAACCACGGGTAGGCACATAGAATTAGAGGCAAACCACAGGTGGGTAAAGTGTAATTATCCCTATTTAAAAATATTCTTTAATTAAAAATTCAAAACAATGAATTTTAATTATAAGAAGGGAGAATAATTTTGGAAATCTATCATTAAGCAAATGGCAGGTCCATGCACAACATTTTTAATATCAATTTGACAAATTTTGATCAAACAAATGTTAATAGAGGGAAAAATGTTTTTTCTCTTCAAGTTTAAGGTAGAGTGTAATTCTCTCAAATCTCAAAAGATTGAACGTAACTACTTTTTATTATTATTATTATTAAGAATTGATTTTAGTTTATTGAGAGAAAAAAAATTCATTCAAAAATCTCAATAGGCCTAGTAGACATCACAAGCACATATGGAACAAAAAGCCCCCCCAACAAAAAAAAAGACTTTTTATTCCTCGGCATATAACAAACAGACTTGTACCAAAATAAAGTGGGCGAATCATGGGTCAAACCAACCCCAACATACATACAAAGTAAAATCACATAATTTAAATTACAAAGCTTGACTTGATTAAAGTAATGGGTCTAGTTTTTTAGGGTTTTCAGTTTTTCTTGACCTAACTAATCTTAATAGTAGTAGTTTGGGAATTTAAAAATGGGTTTAGCTTCTTATTTTAAAACTCATTAAGTATTCACATCAAAAGTGCTAAAAATTTAGCTTCTAACATTTACTCTATTCTTTATACAATACACATAACATCATATACTCTATTCTTTTACCATTTTATTTAAATATTCTTTTTCCTTTTTTCTTTTACCACTCAAGTTTCTCTCTCTAACTTTCATTTAAATAAAATTTTTTGTATTTATCATCTAGCTACAGTAAATTATTATAGATGACAGTTTATTGTATCTAAGGCTGTGTTTAATTCGGCAGTAATTGATCTTTATAAAATGTTTTACACCATTGATGGTGTTTGGCATCTCAGGAAATTAATTAAATGAAAATACATTCAGTTGACTATAAAATACCCCCCTTAAAGTGTAAAATGTTTTACACTTTGAAACTACCTTCAAAGCATTTCCACTCCTCACAAAATTCCTCTTCTCACCCACACTCTCATCATTCACACCATGCCCAAGCCAAAGGAAGGAGAGAGGCATCACCGATGAAGCCCAGAACCAGCCACCAACCCATGGCTCCACCGTCGTGCCTACAAGCCCCATTGCCAATGAAGGTAGTTTGGGCATTTCTCTCTTCCTCCCCCGACCCAACCCTTTTCCTCCCCTAACCCACCTCCACCGGCCCATCTTCCTCATTTCTTTTCCCTCAAGACCCACATCCTCTAATTGAGATCATGAGATCTAGGTTTTTATGGGGTTGTTCCCATTTATAGTGTAGTGTTTTTTTAGTTTTGTTTTCATGATTTGGTTGAGGTAATAACAATGATTTGTTCTTGGGTTGCAATTGATTTGTTTTTGTATGTCAGAAATTGAAAACTATAACTGATCCATAGATTTGATCAATCAATCCATTGAAAATTATACTACAATTGTATTATAGGTATTTTTTGACATTTTCTCTAGAAAATGTTTTACATTAGAGAACCAAACATCATAAATACTTTTTCAGCAAATTTCCTAGAACACAACCAAACAGATGAAAATGTTTTCCTTTCCGTAAAATATTTTCAACTAAAAATATTTTACACTTGGAAATTATTTTACATGTTGCCAAACACAGCCTAAGTATTAAAAAATTATAGATTTGACACCTTTAATGTAGTGGTTTTTTAAGTATTTTTGGTGTTAAAATAGCATTTTAACTATTTTTAATACCTTTGATGTAAATGCTCAAAGGGGAGTTTTTAGGTATCCAAACTTAGCCAGATTAATAATTTAAAAATTATTAAAATATATTTATTTTTTATTTTTTATTTTCATTACCTAAAAAGGTAAGGTTTTTACTTTCTATAATAAAATAAGTGTGTCTTTCTTTCTCCGTTAAAATAGAAGAAGGAACAACAAAAGAAAAGGCAGTGTAAAACGCCAAAAAACAAAAGAAAACGCAGTGTAAAACTAGACCCAATTCTCTTGCGTTTTCATGACAATTTCCTGGAATCTTCCTTCATCCAAAAAGTCAAAGTCAAGTCCAAATATGATCCACTCTGAAATCATGCCCAAAACAACGTTTTTAAGTAAAATGCAAAATCGTGTTTCTTGAAGGAAATAACAAAACCTCCTTAAGTTCGTGTTTCCAATTTCCATCTCCGAGGTACAACTTTAGCATATGTCGACAAATAACCCATAAAGAAATTAAAGCCCATTTGAGTCTCTATTAAAATTTATATATTGGCCTTTTCTTCTATCCAAGAAAATAACCCATAAAGAAACTAAAGCCCATTTGAGTCTCCATTAAAATTAATATATGGGCTTTTTCATCTATTTAAAAAGAAACTAAAGCCCATTTGAGTCCCCATTAAAATTCATATATGAAAGTAGATGTCAATTAGCCCATTTTATTAGCTTAATTATACACTATACTCTACATGAAAAGTAAATATGGCAATAAGTCGGGACAAGGTTAGATCAAGGGTGTCCTATTCCTGCCATGTTCTTTCTTTAAAGCTGGAAAAACCACACAAAATAAGAACTGTTTTGGACAGTTTAGAGGTTCATGGCCATTTTTAGCGCAAAAAGGGTTTGGTTTTTTTTTTTTTTTTTTTTTTTTTCTATAATCATAATAGTGTAAGAAGTTAGAAGAACTTCTTCATATTTAACTTCTATTTAAATTGTATAAAATATATTTTTTTTAGTAAGAAAAATACAAGTAATTATAAGTAGTCATTCTAATGCAAAAAAAGTGAGGAACATGAGAAATTTGTTTTAAATTTTAAATGTAGTGTTTACAAGTTATTAAAGTAATGTGTGTATTTTGGACCATTTGAAAAGTGAATATAAAAAAGTTGTAGGTTTTCAATAATATAGAATTATAGATATACATATTAAAATAGACAATGTATTTTGAGTTTTAGTTAATTCAATTGGTAAAATCTCTTGTTGTTAAGTAAAAAAATCTAGGATTCGAATGCCATTTACACAAAAAATCGTTTCGTGTCTTAACTTAATGATAAGAGCAATTATTATGGAGTGGGCTATAGGCTGAAATTCTATAATTTTTTTTTTTTAAAAAAAAAAAGAAGATTATGTATTTGTGATGTGTATCATAAATTACAAAATATTGCAATCAAGTTATAACACTCTATTTCAATATTAAAATTTCTACCCACCCAAATTTGTGTCTAAACTATTATATTAGTTGTTAGATTAATCTTACAATTACTAAATTAGATGCTAGTTGCAAAAATTTTATAATATAAAAGCATATGTTACAAATACTCGCATGTTCAGGAAGAGTACTTATCTGTTTGTTTGTTTGTTTGTTTTTTTTTTTTTTTTTTTTTTTTTTTTTTTTAAGAGAGTTTCAACGTATGGTGTCCACTCCTGATGATAGCTCTTTATCATCGTGTTAAGACACCAATCAGTTTTTGGTGTAAGCAAGGATTAAACTCCAAATCTCTTATTCAATTATCGAAAACTTTACAAGCTAAACTAACTGGAACCTACACTTATATGTTAATTTAGATACTACTTCAAACAATGGAGGGACATTGTATATTAATCTCATAAAATTGTATTTATTGTTAAATATGGTTTCCGCTCCCGATGATAGCTCTTTATCATCAGACTAAGACACCAATTGGGTTTTGGTATAACCAAGGATTGAACCTCAAATCTCTTATTCAATCATCAAAGACATTACAAAGTCAACTAATCGAACCTACACTTATCGCTTAATTTAGATACTACTTCAAACAATGGAGGGACATTGTATATTAATCTCATAAAATTGTATTTATTGTTAAATATTGAAGATCAAAATGCAAATTGCAAATGTACAAATAATTTTAATTAACTTTACTTCTTCTTCTTCTTCTTCTTCTTTATAAAATTTTTCAATTAACTTTACGCATTGCTTTAACAACAAATGGGACATAAAGTGTAAAAAACCTTTAAAATAAATAAGTAAAAGTTTTGTTCACTTTTTTCTTAGAGGTTGTTAATTACTCCGTTCTTTTTATATTTTAAGAGAAAAGATAATAATTACTCATTGTTGATAATTACTCATTGCTTGAACATGCAATGGCTTACAAAATATTTGTCAGAAAGTTTTAGATACTGTAAAAAAATAACTCAAAATTTCAGATATTAAAACTTCGAAAAGACCAAAAAAATATTAAAAAAATTAGATGATTCACTGCTTAGAAATTATTGTAAAAACCAAAAAATATATGACTAAACAATAGAGAAATATACTCAAAAAAAGAATTTCAAGTGTTGCAAGCTTTTTATCTTGTAAAAATGGTCAAGAGAGTTTGGTGGTTCATGTACGAAAATTACTTTTTAAAAATACATGAAAAACCATAAAATAATATATATTTTTTTAAAACAAAGTAGAGAAGAAGAAAATAACATAAGAAGAGCTCATACCTCTACTCAACTTTAAAAAAAATATTGGAGTTTGCATTACTTTTATAGTGTTCATGATTAACTTCGTAAATTTAGAGATAAATTATCAACGTTTGAGTTTGAGTTTAAGTTGGACTTGTTAGAGAGATAGAGTTTCATTCCTTGTTAAGTTTGGACTAGAAAAAAATTATTTTATTTAAATATTGTGTTGACGTGGAAAATTGTGAGAGTTTCAAAGGTTTCAATTATATATATATATATATATATAGATAATCTCTATATATATATATATATATATATATATATAGATAATCTCTCTCTCTCTCTCTCTGTGAGAGATATGATGGGACAATGAAAGAGCAATAGCAAACACTTAGATAAAAATCCCAATCACAATCCCAAATCCCAAATCACACTTCACAGTTTCCACATAGTCGATTATCAAAAATCTACACATCAAAGCAAAAGCAAAGCAAAAAAAAGCTTTGCAAAATGGCGAACTTTCATGGACACCGAATCATGAATGTCTTGATGTTCAAACTATTAGCCTCCGCCATTCTTCTCTCTCTTTCTCTATGCCTCACTCTCTCTTTTTTCTTCACTTCTCACTCCCAGGCTTTCCACCTCCACCACCTCGTAAGTCTCCCTTCTCTCTCTCTAGATCTCGATTTTTTTTTTCCCGAGAAACAGTCAGATTTCTATGTATTTTTCTTTTAACAAGCAATTTTTTAAAAAAAAGATATTGGTTTAATTGAAGTGAATGAGTTTCGTTGCTTAGTTTCATTTTTGTTTCGGAAATGTAATTTGAAGAATGATATTTATTTTGATTTGAATTTTTTTCTCGAGAAACAAACAGTTTTGTCTCTATATATATTTATTTTATTTTTAGCAAGTTTTCATTTTTTTTTTTAAATTGAGAAATAAGAAAATCATATAAATAAAACATCATTTTTATTGATATGATGAAATATACATTTCATTGAAAATAACTACGGCATTACAGGAATTAAGGCCCTAGATTAAAATCTAAGAAAAAGTTACAATTGAAATATATATTCCAATATTAAGAATTTAATATTATGTTTATTAGAATATATATTAGGCAATTATTAGCAGAGAGACAATTTCTTATGTTATGAACATAACATCTCTGATAGACCAATGCATTCATAAAGTAGAAAATTCTAGGGGCAACTGGAGAGATCTCACCCAAGAAGCAGTATTGGGTTGGGTAAGGGCTGGCTGTGTGGTCGCGGTTGTACTAGGATTTTTTTTTGGGTACTAGGCTGCTGAATGGAAGTTTCAGGTTGTGGATTTAAAGTTCAGTTTGGTATGGGCAATGGGATTTGGGTTAGACAGTGGATGGGTTGTGGGCTTAGGTTTATGAGATAGGATTTGGGCTATGGACTTTGGGTTTCAAGTTGTGTTGGTGCAATCGTGTTGGCCCTTTTTCACCTTGCTTACTCGTAGTTTAAAACTTAACACTTTGCCTACCAATATTTAGCTCCGTTTGGTCTCGGTTACCAACCTTTGGGTTTTTCATTAAAAAACAACTTTTACCACCAAAACATAACATAACATGAATAAAAAGGTTAGAGTTTGAATTTTTCAAAAACATAAATGAACATTACTTATAAAATTCCAAACAATTACAAATCAAATTGTGTGAAAGAGCTTGGGCAAGGAAGTTGAATTTACTGTTTGGAAGATCTCCATGCCATAGTAGAAAACGACATACTAGGAGATGTTGTAGAAGAAAAAAAAGTGGGAAAGAATGCTTAAAAAATGAAAGAAACAAAGACTGGAATGTCTTTAAAAACACTTGAAGTTACAATTCATTTGCATGAGCAAATGACACAAAAATTCAAAACATAATTGGAAAGGATGTTGAACCACATAGTTGTTGGTATTGAACGAAATCCATCCCCTTTCATTGGTTCATCAATTTTGGCTTTTGGCCTTTTCTAGTAGAGTTAATCTTGTTAATCTTTGAGTGCAAATTTGAAACTTTCAACATTTTCTGCCCATTGTTCTTTCCCAAACATTTTAAACACGAAATCAAAAATCGAACAAGACAACCTAATTCCCAACTTCAATTGCTTATCGCATTCAAAACCCCCAAATTCTTTATTAGATTGTTACACAACACCACAAATCTCATCCTCTCTCTGTTGTCCCTCTCTCTCTCATTCATCTACAACCAATGCAACCACCATCAAAAGCCACCACCACCACCGATCACCCCACAATCCACAACCACCGCAAGCCACAAGCCACAACGCCACCAAAATTAGATCAACCACCATAAGCAAGCCAAAAGCCTATATATATATATATATATATATATATATATATATATATATATATAACTCACAAAGTGGTGTAGTCCGATTGACCTCCTCAACTTTGGGTGTCGTTGGTTTTTCATCCGATCAACCTCCATAACGCTGGGTTAGCTAGGTTTTCGCTATGATGCTCAATTGGACTACTCAACACCACAAAGAGAGAAGAGATGAGAAAGAGAAATCATAGATTCAGTTTGAGAGAGAGAAAGAAAGAGACGATGGGAGTTTGAGAGAGAGATGATGGGATGGGAGTTTGAGAGACCATGAGAGTTTGAGACTCTAAGAGAGAGGATGAAGCATATGAAAATTGATACCATCTTTATCTATTTAGTTTCTTTTCAAAATTCCCCTTTTGATCTTGTTTCTTTGTATATTTTTGTTATTTTTATGTTTTTGGAGGAGAGAGACATAAAATATAAGTAAAAATACTTATTTACCCATGTTTTTAATCGAGGTAGATAACAGAGACCAAACAGAGTTAAACACAAGTGAGTAAAGTGTTAAGTTTTAAATCACGGGTAGGCAATGTGAAAACGGGTCAAACCATAGGTGAGTTTATTGTAATCCCCCCCCCCCCCAAAAAAAAAAAAAAGGTATGCAAGAAGCCTCCCAAGAATACCACAAAGACAAACATCAAGACCCATCAGGAATTTAACTATTTAAGGGAGGAGCTTCAACTAGATAACCATATTTGCATGGAAGATAGGCAGGAAAAAGCAAGAATAAAAATAGAATATAAACCCTTTAAACTGATGAAAGAGCAAACAACAAATTACTGAAAAAAATGAATCTAAGATGAACACAAAACAAAACAAGAGATACATCATTTTTTCGTGTCCAACCGAAGTGACTAAGCATGATCAACCCGATCTTTTAGTTTAAAAGGATAAGAGCATCCACATCAGTCCATGGATACTCTTGCAAAATACATAAAGTAGCCCTTTTTACACATTTTGGCCAAAAAAACACCCACATAAGTGGGTGTAAAATTGTGCAAAATATACACCCTATTTGTGCAAATGAAATGCAAGAACTGTAAATATACACGATTCTCGTTCTCGTGTAAATGATTTTTTTATTTTATTTTCTCTCTCCATCAAACTACTTCTCTCGACCATTACAAGTGCTCCAGAATAACCACCCTAGCACAGAGTATTAACCAAAATCAACTGAAAATTAACCCAAAATCAACAAAAAATTTTCCCAAAATCAACAGAAAATTAACCCAAACATATCCACACGCACAAATCAACACAAAGATACACTTGCTTAAAAAAAAAAAAAAAAAAAAAAAACACAGAGATACACAAACACACCCACACACAAACAAACCCAAACGGACAAACAACAAAGAGAGATCGGTGCTTATCGAAACGTTCGGTGCTTGACTGGAATGACCGGAGCTCGTGGGTCTCGCTTGATCGGAGCTCATGGGTATGGGTCTTGCCTCGATCGGGTTACTAACTAATCGGTGCTTGTGGATCGAAGAGATAGATCGGTGCTTGTGGAGTGTGGATCGGCCGGTGAAGAAAGGATCTGGGTCGCCGGAGCTTGGTTCGTGGATCGGCCGGTGAAGAAAGGAACGGGTCGTGGAGCTTGGTTCATGGATCGGCCGGTCGTGGAGCTTGGTTCGTGGATCGCCGGAGCTTGGTTTTTTAGAGAGAGAGAGTGGTGATCTGTTCTGAAACGAGAGAGAGCGCGCGCGTGTATAGGTAAAGAGTGTTGAGAGAAATAATAAAAAAATGGAGAAAGAATGAATATTTTATTGAAATATCTTGTAAAATAGATAAACTGATGTGGGTGTTTTATAAAAGTGATAGTGTAAAATAAAAAGAGTAGGTTTTTTCGTGTAAAATAGACAGAAAATTTAGAAGGACTGATGTGGATGCTCTAAACAAATGCAAAGGTGGGCCACCTAGAAAAATTTCTTTTTAAATAAATTAGACACATCAAGAAATATGTGTCAAATCAATGGTTAAAGGTAAACATGATTTCTTAATAAATCAATTCCTACCCTTTGCACTAATCGTAGAGCTGGAATCCATAAACCTAAAAATGTGTTGTGCCATTAACACTTTGACAGCCTGCAGGCTACAGAGCCTTTATTGAACCTGCAACAATAATTCTGGTTCAATAAGACTGCTAGAAGAACAAATGTATCATCCACTCCAGGAAAATCAAAGACCAAAGCACTCACATATAAGAATTGACTCCTAAATCCTAATAGTAAGAATTACAACAGCACTAGTTGCTGCCCTCCTGTGATCCATCCATATCATCTTCCAAAAACAACTCAATAGGGAGCCAAAACGCAGGCCAACCAGTACCATGAATTTAATTTGTAAAAGATATTAGAGACAAAAAGAAAAGGCACCATAGAGTTGACTCTAAAACCTAACATCATAAAGTTGACACTAAAGCCTAAAATCCAAATATTCAAGAAATAAAAGGGGGTGTTACAAAAGATCCATGAGTCATACAAGAAACACGAGTTGTGGCTATCACATACTCATCATCTAAGGCCATAGGACATGTAATTTGTATATAAACAAGAACGCTAAATGGATCCACCCTTTGGAAATGTGTCAACCATGTGCTTTTTTGCATATCTTTCAACCCACCATATATATTTAAACTAACAACTTTATGCCAGGAACTTATAGATGAACAGTAGTGTATACCTCAACCCTTCTATATAAAGATCAAGACTTCTTACAATACTAAATTTTGTTAGACATGTCAAGTAAAACCAATGACCAATCAATTAACAAGCAAATGCTTTACTACTGAGCTACTGACGAACAATGAGAGATTAGATATCATAGATTTCAATTCCTGTTCTCAACCCATGAACAATATGAGCTTGAAGTTTCTCAGAGTTACAAGTATTGTGTTGGATAACAGATTGACATTAAACGTTCAGCAGTCTTCTATTTCTCAATTTGGTAACAAGTATTATGATTGATAACAGGTATTACGATGTTTTTCATAGTAATAAAGATTCAAGTGTAACATAACCCTGCATGATGTAATTTTACAAACATAAATTTCAAATACGGCATGACTGTCAGAACCTGGTAAAAACATTTCTTCGTGAGGTATAAAATGAATGCAACCCCACAAATTTTCTATAGTTTATATTGTATTAGAAAATTCCAAATCACTAAATTCTAGCAGAACTATTGTTCCATAGGTTTCAAATCAAAAACAAATCAATAAGGCCCAGTAATCTAATAAATTCAGAAAAAATTGGTGATCAACAAGTCGGTCACCTAACTTCATTTCACATTTACAATAAATAATTAGAATACTAACTTTTTCCGCATGCTGATTTTTGTAAAAGCAAGGAACAACAAAAGAAAAGGCAGTGGTCCATAAATAATAAATAAAAAAAAAAAAAAAAGAAAAGAAAACGCAGTGTAAGTTCATCAAAAAAAGAAAACGCAATCCTCCTGCGTTTTCATGGCAATTTCCTGGCATCTTCCTTCATCCAAAAAGCCAAAGTCAAGTTCACACTGCTTTGGAAAATTTGCACTAGATTGAGAAAAAAGACGAAGAGAGAGAAATCGGAAAACCAAAAAAAGAAGAAAAAAAAAAAAAAAAAAAACTAGAGTGAGAGAGAAAAATCAGAAAGAAACAACCGATTCTTGATCGTTTGCTCTTGATTCGATTAGTGTGCTGCAACCATGTCTCCTTCTTTATCGACCCCAACATATGAATATGATGTTTTCGTTAGTTTTCGTGGAGCAGATACCCGCACAAACTTCACCGCCCATCTCTTGGCCGCTTTAGACCGTAAAAGGATTCGTGCCTATAAAGATGACAAAAACCTCCCAAGAGGGGAAGAGATTGGGCCTGAGTTGTTGAAGGCAATTGAAACATCAAAGATTGCAGTTGTGGTGTTTTCTAAAAACTATGCTACTTCGGATTGGTGTCTGGACGAGCTGGTGAAGATCATGGAATGCAAAAGTGTGTTAAATCAAAGGGTGCTGCCTATTTTCTACGATGTAACTGAATCCGAGGTGGTAGAACAGAAGGGGAATTTTGTGGAGGCTCTTTCCAATGGCCCTGAAGAGAAGGTGGAGAGTTGGACGGCTGCTTTGACGGAAGTTGCAAACTTGGCTGGCTTTCGTTCGGAACCATATCGGTAAGATGTCCATATTTTGATGATAGTATTGAAATTATAATTTTGAATTATTAAGAGTTCCTTCTCTAGAATTTGATTTGATGATCAAAAAATTTAAAACCATATAATTAGGTGTTGTATGGATATTAAATTTGATAATACGTTAGATAAGAAAAATTAAATTGGTTAGTTTTGAAGTAGTTTCGTTGATGGAATAAAATTTCAAGGAATATCCAGTTAGGGTTTATGGCGTTATTTGATAACTCAGTTTCTCTTTATTCAACATCAGTTGATGATCACAAAATTCAATTCTATAAAATAATAATAAGAAGAAGAATTTTGTGGGTTCAATTAATTGCAGTCCAGAGCCAGAGTTTATAGAGGAAATTGTTGAAGTCATTTGGAAAAGACTAAAGGGGGGAATCATCCACCGTTCAATCCCGTCGTCAGATTGATAATCCCGGTGCCGGTGCCGGTGAAGACTCTTCAATAATCATCTCGCAAAATGATGCTTCATCTGTTCAAAATACTATTGCTGAGTGGATTCGGGTTTTTTTTTTTTTTTTGGGTGTCAGTTAGTCGTAAATAGATTGAATAGTAGAGTTCCAGGCACATTTTAGGCTGAAGCGGGGCCCTTTGAAGTTACTTTTGACTCTGACTAAGACTTTATGGTTTTTTTATTTATTTAAAATCTCAAACTCTGCGTCCGGGGCAGTAAGACTTTAAAGAGTCACAAGTCTGAATTCTCCGTCTTCAACAGGTACAAGCCGAATATTGCCTTCCAACTCCATTGCCAAGTAGGGATTGCAAGTGAAACCTATTCCTCCCCCAGTCGATTTATCCCATTCGGCTCCTTCCCTGCTTTACTCATTTTAGCGGTTACATTTATGTTTTTGTTGCGTTGGGTTTTTTCTTTTTCTTTTTTTGTATTTTATTTTATATATATGTAATTCAAAGAACGTATACTTTTTTGTTTGAACGTGGACATGTACGTATACATTTTTAAGTATGATTGCATAATTGATGTTTCAATAGAGGAATTTTTTCTTATTTTGTTATTACTATCTAGAAGTAGATAACTCTTGGATTCATCCCATCTCTCCTTTTATGAAACTATGCAATACTTCCACCTATGTGCTATTTTCTTTACTCTATAGTCTATACTTTATAGTTATCATATACATCACATTGGCTTGTTCCATGCTAATAAGTGAAAGACGCGGAAGCTAGTAACAATACATTATAATCTTTAGTAAAAGTTAGAACATCTGAACACAATCCGCATTTGATATTCTTACAACAAGGACATTAACAAATGGAGCATAGATAATCAAATAGCTATCATTCACTCCAGATCAGTATTCTACAGGAATTTGAGGTAATATAGCAATCTGGTAATAAATGAAATGGTATGCTCTCGCAAACAATAAAAGTCATAACAGACTAAAATAAATATAGGCAGAATCCACTGTGGGAGGGGGAGGGAATTATGAAGCAACAAAACAGATATATAAGTCTGTTCTTCCATGAAACAAGTAAGCCATACAATACTGAAATAACCGACTGAGGTGGGTGTCAACAAACCCTCATAATCGCCCAATAAGTGCAAGCTGGTAACTAACTCCTTGCGACGCTTTTCCAGAACCTGTTTTTCTATCCTTTGATTGGTAGGGCTCACTTTCATCAATAAGTTCACATTTCTCTTCCTCGATACTATTAGCATCCTCAAGTATCGGAATATAGACAATAAAATGCACAAAAACATACCTAGGCGAGGCACAGGACCCTTACAGGGATGCCTTTCCTTAAAAGAAGTAAGATGGAGGCAGATCATGTAAATATCTAGAAAAAAAAAAAAAAAAAAAAATGGGGTTATATAGAACCACAGGGGAATCTTTTTCTTCCTCAGATACAACTACATTCTAGTTTCTGACTCTACCTTACAAATATATTAAATACTTTGATTCATGGAAATAGACACGAGTGATGTATTTCAACAATAAACATTGGTATTGCACTTGGCAAAAGCAAAATTTCCAGACAATGGATCCAGTATATCCGTGTCTTTGTTAAGTTAAAATAGTTTATCATTTTAGATATAATGAGTTTTAGGCACCATGGAAAATGAACCATTCTAATGTAAGAATTATGAAAACATTCAATAAGTATAAAATCATCAGGAACAACACAATTCCTTTATAAGTCTGCACTTCTTGAAGGTGAACAAAGGAACTTCCCATTAAATAATCAAAGGAGGTTTGCACACTCATTTTCAAGGTCTAGCATGCCTAATTCCCTTATAAGAAGTGTACTCAAAATCAAGGCTTAATTTCTGTTGCACGAAAGTTCTTTCCAAATAGCCAATGCTATCAATTCTAACATTTTCCTTTGCTAAATACTTAGGCAAGTCTCTTGCTCATCCTCTATTCCTACTTTAAGTATTAGTTATACAACATATGTTATACGCATTAAATTACTAGATCATAAGAATTTTTAACTTTTTACAAAGGAATTATATTTAAAACAAATATTTTCCAATACCTGGACAAGTTTAACTAAGGTATTTCAATGGCTTGAAGTTGGATAATAGTTTTTATTTTATTTTATTTTATTTTATTTTTTAAATGCAACACATATGCAAGTCATGTGGAGAGTATCACCCCACCTCACTTCCCACCCCCTCCCCCCCCCCTTAATAATTTTATTTCCAACAAAAAGAATATACCAATGGTTAAAGGTAAATATTATTTCTTTAGAAATTGATTCCTACCCTTTGCACTAGTCGTAGAGCTACAATCCACAAACCTAAAAATGAGTTGTGCCACATGGTGCCATTAACATCCTACAAAGCCTTTACTAAAACTGCAAAAATAATTCTGGTTCAATGATATTGCCAGAAGAACTAAAATATCGTCCACTCCAGGTAAATCAAAGACCGAAGCACTCAGTACTAGTTGCTACCTACTGTGATCCATCCATAGCATATTCCAAAAATAAGGAGTAGCAATCAAAGCTTTAAAATTAGGAAAATACTGAGCAAACAAATACTTGTGGTGTGGTATACAGGCAATAAATTTTTTACAACCATGGTTAATTGTTCTTCTTCACTTGGCTTATTCATCATTTGTGCAGTTTTGGACCTCCACTTAGTAATGAAGGTGGAGAAAGATTCTTTCAGCTCTTGCTTAGTGGTCTCCAAATCTCTTCTCGTCACATCCATCTCTATGTTGTACTTGTATTGATTGTGAAACTCGTGGCGGATGTCCTCCCAACTCCTTGCTCTAGCATCATCTAGGTAGAGGAATCGCCTAAGAGCGGCCCCAGTCAGGGTATTTTGAAACATTTGAGCAAATAGTTCTTCATTTGCTTCTAGGAGCTGCATGACCCTCATGTACATCTTCAAATGGGACTTTGGGTAGCCATTCCCATCAAACTTGTCCAAGGTCGACATCTTGAACTTGGGAGGCAATCTCACATCGGGGAAAAGTGAGAATGATTGGTAGTCCATGAGGTCTTCCATCTTGCAAGCTCTCTGGATCATCTCTTCCACCTTGTTTATCCTCTCGTTAATCTTCTTCTCACCCTCCATGGTTGGGGAATTATGATCGGTCTTGTTCTAGCCACCCTTTAGGTTTTGGAACTGTTGTACCATAAGGTTCATGTCCTCCTTCAATTGGATTTCACTAGCTACCATGGTGTTTAGTAGCTCTTGAGTGTTCATGGGTTCTTCCGTGTTTGGATGTTCTCTCCCTTCCGCCATAGTGATGGAGTCTTCGAACTTCTTGTGGCTTGGACTTTCTTGTAAGTCGAACATGGGATTGTGATGTTTCAGCAATGGAGTATCTTCTATGCTCACAGGCTTGAGTACCATGATGGGCTTGGAATTGGAACTACTAGCTTGAGTGTAAGTCGTAGGTTCTCTTTGGAGTCTTCTCTCTGATCTTGACCAAATTCTCCCCTAAGAAAAGGCTTGGTTGGGTCAATCAAAGCTAGGTCCCTATCTACATCAATCAACTAACTAAACTAACACACACAACATGCAATGCAATTTTAACATGGACTGGCCTAAGGGTAGGTTCTAAGTCATTACATTGTAGGGTGAGTTTGTTGTTTCATTGTTTCCCATAGCTAGGACGTTACACCTTCTAACTTGTAATGTAATGAACATTATGTTGGTCTAAACAGCATGGTCTATCCTTTATAGTCAACAAGAAATGATCCAGTGACTTTGGGCTATGAGTTGGTGAGTTCGTCACTAGGTACCCGAATCTAATGAAGACCGGTGATTTATGGTTACTACCACCATATGTTGAGATGAGTGCATACATATTTGTTGTTTTGATGACACACACTATGACAATTAGGAAAAGCTTGTAACAATCAACATGGCAACACAAACAAAAAAAATATCATACAAATATTTCAAGACATAGACAACCAAACAAAAAATAACATCATACAAAAAACAAGGGTATATAATTGGTCACTTAAAGTCTAACACAAAACTTAGCCCTCGACATCCCCAGCAGAGTCACCATTGTGAGAGACCGCGCTTCTTTTGGAAGGAAGGAGTGCTCTCAAAAAAGAGATTTGGGTGCTTTTAAGAGCACCTCTCTTTTGGGTAGTGGTGTGGAGTCACTACTTATTTTTTATACAAAGAAAAAAGAAAAAAAGAAAAAAAAAAAATATAATTACATGTTCAAAATACTTCAAATGTCGTTGATTGAATAAAAAAGTACAATTTGGTAAATTAACCTTACAAGGCTTTGGTCCTAGTTACAGTCTATGCAAAAGAATACAAAACTTTGGTCCTAGATACAATCTACCAAAATTAAAAGACAAAACACTAATCTACCTATCCAAAAATCCTAAGCTCGGGGGTTAGGTTACGAAATGGGAATGTATTAGGCACCTATTTTGCCTAGACAGAGTCCGGTCTTCTAGAATTTAATGACCATTATATATCCTTTTTGCATGATGTTGAATGATATGGTATAATGCACACGACAAACACTTGACAAAAATTAATTTAAGTAAATTTGCCTTATGAATATGTTCTCTTTTAAAAGAAAAATCAGATCTGTTTTGAAAATTTTAAAAATGTAAGGTGGTGGGTCAAAGCTAGTAGTGTTGGGCTGCTTCTCATTGCACTAGATCCATGTTTTCTGGATAAGGGAGTTGGGACCGGTTCAACTGTAATTCAATTTAGTTCGGCTTGTGCGCAAACTATGCCTAGTTTGCCATGAACGTGCTTATGCGGCAGTGAGAGTCGTTTTTTAAATAAGTTATGACAGACAGACATAATAACAAGAAAATAAAATATCCGGCTACTTAGTAGTAAATGACCAAATGATCCCAAACACAATCTCAGTAATAATAATCATTTTTACAAAAAGAAAAGAACAGAACAAATGGAGCAAATGGTAATATGTATGAGTTAATCAAAAGATGAAGAAATCAACTTAAATCTGGTTCGCAGGAGCAAAACCAGAGAGGAAAGAACGTTCCTTCTCAACGCAATTAATCTCTCAGGAAAAGTCCTGCCGTGGAGATTAACTACCCTGAAGGAAACGGACCTAAATGATTAATGCACAAAGACCTCTTTTTGGTTTTAACAGAGAGCATGATTTTGTGAGTGAGAGAGAGAATCAATCTATCGGTGCATGCCTACTGTTCTAATTTTCACTCTATTTTTCTTTTTGGTTGTTTTCTTTCTTTCACTCCCACTCGTTTCTTTTCTATTTCTTGGTACCTCTTTTCGAATTCCTATTTCTTAGTTATGGTTCCCGTTGTTGCTTTGTTTTTTGTTCATGGCAAGATTCTCTTTTTATAGTACCTGCCGTGATCGGATTTTACTGTTTTAGCCCTTAACATCCTTTGTCCGGTTTGGGTGTACTAGTCGACCACCATTGGTTTGTCTTTGTGCCACCCCCCATCACCAGACAAAGAAGGGTATTTTGTTTGTTTGTCTGCTATGGCACCCTTTTTTGCTACGGTCTGGGTTCTTTCTCTCTCCCTATCCCTCATGGCATGCACCTAGTGGTTCCAACTCGGCTTGCTTCTTTTGGGTAGTAAGTCATCCCAGCAGGACACTTCTCTCGAAAGAACCCGAGCCGGAACCTCAAAAATAGATTTTTCCCCTCTCCCCACCACCACACCATGCCCTCTGAATCTCTAACCCACGACCTCACCATGCCATGTATTGGCTGGGTACAGGCTGGTGGTGCCTGAGCCTTGTGTGTGCCACCCTTCCATATGTGTCCAAAAATCTACCCGCTGGTCATTCACTGCCGTAGGTCAAGGCTTAACTACATAGTCTGCCATCCATTCCTTTTGACCTTTTATGTGAGCTTCTTTTCGATTTCCCGCTCCCCTGAGGAGCTGAGCTTTATTTGATACTGGGCTTTACATTTCTTTCGACCCATTTCTTAATTACCCTCATTTCCTGCAATATTACTCTGTCACTCCTGCTGTAATGACTCAATCCTGCTGGGCTTCTTTAGGCCAGCCGTTTACTCTTTACTCTAGTGGCTTGGTATGACCATTGGTTTTCCTACTTATGGGCTCCTGTGTCCCTTTGGGCATCCTTGACTCACTTGATTTCTTTGGGCTTCCTTAACCCTTTTACTAACTCTGCATTCTTATGGGCTTTTACTAACTTCATTGGGCTTCCCTAGCCCAATTACCTTATTCTCATCCTTGGGGTTTATAGGTCTGCCATTAACTCTTTACTTTCTTTATTGGCACTACTTTGGGTCTGCAGTGGCCCTTTCTCAATTTTCTATATCATATACTGCCCATGGGTATGCTATTTCTCTCTTTCCGGACTTCTTTAAGCTCACTTGCCTCTTCAAGGCCCATTTGTTTATTTCATAGGCCTGTGATCTATTATTCCTACCACTTGGGCCTAATGGTTTTGCCATCTGTTTGCTAATTCTTTGCTACCCTTGTTGTTGGGCTTTCTTCTTCCTACTTGGATTCTCACAAATGACCCTCAACATTTAGCCCCCTAAACATATGAATCGTTCCTGCAGTTCATATGTGAATAAAAGACCTTTCTGTCCTTTCTTCCTCTCTTCTTTCTTTTCCTTCATGGGGCCTTTTAAACAAAGGACCCTTCCCCATATATATATATATATATATATATATATATATTTTTTTTTTTTTTCTTTTCTTTTTCTGCAGCGAACAGTGTTGTCTTTTCGAATTTCCTAGTTTGGCAGTTTTTTTTTTTTTAAGTATAGCTACCGTTTCATTAATTTCATCCCATTCTGATGGCTGACCCGTTGCCTTCCTTCGTGCCGTTATTAATGACGTGGGTATTTAAAGAGGAGTCCCTTTGCACTTTAAACACAAACTTCTTCTTTTCCAAGAACACATTCTCTCAGTCTCCCTTTCTTCACCGTTTTTTTCTTCTCAAACACTCATACCCATCTACTCCGATCAAGCCTTCTTACCATGACACTGGTGAAAAGTTAAGGCTCTTCCCGCCATAAAGGGAAAGAAGTCACTTTCGACCCTCCCACCGTACTTGACGTAGGCGAGGAGGCAGAGAATTCTGAGTCGGAACACTCCGTCAAGGAAGGAGCACAACGCGACCCCAACAAAGAATGTGTCCCTCTAATCTTTCCATGGTATGACGTCCACCCTCATTTTCCAAAGATTCTCGGCGACTATGCACTGCCGCTGCCGGGCCGTGTGTGGCTCACCCTTAGTCGGCAAAACCCTGATGTTTCTTGGGCATCGTTGGCCTCTTCGATCCCCGATCTAGTCATTCGCCAAGGTATTTTGCTTCCTGTGCCTATCCACTTTGAATTCGGGTCGGGTACCGCCATGGGCTGGAGAGAATGGGTAGATAGTGAGCTTTTCGATATGGGCTTCATGGGGTCATTGCAAATGAGCCAGTGTTTTGAAGGCCATTGTCTTATCTCGCCGCTTGTCCAACTTCTGGGACCTCTACAACCTTCGCCACTTGGTCCGTCGGTGGTGTACTACCACCCATACTTTCTTCTTCTTTTGTGAAAAACTCATCGTTACTCTTGAAGACGTGGCCAACCAGCCGCTTTTGCCTATCCTTGGCGATGCTGATCCTGCCACTCTATAATTTTCTCCAAAGGAAGAGGCTAGTGAGATAGAATTGAAGAAAAGGATGGCCGGAAATGCCAAGTCATTATCATATTGGGTTAGTTCTTCTTCCAAATTTTTTGTAGCCGCCCACCGCGCAGATTTTGTTGCATTTTGGCTATGTAAATTTGTTTTTGGGTCCCACCCCCATTATGCCATAAAGCCCTTGTACTTCCGTTTAGCCATCAAAATATCTGCTAGGGTGAGCCTACCGCTGGCCCCTATGTTCTTGGGGCATCTATATGTCCAATTAGACATCCTGTGAAGTGACAAGAGTCAAGTGGGATCCTGTCACATAGTTACCTCCTCCGTCCACCGTACTATTCTCGCAGCGCTTGTTATTCGAGCATTGTGCCCAATATTTGGCAAAGTGTAGACTCGCTTGTTTTGCTAGAGAGAAGTACCAATCATGCCTCAAGATAATTATTGATTTCTGCGGCAAATTTGAGTCCAATTTTCCGCTGGCTTTTCGTTGGTCCGGTTTGAAGCCTATTGGTTATTCTATTGTTGAGTCTTTTGATGAAGTTGTTGGTTTTTCTTGGAAGGCTTACCGAAATTTGGGTGTGAATTATACATGCATAGATTCTGCAATGGGTTTGTTTCTTGATCTTGTTGAGACTACTACTCCCTTGGTTGGTTTTAACGAGACAGGGATCACCTATTTGGCGACCACCAATGCCGGATGGCTGCCTTACTTAGCCGATGAAGGCATCGGGTTCGTTCATTACCCTGCTAACCGAATAAGAAAACAGTTTGGGTTAGATCGGGATATTCCCGATGATATTTCCTTCCTTATGGAGTCTCCTACTTCGGTTCTTCCCTTTCTACGGCATCTACGCGTTGAATTCTAGAGGTAGCATTTTAGTGCAGTTACTATTCCTGGTTCATCGAGGGAGGGCCTTTGCACTCCTCCTATGCACGGGTATTGGCAAGCGGTGATGACTTCGTTTGAGAAAGAACTGGTGGGCAGCTACGGTTTCTCTCTTATTCCTCTTGACGGGCTTAGTATGGTCATTTCGGCTAACCCTCGATTGCTCCTGCCTTCCAAGTCCGTGTTAGCATATGCTAGGAAACAGAATCCCAGTCGATCATCTTTGAATGGGATGAGGAGAAAGAAGGGTAGTATTGGCACGCTAGCAATTATCCCCACGGTTGGGAGAAAAGGTTAAAATGACAAATATTTCTGCATCAAGTAAGAAAGCTCTTGCCAAGCTTAAATCGCCCGAAGAAATCCAAGCCTGCTACTCCATTGCCACCTACAGGTGCCCCCTTACCAACAGAACTCGAGGTGACAAAGGAAGACAACTCCTCATCCCGTGCTTGCTGCTGAGCGGAGGGTAAGTCATCTTTAAAAAATACCTTTTGACTTTCTTGTGGCTAACCTTGTTGACTTCCACCTCTTTTTTTTTTTTTTTTTTTTTTTTTTTAACCTTGTTCTTTTATTCCCCTATTTTCTCTTTGCAGTCTAAACAAAAGGAGGACACGTCAACCACTTGTCCCATTCTACTTGATGAACCCGAGTCCAAGTACATCTCTTTTCTTCTCTTCCTTTTCTTTTCTTTGCACGTGCTTCCTCACCCATTTTTTTTTGGCATTCACATATGTATATACATTTTTTTTAGGAGGAGCCTGAGCCCTTTTCCATATATCGCCCTACTCCCGAGGAGCTCTATGCCTCATGGGTATACCCAAGGAGGGCTTTTTTGGTGGGGCCGATGTGGTATTTGCGACTCTTGCTCCTTCCGCCATTGCGCATGAAGTTCCTGCAAAAACTCCTACCCTTCCCACCGAGTCGGTACCCGAAGAAGAGGGTACTCATACTGAAGGGGTTAGTGAGACCACACCCATTCCTGCCAAGACACTTACTCCTCCAAAAAGAGTCATTTCTCCTACTACTGCTCGGACCAAGGCTGCTTCCCCTGTTTTGCCTCTTGTCATCTCCACGAGTGACCCCTTCGCAGCTCTATTCCAGTCATGAAGGACGGTTCTTCTCTGGTGGTTACTCCTTCCTCCATCCCTAGTTACGCTACACGTGGGCCTGACACAAACTTATCCACTGAGGGTTCCGATGATATTCTTGATGATCCCGATGATGCGCCCGTCTTGAAGAAGAGAATTTCAGATTCTGATGAAGAGGAAAGTGCCCCACTCGAGCCTGAATTAATGGGTATGTGTCTTCCCTCCTTTTTTGCTAAGTTCACTTTTTTCCTTCTTTTGTTTCCTCTTCCTTGTACATATGTATTTGCGTTGCTCTTTGCTCCCTTTCATTTGTATGCCTATCTCCCCGTTTGTAGAGACTTTTGAGGGACTAGGAATTGCAGCAGACATAGGGATACCCGCTCCTGCCATACCCATAGCACCCATTCTTGCCGTACCTTCTGCACTTGTTTCTATCGTACCTACAAAGTCCTCTGTTTCACTTGTTCCCACAGCTCCCATTCCCGCTGGTCTTGGTAAGTTCACTTTCCTCTTTACCTTCTCCTTCATTTTTCTTTTGTGAGTCTGTTCTTTCTAGATTATGGTTTCTCATTTTGCCTTGTGCTTTCTTAATAGGTCCACATCCCACGCGCCCCTTCTCGGTTTGAGGTGGACAGCAGTTCTGCCACCATCCTGGACCACTGAATGAAGTTGCAGCCTTTTTCGCCCGCTTTGATCATCCCGAGGTTAATGACCTTGGCCCCGCAAACTTCTGGACTTTTGGGCCTCCTCATGTGGATTTTCATGGCTTCCAAGTCCCCGAGGATTGTGTTTCCCACTTGGTGATGGTCTATAGCAGCCGTGGTGATTTTATGCAGAGATTCCGTCTTGGTCGTTCTACCAGGGAGCACTTCTTGAAGATGTTGGGGAGCGTGATGAATGACATTGAGCACAGCTTCGTTGACACTGTCTCTCTCTGAGAGAGGATCCTGCAGTGGAGAGCCACGATTTAGGAGCTTATTAGTGTGGGTTTCATTGTGGAGTTTATTCTGGATCATCTCCGTGAGATTGCTCGGGCCTTTTTTACTCGTAGAGTTCAGCCAACTGTTAATGAAATTGATGCCCGGATCGAGATTCTCAAGAAGGAGGTGGCAGACTTGGAAGGCCGTTGTGAGCGTTTTCTTTCTAGCATTGGCGGGCCTAGCTGTTTTGGAGATCAGACTCTTATTTCCGGACTTCGTTGATGATGATGCAGTTCCCTTCTTCTTTTTTGTTTTCCTTTTTTTATTACTTCATCTAGAACGCTTATATGTTTCCTATAGCACTTATTTGGCATGTGTTTGCCACAGTTTGGATTTGTAATTATGATGCTATAGTCTGCTTCTACTTTTACTATTGCTATGACATAGAGTGCTAATACTTCGTACTTTTTCATTTCATATTCATGAAAGCACGTTACAATTTTATCTTGTGACATAGTCACTTGAAGGAAAGAAAAGGTAAAGGAAACATAAAAGCTTTTAGCAAGACAAAAGAAATGAACAACCACATAACCTTTTTTTTTCTTAGGCATAATAATGTTTCAGCCACTTTCCATTGATGGGATCTATTAAGTCTCTGCCATTCATTTGAGTCAGACGGTAATATCCACTTTGATGCTCTTCCTTTATCACAAGGGGTCCTTCCCACTTCGGTGCAAACTTAGATGATCCTGCCATGCCCCGCCTAATATAGTCTGCTACCTTTAACACAAGTTGTCCTTCTGCAAACACTCTCTTCTTGGTCATCCCGCCATAGGCTTCAGTCATCTTTTGTCTGTATTTGTGGCTATGCTTCTGGGCTTTTTCTCTCTTTTCATCAAGTCCTTCTAGATCTTCATACCTTTCTGCCGCAAAGACTTCTCCTTCCTTTTCTTTTTCTTGCATTTGCATGACTCTCGGGGATGGAGTCATTATTTCTGCTGGGCTAACTACCTCAGTTTTGTAGATTAAGGAAAAAGGTGAGAAGCCTATGGCTGACTTTGGTGAATTTCTATAAGCCCAAAGAGTGTCTAGCAGGTGCGTCACCCATCCTCCTGTATACTCTTAGCTCATCTTACTGATAATCCTTATGAGAGTTTTGTTTGTTGCTTCTGCTTGCCCATTCCCTTAAGGGTAATAAGGTGACAACCGGTAATGCTTGACTTGGTAGAACTCTAGCATCTTCCTTACATCATTGTTGACAAATGGTATGCCATTGTCACCGACGATCCTATAGGACACCCCAAACCTTACAATTATATTCTTCTTGATGAAATTTGCCACCGCTTCTCCTGTGGCCTTACAAAGTGGTACTGCCTCTGCCTACTTAGTAAAATACTCTGTAGCCACTAATATCCATATGTATCCACGTGATGGTGGGTTAACTGGTCCCACTAAATCTAGCCCCCAAGTGTGGAAGGGCCATGGGGTGACCATGCTATGTAAATTTTGTGGATGAGTGTGAATCAAGTTGGCTTGTACTTGATAACTGTGATAATTTTTTCACAAATTCTGTCGTATCTCTTTTCATGGTAAGCCAAGAGAAGCCCATCTGCAGGAGGGCATCCAGAGCTTTTTCTTCCCCTAGTGTTCCCCACATTCTCCTAAATGTATTTCTTTTATTATTTCTTTTGCTTCTTCAGGGCCCAAGCACCTCAAAGGGTCCCTATCGTACCCTTTTTTGAAAAGGACCATGTTATGCAAAAAGTAATGTGTTGCCAACCTCTTAAGCTTGTATCTTTCACTGTGCTTTTGTGGCGGGATGCCTTCTGTTAGGTCTTGTATGAAAGGGCTTCTCTAGTCTTCGCCGATGAACACAAAACTTTCCTCTCTCTCTCGCCACAAAGGTGGCAGGTCCTACATTGGGTTTGGACTTGATCTGCATCTTTACCCATACTTGGCTAGTAGAAGCCTGCCCTTTGAAGTCTGCAGTAAAGGCTGACCTCCCCGCAGGACCCATAAGTCTTGTCGTGTACTTTTTTCAATTTTCTCTGAGCCTCCTCCTACCCTACGCATCTAGACAAGACCCCACCTGGCATCCTGTAGTACAACTCCTCTCTCACCAAGGCGTAGTCTTTTGGTATTTTTAATTCTGCAGTGTCTTCTCCCCTTATCAAGACTCCCTTTATGGGTATCCGCCAATCCCCTTCGCACTGTTCCTCTCGGAACCTTTTCTTCAACACCTCAATGATGGATTCTTCCCTTTTGCTGACTTCTATCCTGGTGCTATCCCTTTTGAAAATTATTTGCGACCCTAGTGTGGCTAATGCGTCTGCAGACCGGTTTTCGTTCCTTGGAGCATGTTCTATTTCGAAAGTTGAAAATTTCTCCTCCATCTTTTGGGCCATTGCTTTATATGGGACTAGGCTGGGCTCTTTTAGGGAGAAGATCCCTTTGGCTTGGCGGACCACCAGGTTCAAATTGCTCATCACCTTTAAGTGCTTGACTCCCATTTCAAGAGCCGTGGCCAACCCAGTTAGATAGGTTTCATATTCTGCCGTGTTGTTTGAATAGGGGAATTCTAGTTTGAGTGATAGCGCCACTGTCTTGTCTTCTTCATGGTACAAAACTACTCTCACCCCTCCAGACCGGGTAGTAGAAGACCCATCAAATTTCATTACCCATTATTCTCGAACCTCTTCTGCCATAACTACTTCCCCTGGAACTTTATCATCTAGCGGGAATTCTTCTTCTCCTGGAAACTGTGCGAATAGATTCACTATAGCCTGGCTTTTCACCGCCCTAGGTGTCCCCATCCTCAAGTCGTCTTGTGACGGTTGTAACAACCACTGAGATATTTTGCCAGAGAGGATTGGTTGCTGTAACAAAGCTTTGATAGCATGGGACTTCTTCATCACCCCTACTTCATAGGCCAAGAAATAATGACGCAACCTTTGCGAAGCGTACACAATGGCCAGGCATGCCCTCTCCGCCTTTAGATAACAAGTTTCTGCATCTTTTAAAGCGCAACTGATGTAGTACACTGGCTGCTCAACGCCACCTCCATCTTCTTGGGCGATTAATGCACCAATGGCATACGAGGTGGTGGCAGGATAAAGTAGCAATGGTTTTTTATGGATAGGGGCCTGCACCGTAGGGATGTTCATCATTATCTGCTGTAGCCTCTTGAAGGCCGTTTGCTATGCTTTCCCCGACTCAAAATTTTGATGCCAATCCAGGGATGAATTTCTGGATATATGAGACTTTTCCTAAGAAACTCTTTAACTCTTTTACCGTGGCCGAAGGTCTTATAGTTGCTATAGTCGTGGCTTTGGCCGGGTCCACATCTATCCCTCTATTGTGAACCAGAAAACCTAAGAATTTCCCGGAGAACACCCCAAATGCGCATTTGAGGGGGTTCATTCTTAACTTAAAAGCTCTGCATCTTTCAAATACCCTTTTCAACATGTAGAAGTGTTCTTCTCTCCTTTTTGATTTAACCACTATGTCATCCACATAGTCCTCTAGTTCCTGGTGCATTATGTCATGAAATATGGCCATCATTACTCGTTGATAAGTTGCACCTGCATTTTTTAACCCGAAGGACATCACGATGTAGTAGAAATTGCCTATAGGTGTTCTCAAAGCAGTCTTCTCTGCATCCTTTAGTGCCATCCTGATCTGATTGTATCCGCTAAACCCATCCATGAATGAAAACATGGTGCTTCCCGCCGCAGAATCTATTAGTAAATCCATGTTTGTTAATGGGAACTTGTCCTTTGGACAGACTTTGTTGAGATTTTTGAAATCCACACAACATCTTATCTGGCCGTTCTTCTTCTTTACTGGTACTATGTTGGATAGCCAGCGAGGATGTTGAATAGGCTTGATGAATCCTGCGGCTAACAATTTTTATACTTCTTTGACTATCTGCCCTTCTATTTCTGTGTGAAATATCCTAGCGGTCAACTCGGCTTGGCCTGTGGGTCTACATTTAATGTATGTGCAACTAGCCCAGGGTCTAATCCTGGCATTTCACCGTAATCCCACACGAAAACGTCTTTGAACTCTTTCAACAGTAGTATTAGTTCTGACTTCTCCTTTTCTATCAAACTTGCACTAATTAAGATAGGTCTTGGTTCTTGTGAACCGGACCCTAGGTCAACTTATTCCAATTCTTCTTCTCCCACAACTTGTGCATCTTTTTCTGCCACAACTTCCCCATCCTTTTCTTCTTCTTTTCCCGAATTTTCTTAAGCGACACAACACGCGAAACTCTTGTGCTACCATTCTTAGGTAGGGCTCGCTTGCATCTCACTTGTGGGCCCCGCGCGCCTTCATAACTTGTACACAATCCTGCTATCAAGGCCTCGGACCCTGATGCATTGGGGTGTGTTATCCGATTCTACGACAGACGCTTCTTTTCTTTTCTTCTTTCGTGCCAGCAACTCTCTTAGATCGGGTTCTGGGTCATTTTGGACGTCTTCCCACTTAGGTACGAAGGTACCTTGTGGCTTTGAAACTGAGCTTTCCCCAGATGCAGCCCCTTGGTAGTAAAACATGGTTTCCACTAGGTGAGCTTCCGCTTGCTCGAATAGCGAGAGGTTTGCAGCTATACGTATCATCTTGCCCTTCAATCTCCCTTTCACACACTAGTGATAAGTGGACAGGACCAGTCGGTGTTTGTGCAACCAGGGCCTTCCCAAAAGCACATGATAGGATACTTCCATTCTGACCACATGGAAACGAGCTAAAGAAGATATAGGGCCTACTTTCAACCATAGCTGGATGTGGCCTGCGGTGTACTCGCCCCTTCCGCCGAACCCTGTTACTTTCATTGGACATCCTTGGATCTTTCTTTCTGAAATTTCTGCCGCTTGTAAGGTGCTCAATGGAATGAAGTTTATGGAAGCGCCTATATCTACCAAGGCCCTCTTTATGGGGATTTGGTTTATGGATGTTGCCAAATAGAGAGGCCTCCTGTGATCCGGGGGTCCCACCTCCATGTCCTCATTGTTAAAAGTGATCTTTGTTGATTCCTATAAGAGGGCTCTGTCATCCGGGATTTTTGCTAATAAACATTCTACTTTTGCCCCGGAGGCGATACTCACCAAAGCCTCTGTGGCTATCTTTCTTTCGTTTGTTGTAAGTCCCAACTCGTTAAACAAATTCTTAAATTTGGCGCTTTGTTGTAGGGCAGTATTTGCTGCGGTAGGCAGGGCCGGGTTCTCCTCCTCGTCCTCCCCCGGGTCTGCACATATTACCATGGCTGCTACACTTTTCCTCTTGTGATTCGGGAGTAGGTTTCTTTGGACTTCCTGCTGGGTTAACTCCAGTGTCCCTTCTTTAATCCTGCGGTGCACCACTCTGTGAAGCGCCCAGTATTCTGTGGTGGGATGTTGTACATAGTTGTGTAAGCAATGTGAAGCGAGGGTCTCTTTTCTCTTCCTCTCAGGCTCTCTGAAACCTGGTTGGGTTTAAAGATTCTGTCTACTATCCATTTATCTAGTAGCATATCTAGTTCCTTAGGAGTACACAGTATGGGTGGGGGAGTATCATATTCCCTCCCTTCAGTTTTCTTTCTCTGTTCTCCAAAGGACAACGCCATAGCTGCGGGGGCATTTCTTTTGTCTGAGCTTGGTTTTTTTGACTAGGCCGTCTTCTTGGCTTTCTGCAATAGTTGTGCAAACTGGGAAATTTCTAGATTTTCCAGGATCGCTCTGAATTCTCGAATCATGTTAGTCATACACATTTCTACTAAGGTTCTTTCTTCACAATGGTCATAGCGGTTAAGTGCTATGTCCTTGAACCTTTTGATGTATTCCATCAAATCTTTGTCATTCCTTTGCTTGGTCACTTGCAGGTTTGCAAGCGTTCCTGTTTCCTTTCCGTGGAAGTACTTAGTGCAAAATACATCCACCATGTCATCCCAAGTTAGGATCGATCCTGGTTGTAGGCTGATGTACCAAGTGTATGCCCGGTCAAACAATGACTTTGAAAATTCTCAAAGACATAAGTCTTTGTCTATGGCGTAAAGGCCAAGGGTATCAATAAACTTACTCACGTGCTCAACTGCATTTACCTTCCTGCCATCGTATTGTGTAAAGGCACTCGGCCCATACCTCACGGGATATGGTTTGCTGAGTACCTTTAGTGGGTAAAGAGGCCTTCGTGCATAAAACCTCTCCTTAAGTGTTCTGGCTCTCTCTTGTTCCAGGAGAGCCGCTACTTCAGCCAAAATAATGAAGCATTGTTCCGCATTCCGTGGGACACACCCTGCTAGTGTCTCTTCTCTGTCTGCCACATGCTCTGGGTCATGCTGGCTCCCTTTCTCCTTCGTCTTATCTGCTTTCAATTGGCAGATTTCTTCCATCGTTTGTTGCTTTGTGAGTCTTTGTAGTGACTGCAATACTTCAATGAAAGCATTGACATTGTCTGTGGGTATTCTTGGCAGTGGTTGAGGATCGGCCCCCGTTCTGTTGGCACCTTCCATTTGGTTAAGCTGATGTTGGTGCGGCGTTGTTGGCCTGGACTCTGCTTGCGAGGGTACGACACTCATATTTAGTGTCATTCTGGACTTTGGTGGCATTGTTTGTGAGGAGTTCTGTTTTTTCACCTCTCTCTGTTTCCCAACTCCCAGTGAGTTGCCAAATGTAAGGTGATGGGTCTAGCTAGTAGTGTTGGGCTACTTCCCGCTGTACTAGGCCCAAATTTTCTAGATAAGGAAGTTGGAACCGGTCCAATCAGAACTCAATTTAGTCCGGCTTGTGCGCAAACTATGCCTGATTTGCCAGGAACGTGCTTGCGGTAGGCGGAACTGTTTTAAGTAAGTTATAGTAGACATACATAATAACAAGAAAATAAAATATCTGGCTACTTAGTAGTAAATAACCAAATGATCTCCAAACACAATCACAGTAATAATAATCACTTTTACAGAAAGAAAAGAACAGAACAAAAGGAGCAAATAGTAATATGTACGAGTTAATTAAAAGATGAAGAAATCAACTTAAATCTGGTCCACGGGAGTAAAACCAGAGAGGAAAGAACGTTCCTTCTCAACGCAATTAATCTCTTAGGAAAAGTCCTGTCGTGGAGATTAACTACTCGAGGGAAATGGACCTAAATGGTTGATGCACAGAGACCTCTTTTTGGTTTTAACAAAGAGCAGGATTTCGTGAGTAAGAGAGAGAATCAATCTATTAATGCATACCTGCTGTTCTAATTCTCAATATATTTTTCTTTCTGGTTGTTTTCTTTCTTTCACTCCCACTTGTTTCTTTTCTATTTCTTGGTACCTCTTTTGGAATTCCTATTTCTTAGTTATGGTTCCCGTTGTTACTCTATTTTTTGTTCATGGCAAGATCCTCTTTTTATAGTGCCTGCCGTGACCGGATTTTACTGTTTTAGCCCTTAACTTGCCTTTTGTCAGTGTCGGGTGTACTAGCTGACCACCACTGGTTTGTCTGTGTGCCACCTCCCATCACCAAACAAAGAAGGGTATTTTGCTTGTTTGTCTGCCGTGGCATCCTTTCCTGCTACGATCTGGATTCTTTCTCTCTCTCTATCCCTCATGGCATGCACCTAGTGGTTCCAACTCGACTTGATTCTTTTGGGTAGTAAATCATCCTAGCAGGATACTTTCCCGAAAGAACCTGAGCCGAAACCTCAAAAATAGATTTTTCCCCTCTCCTTGCCACCAAACCATGCCCTCTAAATCTCTGACCCACGACCTCACCATGCCTTGTATTGGTTGGTATAGGCTGGTGGTGCCTGGGCCTTGTGCGTGCCTCCCTTCCATGTGTGTCCAAAAATTTGTTTGCTGGTCATTCGCCTACCGTAGGGTCAAGGCTAGCCTGCATAGTCTATCGTCCGTTCCTTTTGACCTTTTATGTGAACTACTTTTTGAATTCCCACTCCCCTGAGGAGTTGAGCTTTATTTGATACTGGGCTTTACATTTCTTTCGGCCCATTTCTTGATTACCCTCATTTCCTGTCATATTACTCTGTTACTCCTGCTGTAATGACTCAATCCTGTTGGGCCTCTTTACGCCAGCCGTTTACTCTTTCCCCGAGTGGCTTGGTATGGCTATTGGTTTTCCTACTTATGGGCTCCTGTGTCCCTTTGGGCATCCTTGGCCCACTTGCTTTCTTTGGGCTTCCTTGGCCCTTTTACTAACTCTGCATTCCCATGGGCTTTTACTAACTTCATTGGCCTTCCCCGGCCCAATTACCTTATTCTCATCCTTGAGGTTTATGGGTCTGTCATTAACTCCTTACTTTCTTTGTTTGCACTACTTTGGGCCTGCAGTGGCCCTTTCTCACTTTTCTACATCATATACTGCCCATAGGTATGTTATTTCTCTCTTTCCGAGCTTCTTTAAACCCACTTGCCTCTTCAAGGCCTATTTGTTTATTTCATGGGCCTGTAATCCATTATTCCCGCCACTTGGACCTAATGGTTTTGCCATCTGTTTGCCAATTCTTTGCTGCCCTTGTCGTTGGGCTTTCTTCTTCCTACTTGGATTCTCACAAATGACCCTCAACAAAAAAAAAAAAAAAAAAAAAAAAAACAAAAAGAACAAAAAAGACTTGGTTTGTAAAAAAATCAGATCTATTTTTGTAAAGGGTAAAAAAGAAAGATTTTATTAACAAAAATCAGATCTATTTTGTGTAAAGTTAAAAAAAAAAAAAAAAAAAAAAAAAAGAGATTTTGTTAAAAAGAATCGGATCTGTTTTGAAAAGTTAAAAAAAAAATGAGATTCAGTTTGTAAAAAAATCAGATCTGTTGTTGAAAACAAATAAAAAATTTTGAAAGAGGATTCACATTCATGAGACAAACTTATTATGCATGCATCACATATTAAAATAAAGACTTTAACCTAACTCTTAATTCCTTCTGTGAAATTTCAAAATCTGCAATTTTATAAAAAGAAATCTTTTTCGAAAAAATTTCCAGATCTGTATTTAATAAAAATACAGATTGGTTTTGAGTTTAGAAAAAAAATCAGATCTATATTTAATGAAAATATAGATTAGTTTTAAGATCGGAAAAAAAAATTAGATCTGTATTTAATGAAAATACAAATCAGTTTTGAGTTTAGGAAAAAATAAATAAAACTTTGATGATCATTAGCAGATTTTGAAATCAAAGAAAAGAATTAAAACAAACAATCAGTTAAAGAACATGTCAAAGAAAATTTCAACAAAGTATTTAAGCATGACAACTATGTATTAAGAATAAGGCATAATAAAACATACTAATCACATTCATGCAACGAACAACAGCATACTAATTAATGGGAAAAAGAAAAGAAAAACAGAAGAAATTACTAACCTCTTGCATGACCGTGCTCTTCAAATGAAAGAATATTTTAGAAATCAAATAAATTTATTCACTTCTTTGAGGTCTAAAATACTTTACTTAAAAAAAAGAAATTCCTAAAGTAAAAGCCACCAAGACTTCTTTAACACAAGGGGAGCAGAGAAGTCAAAAAAGAAGAGCCCTTAATTCTAATTTTTTTTTCCTCTATTTATAAAGGTTGGGATGCTTAAAAAATAAGCTAAAAGAGATCAAATACGAATTGGAACACATCCTTATCTCTAAAAATCCGAAAAAGATAAGCTTCATCTCAATCGGGGGGTCCTCGGGCCAAGCCAAGCTTTTGGGTCAATCGGCACTT
Source organism: Quercus dentata (assembly GCA_028216015.1). Taxonomy (NCBI): domain Eukaryota; kingdom Viridiplantae; phylum Streptophyta; class Magnoliopsida; order Fagales; family Fagaceae; genus Quercus; species Quercus dentata. Next base: position 69,136,034 of record CP116452.1, on the reverse strand, counting down.
GCCATGTGCCAATTGGCACTCCAAGAGTGCCAACAGGCCCTCTTGGGTGCCAGGCTCATGTTTGAGTTTTGTTCCAATTTGAACTCATTTTTTTAGGGTTTTTGAGCCGAGAATTGCACCTAGACGCGTTTTTAATTCGTATTCTAAAAATTAATCCCTTTTTCTTGATATTCAAGTCTTTAAAATGATAATTATCTTGTAGATATATATTCCAAAAAGACTTGATTATCCACAATTTATTTGTTATCTGATTATCCATTTTATTCTCATGCAAGCGGATCCATTTTTTACACTAACCAACAACCAATCACAAAATTATTTAATTGATTTTAATTGTTTAACCAATTAGAATTAATTTAAATTAATTATGCGTGATCGGTTCCACCTAATCAAAATGTATGTAGACCGTGAAAACTTGATCTCGTGATATTTTTAATTCAACTGTCCGATTTGGAAATTGGACATACAAATATGACCGTTAGAATCTCAAGATCATTTTTATGATATGCAATGAATGAATTAATGCATGTAATGCAACTCTAAATTTTGGGTATATGAATGGTCACTCTAGTCATCTTCCAAGATTAAATTATGGGTGCAAAATCGAGTGTCTATAGAAATAAATAAATTGGCGTGTCAAATGTGTCTACTGTGGGTTATTTAGGTTGACCTACTTATGACACGTTTCTTATCGTGTTACTTTTGGGTTAACCCGTTTATGACCCAAACCCGTTAAGGCCCAACTTTAATCCGCAAAACCTCGTGTCGGGTTCGTGTTACTTAGGTTGACCTACTTATGACACGTTTCTTATCATGTCACTTTTGGGTTAAGCCGTTTATGACCCAAACCCGTTAAGGCCCAACTTTAATCCGCAAAAACCTATTTCAGGTTCGTGTCATGTTTGTGGGTTGGGTTGAACATTGACACCCCTAGCTTCCACATCTTTAATATATTAGCATGCAACAAGGCACATGATATGATAACTATAAAGTTCGTAGTCGCAGCAAAGAACTTATCATATAGGTGGAAGCGTTGCATATTTTTGCCAAAGGAGGGATGGATGGATCCCAAGTTCCCAACTACTTCTAGTCCGGATGGCACAAAAGAGTAACGAAAAAGAGGACAATTCATCTCTAACCAAACATCAATTATGCGATCAAACTTAAAAACTACATGTTCTTTTAACAAAGATCAGGCTGAGAATGATCCAATTGTGAGGGCCATGCTCACCTTCTCCATAAACCAGACTTGCTGGTCCATTAGACCCCTGACTTAGAAACAATAAAGAATGGTGATAGCCGATAGTATTTTAAAAAAAGAGCTTATCAAAAAAAGATTAAAAAATTAAAAAGCGAAGGACTATAAGAAGAAAGAACAAAAAAAGTTGGTAAGTGTCCGCTTGGGACAAGTTGAAAATTTCAGTTTATTTGCAATTTAAACTTATTTTTGATACCATTTATGGATCCCACTGCACTTTTTGGTACTATTCATGAGCCTCATTACATTATTTTAGCTACTTTTTAGTTTTATCTACAGTATTTTTAGCAAAAAGTTTTCGGGATGATTGGTGAAGAGTGTTGACCAAGAGTGGAAGATAATTCCCCATTTATTAGCATCTTCGAAATCGTTTCAACAATTTCCTTTATAGATTCCAACTCTACATTGCAATTAATTACAAGTGTACCCACAGTTAGAAGTTAGTGAGCATTCACATCCAGTCTTCCATAAGGCACAAAAATGATGCATTACTCGGACTTGTAAATCTAAAAGTTTTACAATTTTGTTATAGTGCACTCTTACTTATAGAAATTACTATAGACTATTGTATCTTGTTTTTTAATCACTTTTATTCTCTCTCTCCACTGTGTTCTCTTTCTTTGGTCCGATGGTCTCCTTTTCTTTCTCAACTCTTTCTTTCCTCATCTATGATCTCTCGTCTCCCCCTCTCTTACACTATGTTTGGTTGGAGGGATTATAGGGAGGATGGAAAATAATGGGTGGAAAATGGTGTGGAAAACAGTGTTTTCCACTGTTTGGGAAGCAAAGGAAAACAGAGAGGATGGAAAATCCGGGAGAAAATTTTCCTCCCGGACCCACCAATTTTTTCCTCCCAAATCGGGAGGAAAACTGTGGAGAGAAAGCTGCTCTTACCGTGAAATTACACAAATGCCCTCTCCCACCTACCCTCCTCACAAATACAACGGCTGTCCCGGAATCAAGTAAAAAAAAAAAAAAAACAGAGACCGAGAGCTGGAGAATAAAAAAGAGAGAAAGCACTTCTTGAATGAGGGAGAAAAAGAAAGAAAAGAAGGGGGAGATAAAGAGATAAGGAAAAACGTGTATGGAGGAAGAAGAAGAAGAAAAAAAAAAAAAACCAGAGAGAGCGAGCCGGGAGAAGATGAAGGGAGAATGAGAGTCTTTGAACGTGTGTGGAGAAAAAGAGAAAGAAGGGGTGGGGATAGAGATAACGTGTGTGGTGGAGGAGATAGCATAAAAAAAGAAAAAAAAAAAAAAGAAAAACGTATGGCTGTAATGAAAAGATTGAAAAGAGAAATAATATAAAAATTAAAAAATTCTAATTGAGAAATGTTACTATAATATTTTCACAATAAATTTTAAGTAATAGATTGTTATTAGTTAATATTGGTGAGCAAAAAAATAATTTCTGTGGTGGGTTCAAATTAGAACTAGTAACAACTTTTCACATAAATTTTGTTGTGAAAATATTGCAAAAAATGTTGTGGACGTAACACTTCTTATTGAAAAATATAATAGTTGTTAAATTTTATATTATTTAATGAGTATAAATAAATCTATTTTTTACCAATTATGTAACAAGGGTATAATAGTCAATTTATATAAACTACTTTTTCTATCCTCTCACTTTTCTTTTCAACCAAACAAAAGAGTTTTCCATTCTCCCACTTTTCCATCCCTCCAACCAAACACACATGAGGGAAAACTAAATATTTTCCATCCTCCCACAATTTTCCATCCTTCCACTTTTCCACTCCTCCAACCAAACGGACCCTTATTGTCTGACTCACTCTCATCTTCCTCATTCTTCCGGCGCCGTTGTTGGTTGAAGCATGCTCTGACGAAGGCATAAGCTTGACTTTCGAGACAAGCAGCCATTGGATGAGCGAGAAAGTGATTTTGACAATGTCGAGATCTTCTTCAGTCCTTACTCCTTCAAGTCCTCACCGAGATCTCCTTCACTTATCACTCCCTCTCTCATGGTGATGGTGATGTTTTTCTGGGTGATTTTTTGTGGCGAGATTGGCATGATCAAGGGTTGTTGTGGTTTTGGTTATGAGATCAGCAAGGGTACGGTGGTTTGTGATGCCGTGTTCGAGGGTTTGCAAGTCAAATTTGGTCGTGGGTGGTGATGGGTTTGCTTGCTAATTGGTTTTGGTGATGGGTTTTGGCCGTGGAGGTCATAATGGTCCTAGTTTGGTTAAGTCAATTTAGGTATGGGTGGTGTTTGTGTTGTTGATGATGGGGATTGTGGTTGTGGGTGATGGGTTATGGTGTTGGTTGGTTTTTTTTTTGCTGGTTTTTTTTTTCTCCGGTGGTGTGGTGTGGTGTGGTTAGGGTTGTGATTGATGTGGTGGTGGTGGGTGATTGATGGTGGTGGAGGTAGGGGTTGCCTTATTGGTTGTGTGGGGTGGGTTTCTCTGTATTTGTTGTTTGTGATGGTGGAGGGTTTCCGTGGTGGTGGGGATGGGTGATTGATGGTGGTGGTAGTGAGTGATTTTTTTTCTAAACTCAAAACTGATCTGTATTTTTATTAAATACAGATCTGGAAATTTTTCTGAAAAAGATTTCTTTTTATAAAATTGCAGATTTTGAAATTTCAAAGAAGGAATTAAGAGTTAGGTTAAAGTCTTTATTTTAATATGTGATGCATGCATAATAAGTTTGTCTCATGAACGTGAATCCTCTTTCAAAAGTTTTTTTTTTTATTTGTTTTCAACAATAGATCTAATTTTTTTACAAACTGAATCTCATTTTTTTTCTTTTATAAAAACAGATATGATTTTTACAAATCTGATCTCTCTCTTTTTTCTTTTTCTTTTTTAACTTTACACAAAATAGATCTGATTTTTGTTAATAAAATCTTTCTTTTTTACCCTTTACAAAAATAGATCTGATTTTTTTACAAACCAAATCTTTTTTTTTTTTTTTAATTTTCAAAACAAATCTGATTTTTCTTTTAAAAGAGAACATATTCATAAGGCAGATTTACTTAAATTAATTTTTGTCAAAGTGTTTGTCGTGTGCATTATACCATATCATTCAACATCATGCAAAAAGGATAGATAATGGTCATTAAAGTCTAGAAGACCGGACTCTATCTCGGCAAAATGGGTTCCTAACACCTTCCCATTCCATAACCTAACCACCGAGCTTAGGATTTTTGGATAGGTAGATTAGTGTTTTGTCTTCTACTTTTGGTAGATTGTAACTAAAACCAAAGCTTTGTATTCTTTTGCATAGATTGTAACTAGGACCAAAGTCTTGTAAGGTTAATTTACCAAATTGTACTTTTTTTATTCAATCAACGACATTTGAAGTATTTTGAACATGTAATTATATTTCTTTTTTTTTCTTTTTCTTTTTTTTGTATAAAAAATAAGTAGTGACTCCACACCACTACCCAAAAGAGAGGTGCCCCTAAAAGCACCAAAATTTCTTTTTTGAGAGCACTCCTTCCTTCCAAAAGAAGCACGGTCTCTCACAGTGGCGACTCTGCTGGGGATGTCGAGGGCTAAGTTTTGTGTTAGACTTTAAGTGACCACTTATATACCCTTGTTTTTTGTATGATGTTATTTTTTGTTTGGTTGTCTATGACTTGAAATATTTGTATGATATTTTTTTTTGTTTGTGTTGCCATGTTGATTGTTAAAAGCTTTTCCTAACTGTCATAGTGTGTGTGTCATCAAAACAACAAATATGTATGCACTCATCTCAACATATGGTGGTAGTAACCATGAATCATCGGTCTTCATTAGATTCGGGTACCCAGTGATGAACTCACCAACTTATAGCCCAAAGTCACTGGATCATTTCTTATTGACTATAAAGGATAGACCATGCCGTTTAGACCAACATAATGTTCATTACATTACAAGTTGTGAGGTGTAACGTCCTAACTATGGGAAACAATGAAACAATAAACTCACCCTACAATGTAATGACTTAGAACCTACCCTTAGGCCAGTCTATGTTAAAATTGCATTGCATGTTGTGTGTGTTTGTTTGATTGGTTGATTGATGTAGATGGGGACCTAGTTTTGATTGACCCAACCAAGCCTTTTCTTAGGGGATAATTTGGTCAAGATCGGAGGGAAGACTCCAAAGAGAACCTAAGACTTACACTCAAGCTAGTAGTTCCAATTCCAAGCCCATCACGGTCATCAAGCCTGTGAGCATAGAAGATACTCCATTGCTGAAACATCACAATCCCATGTTCGACTTACAAGAAAGTCCAAGCCACAAGAAGTTCGAAGACTCCATCACTATGGCGGAAGGGAGAGAACATCCAAACACGGAAGAACCCATGAACACTCAAGAGCTACTAAACACCATGGTAGCTAGTGAAATCCAATTGAAGGAGGACATGAACCTTATGGTACAACAGTTCCAAAACCTGAAGGGTGGCTAGAACAAGACCGATCATAATTCCCCAACCATGGAGGGTGAGAAGAAGATTAACGAGAGGATAAACAAGGTGGAAGAGATGATCCAGAGAGCTTGCAAGATGGAAGACCTCATGGACTACCAATCATTCTCACTTTTCCCCGATGTGAGATTGCCTCCCAAGTTCAAGATGTCGACCTTGGACAAGTTTGATGGGAATGGCTACCCAAAGTCCCATTTGAAGATGTACATGAGGGTCATGCAGCTCCTAGAAGAAATCAAGAACTATTTGCTCAAATGTTTCAAAATACCCCGATCGGGGGCCGCTCTTAGGCGATTCCTCTACCTAGATGATGCTAGAGCAAGGAGTTGGGAGGACATCTGCCACGAGTTTCACAATCAATACAAGTACAACATAGAGATGGATGTGACGAGAAGAGATTTGGAGACCACTAAGCAAGAGCTGAAAGAATCTTTCTCCACCTTCATTACTAAGTGGAGGTCCAAAACTGCACAAATGATGAATAAGCCAAGTGAAGAAGAACAATTAACCATGGTTGTAAAAAATTTATTGCCTGTATACCACACCACAAGTATTTGTTTGCTCAGTATTTTCCTAATTTTAAAGCTTTGATTGCTACTCCCTTATTTTTGGAATATGCTATGGATGGATCACAGTAGGTAGCAACTAGTACTGAGTGCTTCGGTCTTTGATTTACCTGGAGTGGACGATATTTTAGTTCTTCTGGCAATATCATTGAACCAGAATTATTTTTGCAGTTTTAGTAAAGGCTTTGTAGGATGTTAATGGCACCATGTGGCACAACTCATTTTTAGGTTTGTGGATTGTAGCTCTACGACTAGTGCAAAGGGTAGGAATCAATTTCTAAAGAAATAATATTTACCTTTAACCATTGGTATATTCTTTTTGTTGGAAATAAAATTATTAAGGGGCGGGGGAGGGGGTGGGAAGTGAGGTGGGGTGATACTCTCCACATGACTTGCATATGTGTTGCATTTAAAAAATAAAATAAAATAAAATAAAATAAAAACTATTATCCAACTTCAAGCCATTGAAATACCTTAGTTAAACTTGTCCAGGTATTGGAAAATATTTGTTTTAAATATAATTCCTTTGTAAAAAGTTAAAAATTCTTATGATCTAGTAATTTAATGCGTATAACATATGTTGTATAACTAATACTTAAAGTAGGAATAGAGGATGAGCAAGAGACTTGCCTAAGTATTTAGCAAAGGAAAATGTTAGAATTGATAGCATTGGCTATTTGGAAAGAACTTTCGTGCAACAGAAATTAAGCCTTGATTTTGAGTACACTTCTTATAAGGGAATTAGGCATGCTAGACCTTGAAAATGAGTGTGCAAACCTCCTTTGATTATTTAATGGGAAGTTCCTTTGTTCACCTTCAAGAAGTGCAGACTTATAAAGGAATTGTGTTGTTCCTGATGATTTTATACTTATTGAATGTTTTCATAATTCTTACATTAGAATGGTTCATTTTCCATGGTGCCTAAAACTCATTATATCTAAAATGATAAACTATTTTAACTTAACAAAGACACGGATATACTGGATCCATTGTCTGGAAATTTTGCTTTTGCCAAGTGCAATACCAATGTTTATTGTTGAAATACATCACTCGTGTCTATTTCCATGAATCAAAGTATTTAATATATTTGTAAGGTAGAGTCAGAAACTAGAATGTAGTTGTATCTGAGGAAGAAAAAGATTCCCCTGTGGTTCTATATAACCCCATTTTTTTTTTTTTTTTTTTTTCTAGATATTTACATGATCTGCCTCCATCTTACTTCTTTTAAGGAAAGGCATCCCTGTAAGGGTCCTGTGCCTCGCCTAGGTATGTTTTTGTGCATTTTATTGTCTATATTCCGATACTTGAGGATGCTAATAGTATCGAGGAAGAGAAATGTGAACTTATTGATGAAAGTGAGCCCTACCAATCAAAGGATAGAAAAACAGGTTCTGGAAAAGCGTCGCAAGGAGTTAGTTACCAGCTTGCACTTATTGGGCGATTATGAGGGTTTGTTGACACCCACCTCAGTCGGTTATTTCAGTATTGTATGGCTTACTTGTTTCATGGAAGAACAGACTTATATATCTGTTTTGTTGCTTCATAATTCCCTCCCCCCCTCCCACAGTGGATTCTGCCTATATTTATTTTAGTCTGTTATGACTTTTATTGTTTGCGAGAGCATACCATTTCATTTTATTACCAGATTGCTATATTACCTCAAATTCCTGTAGAATACTGATCTGGAGTGAATGATAGCTATTTGATTATCTATGCTCCATTTGTTAATGTCCTTGTTGTAAGAATATCAAATGCGGATTGTGTTCAGATGTTCTAACTTTTACTAAAGATTATAATGTATTGTTACTAGCTTCCGCGTCTTTCACTTATTAGCATGGAACAAGCCAATGTGATGTATATGATAACTATAAAGTATAGACTATAGAGTAAAGAAAATAGCACATAGGTGGAAGTATTGCATAGTTTCATAAAAGGAGAGATGGGATGAATCCAAGAGTTATCTACTTCTAGATAGTAATAACAAAATAAGAAAAATTCCTCTATTGAAACATCAATTATGCAATCATACTTAAAAATGTATACGTACATGTCCACGTTCAAACAAAAAAGTATACGTTCTTTGAATTACATATATATAAAATAAAATACAAAAAAAGAAAAAGAAAAAACCCAACGCAACAAAAACATAAATGTAACCGCTAAAATGAGTAAAGCAGGGAAGGAGCCGAATGGGATAAATCGACTGGGGGAGGAATAGGTTTCACTTGCAATCCCTACTTGGCAATGGAGTTGGAAGGCAATATTCGGCTTGTACCTGTTGAAGACGGAGAATTCAGACTTGTGACTCTTTAAAGTCTTACTGCCCCGGACGCAGAGTTTGAGATTTTAAATAAATAAAAAAACCATAAAGTCTTAGTCAGAGTCAAAAGTAACTTCAAAGGGCCCCGCTTCAGCCTAAAATGTGCCTGGAACTCTACTATTCAATCTATTTACGACTAACTGACACCCAAAAAAAAAAAAAAAAAAACCCGAATCCACTCAGCAATAGTATTTTGAACAGATGAAGCATCATTTTGCGAGATGATTATTGAAGAGTCTTCACCGGCACCGGCACCGGGATTATCAATCTGACGACGGGATTGAACGGTGGATGATTCCCCTTTTAGTCTTTTCCAAATGACTTCAACAATTTCCTCTATAAACTCTGGCTCTGGACTGCAATTAATTGAACCCACAAAATTCTTCTTCTTATTATTATTTTATAGAATTGAATTTTGTGATCATCAACTGATGTTGAATAAAGAGAAACTGAGTTATCAAATAACGCCATAAACCCTAACTGGATATTCCTTGAAATTTTATTCCATCAACGAAACTACTTCAAAACTAACCAATTTAATTTTTCTTATCTAACGTATTATCAAATTTAATATCCATACAACACCTAATTCTATGATTTTTAAATTTTTTTGATCATCAAATTCTAGAGAAGGAACTCTTAATAATTCAAAATTATAATTTCAATAATATCATCAAAATATGGACATCTACTGTATACGGAACATTTTAAAAAATAAAAAATAAAAATCTTACCGATGCGGTTTCAAATCCAATCCAGCCAAGTTTGCAGCGTCCGTTAAAGCAGCCTTCCAACTGTTCACCTTGTCTTCAGGGCCATTCAGCAACGCCTCCGACAAATTCCCCTTCTGTTTTCGCACCTCGGATGGAGACACATCATAGAAAACAGGGATCACCCTTTGATTGAACAGCCTTTTGCATTCCATGATCTTCACCAGCTCATCCAGGCACAAATGCGAAGTAGCATAGTTTTTGGAGAACACCACAACCGCAATATTTGATGTCTCAATTTCCTTCAATAACTCGGGTCCACCCTCTTCCCCTCTATACGCACGAATCCTTTTACGGTCAAAAGCGGCAAAGAGATGTCCGGTAAAGCTTGTGCGGGTATCTTCCTCACAAAAACTAACGAAGACATCGTATTCGTATTCAAAGGAACCAGCCATGGTTGCAAACACACAGACCGAATTGAGGTAATACCAAACCCGCTGCCCTAAACTCAAGAACAAAGGAGCAAGAACAGGTTCCTTAGGATTTTTTTTTTTTTTTGCTCTTTCCAATTCTTTCACTTCTTCTTTTTTTGGTTTCTTCTTTTTCTCTCTCACTCTAGTTTTTTTTTTTTTTTTTTTCGCTTGCCAATTTCTCTCTCTTCGTCTTTTTTCTCACTCTAGTGCAAATTTTCCAAAGCAGTGTGAACTTGACTTTGACTTTTTGGATGAAGGAAGATGCCAGGAATTTGCCATGAAAACGCAAGAGGTTGGGTCTAGTTTTACACTGCGTTTTCTTTTGTTTTTTTTTTTTTTTTTTTTATTCATTATTTATGAACCACTGCTTTTCTTTTGTTGTTCCTTGCTTTTACAAAAATCAACATGCGGAAAAAGTTAGCATTCTAATTATTTATTGTAAATGTGAGATGAAGTTCTGTGACCGACTTGTTGATCACCAATTTTTTCTGAATTTATTATATTACTGGGCCTTATCGATTTGATTTTTTATTTGAAACCTAAGGAACAATAGTTCTGCTAGAATTTGGTGATTTGGAATTTTCTAATACAATATAAACTATAGAGAATTTGTGGGTTGCATTCATTTTGTACCTCAGGAAGAAATGTTTTACTAGGTTCTGACAGTCATGCCATGTTTGAAATTTATGTCTGTAAAATCACTCAAGAGCGAAGGAGCAAGAACAGGTTCCTTAGGATTTTTTTTTTTTTTTTTTCCTTCCTTCTTGTCCAAGTTTTCAAAAGTAGTGTGATTTTTGGCTTTGTGGGCGCATGCGCATCACGCGGTAGCAAGCACATGACAATTTGACTTTTTTGTTGAAGGAACATACCAGGAAATTGGCATAAAAACACAAAGCATTGTGTCCGACTAATTTTTTATTGTAATAGTGCTAGTTAGGGGACCGAATTGGTTGATTCACCAATTTTTTCTTTAAATATTTACACACTGATCAGAGAGAGTGGTCAAATGGTTGATGGTTTTCTTTACGTATGCATTTTCTAAAGAAATTTATTTGTGTGTGCCTTATTGATTTGTTTTCAATTTGATTTGCTACAACTAGCTATTCCTTACACATTTGTGGGCTGGATTCATTTTGGTACCTCACGAAGAAATGTTTTAATAGCTTCTGACAGTAATGACATAATTAAAATTTATGTTAGGAAAATTACATCATGCAGAGTTCTGTTACAATTGAATCTCTATTACTATGAAAAATATGATAACAGCTTCAAAATTGAGCAATCTGAGTTTTCATGTTTCTAGAATTGCAATTGACATGCGAGTTAAAAGATGAAGCTCTTTTCACAGTCTCCTATACGCTATTACGAGTTTAAGAAAAAGTTCAAAAAATTTGTTATGAATATTATTGCATTGTCCATGTCCTCCAAAATTAAATTTGATGTATTAAATAGTTTAGCTGAAAATACTTAGAAGTAAATCAACTAGATTATACCTATTTTATTCAGATTATGATCAATCCCTCAAATGAATGGATTGGGTATTGGGACACAATGTCCTGATTTATGAGTATTGGGACCCCATGTACATTCTGTATATGTTGCTGAATATAAATAAAATCTACAATCTTTTTGTGTTGAATTTGTGTAATATCTATGATGTGCACCATTAGGAAAGCTGACAATGGCATTAACCTTCTCTAGGTTAGGAATGGCAAGCGTGGCAACGAGGAGCTGCATAGAAGACATCAATAGTAAGAAGAAGAAGAGGAAGGAAGGCTAATGAGTATCCTGAAATTGGCACACGCTTGAAAGGGTATCTCATGAAGAAGATGTCAAAAAAGCACAGAGACTGATTTCAAGCTTCATCAGAGCTGCTGAAGAAGAGGTAGAGGTAATTGGAATATATAATATCAAATCCATTACCTCATAAATGGTTTAATCATCAAGAAATTGAGGCTTTAAAATTATGAGAATGTGTTCATTTTAAAAGAGTGTTTTCTGTATACACAGGTTGATAGAAATCCTTAAAAAGTAAAAGCCCTCTCCTTTTTCTTTTTTGGCTGCTTTTCATTTTATTACTAAGAAAATATTTTTGTCTTATATCTAAGGACATCCCATTTCATTGCTGTCCATTCTCATTAATCTTTTGCAGCATGTAGGATGTCCCTTGTGGTGAATTGAGTCAAATTGTTCAAGTAGCTAATTTTAAGTGTTGATTAAGTTTCTTATATGCAGGAAATTTAGGAAGCTGCTGAGAAAGGAGAACTCAATGAACTTGTTCTAATGGTCAAATAGAATCACCTTGATCTTACTAGATGTGATGTAAGTTGGTCTTTTGTTGTCTCTAAATTTAGTACTTTTTATCTAATGCAATGTTGTTCTAGTGTAATGTTTTGGAAACATTTTTTTAGTGTGCCAATGTAAATGTATGCAATCACTGATTACTGTAATGTTTAAATTTGATGGCTGCCATTATAAAATTCTCTGTAGGTGTAGGAGTGTTTGCTGCTTTTTTAGCATCAGTTTTGTAAGTCTCAAATATTTGTACTAAATACCTATACTACCACTTCTTTTTCTTTTTTTTTTAAAGTTCAAGTTTGTTTTTACGCAAGACTTTGAAGAAACCAATATGTATGAATCTAGAATTTATAAGCATGAAATTCTCAACTAAATTTTTATTATTTCTCATAAAGGAAAAGCGGACAGTAAAGAAGTGCTACAGAAGACAGAATAGTAATCAGTATTTTAGACTATAGAAGCTGGTAGGATTAGCTACTTCTAATGAGCAAGGCAGCCTCATTGATCAGGGACTGTGATGACCAAAGTTACTTTCAATTGCATGGTACCTATTATTATTTTGAGAAAGAGAGAGCCAATGGTCTTCTTCTACGAGGTTTCTTTCACTTAGAAAAAAAAAAGAAGAAAAAAAGATGTATTATCAAACAAATAGAGAAATAAGAGACTGTTGAACCTTCAATGTCAATCTGATATCCAATACAATATCTATAACTCTGGAAACTTCAAGCTCATATTGGTCATGGATTGAGAACGGAAATTGAAATCTATGATATCTAATCTCTCATTGTTCCCCAGTAGCTCACTTGTACAGCAGTTTGGCTGTCAATTGACTGGTCAAAGGTTTTACTAGATATGTCTAACAAAAATAAAAAATTTACATAAGGCTTCTTAATTTGTAATTTTGTTTTAACACAATAATTGGGAACTCCTCTGTCCTTTTCAACATATGGCTTTCCCTTGTCCTTTTATTTGTTCCTTGTAAATCTTACTACTATAGTACGGGTTCAATAAAATTTGATGTAATGCAGTCTCTTTTATCTCTCTCGAGTGTTGATTTAGATTTTTATCTGTTATACAGAAGGGTTGGGGGGCGTCAGGTATTAACACTACTGTTCATAAATAAGTTCCTAGCTTAAAATTGATAGTTTCATTATGCAGATGGGTTGGAACTTTCAAAACCAAATTCTGAACTTTATTGAATCTTGTCCAAAATTGTGCTTATTTTTAGTGGAATTCCCTATATAATTATTCCAGCCTAGCACAACTTACCCCATAATTACTCCTTAGGCTCTTTCTGTTCATTTTCTAGTTTCTTTTCTTCTTTACCTCCTTGGGAGAAAAGTAAATTATAAGATTTATATTTTACTTAATATTTTTGACTGAGATGAGATTTTGATTTGGGAGGCTACTCCTGCCATGAGACTTTTCTACGATCTTTTGAATATGCAAGATTGGTTGACGATGAAGGCTGGCCAAAGAAATGCAGAAATTGCATGGTTGACACCTTTCCAAGTGAGGATCCATTTAGCATTCTCATGCCAGCAGGATTTGACATCAACAAGGTATGCTGCAAATGTACAAATTATATGTCATATGGCTTTAGTTGAACTACATGATAGCCACAACTAGTAGCATGTTTATTGCATGACTCAAGATCTTTTGTAACAACATCACCCCCTCCCCCAACCCCCACCCCCTCAACCCCCTTTCTTTCTTGAATATCTGGATTTTAGGCTTTACTCTTGACTCTATGATGTTAGGTTTTAGTGTTGACTCTATGGTGCCTTTTTTTTTAAAGTCTCTGATATCTACTGCAAATCAAGTTCATGGGACTAGTTGGTCTGCACTTTCACTACCTTATTTTTGGAAGATGTTATGGATGGCTCACAGTAGGCAGCAACTAGTGCTGAGTGTTTCGTTCTTTGATTTACCTGGAGTGGATGATACTTTAGTTCTTCTGGCAGTATCATTGAACCGGAATTATTTTTGCAGTTTTAGTGAAGGCTCTGCAGGATGTTAATGGCACCATGTGGCACAACTCATTTTTAGGTTTGTGGATTGCAGCTCTACGGCTAGTGCAAAAGGTAGGAATTAATTTCTAAAGAAATAATGTTACCTTTAACCATTGGTATATTCTTTTTGTTGGAAATAAAATTATTAAGGAGGTGTAGGTGGGGGTGATACTCTCCACATGGCTTGTATATGTGTTGCATTGAAAGAAAAAAAAAACCTATTATCCAACTTCAAGCCATTGTAATACCTTAGTAAAACTTGTCCAGGTATTGGAAAATATTTGTTTCAAATATAATTCCTTTGTTAAAAGTTAAAAATTCTTATGATCTAGTAATCTAATGCGTATAACATATGTTGTATAACTAATACTTAAAGTAGGAATGGAAGATAAACAAGAGACCTGCTTATGTATTTAGCAAAGGAAAAATGTTTGAATTGACAGCATTGGCTATTTGGAAAGAACTTTCGTGCAACAGAAATTAAGCCTTGATTTTGAGGACACTTCTTATAAGGGAATTAGGCATGCTGGACCCTTGAAAATGAGTGTGCAAACCTCCTTTGATTATTTAACGGGAAGTTCCTTTGTTCACCTTCAAAAGTGCAGACTTATCAAGGAATTGTGTTGTTCTTGATGATTTTATACTTAGTGAATGTTTTCATAATTCTTACATTAGAATGTTTCATTTTCCATGGTGCCTAAAACTCATTATATCTAAAATGATAAACTATTTTAACTTAAAAAAGACACGTATATACTGGATCCATTGTCTGGAAATTCAGCTTTTGCCAAGTGTGATACCAATGTTTAATGTTGAAATATATCACTCGTGTCTATTTCCATGAATCAAAGCATTTAATATATTTGTAAGGTTGAGTCAGAAACTAGAATGTAGTTGTACCTGTGGAAGAAAAAGATTCCCGTGGTTCTATATAACTTTTTTTTTTTCTAGATATTTACATGATCTGCCTCCATCTTCTTTTTAGGAAAGGCATCCCTGTAAGGGTCCTATGCCTCACCTAGGTATGTTTTTGTGCATTTTATTGTCTATTCCGATACTGGAGGTTGCTAATAGTATCGAGGAAGAGAAATGTGAACTTATTGATGAAAGTGAGCCCTACCAATCAAATGATAGAAAAACAGGTTCTAGGAAAGCGTCGCAAGGAGTTAGTTACCAGCTTGCAGTTATTGGGCGATTATGAGGGCTTGCTGACACTACCTTAGTCTGTTGTTTTTGTAGCCAATCAGGCTGCTAAGCCCCTGTGGTTCTATATAACTTCTGTTTCTAGATATTTACATTGATCTACCTTTATTTTACATCTTTTTAGGAAAGGGATCTATGTGAGGGTCCTGTGCCTCACGGTCCTCACCTGGATATGTGTTTGTTAATGTTATTTGTCTATTACAACACTTACAGTCACTAACATTATAGTGGAAGAAGAAGGTGAACTTATTGATGAAAGTGAACGTAGCCTTACCAATCAAAGGATTGAAAAACAGGTTCTAGGAAAGCATGCCAAGGAATTAGTTACCCGCTTGCAGTTATTAGGCGATTATGAGGGCTTGTTGACACCACCTCAGTCTGTTATTTCAGTAGCCCAAAATATTGTATGGCTTACTTGTTTCATGGAAGAACAGACTTATATCTGTTTTGTTGCTTCATAATTCCCCTCCCCCCCTCCCACAGTGGGTTCTGCCTATCTTTATTTATTTTAGTTTGTTATGATTTTAATTGTTTGCCAGAGCACCCCATTCTTTTTATTACCAGACTACTATATTACCTCCAATTCCTGCAGAATACTCTGGAGTGAATGATAGCTATTTGATTATCTATGCTCCATTTTCTAATGTCCTTGTTGTAAGTATATCAAGTGCGGATTGTGTTCAGATGTTCTCTTTGCATGGTTTGAATGATTAATTAAGACTTAAGAGTACCAAGCACACACTCCATCAAATGAGCTAGATGTTCTAACTTTTACTAAAGATTATAATGTACTGTTAATAGCTTCCACATCTTTCACTTATTAGCATGGAACGAGCCAATGTGATATGATAACAAACAAGGCATGACAAGCTACAAACAATAAAGAAAAGGGCTGAGAGACCGCACTTCTTGAGAGGGTGCTCCCAAAAAAGAGATTTGGGTGCTTTTTCAGGGCACCTTTCTTTTTGGGTAAGTGGTATGAAGTGACCACTTATTTTTTATATAAAAAAATAAGAAAAAAAATAAATACAAAATTACATGATCAAAATACTTCATTGTCATTAATTGAATAGAAATAAATAGAGTTTTGATAAATTGAATCTTACAAGACTTTGAGTCCTAGTTACAATCTTCCAAAAGAACACATGGCTTTTTGTCCTAGTTGCAATCTACCTAAAGATAAAAAAGAAAGACAAAGCATAGGTCTACCTATCCAAAAGAACTAAGTACGGAGGCTAGGTTACAAAATGGGAAGGTGTTAGGCACCCATTCCACCCAGACAGAGTCCGGTCTTCTAGACTCAAATGACCAATATACCATTTTTGCATGATGTGAATAATATGTTCAACATACAGGACACACTGGACCAAAATTAACTCAAATAAATCTATCTTATGAATGTATCCTCTTTTTTAAAGAAAATTCAGATCTGTTTTTGTAAATAAAAAAAATTGATTTGATTCATTAAAAAAAAAAAGAAACCAGATTTGTTTTTGTGTAGATAAAAAAATTGGTTTTGTAAAGAAAATCAGATATGTTTTTATATAAAAAAAGAACAAGGTTTTTGCTAAAAAATTATCAGATCTATTTTGGAGAAAAGTTAAAAATTGTGATTTTTATTAAGAAAAATCATATCTGTTTTGTGAATAAGAAAATCTAGATTTGTAGAGAAAAAAATCAGATCTGTTTTTATGAATAAAATAAGAAAAAGACTTTTTTTAGAAGAGGAACTACACTCATGAGATAAATTTATGTTACATGCATCAATCAAAAATCATCTCAACTTTTAATTTCATATTTTAAATTTCAAAATCTGCTATTTTGTGACAAAGAAAATTTTCTTTAAAAAAATTAGATCTGTATTTAATGAAAATAAAGATAAGTTTTTATAGTTAAAAAAAATCAGATCTGTATTTAATGAAAATACAGATCAGTTTTGTGTGTTTTAAAAAAATCAAATATGTATTTAATGAAAATACAGATCAATTTTTTGTGTTAAAAAAATTAGATCTGTATTTAATAAAAATACAAATCAGTTTTATGTGTTAAAAAAAATCGGATATGCATTTAATGAAAATACGGATCAGTTTTTAATCTTAAAAAAATCGAGATCTGAAAAATTCATATCAGTTTTTAGTTTTAAAAAGATCTTTAATAATTAGCAAATTTTGAGATTCAAGAGAGAAATCATAACAACAAAAAATCTACTAAGAACATATTTAAAGAAAAGTTTAAACAACACATGGCAATATATCAGAAATCAGAAATAATAAAAACATCCTAAACCTATCCATGCATCATCAAACAAAATTAAGGAACACAAAAAAAAAAAAAAAAAAAAAAAAAAAAGGAAATAAACTACCTCTTGCATGAGCGTACTCTTCTTAGTGAAAGAACATTTTAGGATTCAAAGAAATTTATTCAATTCTCTTTGAAGCCTAAAATATTTTGCTTATAGAAAAGAAATTTCTAAGACAAGAGCCTCCAGAACGTCTTTAACGTAAGAGGGAAAAGAAAAGAAGAGAAGAGCCAAAAAGAAGGGGGTTAGAAAGCGTGAAA
This sequence comes from Quercus dentata, assembly GCA_028216015.1. NCBI lineage: Eukaryota > Viridiplantae > Streptophyta > Magnoliopsida > Fagales > Fagaceae > Quercus > Quercus dentata. The sequence goes on along the minus strand of CP116452.1, from coordinate 69,118,206 downwards.
AAGTGTGTTGAATTTTGAGAGGCATCCTCTATTTATAAAAGTTGGGATGTTCGAAGAATTAGCTAAATGATCAGAATACAAATTAGGACACATTTTTATCTCTAAAAAATCGAAAAGGATAAAATTTATCTCAATCCAAGAGCCCTCGGGCCGAGCATGAAGTTTGTGCCAATTGGCACTTGAGGGGTGCCGAATAACCCTCTTGGGTGCTAGACCCGCGTTTGAGTTTTAGTCCTTTTTGGATTCCTTTTTTAAGGTTTTTTGAACTGAGACTTGCAATTAGACACGTTTTTAATCCATATTCTAAAAATTAAACTCATTTTCTGATGATTCTGGTCTCTACAACAATGATTATCTTGTAGATAAACACTCCAAAAAGTCTTGATTATCCACAATTTTATAGTTATCTGAATATCCTCTTTATTCCCATGCAAGCAAACCTATTTTTAATACTAACTAACAACCAATCACAAAATTATTTAATTAATTTTAATTGTCTAGTCAATCGGGATTAATTTTAATTAATCATGTGTGGTTGGTTCCACCTAAACAAAATGCATGCAGACCGTGCAAACTTGATCATGCGATATCTTTCAATCAGACGATCCGATTTGGAAATCAGCATACCGTCACAACCGTTAGAATTTCAAGATCATTTTTATGATATGCAATGAATGAATTAATGCATGTAATGCAATTATGAATTTTGGGTATATGAATGGTCATTCTAGTCATCTTCCTTAATTAAATCATGGGCAAATAAATAGGTATCAAGTGTCTACTGGATAAGAACAAGACAAATAAATGGTTAGGCAAATCCCCACTCATTTACGAATCCATTCCTCGGTAACAATATCATAATAAGCAGCAATGTGATCCAAAGTTTGGTGATGATGAGTCCACTCCCCAAGCAAATGTACAACAAAGCACAGCAAAGTATGCCAGCGCATAACCCCCTAGCATCGCAACCATACCTCTAGATTCTCCACCTTCCTACCTTAATCCATGGACTGATAGAAACCAAGAAGGAAGAGTTTCTTTGATCAAAGATTGAACCAAATTTGATCCACCAGATATCCAAACTAACGATGCCCCAAGTGAAGCTGGAAGTTTGACTCGTGTCATTGCTACAACAAGAGAAACCTACCCATATCTCATCCCATACATAAGTCTTCTTCAATTTCTCTACTTTATCTTTAGGCAACTCGCTTACTTGCAATATCTCTAACAACGAGAATTAGAATAGAGACAATTTCTTCTATCGTGAACATAACATCTCTAATAGGGCGATACACTCTCATCTCTTAAGTAGAGATTTCCAAGGGCAACTAGAGAGATCCCACCTGAGAAGTGGGAGCTAAAGCCATGGCCAAAGAGGGCACCTACACCACCATTGCTATGAATATGGGAGGAACTTAGCTGGACCAAAAAATCACTGTTAAGGAGGAAAACAGTACTAAAAGATGAGAACACAAGGAAATCGCCACAACGCTTCACCCTCTGGCCCATAACGAGGCTATGATAGCCATGCATGGCCTGGTGCAACTAGAAGCTAGAGAATTCAAGGCTACCCCAATAAGAGGACGGTTTATGGGTTTAGTGTTAGCAGCATGACCCAAGACAATGACCTTTGGATTCAAGGTCTTACTTTTTGGGTTGTTTTTCTGGCCCATGTCTGGTTGGGTGTGGGGCATATGGGGTTTCCAAATGAGTTTTGTTTTCAGGTTGGGCTTGACCCCGGGATCCATGCATGGTTGTTAGTATTGGTGAGAGGGTCTGTAGATCAGATCAAAGGAATTTCCAAATAAACATGGTTCTTGACTCTTCCTAAAGAACGGAACCAAAAAAAAATGAAGACTCTTCCTAAAGATTAAATAAATTATCTCACCCAAATATAAAATTAAGTCAAGACTTAGTCAAATACCAAGCATTAGACTTAAGTCCATCATTTGATTAAGAGAAAATCCTTAGAAGTGGGAAAAAAAAAAATTCGAGGACTAAATTAAATCCAAATTAACAAAACCTTATTTTATTCATTTTTTTTTTTTTTTTTGAAAAAGAACAAAACATTAAAATTAAGAATTAAGAATTGGCTTGATCCCAGGCTGGTTGATATTAATCTGTCGTTAAACTTGATTAGCCATCCTAATCAAAAGTTATGTTAAAGTCATGGATTCAATCAATGATGAGTGAATTTTGGATGTAAAAAAGCCGTACATATTTTCTGATTATTGGGTTAGGGAAAGATCAACTATTATGAACAAAATCTAGACTTTTTTTTTCTTCAACGGGGGAAGAACAAAATTTTCAAAAATTGGTTGACGTGGTTATGATAGAGTATATATAGCTGTAACCAATAAGGCAATAACACAGCCGCTATGGTTGACATTATTTGTGTTGCCGACATACAATTAACAATTTTTTATTCAATTATTATTATTATTTTATGAAATTCTTTATCAAGCCAAATGAGAAGCTCAATGAAAAATTCTTTCTGGATCTGAAAGAGAAAACATAGTATCAAATCCAATACATGAGAGGCCCAATTACAGAATTTATTGGTTTGGTTTCAAGAGAAAAAAAGGAGGATTAGGTTCAAGTTATGTTTATTGTCATTGCTGGCTCTAGGATATATTTTTAGAGAAGTCAGTAAGAAGATGTATTTTTTATAAAAAATGAATCTTGCGATCTACATGATTTTCTTATTACAAATTTATCCATAATAGGTACTAGCAAGAGAATAAAAGATGAGAAATATTACGTCTACAATATTTTTACAACCCTATCCCAATAAATATTAGTAATAAGTTGTTATTAGTTTTAATTTAAACCTGTAGAGAATTAAACCCGAAATTTCCAACCTGTGAGAAACAAAAAATTAGAGAAAACACATGCCAAAGAAAAATAATCACACACACAAGATAATGTTTACGTGGTTCGGCAATTTGGCTACGTCTACAGAGTTGCAGAGTTTTCACTATAATTAGGGAAAAATACAAAGTGCGGCAATACAGTTTTTCACACTCTTAACAACGACAACAACAACAAAAACCCTAATCACCAAAGCTACGTTTTCTACATCCTGCGCATAGGATTCACAATGGGCTACAAAACGGGCCAAATTTTTTTTATTATTCGGGTTGGGTCAGGTCATCAACCGGATCAAATAAAACTAGGCTCCACAAAACCCAACCAAACCCACTACTGAAATTACTTTTTGTCAATCAAGAACAATCTGCTACTTAGGATTTGTTGTAAAAGTGTTGTAAATATAGCGTTTCTCATATAAGATAGACTAGAAGTTCATTGTATATTGTTGCTTAATACAATGAACATACTAATTATTCTTACTAAAATTAAATTTTTGAAATCATCTATTGTTTTAAATACAATAAACCTATTAATTACTGTTCTTAAGTGAGCTCCAAACGAGATCTAAATACAATAAACTTTTTTTTTTTTAGTTTATTTCAAATTTGTTTAGATCTAAATGAGTTTTTTTTTTTTTTTTTAAGATTTAAGATGAACAAATTTATACTTTTATTGTTAGGCTTACTATTTTTTTTCCCATATTTTAGATCAAATTAGTTTGTTATTGGAGTTTTTTTTTTTTTTTTCCTATTTAAAAAGATCAAGATATTGTCAAGATGATCATATTCAAGTTTATTTCAAATGCGCGTAAAAAAAAAAAAAAAAAACAAAAAAAAACGTTTAGGTTTAGAGGGGTCAAAATTTTATTTTAAGAGGGTCAAGTAAAAAAAAATTTAGAAAATTATATATACAATTTTTTTTGGCCCAACTTAGGGGGTTCATTTGAACCGCTTGAACTATAACTAGAGCTGCCCATGTTTATTGTATAGCATAATTTTTTTTTATCAAAGAGTATGTTGTCAAGAGTAATTTTTAGATATTCTAAATGGAAAATGATGTGCCTTCCTTTTACATTCATTATTGGGTCGGCTTATAAAATTCTTAGTTGAATCCATGATTAATATGAGAGGAGAAAGCGTCATTGCTCCATGTTCCGACTCTTCCAAGATTACTTAAGAATTTTTCATTGTCAAATTAAGGATCCAAGTCTCTAACTATATTGTTTTGTACTCTTGTTATATTATTATTGCTTGCAAAATATCCAAAAAAATTAGAGGCCAATAATTATCTTCTCATCTCATCATTAAATACTTTTAACCATATGCAAAACATATATACAAAAAATTTGATGTGAATAAAAAATATATATATATAATTAATAAAATTTAAAATACTAATCTAATAAAAAAATTATATAGAATGATATAATATAACAAAGAAAGACATTTCATTAATCTTGCAGTGCTCGCCTACGAGGCTACAGCTACAAATTCCTTGACAATGACACCCAAGTTTCACTTTATAATTATACGTCTTTTAGGAGGTAATGTGCAAAACAGCAATGCAAAATAATTGTATATAGTTAGTTAGGCAACGTTTGAAACAATAAGGGAAAGTAACATCTCGAGTTTTAGAAACTCGAGATCCATATTACAAAAAGGCCCCATAGATCTCGAGTCTTTAAGACTCGAGTTTCATGCGAAAAAAATTTCACCTATAGTGGCGTTTTTAAGCCTTTCAGTGACGTTTTAAAGCCCTATAGCGGCGTTTTCCTGGAAAATTTTTTTTCTTACGTACAGATTTATGGAGTCCTATAGTGGCGTTTTTAAGACCTATAGTGACGTTTTATAGACCTATAGCGGCGTTTTTATTCAATTTTTGGAAATCGAGCCTTTAAAACTCGATTTTCAGCTTAATTTTTTCCCACTTTAAACTAATCCACATACAAATCGAGACTTAGAAGCTCGATTTTTATCTTGGAACTCGAGTTTTAGACACTCGAGATGCTAGTTTTCAATATTGTTTTGAAATGTGACAATTAACTAATTTTTTTAATATTTATTGTTATTTAGAAAAAAAATTCCGTCTTTTAGTTTGGTTGGTCTCTCTCTGGTCCTGCCTCCACATGATTTGTCAATAGCCTTAAAAAACAAAAATCATTCTATTTAAGAATAAAGAAAAAATACAATTGTGCACCTTTGTCGTGATGGTCACTTTATAAGTATAAATGCTTGTAGGGTGTGGTGACAAGGGTCCGAGTTCAACTCTCCAAGAAGGAGCTTCACACACATATACACTTAGATTATGCTAGAAAAAATAATCAGCTTATTGGGTGCCATTAGTACATTTAACAACAAATAATTTTAGAAAAATTTTGATATTAGAAATATAATAAGAGTAATGCTACAATCACAAATTACTTTACTATATTTTTACAAATTGTTGATGTGTTGAGCTTTTTATTAGTTTTCATCTAGACCCACCATTAGCATCACTTTTTCATTTACCAATAATCACTCACTACATCAGTCGTTTTTAAAAATTTTTGTAAAATAGTTTATATCTCTAGCATTACTCATATAATAAAACCTCAAAAAAGTCAAAAAAAAATTCTTTTCCCATTAAAAAGGAGTATTAAAAAAAATTCTAAACCAATATTCTTAAGACATCGGTTAACTTTTTCCTTAAAAAATAAACAAATGTGATTCTAGTGATAATTTGAATTCGAGACGTTTTAGTTAGAAATATCAAGTGTCAACAAACTAATAAAATCACTTGTTGCACGTATCTTCGTCCTACATAAAAAATCGATCAATATTTTAATATGATAATATTTTTTTATAAGCATATTTTAATATGATAATAAATAAAGAGCAATAATGGTAACCTAATACTACTAATTAAATTCTTTGTAATTGTAAAAGTAAAAAAATTCATCACCGCCAATAACCTGCTAGTTAGCACATATAAATAAACAAACCATTTTGTTTTCTTATATAAAATAAATAAATAAATAATTAGTGTGACCAGTAGGAGTATCTAAATTATTAATAATAATCTCTCTCTCTCTCTCTCTCTCTCTCTGAGAGATACAATGGGACACTCCTCATCAAACTCAAAGTGAGAGAGCAATAGCAAACACTTAAAAATCCCAATCATAATTCCAAATCACAAATCCGGCTCGATGGTCAGGTTGTTCCTCAGATGATGCCACTTGGGAGTCTTCGCACCAACTTCATATGTCATTCCCTCACCTTGTAGGCAAGGTGTTTTAAATGGAGGGCGGTAATGTTAGGCATCTATTGGTACAAAGTGTATGTGTGGGGCTGTGTATAGAGTAACATTGGGGAATATGCATATATGTGCAAGTGTATGCGTGTGAGTGTGCATAGAGTATTATGGTGAGGTAGTGCATAACAGAAGTTACTGTCAGTTAGATGGAGTTGGTTAGTTGGTTAAAGGCAGTTACAATTATGAGATGTATAAGGAGACTAAGGCACTGCTATAGTTCATTCATTAAGAAATAATATCTTGATTAGTCTCTCTCTCTCTCTCTCTCTCTTAGTTTCTTCTCATTCTCTGCAAATGGTGGCCTAGGTCCCCTCAAAGTGACCTACTCAAAATCCCAATTACTTCATAAATCTTAACAGGGCAAGACTAAAGTCATATATAAAAGTGTGAAACTATGTATAGGCATAAAAAATTTACATTCATTTGTCATTTACTTAAGACTATCTATTAGGTCCAACAATGATTCTTCTTACACACACCAAAAATAAAGGTCTAACAATGATGCTTATCATTATTCTTTTCATTTAAGTAAGGAAAAAGTTGTTTCTCAAAACAAAAACAAAAAAGTAATAAAAAAGTTGTTACTAAGAAAAAATAAAACTTATGAAACAACCGTTTCACTCTACCACTGGAAAAAGCATGCACAGCATGACTCATAAGTCATAACTTCTTTATACTTGAGATTTCCGTTCCAATAGATATAAACATAGAACCATTGAAAGACTTAACACTTGCCAATATAAACGATCGAGCAGCAGAAACAAACATAAGAAAAGACATAATCATGAATATGTAGTTTACTATAATTCCAATGACACTTCTTTATTAAAAAAACAATTCATTTGAACATATCCTTTTATTCATCTTTTCATGAGATTGCAACTTTATGTGTCATTTTTTAATGGCATGTTATAGTTAAATCAAGTTTTGCATTACTAACCTTGTATGCATTTCTCCTTCGATTCATGCTGCATGTTTTCAAAGTTTTAGTTTTCATTTAGAAATGTAGTTAAATTGATGAAAAAAATAGGAAAAACTGAAACAAGGGGTAATGTGGAATCCAGGGGATCTTAAGAATTAGTCACCATCATCTTGGGCTTGGATTGAAAGGCAAGAGATGGAGAAGAAAATTCTTACAAATTGTTGAATGGAGGGATAGAGCGGTCAGAAGTTAGCATTTGCGTAGTTGTTCAAAAGTGGGAGTAAGTTATTCAAAGGAATAACATATTAGGGATATTTTAGGAACTAGAAAAGGTGAAAACAAACTTTCTCAGGCCTTTTAATATATAGAGAAGAGATGCACATAAATTTTTATCCCAAACCAAATCTGAATTCTCTCTTTATATGATATTAGGTTTTGACCCATACTTATGTACGGAAACATTCAATAATAATGATTATTAGAATATTTACTTGGGTGAGTGAATGACTTATTTGATATCAAAATTAAGAAAATTAAAATGAACACTTACCAAAATACATAGGAAAGTTCAATAAAAATATTGGTCTATAATACATGACTAATAAGTTTTAATAAATAACATTTTAATTTAGAGAACTCTGTTCTTAAAAATAAATCATGCCAACAAATCCACTAAGAGACAAAACACAATTTATAGAGTTTTTTTAACCAAAGATGAATGACATTAAAAGGAAAATATGAAACATATAAAAATGATCGCACTTAATGAGACCTAGATGTTTCTCAAAAAAAAAAAAAAAAAATGAGACCTAGATCTTCATCATAAATTCGTGGTTGTTGTGCCACTGTTGTTGTTTTAATCGTTCGTTGGGGACTGTGGTGGCAATGATGGAGTCTGTGGCTCACCTTTCCCGTTGGTGTGACAGTGTCCGTGTGTGCGTGAGATCCATTTTTTTAGGGACTTTGATCCCAATTTTGAACATTATCTTTTCTGTCTTTCTTTCTTTTTTTAGTTTTTATTGACGTGACAGTACACGCGGCAGCCTACATAGTATGAAAATAATATTTTATTTCTATATCAGTATTTTTCATCCATCACTTTATGTCAGAAGTTATTTTGACATAATACCTAAAAGTTAAGGACAAAACTAGGACCTTCAAAACATTAAGATCAAATTGACACACTTCATAGAGGTTAGGAACCAAACTCATAATTTACCCAACATTTTTGTAAGAAGATCAATGATGAGGTTGCCAAATGTCTTAACGCAAGAGGAGTGGGTAGTAAAAAGGTAGTCGTAGAAATAGGAGAATTTCGTAAATTAAAGTTTCTTTTTATAAATATTTATTACTGAAAATGGAAAATTTTATATAATATTTGGTATCTAGTGATTTTTAAATGCTGCATTTTCAAAACACTAGTTCAAGTGCTAAAGTCATATTTCCAAACATGATCCACTCTGAAATAATGCCCAAAACAACGTTTTTAAGTAAAATGCAAAATCGCGCTTCTTGAAGGAAATAACAACTTTAGCATTTGTTGACAAATAACCCATAAAGAAATTAAAGCCCATTTGAGTCTCCATTAAAAATTTAATATTGGCCTTTTCTTCAATCCAAGACAATAACCCATAATTCAGCCAAAAAAATATAAAAAGGACAATAACCCACAAAGAAACTAAAGTCCATTTGAGTCTCCATTAAAAATTCATATATGGGCTTTTTCTTCTATCCAAGACAATAACGCCTAAGGAAATTGGTTCAAATGGAAGTGAAAGTGGATGTCAATTTGCCCATTTTATTAGCTTAATTATACACTAGACTCTACATGAAAAGTAAATATGGCAATGAGATGGGACAAGGTTAGATCAAGGGTGTCCTATCCCTGCCATGTTCTCTTTCTTTAAGGCTGGAAAAACCACACAGAATAAGAACTGTTCTGGATAGTTTAGAGGTTTATGGCCATTTTTAGCGCAAAAAAGGTTTTTTTTTTTTTTTTAATCATAATAGTGTAAGAAGTTATAAGAACTTCTTCATATTTAACTTCTATTTAAATTGTATAAAATATATTTTTTTAATACAAGCAATTATAAGTAGTCATTCCAATGCAAAAAAAAAGTGAGGAACATGAGAAATTTGTTTTAAATTTTAAATGTAGTGTTTACAAGTTTTTAAAGTAATGTGTGTATTTTGGACCATTTGAAAAGTGAAAATAAAAAAGTCGTATGTTTTCAATAATATAGAATTATAGATATAAATATTAAAATAGACGGTGTATTTTGAGTTCTAATTAACTCAATTGATAAAATCTTTTATTGTCAAGTAAAAAATCTAGGGCTTGAATGCCACCTACACAAAAAATCGTTTCGTGACTTAACTTAATGATAAAAGCAATTATTATGGAGTGGACTATAGGTTGAAATTCTACAAGTAAAAAAAAAAAGACTATGTATTTATGATGTGTATCATAATTACAAAATATTGCAATCAAGTTATAACACATTATTTTTCTCAAAAAAAAAAAAAAAAGTTATAACACATTATTTCAATATTAAAATGTCTACCCCCAAATTAGTGTCTAAACTATTATATTGGTTGTTAGATTAATCTTAGGATTACTAAATTAGATGCTAGTTGCAAAAATATTATAATATAAAAGTGTATCTTACAAATACTCGCATGTTTAGGAAGAGTACTTATCTATTATTTTTTATTTTTTTGAGAGAATTTTAACGTATGGTGTTCGCTTTTGATTGTGTGAGCGGGAATTAAACCTCAAATCTCTTATTCATCCATCGAGAGACTTTACTAGTTGAGTTAACTGGAACCCACACTTATCTGTTAATTTAGATCCTACTTTAAACAATGGAGGGATATTTGTATATTAATCTCATAAAATTGTATTTATTGTTAAATATTGAAGATCAAGGTGCAAATTGCAAATGTACGAATAATTTTAATTAACTTTACTTTTTTTTTTTTTTTTAAATTTTTGTAATTAACTTTACACATTGCTTTAACAACATATGGGACATAAAGTGAAAAAAACCCTTAAAATAAATAGGTAAAAGTTTTGCTCACTTTTTTTTTGAGGTCATTAATTACTCCGTTCTTTTTATATTTTAAGAGAAAAGATAATAATTACTCATTGTTGATAATATAGTAATTTTAGTTTATCTTTTTCTTTTCTTTTTTTTTTTTTGGTTAATTACAATTTTCCCCGTTAAGATTTGAGAAAGTAACACTCCACTTCAAACTTGAAGAGAAAAAACACTCCCTCCTTTAAAGATTTGGAAAAAATAACACTCTTATAATCTATTTATATTAGTAATAGAATATTCTAAATTTTTATAAGATTTTATTTAACAAAGTTTAATCATGATTAGTAAAAATGTAATTGATAAATTTATAATTAAAACATTAAGTTTATCAAGCACCAAAAGACTTGCAACGACAAATCTCTCCTCTATCTGTTAAAAATATTCTTTAGTTAAAAATTCAAGACAATGAATTTTAATCCCAAGAAGGGAGAATAATTTTGGAAATCTATCATTAAGTAAATGGCAGATTAGTGCACAACATTTTTAATATCAATTTGACAAAATTTGAACAAATGGATGTCAATGGGGGAATTTTTTTTTTTTTTTTTCAAGTTGGGGGTGGAATGTCATTCCCTCAAATCTCAAAGAATAGAGCGTAATTACTTCTATTTTTTTAGGGCTCGATTTTAGTTTATTATGCAAACAAAAAAAAAAAAATCATTGAAAAATCTCAATAGGCCTGTTAGACATCACAAGCACATATGAAACCAAAAAAAAAAAAAAAAAAAAAGACTTTTTATTCCTCGGCATATGACAAACAGACTTGTACCAAAATAAAGTGGGGGAATCATGGGTCAAACCAACCCAACATACACACAAAGCAAAATCACATAATTTAAACTATCCTCATCACAAGCGTTTGGCGCGTGCGATGAGACTTTTTTTTTCTTTTTTTTTTTTATTTAATGTGACGTGGGAATGGATAGTTTTTGTTTTTTTGATAGGAACTATGGGTAGGTTTTTTTTAAAAAAAATAAATTTTAAGTTATAAGAACACGGGGGTAGAGGAAGTAGGAAGGAACTTTTTAATAGGATTATATATATATATATATATATATATATATATAGGAGTAAGGGACATGGGATAGTTTTTCTTTTATAGGAATATTTTTAATTTATTGTTAAGTTACTATTTTAACCTCCATGGAATAATGATAAGTTAATTAAATTAGAAGTATTTTTGACAGTGAAAAAGACAATAACTAACTTTCTAAATTTTTTAATACATAGAGATTACAAAGTTTGCGGGGACGGAGCAAGAACTTTGAGTTGGGGGGGTAGTTTCTTGTTGGTGTGTGCGGCGGTTTCAACTTCTGATTTTGCTACTTAGCTGCTAAGATTTTTTTTTTTTTTTTTTTTTTGTGGGTGAGAACAAAATTATTTTTGTATAAAACTTTTTAAAGGGCAGAATTATTTATTTTGGATAAAATTAGTTAATTGAGATTTTTTTTTTTATTGGTAATTTTTTTTGTTGAGCTATTTTTTCGGGGCTTGTATATTTTGTTTTAGATTTTAGATCTATAAATTTTTTTATGGTCACTTAAATGAAGAAAATGATAGAGCTACAAGTTTTTTATAAATTACTGATGTGATAAGTGGTTCTTGGTAAGTAAAAAATTGATGTGTGTGACGTGTCCATATATGAACCAATAAGAATTTGTTATTAAAACGGTTTGTGAAAATGGCTAAAATTAGTACACACATATATATAATAATTTTTTAAAAAATAAATGAAACTAAGGGGTCCCCCAAGTCCAAGGGTAGTTTTGTCCCTAAAAGCTTGGCTTGATTAAAGTAATGGGACTAGTTTTGTGGGTTTTTCTTGACCCAACCAATCTTAATAGTAATAGTTTGGGAATTTTAAAATGAGTTTAGCTTCTTTTTTTTTTTAACCCATTAAGCATTCACACGTTAAAAATTTAGTTTCTAGTAACTCAAAAAATAATTTTATCTATTTTAACATATCACTTTATACAATACATCTAACATCACATACTCTATTATTTTACCATTTCATTTAAATATTCTTTTTTATTTTTTATTTTACCACTCAAGTCTCTCTCTCTCTCATTTAAATAACATTTTTTGTGTTTACCATCTAGCTACAATAAATTGCTAGAGATAACAGTTTACTGTAACTAAGTATTAAAAAATTATAGATTTGGCACCTTTGATGTATTGGGGTTTTTTTAGTATTTTTGGTGTTAAAATAGCATTTGAGCTATATTGACACAAAAAACGTAAATGTCCAAAGGTTTTTAGGTATCCAAACTTTAACTTGTTTACTAATTTAAAAATAATTATTATTATTATTATTTTTTTTGTTACCTAAAAAGGTAGGGTTTTTACTTTCTGTAATAAAAGTAGGTGTGTCTTTCTTTCTCCATTAAAATATTACTTAATTTAGTGTAAAAGTGTTTAGTAATGTATATTTACCTTTCTTTTTTTTTTTTTTTCTTCTGAGAAGCATGTATATTTACCTTTCTCATATGAAATCACAAGTTTAGGTTAGAAATTCATTTTGTTAGGAAATTCATTCATTTGCATACAACTACAGCATACTCTTGGTGTGCATATATTATGCCCTTAGTTAATAATAATAATAATAATAATTAGAAGAAGAAGAAGAAGAAAAACGAGTAAAAGAAAAAATTTGCATAAGAAAAGAGTTGGTTTATTTATTATACAAACCTTGTATGCCAAGTTGTTTATGGAACTTGGTTGATATTAATCTATCATTAAACTTTATTAGGCATACTAATCAAAAGTTAGGTTAAAGTCAAGGATTCAATCAATGATGAGTCAATTTTGGATGTAAAAAAACCGTACATAGTTTCTTAGTATTGGATTAGGGGAAGATCAACTATCATGAACAAAATCTTGACTCTTTCTTTTCAACGGGGGCTGAACAAAATTTTCAAAAATTGTTTGACATAATGATAAATTGATAATAGAGTATATATATAGCTGTAACCAATAACACAGCCGCTATGGTTGACATTATTTGTATTGCCGACATACAATTAACCATTTTTTATTCAATTATTATTATTATTATTATTATTATTGTTTTTATGAAATTCTTTATCAAGCCGAATGAGAAGCTGTACGAACAATTCTTTTTGGAACTGAAAGAGCAAATATAGTATCAAATCCATTCCATGACAGGCCCAATTACAGAATTTATGGGTTTGGTTTCAAGAGAAAAAAAGGTTAGGTTAAAGTTATATTTATTTGTGCAGCATAATTTTTTAATTTTTTTTAATCAAAAAGTATATTGTCAAGAGTAATTTTTAGATACTTTAAATGAAAAATGTTGCTCCCTTCTCTTATATTTATTGTGGGATTTACTTATAAAGTTTTTGGTAGGATTCACAATAAATATGAGAGAAGACTGAAGAAAGCTATCATTTCTCCATTTTTCAATTTCAAATAAACCGTCCAAAGTCTCTATCTTTATTGTCTTATACTCTTGTTATATTATTATTGCTAGCAAAATATCAAAAAAAAAAATTTAGAGACCAATAATTATCTTCTCATCTCATCATTAAATATTTTTAACTGTATGCAAAACATATATACAAAAAAAAAAATTACGTGAATAAAAAAAAAAAAAATATATAATTAATAAAATTTAAAATACTAATCTAATAAAAAAATTGTATAGAATGATAGTATAACATAACAAAGAAAGACATTTTTTTAATCTCATAGTGCTCGCCTACGAGGCTACAGCAACAAAATACTTTTTTTTTTTGATAAGTACAGCAACAAAATACTTGACAATAACAGATAAGCTTCACTTTATATTTTTACGTCTTAGAGTTTGGCTAGGTCTCCTCTCCGGTCCTGCCTCCACGTGATTTGTCAATCACCTTAGAAAACAAAAATCATTCTATTTAAGAATTTAGAATAAAGAAAAAATAGTCTATCAGTACATTTAGTAATAGATTATTAAATAATTTAATTATAAATAATTTAAGAAAATTTTGGATATTAAAAATATAATAAAAATAATATTACAGTTATAAACTATTTTATAATATTTTTATAAATTGTTAATGTGTTCGGATTTTTATTAGTTTTTATTTAAATTTACCATTAACATCACTTTTTCATTTATCAATAACTATTCACTATATCAATAGTTTGTAAAAAAATTTATTAAAAAATTTATATCTCTAACATTAATCATAAAATAAAACCTCAAAAAAAAATCCAAAAAAATTTTCCAGTAAAAATTAAAAAAAATATAAACCAATATTCTTAAAATATTGGTTAACTTTTACCTTAAAAAATAAACAAATGTGATTCTAGTGATAATTTGAATTAGGGACATTTTAATTAGAAATACCAATAGTGTCAACAAACTAGTAAAAATCAATATTTTAACAGTTTACTAAAAAAAAATTAATATTTTAATATGGTAATAAATACAGAGCAATCATTGTAACCTAATACTACTAATTAAATTCTTCGTAATTATAAAAGAAAAAAAAAATCATCACCGCCAATCCCGCGTTATAGTCACACCCGCCAGTTAGCACATATAATTTAACAAACCATTTTGTTTTTTTCTTATATAAAAATAATTAGTGTAACTAGTAGGAGTATCTAAATTATTATTAAATAATAATCTCTCTCTTTCTCTCATTCTCTCTCTCAGAGATACGAATGGGACACTCATCATCAAACTCAAAGTGCGAGAGCAATAGCAAACACTAAAATAAAAATCCCAATCACAATCCCAAATCACAAATCGCACTTCACACTTTCCACACAGTTCGATTATCAAATATCTCAAAGATCCACACATCAAAGCAAAGCAAAAGCAAAAAAAGCTAAGCTTTGCGAAAATGGCGAACTTTCACGGACACCGAATCGGGAATGTGTTGAGGTTCAGACTATTAGCCTCCGCCATTCTTCTCTCTCTTTCTCTTTTCCTCACTCTCTCTTTCTTCTTCACTTCTCACTCCCACGCTTCCCATCTCCACCACCTCGTAAGTCTCCCTTCTCTCTCTCTCTTTTTAGATCTCGATTTTTTTTTCCGAGAAACAATCAGATTTCTATGTATGTCTTTTTAGCAAGCAATTTTTTTTTTTTAAATATTGGTTTAATTGAAGTGAATGAGTTTCGTCGCTTAGTTTCATTTTTGTTTCGGAAATGTAATTCGAAGAATGATATTTATTTTGATTTGAATTTTTTTTTTCCCGAGAAACAAACAGTTTCAGATTTCTATGTATGTCTTTTTAGCAAGCAATTTTTTTTTTTTTAAATATTGGTTTAATTGAAGTGAATGAGTTTCGTCGCTTAGTTTCATTTTTGTTTCGGAAATGTAATTCGAAGAATGATATTTATTTTGATTTGAATTTTTTTTTTCCCGAGAAACAAACAGTTTTGTCTCTATATATATTTATTTCATTTTTAGCAAGTTTTCATTTTTTTTTTTTTTTAATTGAAGTAAGTGAGTTCCGGATCTTACGATTTCGGATCGGAAATATAATTAGAAGAAAATTATATTTATTTTGATTTTCTCGGGAAACGAGCATGTTTCTAGTGTTGAATTTTTACTGTAAATGTGTGAAAATTTTGTTATTTAATTTTTTTTTGGGGTGGATTTGTGTTAATTAGGGATTCAAGTCTGGTTCGCGTAGATTTGGAAGTACTAGAAGAGCAGTATTAGCGTTGAAATCGGATCCTCTCAAGCCTCGATTAGATCAGATCAGAAAGCAAGCTGAAGATCATCGATCTCTGGCTTTGGCATACGCGCACTATGCTCGAAAGCTCAAGCTTGAAAACACGAAACTCGTCAGGAACTTCACAGATCTGTCGAGGAACTACAGTGATCTTCTTGCGAAACAATCTTATCGTGCTTTATTTGAAACCGATGCGGCCTCCATTGATGAATCGGTGTTGCGGCAATTCGAGAAGGAAGTGAAGGAGAGGATCAGAGCGACGAGACAAGCGATTGCGGACGCGAAGGAGTCTTTTGATAATCAATTGAAGATCCAGAAGTTGAAGGACACGATTTTCGGATTGAATGAGCAGTTGACAAAGGCGAAGAAGCAAGGAGCTTTCTCGAGCTTGATTGCCGCGAAATCGATCCCGAAAAGCTTGCATTGCCTCGCAATGCGATTGATGCAAGAGCGGATTGCGCATTCAGAGAATTATTCGGACGATGGGAAGGAGACTCCACCGGAGTTTGAGGATCCGAATCTTTACCATTACGCTATTTTCTCCGATAACGTGCTCGCCGCGTCGGTGGTGGTGAATTCATTGGTGAAGAACTCGAAGGAGCCATGGAAACATGTTTTTCATGTTGTGACTGATAAGATGAATCTCGGTGCAATGCAAGTGATGTTCAAATTGAAGGACTACAATGGAGCACACATTGAAGTGAAGGCAGTTGAGGATTACAAGTTCTTGAACTCTTCGTATGTGCCTGTACTTAAGCAATTGGAGTCGTCAAAATTGCAGCAGTTTTACTTCAATAGTAAGCTCGAGAACGCAACAAAAGACGCCACAAACATGAAGTTCAGGAACCCAAAGTACTTGTCCATATTGAATCACTTGAGGTTTTACTTGCCAGAAATGTACCCGAAATTGCATAGGATTTTGTTCTTGGATGATGATATTGTGGTTCAGAAAGACTTGACAGGGTTGTGGGAGATAGATATGGACGGGAAAGTGAATGGGGCGGTAGAGACTTGTTTTGGGTCGTTCCATCGATATGCACAGTACATGAATTTCTCACACCCTTTGATTAAGGAGAAATTTAATCCAAAAGCTTGTGCGTGGGCTTATGGCATGAACTTCTTTGATTTGGATGCTTGGAGGAGGGAGAAGTGCACGGAAGAGTATCATTACTGGCAGAATCTGGTAATGATTTGATTTTTTCCCTTGCTAATTTTACTTCATTTTAACATGCTTGAGCAACAGTTGGTGTCTAACACTGGTACTTAGTGCATATTAATTTACTATACAACCTGTTTTGCTTGCAAATTGTGATGATGCACTAGTTTGAACGAATTGATCTTGCTTTGTCACTTTCTAAACGCACTGCCTTTAGTTGTCTTAGTAAATACCTTAAACTGAATGATTAATGATGTGGGGATATCAACACTGCCATAGGTGGGTACTGGTAGACTCCCTTATCTTTGAATAAGGGAATTGGCTTTGAATCCCATCTACACCAAAAACCAATGGGTGCTATGGCCTGATGAGAAATAGCAATCATTATGAATTCAAATCTATTGTATCTATAAATACAAAAATAAAAAAATAAAGAAGAAAAGATAAACTGCTAGAGGCTATAACTTTGAAAAGAAGGGAAAAAAAAAAACTTTATTGAACATCCTAGTTTCATTTTGATTAATTTTTTCTGTTTTGCAATTATGTGGGTTTGGTTATACTGTTCCCTCCTCCCCACCCGCCACCCCCTCTTTTTTTTATGAGTAGAGACTTTATTGGAGTTATCATTATTAACCTGTTACGGTGATATTGCTGCAGAATGAGAACCGCACCTTGTGGAAGTTGGGTACATTGCCCCCAGGTCTAATCACATTTTACTCAACAACGAAGCCATTGGACAAGTCATGGCATGTTCTGGGACTTGGTTACAATCCAAGCATTAGCGCGGATGAGATCCATAACGCTGCGGTGGTGCACTTTAATGGGAATATGAAGCCGTGGCTTGACATTGCCATAACTCAGTTTCGGCCACTTTGGACAAAGTATGTTGATTATGAAATGGAGTTTATCCAGGCTTGTAATTTTGGGCTCTAAATTAATAGTCATAGTTAAAGCCTCTATTCAAGGAATTGGGGTATGCTGGTTCTGCAGTAGCTTTCATCTGATTAGTTATATTACCATTACTCATACATAAACCAAGTCTTTCTGTTTAGCACGAAAGAAAGTTTGCTTTCTGTCCAAGTGTAACATACTCCTTTGCTATATCAGTCTTAGAATTCTTCTTTTTGCATTTATACGAGTAATTAATGTGGCAAATGTTCGTTAAGAAGATTGTTGGAATACTGTTACAGTATTTAAGTTGCCTTTAGCTCTATATTTCACCCTTAAAATTTAGTGACTTTTATTATTATTATTATCATTATTTTAAAGGTAACTATTAACTGACATCTTCAGTTTCCTTGTCATATGGTAAATGTTAGGGGGATATTTAGTTGCAGAATAGTAGCATCTGGAACCCCCAACTTCCTTACTTGAATTTTCTGTACTGTTTTTAAAGAGAGCATTTTACTACTTGGATTGCAGGGAAAGAGGGCAAAAGAAAAAACAGATATATTGTCCATTTTATTTTTTTGAGTGATCTGATGCTGTTGTACTTTTGGTTAGATTGTTTGTGACATCATTCTTCCTTCTTCTGTGTCAACGTATTTTATGGTCTTTAAAGTTGTTTCTTGTTATATTTTAGTTCATTGTCGTCATAATAAGTGTGGAGAAGCAGAAGACAGGTTTAAACAATAAGATAGAGCTTTATAAGCCTTTTGGATTATATAATAAGAGTACTAGTGACCTCAATCATCATACATTCAGAACAGTTGTGAACATGATTTTCAGGACACAATTGACATGATGTGAGTAATCAAGTCTTTTCCCTTTCTTTTTGTGCTTTTATCCCTTAATATTTTTATTGGTGTATATTTTTACTGTAATAAAGAAGTCCGCTACAATATGGAATACAATTAGTTTTATAAGGTGCTTATGTTTTTATGGTCTTATTAAGCCTATGATTGAATTTGTTATAGGTTGCTTATGATTTTTCTGTTCCCTTTCAATTCTTCCTCCCAAAAATTCTTTGCTTTGAGCATGACACCGAAAAATTGCTCTGATGTTTTATTTCACTTACTGGTTGTAGTTCTCTTCTTCATAGTGGTTTGAGCATCGTATATATTAACCACTTGAGGATGTCTTCTTTTATTTTGAGAAAGACTAATGATTACTACTTGCAAGCCAAAAAATTCTTTTGTTTTGTTACCGTTTTGGGAACTAGTTGACGAATACTTACTTCAGCTGTTCAGCAACAGTTGCCATTTGTGCTAAAGTAAAATGAACTTCAGATGATATATTGAGCTTGATCATGGAAACTAGAAATATGTTGCATTAGATTATAGAATCACTAACTTTTTGAACAACTCTTTGATTTGAAGCTTTGAGGCATTCATGGTTTCAATGTGGGTTTCCCATCCTGTATACTAGTTTTCAGTACCTATGATAGATATTCTTACCAGTTACCAGGGGTCTTGTATGTTTGCATAAGCATCTCCTTTTCCGCTGTTTCTTGCCACTGGAATTTTGTACCCTTTAATCTGTATTTTTGCAATCTGGATCCGGTAGATTTAGTTATTTTAGTATGTGCGAGCATGTGTGCGCGCGCGTGTGCGGCCATGCCTGAGTGAAGCTATTGTGACATTCATTGCTAGACCAGCTCGTGACTAAAAGTCTAAAACCAGCTTCTATTTCTCATTCTTCTGTAGGATGGGAAAGAGGGAATAACCAAGTAAAGACGTGACAAATTGATTGTTGCTTAATGGAATGGAAGCTATCTTTCCATTCCATTAATAGTTGCATTTATTTTCTCAAATGATTTGTTTATGGTCTTAAAAGGTCAATTACAGAAATCTTATAAAGTAAGACATTCATTTATTTGTTAAAATTCACTAATTATATTTATTGTCACCTCAGTTCATAAACATTTTATAATAGAATTTGTAGTAGTTTAGCATATTTGTTAGAGCTATGCATGTTGGTTGGCTAATAATTAATTGAGATAGTGAATTTTGGCCTCATTGATGGTGACTTTTGGCTGCTTACCACGTGTAAATATCCTTATAGCTATTATTGTTTGGACAATTTGAGTAATTTGTATTAAAAAAATGTAATGACTATAACATTTTTACAACAAATCATAGATGATAAGTTGTTATTTATTTTAATTTAAACCAACCACTGATTTTTTTTTTTTTTTTTTTTTTTTTTTGCCTACTAATAACAACATACCTGCCACTTAAGTTTTGTTATGAAAATATTGTGAATATAACATTTTTCTATATTATACTATCAAAATTACTGCATTAATTCATTTTAACAAGGCATGTGATTGTTAAATAGATTGTTTGATTAATAGTACAAATAAAGGTCGATTAAGTTGTTGCCATATGGTGAGTTAAACTTTTCTCCAAATGAGTTTGAATGAAAATTCTCTTTCATGCTCGTATTATTTGTCTGTTTTGGTTTTATTAATAAACTCCTGCCTGGTCTTTCCAGTCTGGCTTCTCAAATAATAATAATAATAATAATAAGTTGGTGCTAAGCAAGATTCCAAAATAAGATTGTTATTACCACATACAAGCCAATTAGTGTGGGTATTTTTTTTTCTTTATATGTTCCTTTATTAGCAAGAATTTGGCTATACTTATTTGAAGTTAAGGGTAATTAATTTTATAGACAACTTAAATAGTAAATATGGTTATTTATTAAGAAATAAAACTAAAAGATTGGTTAATTACAATTGATACAGTTTTTATATTGGATTAAAATTTCCGAAATTTTATAACAATAGAAATTATATCTATTAAAATTAACAATATAAATTAATGACAGCTATTGAGCTTTAGGGAGGGGGAGGGTGGGGACCAATTTAAAAACTCTTATTTTAAATTACTTAGTACAATTGTAAATCAAATAAGTAAAATGTGCATTTCATTGTCAAAAATCCACTGTCATTATGTGGCATGTAATTTGCAATTCTCGAAAGGCTGGGGTAACACTTGTATTTATAAAATAAGGACAAAGTTTGATTGGTTATATATTTTAAATAACTATTGAATTACATGTTCTTTATGTTCTTAACACTCATGACAAATTTTGTACAAATCGAATGCTATTTACTATTCAATTCATTAACTTATTTTTTATATATAATTTTAAACTACAAAAACTTAAAATTTAAACCTTTAATTGATGACATGGTTATTATTTTTTGATCTTCTAGAAATTTTACAAGCATGTAGAATTTAAAACAAGCATAAAGGATTTAAGAAGAACATGTCATCCAATAGTAGATTTGTTAAAATTCACATTCAATAAAAAAAATATTGAGTGAAGTTGTAACTTTAAGATACAACTAAATTTGTTGCCAAATTTTGTCCAAAAAATAATTAACATTATAATTAAATAAATAAATTATTGTTATTATTAAT
The DNA here is from genome assembly GCA_028216015.1 of Quercus dentata. Taxonomy (NCBI): domain Eukaryota; kingdom Viridiplantae; phylum Streptophyta; class Magnoliopsida; order Fagales; family Fagaceae; genus Quercus; species Quercus dentata. Next base: position 69,096,799 of record CP116452.1, on the reverse strand, counting down.
GTCTCATTTATTATACTCATTAAAGTTCTATTAGATATTGTTGGGTCCCAATTTTAGTCTTGTGTGAATTAAGAAAGCTAATTAACAATTTTAATCAATTCTCAAAAAATATTATCACCACAATTACCAAGCAAAATAGCAATCACACAGGATAAGCTTTGAATCAATTCATCATTATCAAATCAATTACAATATCTCTTGTGTATATCTTTAAAAAAAAAAATCTACTTTTTTTTTTTTTTTTAAATTGCTCTCACATGCATCTCACTGCACTCAGTGTGGTTTCTTCTTCTTATTCTTCTAACGGCTCACCCGTGGCTGCTCTCTCTTTTTCTATTCACGTAACTAGCATTGGATGTGTTCTCTCTTCGTCTTTCTTCACTTTTCAACATTAAACAAAGTCTCACAAATTCTCCTTGATTTGTGCGCTTTACAAAAAACGTTGTCAACAAAACCCAAACCTTATTGTATCTCTCCTTGGGTTACCTCTCAAACAAAAATCTTTTTTTTTTCTCTCTCTCTCTCTTATTTCATGCTCTATTTTCTCTCTCCCCCATAAGGAGGATCATTGGGCCAAAGCCATCAAATTCTTTGTAGCATTATTTATTTATAGGACTTCAAGTTCCTATTTCTTTGTAGACAAGAAATATAATACTTATTTGACAGGGAATAGACTTTTCCTTCACACCAAGAAATAGTCTTTCCTTCTACATTAAATAAACCCAAAAACAACCAAATTAAATTTCCCTTCTACAACTAGGAAACCCAATTAGCTTTCCAAGTCACAATTTAAATTTGAGCCAATTTCCTAACAGATGTCTCCTCCTCATCAATTATTCCACACTAGAGCAACCATCAAAGACACAATCAGCCCACGGTTAAGCATTAAACTATATAATTTTTTTCGTTTGATAATATGGAAGGGTCTATAAGTATGGGATAAATTATAAAATCTAATGAGATGTTAAGGAAGGTGAAATTTGATTTCTTTCTCCATTTCCAAATGCGCCATCATTTGTGGCAAAATTTAAAGGAGACTATTTTAAAGTAATAGATTCTCACAACAAATTTAGAAGTCAAATTAACCCCATTAATCAAACCAAGTAAAAAGCTGTTATTAACCATCCATACCTTTGCCAACATTTCTTGCTCTAACAGAACCTCTTAATCCCCCGCAATTACCCAGCAAAAAAAAAAAAAAAAAAACAGAACCTCTTAATCTGATAGCATGAATAATAGCTTTCTTATGACTACCACAAATAAAACACAATAATTTGGGTCACATTCCATCGATATATGTTCTTTGTCAAAACTTAAAAGTCTATCATTTCTTAATAGCCACCAAATTTTTTTAGACCACCACACAATTTATGAACATATTATTGGGAATAAGTGTGACCTAAGTGGCAGAATAAAAGTTTTTTAGTTGTAGGATTATAAATTTGTGCAAAAGCGGGTGCCAATTGGTGTATGTGAATGAAAGTTTTTTAGCCGTAGGATTATGTATTTGTGCAAAATTAATTATGCCACTTGAATGGGATATGAGATATTCTTGAATTTTCAAAATTAAATATTCTATCACCTTCCCTTATGTAAAATACTAGTAGTATCATAGTATGCTAGTATGCTTGTGCAATACACAAAATAATTAAAAATTTTATATAATAGATGTAGGGTCACGTCCCGATGCGAACCGCAACAGTAGTTTTGGGGTCCGCACGTGAATGGGCCCATACAATATCATTTGTAGAGAGTGGGCTCTAAAGGCTAAATCGAGATTACTCGGCAGTTGTTTTGTTAATTTCTTCATGCATGGCTTCCCGGGTCCTTTTTCCTGGAGGGACCTCCTCCTTCTCATTAGGTTGCATATTTTCCTTTTATATTAGCATGCGTTCAATTTCCTTCGTCCACGTGTAGGGTCGACCTTTTCAAGACTGATACTTGTCCCATCAATCTAATCCCGAAATTGTTGGAGATTGCCGGTAAAGCCTAAGAATCCGGTTTTGCCAAAGTGCGGTGTCGATTAATGAAGGGTACTAAGGACAATGTCCCCGAGATATTTTCGATCCTTTAAGTTTGCTGGTATTCCCTCCTTATCTATGGGACTTCGGACCTGCCGAGGACTATGTAGTCCTCGGCTGTATTTGTGGGCTTCCTTGGGCTCCATAATTCGAGCTTGGGCCCTGGTCTCCTTCAGTTTGGGCATGTGGGCTCCTCATAAACGAGAGGGCCGGGCCTATAACTATTGGGCCCCACAATAGATATTTTCAAAATTTTAGTTAACCACTTGAAATTTTAATGGCATTTCACCTAAGATTAAATTATTAAAATGCAAACATATATTGAGCTACTTGGTGTATGTAATGTGGATTTATTACATTAAAATACAAAACTATTAATAGATTATCAAAATAATTAAAATAAACTTTAAAAAAATTTATTTTAAAATTCTTAACATTTTTTTAAATAGAATTTTAATTGAAATAGAATTTTATATTTCTCAAACCTAGCAATAGAGTTTTACCTAGATACTAATCTATAGTTGGAGTAGAATTTTAATTTTAACTTTGTAAGATAAAAAAAATGCATAGGAGGGGAGGGTGGCAAGTGCACCCTACGCATCCAGGGCAATATAAGGGGAGATAGACACCAACGTGCTCACTAGTGAAGATGAGAGGGACTCAAACCCAAGACCTAAGTCTTGTTGGCCAAGGCCTGTCCACTAGACCACCCGCCATGTTAGTGAATTTTTAAATTTCTTGAAACTTAGCTAATAAACTTTCATTTAAAATGAACTGGCCTAATTAATAAGAGTTTGATTCTAAAAAAAGGAAAAATTAATAAGAGTTTAATCATTTGTCATAGAGAGAAGATAGCCACTTGGTACAACCACGACTTTTGGGTCTTTCTTTTATTATGTAATATATGATATTAGATGATAGCTAACTAGGTCTGATCATCATACATTCTCAAAAAAAAAAAAGAAAAAAAAAATCTGATCATCATATCTCCATTTATACATTATATTAGATATGGCAACTAACTAACCCCCACCCCAAGTAATTATTTTGTACTCCAAGAGCAATGCTTCATCTTTTCACATAATAATAGGTTCTACTAATTAAATTCAAGTATTATAGTATCATTGTCACATTCAATGGTTCTCTTATTTTTTTTTTAGTCACTTTGGATGATTTCAATGTCACATTAGATGGTACTCACTCTCTATCGCTCTCTTTAAAAAAAAAAAAAAATGAAATTATTAACATAATTAGCTTTAAATGAAATTTTACTACTAAAAATTTCAATTAATTAAAAATATCTTCCAGTTAAAAGTTTTTTAATAAATTTTTTAAAAGATCTAATAAGAAATTAATTATTCATTTTTTTTAGTAATTACTAAGATAATTGACATGCTCTCATTTATAGGGAGGACCATGTGAGCCAAATTGAGGTGGTCCTCCCATAGGAGTGAATAATTTTTTTAACCCAAGAGTTTGTATGCTTTAGCAAGAGTTTCTTACTGAATATTTAGTGGCTAGCACATTTACATTTTTATATGATGACATTTGGTGCATCTGGAACATAAAAAAAAAATCTTCTTGAAGAATAAGTTTTTGATTTAGATGGTTATGTCAATCAATCTCTACTTTTGTTTCTCTCTATATTTTTTGAGATCCTTCTTACTTATCATTGAACAGAAATTAAGATACTAAAAATTGGTAAAATTTACACTTTCAAACAAAGCCAATCCCTTAGACATTTGTATTGCAAAATTTCCCATCCATCTGGTTCTGAAAAGCTTTGACAACAACTACTCTAGCAGTAGTGGCAGCTCTATTTGTATCCAGGCCTGCCTTCTTTACCTGTTCATCCGCTCGGGGAAGGTTAATACCTTTCTCTGCAGAATTACTAGCAGCCTGCAATTTTGTTACATAAAGCTTTATGTAACAAAGCTAGTGATAACAAGGAACATGACCACAATGAATCAATGGGATATTAACGTCAATAAATACCTAAACTACTCAAAGGACAGCATCAATTAGTGTAGCAACCTATGCTGCAAATTACGCCCACACAAAATGACAAAAGCATGATATCAAGATTAAGAATTTATTTCTGTAACGTGCATCCATAGACCCAAATGAAAAAAAATCCAGTCTCAAAGTGTCCTTGCATCAAATCCAACTTCCCTTTGATTAGGCTCTACGCGAAAACATTATGGTCTTTTATGAAGGCTTCCCTAACTTCAATCTCATCACCATAAAGAAGTGCACAATCTTATGTGATAATACACAACTGACAATGCTGTTGTTACAGCTTCAACATCAAGGTCCCCCGCTACTCTGCCATCTAGAACATGTTGAATGCAAGGCCGAAAGGATAGATATGAGACCCCCCCTCTGAAATTTCAATAGCCTCCTACGTAGGAGTAAGCCAATAACTGATGCTCTGACCACAACAACTGCCTTTGATTCTTCATCATCCACAACCACTTCACACGAGTTCTTCTGTGCATATAGGACCACAATACAGGTAAAACAGTCCTGTCACATATGCAGTCGATGAAAAAGGGAAAAAAAACAACACCAGTGACATCAAGGTTTTGTCGTTTTAATCTTTACCGTCAAAACGATCTTGATCCTTTTGAAAACCTTCACACGTGAGTAAATAGAAACGAGCACATTTGGGTTATGAGAATAGAGAGGAACCAATCTATTTTTTGTTTTGGTTGCATTAACGTGTGTTTTTAAAGTAATTATTAATAAATTATTTTTAAAAAGTTTTAATACTATTTTCATAAAAAAAATAAAAATAAAAACTATCAAAGAAGTCGATTGCTTTTTTTTTTTTTTTCATAAATTTTTATAAAAAATAATTTTCTAAACCAATGCCTTAGTACATTCCCAAAACTTTTCCCATTTTGTTTTGAGAAGATTATTTTTTGTTTTTATACCTCACCTCCTAAACCGGTACATACTAAAGTTAAATAAATTGTCAGGACTGAAACACTTTAAAATTTGTGGTTAAGATTTGGATGGGTATTGTACCCACTAAAAAAGAAATGGTACCATAGAATGACCCTTGGATTTATCGCCTAAAATAAGTTGATATTTTATGGACCACTAATCACATTTTCTATAAAAACTATCCGTCCATTTTATGGACCACTAATCACATTTTTTTAATAATGTAATTATAAAATAATTAAAATATAAAAATTGGAAAAGAAAACATTAAACACATGATATATTACAGTTGGCAAACATAAAATAATATTATGATTTATGAGTAGAACAGAGGCATTTTATGTGTGAAATTTAGTTGCATTTGAGAAGATGAATAACTGACACAGTTTGTGTCCAAAAATAGACATGCTAGATTTATTCCTGGTCTTAAGATTCATTTGGTCATGCTAGCTCCAAGCCTTCTCAACTTCCTTTTGATGACATTGATAATATCCGAGTTAGATGAACTGCAGACATATTGGCTTCACTTTTTATGTCTTCTTGCATATCAAACAAAATAAATTTATGAATGTATAATTTCGGTTAATTAAAACATAATAACAACCAAAAAAGAAAATAGAGAGAAAAAGAAACCTTGTCTTAACACTGTTTAAAGAGAAATGCTGTACACATAACAATTTTCACAACAATTAAGTTGACAGGTTTTTATTGCTTCACATTTACGTCCATCACACTACTAACATTATTTTATTATTTACCACTTACAACTTGCCAAATTAAATGACCTTTTTTTTTTTTTTTTAGGGTGCCAAATTCAATACTTTTTCAATTTTTGAGAAAATTTTTTCAAAAAATAATTAATTATTGTGTGTCCTTAGGGCACACGTTAGCAAAATCTTATTGCTAAAGCAAATGAATTGAAATCATTTCAATTTCTTATATTTCAGGTATTACTAATTCTCATTCCTTGCATTGTCATCCTCTTAGTGTACCAAATGTGCCATAAAGTATACATTTATTTGGACCCATTCTAAAGCTTTGATATGTCCTTTTCATAGCTAAGTTACCCTTTTGTAGGGACCTCGATATATATTTGGTGGATACTATGCAGCTAAACTTTGAGCTCGAGAATATGGAAATTGTGTGACAATACAGAAGTATCATCCTCTTAGTTATCAAATTGTGCAAATGAAATTGGATTTAGATCAAAAGAAAGAAATATCAAACATAAGCACTTTTAATTTTTGCCTAGGATGCCCGCACTATAGGTGAGCGCAAGTAATAACTAACAAAGGATAGAAAATGCCATTTTACGTTTGTTGAATGCAGCTCCTGTCTAGTTGTCTCGCAAACAATCACGGCATAACAGGTGACATTATAGAATTGAAGGGCCCTAACACAATTATTATAAAGTATATGCACTTTACCACTGATTTTTATTGTTTTTTCAGAGGCAAAATGCTAGAGCTTCTGTTTCTAACACATCATGTGGGTGTAGCACACTTATTGCTGGCTGTGGACAATGGCTCTAAGCCTCTAACCTAGTGATAACTTAACCCATCATGCCATACCCTTGCTTAAGCTTTCAACAATTTCAGAGAATGATTTCAGCTGTGGAGAGAAATAATCCAGGCGTGATAAATTTTTGCCTTATTGCTTTCAAGCCAGCTCAAACTCACCTAGAAAACCCCCTCTCTGTGGCATAGTGTAGAGATTATTTCTTGGAAAAATTACATAAAAAGGCACTCTTAATCTCATATTTCAGATTAAGGTTTAAGTTTTTAATTTGTTACTTAAAGTCTCAAGTTTATGAAATCGTTTCAAGTTTAAAACTTCTGTTCATCTTTGTTATTCTGGACAGTAACAAAATAGAGAAAACAAGAAATAAAACTATTGAACATAGAGGGTAGAAAAAGAAAATGATTGTCAGAAATTCAAAATTGACTTGGGTGAGACGCAAATTTTATCAATCGTTTTCCTATTTTATCTACTCCATTACTGCCCCACCATAACGAAAATGAATAACAAAGATGGAGAGTGACTCAATCGAATCAATGTCAAAATTTTGAGACTTTAATTGACAAAATTAAAATTTTTTGGAACCTAATATGAAACAAGCTTTGAACTGTTTGAGATATTTTTTATTTTTTTTTCCCTATATTTATTTATTTTTGGCACACTGTCCCCAAATTGAAGGGAAGAAAAACCATCACTATAATGTAAAACAAAAGGCCATATTTACTTGTGATTTTGAACCAAATACACATATTTGCTATTGCCAATTTAACATTAACAAAGTAAAATCTAATTTAATGGTACCCCTTCTTGCCATGCCTGGTGACATTGTGCAACCATCCAATCCCTTTGAGGGCCTTGGAAATCTTGACAAGATTAGGCCTTCCCATTCCTAAGTTCATCTTCCCTGCTGAGAACTTCAAAGCCTGTAAGCAGCACAATTGCCCGTCCACTTCTTCCTCGTCCTCATCGTCGTCTTCATTGTACTCAACCCCGCTTTTCTTCCCCTTCTTTGCGTTGCTTTTCGCCTGCAGTTTGTTCGAATCAGTCTCATATGTCTCCCAGAGCAAATCCATCCCTTCACCTCCTTCCACATTGTGTCTCTCCTCGAAAAGCTTGCATGCCAATGTCCTCCTCCACTCTTTCTCTTTTCTCATTGAACCAAAATTTCCAAGATTGGAACACAATGTTTCGTAAGTCTCCACAACTGGTGAGCTATTAGGAATCAAATTACCTTCACCTAGTCTTTGGGAGCTCACTTTGGTGTCATTTACTTTATTATGCACTGCATTGGATCCGCTTCTCATCAACGCGGTTGGTTTTTCTTTTCCCTCTTCTTCTTCAACTTTATAGGACTCTGCGCCTTGTTGTTTGACTTCTTTCTCTTCTTTCTCTTCTTTTTCACCTAACATATTGTCTAACTCCTCCTTTTCTTGCAAAAAGCATTCTAATCTCTTTTCAACAGGTGCTTCAAGGACTGTTGAGCAAACTTCTTTGACTTCCAACTCCAGAACTTCATCTGGGTCCTCTCTAAATTCGAAACTTGACGTATCAAACACAATCTTATATACTTCAAATTCCTCAAATTGTTGGAAGTTTTCAATTTCATCATCCACTTGAGGCTGCAACCCTTGTAAAACAGCTTGGTATGTTGTAACAAGAAAACCAACCTTGGAATATTCAGACAATTCAGAGTGAGAGTTTTCTTGGACAAGGTTTGGAGAGACGGTGAGAAGAATGAGGAGGAGGAGAAGAAAAGTGGTGATAAAGAGAGGAGAAAGGAAAGATAGGAGCTTGAGAAGATATGGGGAGAAGAAGATGAAGTAAGAGAAGTAAAGAGGGTGAGAGAGAATGAGGAAACAAATATGGAACAAGTCAGAGAGGAGAAGACTAGAGAATTCAGTCTTCTTGGAGGTGCTTGATGTGAAAGAAAACTCAGACATTTTCTCTCTTGGTTTCTCTCTTCTAAAAGAGAATGTGAAGGAATGGTTTGGAATGGAGATGAGTGAAACTTTTCTTCTTGTTTGTTTCTGTTATAGTAATGGAAGAGAAAAGTATGAAAATTGGATGTGAGAACGCCGTGAATAAAGGGAAGAGACTTAAGGAGAGAGAGAGAGGGAGACTAGACTAACTACCACTAGAAAGAAAAAGCTACTTTAGAAACATCATTTTTTTTTTCCTTGTCTATCCATAACCACCATGTTTTCTTTTTCTTTTTCTTTTTCTTCTCTTTTTTGTTTTGATTTGCATAAACGACCTACCAATTCCTATTTGATAATTGTATGGAATCCCATAAATTCAATTATATCCAAGGAACAACTTTTTAGGAAGTTTATACCATTAGATACAGAAATGGAAAATGTTGCAGCTTCATGTCGTACTACTTGCTTTTTCACATGAAAGATATTGGGGTTAAGGCTTAGTTGTTGGTTGTTGTATATACATTGAAGATGTGTAAATAACACTCTACACTTTCCACAGATAACAAACCATTTAAGGCATATCAGTCATCTAATTCTTTTGGTATGATTTTGCTTATCAAAAATTAGAGGATTTTTCAATATGGTACATCATATCAAGACCAATTTGGCTAACAGACTTTCTGATTAGTGTCTGGCAATTATTTAGGGAAACCTCTTATACAGTTTTGTTAACATGTTCTTGATGTTTGGAACCTTCTTAATCACTTTTATAAAATATTATGCCCATTAATTAGAAAAAGTTTGATCTCTGGGCCAAAATTGAAAGTACTAGAGCAATCAAAGAGTCAAGACCCTCAGTTTACAACCTAGATTACTCAAGGGGTGTGACATGTTTGAGATATGGACATTCCTCCAATCTTGCTTTCCCAACGGCCTGCTAAAGTGCTAATGCGGTAACGCTATTGTCAAATTTGTCAAAACCTATCCAAATTTACTTTGAATTAGATAGGGACACCATCAAACGCATATACAAGAAGACAAAAACTACCTTCATTTACAACCCATCATATTAGCTTTTTACCGTTACTAGAAACTAGCTGTAGCCCTTTATATGCTGATTACAACATAATTTCTAACATTAAAATTTTTATTTTAACTCCACCTAATCCAATAAATAACCATCCATTCATACTTTGAAAATTTTCAAGTATGATACGCTATTGTTTGTTAAAGTTGTTAAGTCTCATGTCAAATAACAATAACAAATAATGGAAAATTATTAAATACTCTGGGAGTACCATAAATATATAGTCTCCTCTCACATGAATTATAAGTCCCACCATAAATTTAATTAGTGAAACCCACAGTTATGTGATAGTGGGAAGTATTCATTTATGATACTCTGAGAGTACTCAATAATTACCCACAAATAATTAATATAATATAGTTGGACTTAAATTACTTAAATTCACTGACTTAAACTTTTAGGTTAACAAAAGACAAAGTCACATCATGTTATATCAATGTCTTTGTATATAACTCTTAATATCTATAAACTCATGTGTGTGTGTTAAAAATACTTAGTATTCTCAAAAGAAAAAATAGCAAGTTAATCTCATATTGGAAAATGAGTGTAAGTTTAAAAGGTTTAAAACTTGTGTTGTGTATTCAAATGTTAGGCCATTTTAGATATACACCACTGTAAGTTTCTTTAAAAAAATCTTCTCTCATTTTCCCGTGTGTGTGTTAAAAATACTTAGGGTATGTTTGGTAATTATTTTTTTTTCCCTTATTTTCTGTTTCCAAAAACAATTTTCTATTTTTGAGACTAAAAAACTTGTTTGACAACCCAAAATGGACAGAAAATAAAAACTGTTTTCAAAACTCAATTTATAAAGAAAAATGAAAACATGCAAAAGGTCATTTTCAATTTCTAATTTTCAAAAGTCAATGAAAACACGCATTTAATTTAATGAACCTGTCTCATTTAATGAGTTAGCATTAGAGTTCAAATCCTAGTAACAACATATTTTTTAATTTTTTTTATTTTTTCTTCATAAAACGATCTTTTTAATTTCAAATGACCAAACATGTTTTTTATTTCAAAAATACAAGAAAATTGTTTTTTCTTTATATTCCCAAAAACAAGTTTTTGAAAATATAAAACAAAAATTGTTACCAAACATAACCTTAATATTTTCAAAAGAAAAAATAATGGGTTAATCCCATATTGGAAAGTGAGTGTGAGTTTAAGAGGTTTAAAGCCTGTGTATCCAAAATTTAGGTCCTTTTGAATATACACCATTATAAGTTTCTTTAAAAAAACCTTCTCCCCTCTCCCCGTGTATATGTGTTAAAAATACTTAGTATTCTAAAAAATATATATATATCTATAAACCCAAAATCTGTATAAATATATAACTCTATATATATATATATATATATATATATATATATATATATATATATATATATATATATATATATATATATATATATATATCTAACTAGAAAAAAGAGGTGTGGGTGGCACACATTTAGGAGAGTGATAATAGGAGACAAAGAGGTGAGTGAGGTGCTAGGAATGAAGATAGATAGCACATGGGAGGGCACTCATGGCCACTCAAGTGCATTCCATGCATGCACCCCACGGTCCCTGGCTTTTTCACCTCTCAACGGTCCCACATGTCTGTTGCGACTCTTTTGGGTTTGTAATCAGGGTGTCAATGGAAGCTTTGGCAGATTTTCTATCCCATATCATTTTGACGAGAGTATCAATGTCATCAATATACTTGGTCTATGTCGGCAGAATTTTGCTTTAACTTATTGTAAATGCTGAAGAAAAGAAAGGGTAAAATCTAAATTAAGTAGCAAGATAAAGAAATTTGCTTTATAAAGATTGTACTCAGTGCACAAAACTACCATTTTTATAAGGTATAAGAGAGGTGATTGACACATAGTTTTATCCCCATTTTTTTAGGGTGATTTCTAGACTCGAAACTACGACTTATCGCTTTTGATATAAATATAGTACTTGCCATCCAAATAAAATATAATGTTTACTTGGTTTAATGTTTGGTAGTAGGGATGAAGAGAGTCAAAAAAGGAACAGATAAAGTAAAAAGAAGTTTTCAAGCTGTTCTGATCATTGTGTTAAGACTGTTTTTTTTTTTTTTTTTTTTTTTTTTTTGCAGTTACTTGTTCTGTTTGTTTTAAGCAGCACCCGTTTTCTCTGTTTCAATGAAAGTTTATCGTTCCAATTAACTTAAACTCTTTTCTTTGAAGTGGTTGTTTAGTTTACCATGGTCACAGTGGTTGCTCATGACTCAGCTTCTCCGAAATTGGAGTTAGGATTGCCTATCAACCACTTCAGAAGTAAGAGACTTGTGCATTGGGTATGACATTTTCATTAAGGACTTGAGTGGTATTGGAGAATAAGCAAGTTTCTTTACCAGAAAAGATGCCTTAACTGTTTGAGGAGCACTTGCTGGTTTGGTGTAAGGATAACGAGGCTGGCAAAATGCTGGTGAAGGAGGATTGGAGCAAACCAGAAAGGGGCTACGTTGAAAAAACTGCATCAAATAGTGAATAGATAAACTAATGATGGCTTGGGGGAGGCTCTTGGTATATGCATGGACCTGCTGCAAAGGAATTCTGTGTATTCTAAATGGAAGCTTGATGCAGGTTTGGAGGATATCAAAATTCTGGCAAGGGTTTTGATTGTATCATGTTTTTCTTTAAGAAAAAAAAAAAAAAATATATATATATATATATATGTATTGTATTGTATTATATAATTGGATACGTTTTTAAGCGCAAATAGTGCAGCCCTCTTTTTGTACTGAGGAGCATGGTTGTATCTAGTTTACTTATACTATATTTAACTGGTATATACTATATAGTGAGGTTTAAAAAGAACACTAACCTAACAAAATTGAAATTTAACTCTCCCCTACCAATCCACCCACTTTTGGACGGATTTGGTTGGTTGCCCAACCCCCCTCCTCCCCCTTTTCCTCCACCAAACAAAGGGATCTTTTCCCCTCCCTCAGCTTCCTCCAACCCTCTTTATTTCTTGATTTCTCCAAACATAAACATAGTGGAAGCTCTGATTTAAGGCCTTTCTAGTTTGCTTTTAGAGGGGTCCAATGTTTGGCAAATTTCGCTAAAACATTTTAAGAGATAAAGCTAACAACAACTTTAAGGTTAAAGTTGAAATTTGGAATTTTTATGAAAAAACTCTACAAATAAGTGATTCGCCGCTCCTGCTTTATAAATCTAAAACTTTGAAGCACACTACTTATTGTAATTTGTCATACACTCAAAACACTAAAATGATTTTCGATTAAAACCCGCAAAAAGTCTAACTACTACTTCCTACAATAATAGGATAATACTAAACGAGAACTTAGTTGTTCAAGGAAAGAGAGAATATAACACACACAATCATAATAAGAATTTCATCATTGACACAACATTTCTCCCCTAAAACTACTAAGAATCATCAACTATACAAAATATAATCAAAATTAATTTATCAGATTATTTTGTATTCATGTTAGCACTTTGCATGATAAGCAAATTTCTTTCCCTCCCAAAAGCCTCTAAAAATATGCCAGATGAGGAACAAGATTCTCTTAATATTAATAATCAATCAATGTCAGTATATATATAAAAGAAGTGCTATGTCCACAACAAGAGCATAAGGTTCCTGCAAGATTTGCGGTGCACTTGCTATTAGTTTCCTTTAATATTTCAGATACTTTACAAGCAAAAATATGAATTCTTCAGTATTTTATATTATAGAGAAAATCAAAAGACAAGGCCACTACATTTAGAAAAATAATCAGAACTTTTAAAAGCAATAATGAGTCAATTTCCCTTCGTGAGATCCAATACATTAATGAAAGAAACAATAATTTATGGAGCACCCCTTTTATTTCTTCTAACAATTACTATAGGTCTCAATTGATTCAACAATTGGATCAATAGAGTTATCATATTATTAGTCTAGGGTATCTTTTTAACCATATGTATTCTTTCAAGAGCGGCATGGCCAAACGAGGCAAGGGCTCATATCGGAATTGGGATCTGAAGGAAACTCAGGCATTTATTAATCCACCATAGCTTGAGTGGCATCACTATACTTCCCAGACTCATTTACAAGAAACTGATCCTACCAAAACTTAAATAGGGTGCGACCCATTCCTTTAGCTCAACCCCACCTTAAAGCCATGCTGGAATGATTATAATGACTTCCATATAATCATCACAAGTAGGGCCTATTGTTGACAATTTCAGCATCTTAACAAACAAAGGCACAATCATCTACCTTTAATCTTTCTCTTTTTTAAGTCAAATAGCTGTCCCAGAGATAATTCCACAATAAAGAGAAAGCCAAAGAACTTTTTAAAGGGAGAGTGGAAACCAAGTGAATGGATTATATCTTCAAAGAAGAATGTGGCCATTACAAAACCAAAATAACATCCATATTCAAGCAGAGACCATTACATGATCAAAAGCAAAGTCATAACCATCCATATTCAAGTAGAGACCATTACAAAACCAAATTAACATCCATATTCAAGTAAGTCATAACCATGGTTTAAACAAGTAATAACCGACCTTTATAATGGTCCTTAAAACATCTAGCATCCTAACCCGTTTAAAACATGATAGCCCAAGTAGATATCACTCTGTCATGATAGGCTTATTCTCGCTTGCTTTGGGTCTCTGTTCCTTTGGTTTCTGCTCTTCCATTTTCCTAAAAATCCCAAAAAAAAAAAAAAAAAAAAATATCCATAAATTAGAAACTTCATAGAGGATCGAGATTAAGAACATGCACTAATAAAGTTGACAAATAAATCAACCAATTTAACAAATTGGGCAAAAAAATAAAGAGCAATATCCATATATGTGGATGTCGCATACTCCAAATAGGTTGTCTAACACATGCATTAATATTGACAACAAAACCAAGAAGTTTAATGGATGTAGAGAGAACAGAACATTCAACACACAGAGAGGGAGGAGATCCAAATGAAAAGGTTAGTATTGGCATAAGACAATAAATAAATATCTCACCAAACATATTTTTTATTGACTGCTCATACATATTCACATGATAAATAAGTTGTTCCTGAACTAACTATTCCAGAAATATAAGAATAAGCTAACTGCTAATGCATATTTGCAATTTCATCCTATCAAATTTTACTTTACTGGGCCACTGTGTGAAGTCCAATTAAAGCAATAGTAGTATGGTTTTGAAGGTGTAATTATAAGTATCTAGGGTTAAAACAGATTTAAATTTGGGTTTTCATTTTAAGCAGATGGCTAGTTTGTAACCAAGGGGCAGGCACGAAACCATAATTTCATTCAGGGATAGAATTAACCTAGCAAAATAGGTGAATATAGACTTTAGAATGTTGAGACAGATTCTGTTAATCTTTTATTACCTTACTGAGCTTAGAGTTCACTGGTCAAAGTAGGAGTCCAAATGCTACCGGTACAAAAAAGAGTCCTTATATATTTGTGCTCAACGTAGTCAAAGAAATGTGAGAGTTGAATAATAGAAAAACTTAGTGTTTTGAGTATTGAGGAAAATTGATCATAGTGTGTTCTTTCTCCCTTGCAAAACGCCTTCCATTATGTCACTGTTTACATAACTGGCCACATGCTATTGTTCACAACTTGTATACATATTCAATACCAGTTTCTTCTCACCATTTTTGCAACCCTAAATCAAATATTTCCCCTTTCCTACCAAAACCAAATTAATCTTGAATCCTGACCCTTTTTTTCTTCTAAACTTACAAAACCTCAATCCACAAAATTCTCCCAATCTATCAGGGTGTCAGGTACTCATATCAGGCAAGAGATGAAGTGGGGAAGGGATGAACTTCTTGTGTTAAAAAAGCAAGAAGTGAATAAGAAATACATATGGTAAAGCCCCTTTGTGTTGTAGATCTCTGCTTTAGTTGAACTTATAATATTTGTGAGGTGGACTTGAAAGAACAAGAAATACATAAACCTAAAATCACAAGAATATACCAGAGTATGCTGCACCCTATATTAAAAAAAAAAAAAATCACAAGTTGGAGAGCCTCAACACAAAAGTCAAGACTGAACCCAAAAGCAAAAATCCTAGAGGCAAACACTCATACGCATATATGTACGGATTTTGTTAACAGGTACACTGAACAACAAAAAGTGCCATGGGAAAAGGAAGAGACCCAGAGGGGCAGGGGTGTAGTAGGGTATAAGGCACAAGAAGTGAGGAAACAATCAATAACAACACATTTTGGATAAGTACAGAAAAACTTCTAGAGGATGCTGTCCTCAGCATTGCAGTACTCAGAGATCAAATGCAAATTATAAGAGAATAATCAATTTTAAATGACCATCTATAACATTTTGAGATGAAAGCACTACAATGCCAATGATGAACATGACACTCATTACTAGTTGTAAGGCAAATCCAAACACCAATGGTGGTTCCCACCATAGACTGTCTCTTTGCGATGTATCATGTATGGTTGAACCATGTCGGTTTCAATTTGGAAATCAGAAACCTTCTAAATTAAAAGGAGTTTGTTTGATGTCAAAAGTTATCAAGACTCAGGCTGTGAGTCATGTGATCCCTGTTCTAATGTAATATCCATTCCATCTAATTATTGAAGATGGACTCAATAACATAGACACAATAACAAACAACAAACTTTATTCTAATTCACAAAGACTAAGTCCTACACCCAGGCAATCCAATGACCCATGAGTGAATTTCCTTTACCAATCCAATGTTGTTTATACTATAATTCTATATATAACATTCTCCCAAACCAGGTCCTATTTTCCAATATGTGCAGAAAGAAAAACATGGGAGAGTGATTTTTTCCTTTCTGGAGAAAGCTATTTTCCACAAGGTGGCCACAAAACAACCCCTTTTGTCAACAGAACAAACACAAGGTGGCACTAAGTACAAACACAAATATTATTAGGCTTACTATAAAAAAAAAATCCAAATTTTTTTAACAATGAGTTTTCCCAAAGTTATTCTTCTAAAAGTGAGTCTAAATACAAAACAAATTACAACCCATTTGTCAAAAGCTTCGAAATAATCAAACCCAATATATACAAAGCAATCAGAACACCAGAACAATGGAAACAAGGACAAACCAAAATACATATATACACAAAAAAAAATATATGTATGTGCATGGAAAGAGAAGGAGAATTGAGAAAAAGACCTCTTGTCAGAAGAGCCACCCTTCTGGCTGAGGAAGGATCGAAAGAGTGGTGAGTTCACGTCGTAAATCATTGTCTTGAATTGTATTGTATTGTTCGGTTAACACAGCAAAATTGAAAATAATTCCGCTTCCAAAGTCTCAACACAAACAGCAAAGGAAAACCCTAATTACTCATTTACTCATTCTCTTGTCCTCTTTTATTTCAAGATGGGGGCGGCTGCCGGGTTTCCTACATTTGGGCTGAAAAATCTTAGGCCCAATGTTAGGTAGGGCCAGGCCTGGGTCAACATTTTTGGCCCGACCCATGGCCCATGGATACCTTTTGTAAGCTTGCTAGCTAGATTCTTAGGATGAGTGTGCAGCCAAACCACTAATGCACAAAAACTGACCCTATCTAATCCAGCAGGTTTTGTCGGTTATGACTAAAACTTTTTTAAAAAAATATATTTATTTCATGTGTAATAATAAGATTGATATATTTATAGTAAATAACTATTCATTGATTATTTTCAAGATTTAAAATAACTTCAAGATCTATTTTGATATACAAGTGAGTTAAAATATATTAGCCTCATCACATGCACTTCACGCGTAGGATAAGTATTTTTTTCTTCTTTTTTAACATAACGTAGGTAGTTTTATATATATAAAAAACGTGAGAATGGATAGTTTTTGTTTTTTTGATAGGAAATGTGGATAGAGTTTTTTTTTTTTTTAATTTTTAAGTTATAAGAACGTGGGGTTAGTGATGGTAGGAAGGAACTTTTTGATAGATTTTTTTTTTTTTTAAATATAGGAGTAAGGGAGGTGGGGTAGTTTTTCTTTTATATGAATATTTTTAATTTTTGTTGATTTACTATTTTAACTCTATAGAATAATGACAAGTGAATTAAATTAAGGGTATTTTGACGGTGTAAAAGACAATAATTAACTTTTTGAATGCTCTTAAGATATAAAGATTAAAAAAATATATTTTGTATATGCTATTTCAAGAATGGTTACAAATACTATTCACTTCCCTTTGAGGACAAGCAGGATTGAGTTAGTGGTCGAGTTGTTTTTGGTAATTGACACCCATCGAATTAGGTTTCAATTCATATGTTACCATTAATGGTGAAGCAGCCCTCTTTTTGATGTAGGAGTGCCTCATTCTATCTATCAAAGTCCTTCTTTGTCTATAGCTCAGGTCAGTCCCCACAGTTTGCTTTGATTATTATCAAACAGTGACGTTCTGCATCAAGGGCTCTCACGTGAGCCATGCAACATTCCCAGGCAGGAACTGCTTGAGCTATATATTGATCTTTTGTTAATATGGAATCAATGCTTGTTTGGGTTCTCCTTAAATTTTGTTGTTTCAAGCTTTGACCATTTCAACTTTAAATCTTGGTTTCATTTGTCTTGCTCCATGAGATCCACAACTTTCACTGTTAGTACATCCATTCACTATTGTGGAATATGGGGTAACCGTGATCACAAAAGCTGAGGGCTTAGAGGCACGGGTGTATTTTATCTCTTCAAGACAGTATTTGTCCTCACTCATATGAGTTTGCTAAGTGGTTACAAACAAATTTGACTCCAAGATTCTTTAAGAAACAAACTTGGAGAATCATAGGAATTTCTCTAAAGTGTGCAAAAATCTAGAGGGAAAAAAAAAAACTAATTTTGGATTCTATTTTAAAAAAATAAAGAATTGCCTTTGAAAAGACACACTTGAAAGGTTACATTGGTTTATACAAACGCTAAAATATTACATTGGTTTTTACTAACCGTTAAAGGGTGAAAAATCTTCATTTTTCTTGTTTTTATTGCAAAATTCTAAAGTATTGTCACTAATTGTAATTGTTTGGCTCGAGTGCGTGCGAGCTCACTTGAATGGCTCTTGAGCAAGCACTTTGATAATGGGCCAACGCTTAACCCCAAAATTTCACCTTTATGTTATATCTCACTCAAGCAATACTCAACTGCCAAAATGAGAACTTTGTTTCCCGATCGGCACTTTGTCTTCGCTTAAGCAAGCTACTAAAAATAGTTTTTCATTTGTTTTAATTTTCTCATTTGTTTTACTGTCAAAGTAAGATCACATATTTATTAAAACCTACAATTGTATTACCTATATATGCAACAAACACTTGATAGTTATCCCTAACCAAACTCAAGTAGTTAGTCCTTATTAACAAAAGAAGCACAACACTGTGGGTTGGCAATGGGGTAGGGTTAGGTTATGGGTGCCTTGTTTCCACCATATGCCATATTCAAGATGGAAAAAACATAAGCGGGGTAAAGGTAGAGGTATATTGTCTTACTTTAATGAGATGATATCAACATTGATGAGAGTAAGAAAAATGAAAGAAGAAAGGAAAAGCCGCAAATAAGAGGATTAAAAAAACACACGAGTGTTTTAGACAATAGTAATAGGATATATAATAATGATAAATTATGTGTGTGGGGGGAGGGGGGGTGGGGTGGGGTAGGCGAGTGAGTAAGATCTGCCCTACTCCATCCTCTTTTTAAGGTTGAAGAAAATTCATATGAGTGCGATTGATTTGGATCGAGATGGGATTTAAACCTTATATTTCTATTTATGCTATTATTGGTTTCATTGTATCATTTGCTAACATTGGTAAGTAAGCCATAAATTGGAATATGATTGGATGGATTTTTATTGAGGTTTACTAATATGGTAACACATTAGGGTTGGGGTTGGCGGGACATTATCTACATACACTTCAGCTTATATGGCAGGCCGCCCATCCAATCACCATTTCGTCGGTGCCCATTGCCTCTTCTCTCACTCGCTACCAACCAGCTCACACTATTAATCATTTATCTAATCCTTTGTCTTGCCCTTCACAATTACTATTATACCCACTCTATCCTTCACCCGATATAAAAGTCAAATGAGTTAGATAACATGGTATTAACTCTCATACACGGCAGTTGGCACTTTGTGTTTTTGTTAAATGACAATTTTGCCCTTCTTGAGAAGTCATGGTTTTTGTCAAATATTCATAAATAAAACAAAATTGCCTTCTTGATGTGAACCAATTGACCCACCACAAGAAAAAAAAAAAAAAAAAAAAAAATTTGGTCTTATTTGGCTAACTAAAATAGAAATTTAATTAAATAAATATAAATATGCCTTGCAACATCTCAAAAGTTCTTTCATTTTAAATATATAATATTTCAATTAAAAGGCATCAGTCTCTCATAGATGCTAATTTTTTAAAATGGGAAATTGTTATTGTTAACTTTTGTGTATGTTGCTGATGATTAACTACGGCTAATCTTTATAGAGTAAGTTCAATCTTTGTCTTCTTCTTCTTATTTTTTGTGTGTAAATGAGATAGGTTCATATCAAACCCATGGAGCAAACATCTTCTATCTCACTATGAGCCTTTCATTTTATATGCTACCAAGTACTTTATGTGTCAATTTTAATTTCGTTCAAATACTTTGATTATTTTATAAGAAATAAAAATAAAAAGACACGTGGCAAGCTAAGATTAGAGAATAGAGGATTTTTATTTCGGACCCATGGAAATCCATTAGAGAAAGTTAGTTATTGAAAGTTGAGCGTTATTTTCTATCTAAATATCCAATCTTAGAGGTTAGGTTCCGTTTTCTTAGAAATACACATTCTCTTTCTATATATAAAGACCGTTTAGGCATCTTTGTTATGAAAATGTGATATTTGTTTAAAATAAGCATTTTAGTATTGTTTATTTGAAACACAATTTTTTAAAGTCTTTAAAAATGCAAGTTTAGGTTGCAAAAAGGCCTAACACACACACCCATATAACTAAAAACAAGTTGGAATTTTTTTTTCCCTCACTTTCTTTGTCTCTCTCTTATTCAAAAGATCGTTCACGGGGGTTCCATGTTATACCCTAGTTTTGGAAATGTAGATATTCATAGTGTTTTGGTAAATCATATCATCGAATATAATAAGTATAAGACAAGTCATACCAATCCTCTTCCATTTTCATATACAAATTCAATTCAATAAGGTATATTGATAAAATTTTTCTTAAAATCCCTTCAATAATACTGTCTTCTTGAATTAAAACCCGCTTGTTATGATTATGGCTAAATGATTAAATATATCATTACTTAATAATTTAAACTTTTGGAATAATTAATAATTTATCATGATATGAGTGCAATTGATCTTGAGTTTGAATCATGCCTCCGCTCTACTTCCTATTTAACAAGTTAAACATTCTATTTGTTAGGTTCCACTTATTAAGAAAGAGTTTCGTCAATCATCAACACCAAAGGAATAAAATATTCCACCATTATTTATGCAAGATTTGAATGTGATATATATTTTATTTTGTTAGTCCGATGTATGTGGGGGATATGGAGGGCACACTGCAATACATCTGCCTTGTGCATGTGATGAACCTTATTAAAGGTATATAGAGAGAGAGTTAAACAAATGTTCCGTTTGCATAGAGAAGGATTATCCTTGCTCTATTTGTTAGTTATTACTAGAAAAATATTATTGACTGTTTAATGGTTCTTAAAGATGAAAGTTGCTTAACATACTCGATATATCATACGATTCATATCACACATCACAATCACACTATATTTTGTACATATCTCACGTGATACTTAGATAAATAAGTCCATATGTAGATCTAATCCAGTGATTAGGTGACTAGCTAGGAATAGGATTAATCCTACTTGCATAAAATTTCCACCAAAGACATTTTTTAGTCCATTAATTAAAGAAAACAGTAATGGAAGGAAACCGATTATTGTCTTAGTCAATTAATTAAAACAATCATTATCCTATCAAAAAATAAAAATAATTATGGAACTGATCTCAAGAGTTTCTTATATTATTATATCAATAATACCAGAAACACAACAAACTTCATAACTTTTAAAACAATATATTTATGCATGATTAGTGTAATCGCTTTTATATAAGATCATCTATGATGTCCTTTTTATGATACACCAATTAAAACTAATCATCTTAGCAATTGTATATAAAAAAAAAAAAAAAATTGTGTATATAAACTTTTTCTTATTAACATGATCAAAAAAGAAAGGCATAAAGGGCCAAAAATCGAGAGGGACCCAAATGGTAAAAATGGAAGTGTATCCAAGTTAGCTAATGGTCTCATAGATATTTGGCAAGCTCTCTAAAAAGGGTAGCACTGGAAATCAACAAAACCCAACTAAAGTACACAGATGCATACGTTCCCCTACTCTTAATTCAACCTCTAAAAACCATTCTCTCTCTCCACACCCCATTATACCACCTCCACCACCACCCTTTCTTTATTTCTTTCCTTCCATATACAATGGGAAGAAGAGATACATAAAAAAACAAAAGGTGGTGGTAGATAGATAGATGCATGAGATTGAGCCACAACAAAACATAAATAGTTGACATAAATAAAAAATCTCTCTTTTTCACATAAACCACCACCTTACCTTCTCTTCCTAAATTCTAATCCTTTTTGCCTTTGGCACCAGATTTTTCCTCACCAACCCTCTTTGATTCTCCTTGGGTTCCACGCTCCTCTTCAGGTATAATACAAAACAATGGTTTCCTTTTTCTAAAGTTCCTTGCTTTTGGTTGGAGTTAGTCCATGCTTGACTTGTCCAACTGGGTCTTTGCTCGTGAGCATTCTGCCCAGTTGACGCGCTTGACTCACTCACTGCAATGAAACGTTGCTTTTTTTACATGTTTTGGCTTTCTGGGTTTTCTTCAATCTTGTGTTTTTGGCTTTGTTCAAGAGGGGTGCTGGTGTTTGGAGAATTGGGTTTGTCTTTACTTTAACAACAACTCCAAGAAAGGTGGTAGGTTGGTGGGGTTGACTTTGGTTTATAAGGTCATAGATTAGGAAATCCTCTCAAGGAAATCTTTTATTGTTTGTTTTGGTTTCCTTAAATTCTAATCCCATGTCTTTTGATGAGTGTTTTAGGTGTTTGTGTCGGCATTTTTTTGTTTTTGGTTTTCTTGAACTTGTTTTATTATTTTTTGGGTTTGAAGCTTTGTTACCCTTCTGCTAACTTGTAATTGATACCAACTTCAGCAGCTCTGAAAGGGATAGTTTTTATGTGTTTGTACTGGTTTGTTATTATTCTAGTCCATATGAGATTGGAATTCGCAGTTGGGGTCATTGTCATTGTTTCACCTGCATTTAAATCGAAGCCAAGCTGGGTTTTTTTTTTTTTTTTAAATGAACCTTCCAGGGGAAATTACTGTTAATATTTTCATCAATGTCTTCCTGTTGTAGTATTGTAGTGTTGTTGAGTACTTGAGATATATCATCTGGGGCATTGTAAGTAAGTGCCTTAAATATCAACTTTCTGCCATTCCTTTATAGCTTGTTGAGTTGAATTCAGAAATTGTAGTTGATACTAGAGTTAACACTACAAGATAGCCATGGCTGATTTTTCATCCCACCGATCAATCATATATGTAATGATTTCTGAGAAATTGCCCTTAATCTTTGCTCATACTGTTTGAGTGTTTCAACAATTACATGACAATTAAATCTGAAACATTTTCATAAGGAGGAGTAGAAAATGGGTGTTGTACGCACATCCTGCCAATAACAGCAATCAGGCTTGTAAAGAAGAATTACTCCTTCCTGTAGTAATTTATTTAGGTTCTCTCCTTAAGATTATCATGTATTCACTGTGATGCTTCAAATTGCCAATGCTATTAATCTTATCCTTGGCCATAGGCAAATTATTAATCAACTAATACTGCTGGTATAACACAATATGCATAATATGCATGGAGCATTTGATTGATGAGCAGATGAAAAATAAATAGAAACAAGGACTTATATATTGAGTTAGGCTTTCTGCTAGTTGAAGTTATTCAAGTTGGAAACTTGCTTTCAAACGAAATACTAGTAAGAGAAAATATGTAGGCAGAAGTCATTATATTCTCCCACTGTTTTTTTTTTGGTTGTGTGTGTATGTTTTGTAATGATTTGGAGGAAGCTGTCGTTTTGCCCAATTAAGCATATACAAAATGTCTTTGCATCCATTTCCACAAAAGTACATTGCTATACCACTCCAGCATCATAGAGTAAAAAATTCACATCATATGTTGACTATTTTTAAACTCAACTAATGTTGTTCTCTATACTTGTTTGTGACCCTTCATATTTTTATTTTTATTTTTTATATTTATTCATATTTATAATGTATAAGTGCTTATAAGTTGTAATAATTTCTTTAGAAAAGTTTTAATTAAATTCAAAGTGGTTCATCCTTATTAATAGTTGTCATTTTCAAGTATTTTTCCTTCTGAACTTGGTTTCATATTGTCATAATTTCTCTGCCTTAAGTGTAGGAGCTTGGTGATATATGAGAAGGGCCGTCCAGATAACTGTTGTGCATTAATTGGAATATCTGAATCAAACTATGGTGAGCTTACGAAGACGCAAGCTTCTGGGACTATGCTCTGGTAAGTCTTTATTGAAAATGTACTACATTGGAATGATTAAGTGCTTCTGTTGAATTCACCCTATACAGTTTGTCCCAACTCAGACTAACTAGCATGATATTTCATTTCAATTCATAGTTAGCATGATTTTTTATTAGAGTTTAAATATAAATACAATTTTCTTTCTTTGTGTTGCTGCTTCTAAATACATTTACATTCTGATGAAATAGAGAAGTAAATAACAGTTTTAGTGTAATATAATTTGTTTATTCACCAAAGTTGATTGGCCTCTGCAGGGAAAAGTTCATTCATAGCTCCACTTCCTAGGTTTTTCAATGGAATTACTCCTGAAATTTCTACTCATAATTCCAATCATGTCAGAGTGCATCCAGTGGCTCCAGCTAATGTAAACCAGCCAGTGGGGGTAAGAATTCAAGCCCTTATTTATTTAGTCACATGCATCATTTGTTTAAAAGAAAAAAAAAAGTCACATGCATGAGATAGAGGCTAGAGCATTGAGGTTGTTGTTGTTGGTCTGCCTTGATACGAGTTTTTCTTCTCAATCTGTGCTATGTCTTGTAGATTTTGTCTGAAGTTTGTGTTATATACACCACAGGGGAATTTGTATTGCTGTCCACAAAAAAAAACCACACGGAAATTTCATTGCGTAGTTACTTCCACCGTAATTTTATGCACTGCGTATTAGTTTTATCACACTGCCTTGGTTACTTATATAAATGTTTTTGGATTGTTGAAGCAAAACGATTAGTTCTGGAAGTAAGGTATTCCAACCTCCAACCCAAAAGAAATTAGAAATTAAAAGAATTTAACGTAGAAGAACTTACTCTGCAGCTTGATGACTTGGTTGGTAAAATTATAAGGATCTTTCTGAATTAGGCAAAAAATGTACTGAAGTGATATGGAAAAGAATTCAGTAATTATAATATCTCCATTTGCATCTAATTCTTGAATAAGTACAATAAATGCATCATTCCATAATAAATTTGGCTATCTTTAAGGAAGTGAGCTCTGAGAAGGAATCTATTGTTTTTTTTTGGGGGTGGGGGGGGGAGTAAGATGGAATAGGATCATCATAAGTGCTACGTTGCCATTCCCCCATTAGTTAGCTGAATGAAAGTTAAGGATCTTTTTCATCATTAAGATTTACTCCTTCATTAAATATAAATGGAAGGTTAAGGCTCCTACGCGCGTCTCGTTCTTTGTTTGGACTGCTTCTTGGGGGAAGATTCTTACAGGGGACATTCTGCGATGTAGAGGCTTTGATTTTGTTGACTGGTGCGTTATGTGTCGTTGTAATGGGGAAACGGTGAATCATTTGCTTCTCCATTGTGAAAAAGCTTATCAGTTGTGGAGCTTGGTGTTTAGATCTTTTGGGATTTCTTGGGTCATGCCTAGATCGGTTGCAGATATGCTCTTTGGTTGGTGGAATTGGTTTGGAAAGCACTCTTCTAGCATTTGGAATTTAGCCCCTTTGTGCCTTATGTGGTGTATTTGGAGGGAGCGAAATTGGCGGACTTTTGAGGACAGGGACAAATCCGATGACCAATTGCTGGCTTATTTTTGTGGTTCTCTATTTGATTGGTCTAGGGCTTGGGGACTCACCTCTAGTGACTCTCTCCCTTTGTTCCTTAGTTCTCTCCGTTGCAATTAGCTCTTTGTTGTTTTCCGTTTGTTTTCTTGTCTTTTTCTTATTCTTTTTGTTTCTTTCTCTGTACTCTTTGCCCTACCTTATGTTTTCATGGGGTAGTTTCTTGAATATACATCTTTCTTATTTATCAAAAAAAATAAATGGAAAGATTTAGGCAGTAATGATTATATTTCCTCTCTTGTATTTGTGCATAGTATGCAATGTTATGGATTGCTTCCGTCTGTTAAGTAAGTAGTAAGGTACCATAGTACATATTCAGGATATGATGAATCCACCACAGGCTCTTGGCAAGTCCATTGTGGGCTGGAATTCTGTTTTAGCAAAAATTTTCCTCTGTATAACATTTTTTTAGATAGGATTGTCACAGCGCCGTTGTTTAGTTGTCAAAAATAAAAAGGTTTGGTATTTCAATGCCCTAGACTTGGTTTTCCACCCATGTCATTAGTTCCTAATTACTTTGACCTAGAAGGTAAACAGAGGCGTGTTTTTGAATTATCTATTTTCTGTATATGGAAATTTATAATCCACCCTTTCTTGCTATCTCTGGTGGAATAAATTGGCATGTAATAATCAGATATTCAATTATACATTCTTTATAATCAACGTCTTGAAAAAATTCAGGCACATTAATTTCTATTTAAATGATATAATTGCTAACGAGTAAGCTGTATATATCCAATATGCATACTACAAACTTACATTTTACCTTATTTGAATTTTCCCAGAATAGAATAGGACCTGGATCTTCAAATGGATCTGGTTCAAGCTCATCAAAAGAGCAGCCCATTCAACCAGTTGCAGGTTTGTTGGTTCTGCAAATTATGTGTTGTATATATGCTTAGTTAACTATGTCAAAGTGGACTTAAAATTGTTCATTCATGGCCTCTACAGGGGCATCAGTATGTTGCACTTTTCTTTCAAATTTTCTTTGATAATCTATTAAATGGTCATGCTGAATGCCTAACAGACACAAAAACTTCTTCTTCTTTTTTTAAATTTTATTTTTCAAATAATTTGGTTATGATCATGGTTTTAAAAACTGGAACAGTCAAAGAACCAGAAAAGAGTCTGATCTGGTTTTTAAAACCATGGTTATGATATGTTGGGGGAAAAGTATACACCCAAAGGATCTGAGACAAGGATAGACATAATGGAGAAGGTAGGTGATACAAGTCACGCAACAAGGAAAAAAAATGGGCACATAGAATTATTATAGAACAAGATGAAATTGGTATAGTTTGACAAGGTTTTGAATTCTGTTCTGTTCCGGTCGGAACTGCCACAATTTTCCATTACCGAGCTTAGATTGGTGCAAAAGGCCCCTCTGTTCCGTAACTTCCCAAATGCAGGACTATTCCGGCCTGTACCAGTGCTCCTGCCCAGATTCCGGCATTCCTGACCGAAATGAATTTGTGGGTAAATATGACAGATTGTGAGAAAAAATGAGATTAGCATGGTGAGAAAAATACAATAAATAAAAAGAAGAAGATGGGAACATAGATTCAGAGAGTCACAGTGAGATTCTGAGAATGAAAAACAATTATGAGCCCATTGATGTCGTGCTTAAACTGTCAAATGGAGAGGAACTTGTTTTGTGACGGAGAAGCTCGCATTGATAATAACAGTTATGTCTCAAACTTTCTCTTTTGAAGGTCTGCCTGCCTACTTCAAAGTTCAAACTGAGAGAGCAAAGTGAGATGAGAAGAAGTAAAATACAAAGAGGGAAATGAGATCAGATGAGAGAAGTCAATATGTTGTAGGAGTTGGAACTTGGAAATTTCTTGGAAGGTTCGTTGTTTACAAATGCCCCCAACATCTATGTTTACTTATGAAATAACCAAACTTGCCTTTTCTTAATAATTAATCCAATCACTTTATTAGGAATTTTTCTAAAACTCTATATTAAATTCATTAATGTATATAATTTAAATTTAATAATATAGAATAGCCATTAAAAAAAATTAACAATAGTAGTAGTAGTAGTGGTAATAATAATAAGTAATACATTTTTAATAATGATGTATATATATATATATATATACACACTGTGCATAATCCTGAAACGGTGCACCAGTACACACCAGTACTAGAACATTTCGTTCTAGTAACCAATCCAAAACACTCTCCAGAACGGAATTCAAAACTTGACTACCTTCATAAAAAATCCTCCTTTTGAACTCTTCAAATCCCTTTCGTTTGCAAAAGTGTCAGTACAATTTTTTGTAGTATTTAATGATTGTGGTGTGCGTTCATTCTTTGGGTAAAAAGTTCAAGGATCTCCTAGACCAAGGTTTAATATAATCTCAACATTTTTATGAGTTTTTATTTTTTATTTTTAAATGTACTTATTTTTTAGATGAGGGAATTAGCCATACTTCACATCCAAAGAGCATGCATGCTTTTAATCTTTTCTCAACCCATATGCTCTCTTTCTGTTTTTTTCCTTTGCAACTCCTAGTTGAATATCTCTTTCGAAGAAACTGAGCATTTGTTCATTAATTTTTTACGGCTTTTGCTTGCTCACTTTTGCCACAATTTGGACATCGCTACTATCCTTTAGATATGCCTCAAGATTGGAATCCCAATCTTTGCATTATTGTAAAAGATTGTTTAACACCAACTGAATAGCTCTTCTTTTGGGGATATAACATCAAGATACAACAATATCGTATGCTGTCATCATATAAAGCTGTTTAATCATCGTAGCAGTCTTTTAATGTAAAATATTAGAAACTAGTAATTTCCTCTCAAATGGTCATCCTCATTTTACAAGTATCAAATGGTGAATTTGATGTATTTATCTGTAGTTCTAGACTATATCTTTTATGAACTTAGTCACATTATATTTGTCATGAAAGACATATCATCAGGAACTTGATCCTGTTTAATCAGGCACTATCGAGGAAATTGTTATGGCGTTATGCTTTGGAGAGAGGCTTTATGGAGGGGTGGTGGGTAAAAAATATGGTAGCATGTGGGGGCTGGTGTTCTATAAGGACAGGTTGGGGAAATTTTTTCACTGTATTAGTTTTGAGGTGGGTGTGGGCTTTATGGTCAAATTCTAGCATGATTCATGTTGTGGTGATCAAAATTTGGAGGATTTTCCAGAATTATTTCATATTGTGAGTAATAAGGAGGCTTCAATGTTAGACTACTTGCAAAACTCTGATGACAACATCGTCTGGGACATTACTTTTTTCAGAACAGTGCAAGCTTTGGAGCTGGATTCCCTAACATCTTTCATGGATCTAATTCACTCTACCAAACTGGGAAGAAGTGGTGAGGATAAATTATGTTGGAACCCATCTAAATGCAGAGTATTTGAAGTTGAATCGTACTCAAGAGTGTTACATCCTACAGGAGGTTTGTCTTTCTCTCAGAAAAGTATTTGGAAGCCCAAAGTCCCAACTAGAGTGGCTTTCATTTTATGGACAGTAGCACTGGGGAGAATCCTAACTACGGATAACCTGAGGAAACAAAGGAATAAAGTTGTTGATTGGTGTTGTATGTGCCAGACAAGTAGAGAAACTACAGAAAATTTGCTTCTTCATTGTGACATTGCCAGCGAACTATAAAATATGGTTTTCAGTCTCTTTGGGGTCTAATGGGTTATGCCTTGTGGTGTAGTTGAGCTTTAAGCAAGTTGGCCGGGCCAGTTGGTCAACATCAATAGTATAGAGATTTGGAAGGCAATCCCTTGTTGTCTAATGTGGTGCGTTTGGAGAGAGAGAAATGCTAGGAGCATTGAAGGGTGTGAAATATCTGTTTTATACCTGAAACTTTTATTCTTCAAATCTTTATTTTAGTGAATGAATGTTTCAGAATTTTTTTTCTTTGTCAATTTACTTAGATGGTTGTAATTTTAGATCTTAATTGTTGGTGTATCTCTTGTATACTTCCCATGTACATGGATTAAGCCCCTTTTGTGCTTTTTAATGAATTGTTTACTTATAAAAAAATGCCATATGAATTTTCAGGAAAATGCTATATTGTTTAAGAATTTAGTGCTTTATTTTTCTTACTGTAAACTGCTTCTTTCCGTGATAAATTCATAAAGATTTATACCTCATAATTATGAAAATTTGACAATTTGGAAATATTGGTTCATGGATAATTATAGATTTTGGAGGATTATCATTACAAAAATCACGCAATGACATAGATCCAATATTGCACATGTTGCATGTGTGAGTGAACCGAGATGATCAGTCCGATCTGAGTTTGGCCCTGTGCATTATAGCATCCTGGCATGTGAGATGCTTATATGATCTGAGTTTGGCCCTTTATTTGTAAACTTTTGGGTGCAAAATATAGGAGTTTTTGCGCATGCTGTACTTTTGACTTATGTTACTGCCGGATTTTTCTATTTGTAGGGCCACCAATTAAACGCAGAAAGCGACACAGGAGAAAGCATTTTCAAAACCAAGAACCATGTCTCATGAGAGGTGTCTATTTCAAAAATATGAAATGGCAGGCAGCAATAAAAGTTGATAAGAAACAAATTCACTTGGGAACTGTTGGTTCGCAAGAAGAGGCTGCCCGTTTGTATGACAGGTAGTTCTCTGAATTCATCTTTTTTTTTTTTTTCTTTTTTTCTTTCTTTTTTTTTTTTTTTCTTTTTTTTTTTTTAATTGAAAAAGGGGTAGGAGAGGCGATGAAAGGTGGCTCCCCTACCTGAGCACGGCCATATTGTTATTTGCAGGAAGCCTAATAATACTGAAGTAATTTTTCTCAGTTAGGAACAAGATGGTATCGTTTCAGAATCCTTTTTTGTACCTCACCTCATCTTGCTGAAGTTGTCTATATTTTCTACTTGTCAATGAAATTTTGTCATGTTAGCAACATGGCTGAAAGTATTATTTTCTAATTTCAGTCTCATTCTTAAAACTTCCTTTCTCAACTTATTGATCAGTTGATAAAAAATTTGTAGTTAACGTGAGTTGTGGCCTGTCAACTAGTAGGGTTCAGTGACTTATGGTAATGTCAAAAATAGTTAGTGATATATTTTCCTTACTAGGCATCATTTTGGCCTTTACAATTCAATGGAGCTCATGGTGACAAAAATTAAAGGAGTCCACTAGATCAATTACTAATGTGTCTCACTTATTCTATTTACTTGTTGCCTGTATATTTTTCTAGTTTCTGTGCAAACTATTATTATGAGTTTTTATTTACCTAATATTTCATTTGGAAATACAAATATTAAAAAGATGTAGATGTATTTAGAGCTTTTGTTGCTTATGAGAAGTGCAAAAGGTATCTGAGGAGTGCTAGTGTCCAATGAATAGTATCACACTTCTTGAGGGAGATGTGAGTCTTTCATAGGCCATCACAAGTCAGAAAACCATGACCCCTTCTTGTGCAATTAGCTGAACAAATCTCAAGTCTTTATTGTTTTATTGGTCTTTGTTGCACTTCCACTCAACTCAATTATGCCTGAATACCATTTACATTGGGGTCAGCTCTATGGAACCTTATCAAATGGTTGGAATACTTGTTGCATGTTTGCCTTAAACCTAAACCTATTGATTCCTTTGTATATTTTAAGTGATTTTCTATAAGAAGTTAATCTACCTTTTCAATTATTGTTGCTAGACAAATGCCAGTTGATGTGAGCTGAAAACTGAAAAATATGAAAAAAGAGTCTCCAATAATAATCATAGAATTTTTATTTTTATTTTTCTTTCTATTTTCTAACCGAAGTTGGTTAATGAGCTCCTCTCACTGACTAAAGAGATTAAACCTATGTATGCCTGTTTTCCCTTTTCTTTGGACAAAACATAAAGGAAATCTGTGTTGACTGAGATATCCATTAAGGGAAAAGGAACTAGGTACATTGAGTACCTTCCCTCATCACATTAGCATTGTACAAACACCCTTGAAATTATCATTCAACAACTCCAAGGCAAAAATATGTTACTTATTTCTCTCGCTCACAAATCATTCAAGTAGAAACACCAGTTTTCTCATGTAATCAACTATTACATATTAATGGTGGTCTTTGCCATTTTCATGTGTGCTAAAATCTATAGGCTAAGAGGAAAATGAGATAATTTGTTACTGATGATTTGGGTAAGCATTATCTGTAAAAATTGATTAACGTATGTTTAAACTTATTATTCCCTTTGTTTATATCCAGAGCTGCTTTCATGTGCGGAAGGGAACCTAACTTTGAGCTTTCTGAGGAGGAGAAGCAAGAACTTCGGAAATTCAATTGGGAAGACTTCTTGGCAATAACTCGTCATGCCATTACTAGTAAAAGTAATCTTTCTTTACTAGGCTTTGTCATAATTATCTTGAAGTGTATGTCCCTTGGATCTTGAATTGGTTTCCTTACTGTATAAAAATTTCAGAACACAAGAGAAGGCTTGGGGCAGGATCACAGAGGAGGTCTGAGTCTCCGTTGCAGAACAGCGACTGGGATGTCAAGCAAGAAGTCAATGGCCATTCGACTTCAGAAGATATGGAGCCAGACACATCTGCCTCTTGAAAACTACAATCAAGAACAACACCGAATTTTCTAGTTCTAACAGTAAAGTTCTAGCTGATAGGCTCCAATTTTTGTTTTATAAAGGCCCACTCTAGGGTCAATCATGGTAGATTTCATTGTCTCATGGTAAGCAAATTCTTCTTGCTTTAAACCAATAAAGAATTCCATATTGGATGCATCATAGTCATTAATCAGCATCATCTTCAGTTGGATGAACCCGTGCGCAGATATAATCCTTTTTCCTGAAGTTGAAGCTTAAACTACATTCAAACTCATTATAAGCTGTTCATGTAGGAAAAGCTTCTTGAGAAATTTGGTAGAGTAGTTACTATAGGCAGTAATTTATCTGCTATTTACATCATTGTATACTGAATTCATGCACTACCAATAGCGGTATGCAATTATTAACTAATATAATTTATAGATCAATGTGTGCTGATGTGAACATTCCATCTGGCTGATGATCAGTAATGGAAAGAAAGCTGCAACATGGAATTTCATAATTAGACTCTATTGCAGTGTACTCTATAGTTACAAGCTATTGTGTTTAATTGGCCCAATTTTATCTGATGTCCCTGAAGGAACCGGTGGCTTATGACAATTGAGGGATTTTGAGGGGGAGGTGAAGAGGGAGGACTTAGTGGAGATGACTCATGGTAATCAAATGTTTTCTTTAGAAGAAAAAAAATAGTTTTTTTAAAAATAGCAACCAAACAGGCAACTAATGCACCCTGTACTTAAAAAATAGCATCCAGGTTCAAATCCAATACTCTCAAATATTGATGTATAAAGAATCAAAAACAAAAAATGTAGAAAAGAAATAGGTAAAATCATATATCTAATATGATAATTGTAAAATGTAACCGGATGCAAGCTCTTTGAAAAATAGATATGCTCCATAAAAGAGGCATAATTGCCCCATGCCCATTGTGTTGTGTACAAGAGATGTTAAGGAATTTTGGACCAGGCAAACCCAATGAGACTGGGCCCAGTCCAATCTTTTAGCAAGAGTCCCTTGGTTTCCTATATGTGATTGTCCATAACTTCTAATTACTACCCATGTCAAAATCTATAAATATGGTGTAGTGTTAGTGTGTTACCAATGTGAATTAGAGCATCTCCAATGGTGTAGTTAAATGCATAAAAATCTCTATAATAGAGAATGACATCATAAAAATAGTCTCCAATGGACTCTCTATACCCATAATTTTTTTTGGCTCATGAACAGTAGCTTATCAAGTTTGATGGGTTATTATTCATTCTTCAAATGTTTTTTTTTTTTTTTTCTATTATAATAATTAGGTATTGAATAAAAAATGTTGGAAGATGTGTAATTGTTAAAAAATAAATAAATAATGAATGAAGAAATAATATTTAAATGAGATAGAGAATCAGTTGGAAAGTGTATTTAAAAAAGTGGGTAACTAAAAGGTAAAAGTTATTGTTTATTTTCCAAACAAGACAAAAATTTGCCTAATCTGTTGGATATGCTCTTACAGTATGTAAATATAAGGGGGAAAATCATTCATCTTTCTCTCTCTGATTCTCTATAGATTTTTGTGTTTTTATTGAAGTAGCAATCAAAACCTCAAACAAAGATATGGATTTGTTGTTAATAATTTGATACAACAATTATGTAGATTCTAGAGGTTAGTATTTGTCTTCTTTCATTATCAAAAATGAAGGTTAGATATGTAGGATTTATAGCATCTCCAATGGCTTTTTTAAAGCCAATTTTAGAGCATTAACACCCCCAAAAACCCACTTCAATAGCTTCTCTATCTCTATTTTTTAGAGTAGAGTTGCTCTGATCTTCTCTATAAGTAGAGAACATTGTAGCTTTTACTATTCATCCTTCAAATGTTTTTTTCTATTATAATAATCGGATATTGAATAAAAAAGTGTTGGAAGATATGTAGTTGTTAAAAAAATAAAAATAAATAATGAATGAAGAAATAATATTTAAATGAGATAGAGAATAGGATTGAAAATCTCTTGGAAAGTATATTTATAATAGTGGGTAGCTAAAAGGTAAAAGTCATTATTCATTCTCCAAATAGTACAAAAATTTGGAGAATCTGCTGGAGATGCTCTAGTGGGAGGATTTGCACTTGGCAATTCAATCCACGTACCATATTGAACTTTGTCAGCCAAAATGCATTCTAGCTATAATGCCTATGCCTATGTTGATTAAAGCTATTGAGTAAATTGAAAAAATTTGCCTTTGCCAATGCTATGAGCACTCAGGCACTCCAATCCGAATCCATTTTTTAAACAAATCAACCAGCACTATATCTATAAATCAATAAAATTTTTTTAAAAAAACCCCTACATCCAGTTTTGTATCACTAATAAAAAAATTTTGCAAAATATTACCGTGCTCAATAACAATATAAATTGTAACTCTCTCTCTTTCTCTTAATAATCACAAGCCGAATTGGCTTTACAGGATTTGGTTGCGAGTCGAATGGCAATGAGACAAGTATGGGGTGAGTTTTCTATTCCTAGTCCCAATCCTAGCGAGCACCCATCTCATTCATATAATTTTAAAAGTAATAAATTAAACCATGAAATTTCAAAAAATAATAAATTAAATTTTATAATTTTAAAAGTAAAAAAATAAACTCTAAAGTTCAAAAGAGTAATAAAAATTTAATCCCTAACCTATATCAAACCGTAAATTTTGTTCCACTTAAATGGTTAAGTCTAAATTATTATTTTTTAAATTATATGATTTAATTTTACTTTAACTATGGGGGGTTTAATTTTTCCAAATATTTGTTTGTGTGTTTTATATTTGTGCATTTTTACATACTTAATGAGCATCTACAACATGTTAGTAAAAGTTTCGCTCAAATTATAAATCCAAAATTCATTTTTTCTTTTTTTTTTTTTTTAAAAAAAAACATTATCAAACAAAACTACTTACCATTTGGAGTGTTAATCTAACCCACCAATCAGACAAAACTAATCAAATCTAACTCAACATGATGCTTTGGCTTGGTTTTTCGTGGGTTGGTGGGTTAATTTGGGTTCTAATGTTTTGTTAGCCTTAAGTTGGGTTGGGTTTAGGTCAATTGTTTTTTCAACTCAACCCACAAATATACAAGCTCATTTTAAAGAGTAAGGAATTGCTACAAACAAGGTTGTTGCACTTGCTGCATAATGGTATATATGTCAAAAAAATTAAAGTAACACCTGTCAGTTACCAATTTAATGAATAACGTCTATTAACCTCTTAACTTATTTCTCTCACACGAAGTCAAACTCCTCCTCTCTCTTCAAGACCCCATAAATGTACTCCTTTCTCTCTCTTCTTCCTCCTTCTCAAAGACCCAGGCCCAAAAAACCAAATCAAAATAAAAATTTCTCTCTATCTCTCCAAAAATAATTGATTGTTTATGATGATTAATCCCAATGAATGGAGCAAAGGGTCACATTTCATAAGATGCTACCTAAAACCCAAAGCCTCCATGGCCTAAACACAGGTAATCGAAGCTCCATGGCTGATGGCTCCACCACAAACCAGCATGGCCGAATCTTCAAGAGCTCACCCACCACCGGTGGTGGTCTTCTCCTCTTCCTCTGTTTTTATTTTCGGTCTATTTTTCTGTGTATGGCTGAAAAAGCTCTACATTTGCTTGGTTGGTTGTGGGTTTAAGAATTTGGTATTTTGTTTGAGGATTTGAAAAGTGGAGGTTCTTGTTTTGGGCATGGATTTTTTTTTTTCAAAATTAATCTATTTGAGGGTTTTGGGTAGGCCCAAAAAAATGGGTTTTGATTTGGGTTTGTCCGCTGTGATTTGTATGTATGGGAATCTAAGCATGTGTGTACAATTATTTTTCATGAGAGAGAGAGATTTGTATTTTGATTTGGTTTTGTGGGGGCTGGGTATCTAAGAAGTGAGAAGAACGAAGGAGAAGGAGGAAGGAGTGAGAGAGATATTTGTCGTTGCTATAAGGAAATTTATGACATTCAATTTGTGAAAGAAAATTCAGCACTGTGGACTCCAGTCTTGAGGAAAATCTGTTGGTATTTGGATCTGGCACCTCATGATCTAATGCAGTCAAGCCTTCTTAACTCAACATTGGATGATAAGAATCCTTCTGAGCTTCCAAATTTTAAGTTGCTGTTGAAACAACTGGTCACTATGAACTATGGAGGTCATCCAATGGACATCTCTTTGGAATACATACAACAATACAGGGATGAGTTTGAGAATGAAAAGAGCATGCTTGGAGGCTCTTTGGGTGACAAGACCTATGACAGTAACTGAACATAACAGCGTAGGAAAGAGAGTGGAGTGGATTTTTTTTTTTCTAAATACCAATAAATATTAAAAAATTTAGTTAGATGTGACGTTTTAAAACAATGTTGAAAACTAGTATCTCGAATGTCTAAAACTCGAGTTGAATGTCACAAAAACTCGAGTTTTTAAGTCTCAATTTGTAAATGGATTAGTTTAAAGTGGGAAAAAATCAAGCTGAAAATCGAGTTTTAAAGACTCGATTTCCATAAATTGAATAAAAACACCGCTATAGGGCTATAAAATATCACTATAGGGCTTAAAAACGCCACTATAAGACTTCCTAAACCTGTACTTATAAAAATTTTTTTGCAGGAAAACGCCGCTGTAGGGCTTTAAAACGTCACTGTAAGGCTTAAAAACGTCACTATAGGTGAAAATTTTTTTGCACGAAACTTGAGTCTTAAAGACTCGAGATTTATGTGGCATTCTCACATTTGCAAATCGAGTCTTTTGGACTCGAGTTCATATGGATCTCGAGTTTCTAAAACTCGAGATGCTACTTTCCTTTATTGTTTCAAATGTTGCCTAACTAACTATATACAATTCTTTTGCACAGCTATTTTGCATATTACCTCGAGAGGAGTGCATTGATGAGGTTTTGAAGAAAGAAAGATTTGATGTTAGGAGTTAACGGACGTTATTCATTAAATTGGTAATTGACAGGTGTCATTCTAATATTTTGAAACGTATACCATTATGCAGTAAGTGCTGTAACTTTGTTTGTAGCAAATCATTGCTCTCTCTCTCTCTCTCTCTCTCTCTCTCTCTCTCTCTCTCTCTCTCTCTCTCTCTCTCTCTCTATATATATATATATATATTAATTTTTGAGTTTTATATTCATTATGTGAATTGTAATAACCTATTAAAAAATAACTACCGCTCAAATAGTTGGTAAAAACCTTTCAAGGTATGAAACATGTAAATATAAAACATTGATCCAAACCAATCTAACTTGTTGGGTTGGTTTTTTACATATGTGATGGGTTGAAAAATTTTCACCTTAATCACGTCAAATTTGGTTTAAAGATCTTCCAATCCAACCAATACATATCTTTACTTATAGTAGTAACTCGAGTAATTATGAAAGGAGTTGAACCATAACATTACTATTTGCCTTTTTCCCAAATTCTTTTTTCTTTTATTTATTTATAAAACCATCTTCCCAATCTTATAAAAAAAAAAAAAAAAAAAACCATCTTTCCAATAACTTAAGTGGATAATAAATAATACATTTAATCACTTAGTCAATATTTTAACATGGACAATGACTTTATAGTTAAGCACCAAAATAAAAATTATAAATAACTTAAAATTGAGGAAAGTGAACAGTAAAAAGTAGCATTTTGCAGCACAATATTCCCAAAATTACCATACTATTATTATAAAGTTATTAGGCTGAATAATAGAAGTTTAATAAAATAAAATAAAATAAAACTGAAGTCAGACCCAACAGTTCTTTTGGGCATGGATTTTTTTTTTTTTTCAAAATTAATCTATTTGTGGGTTTTGGGTAGGCCCAAAAAAATGGGTTTTGATTTGGGTTATGTATGTGAATCTAAGCATGTGTGTACAATTATTTTTCAAGAGAGAGAGATTTGTATTTTGATTTGGTTTTGTGGGGCTGGGTTTCTAAGAAGTGAGAAGAACGAAGGAGGAGGAGGAAGGAGTGAGAGAGAGATATTTGTCGTTGCTATAAGGAAATTTATGACATTCAATCCGTGAAAGAAAATTCAGCACTGTGGACTCCAGTCTTGAGGAATCTGTTGGGATTTGGATCTGGCACCTCATGATCTAATGTAGTCAAACCTTCTTAACTCAACCTTGGATGATAAGAATCTTTTTGAGCTTCCAAATTTTAAGTTGCTGTTGAAACAACTGGTCTCTATGGACCATGGAGGTCATCCAATGGACATCTCTTTGGAATACATACAACTATACAAGGATGAATTTGAGAATGAAAAGAGCATGCTTGGAGGCTCTTTGGGTGACAAGACCTATGATAGTAATTGAACATAATATTTCAACCCAAAAAAAAGAAGTAATTGAACATAATAGCGTAGGAAGGAGAGAAGAGTGCGTTGATGAGATTTTGAAGAAAGAGAGATTTGATGTTAGGAGTTAAACGGACGTTATTCATTAAATTGGTAACTAACAAGTGCCACTCTAATTTTTTGAAACGTATACCATTATGCAGTAAGTGCTGCAACTTTCTTTGCAGCAAATCCTTACTTTTTTAATATATACTAGCCTCATATGCTCATGCACGTACTCAAAAGCTCTTCTATTTTTTGAGTAAAAATTTTGTATTTATTATAAGTTGAGATTTCTACTTTTTCTAATTACAATATATATATATATATATATGAATACGTGGGGTGAGTTTTGTATATTGGAGAAGTTTTAAAACTAACAAAATAGTGATCCTATTTTTTAGGGAGTTAGAGCACTCACAAAGAGAAAAAGGGATAATGCTATATTGCTAAAATTTAACTCCACAGACACAAAAATCACGCTATAGCAGTGGAGGCAAAAGTTAAAATTTTAAATGATTTGCTATAGTGCACATCTATATATAGATGTGCACTGTAGCTGAGAAAAAAAAAAAAAATATATATATATATATATATATATATATATATATATATTTTTATTCGCCTGGTTGATTAAAATAATACACCTTCCTTTTTTTTTTTTTTCAATTCTTTCATGCCTCTTTCTCTCTTATCTCTCAAGCTCACTCTCTCAACTCCTATCATAGATCCACGAAGCTTGCCGCCGATCGTCAGTGCCTAACTGGGAAACCCATGGAGCTCGTTGATCAAAGTGCTTGCTTGTGGATATTAGTTCTTTCACGCCGCCAATGGTTGTATCATGCCGTCGATGGAAGATTTTGGTTTTTTTTTTTTTTTTTTTTTTTTTTTGTGGACTGGTGGTGGTGGTGGTGGTGGTTGTGGCTGTATCTGATGGTGGGATATATTATTTTATTGTAATGTTTATATTATTTTATTATGTTAAAAGATAAAATAGATTCACTACTGTAGCATGTGTGTAGGTAAAATAAATAAAGTGATTTTTTGTGTAGCTAAATAGCTAAAATTTTACATTTACTCTTGTGGATGCTCTTAGAGAGTAGAAGTAAGAATTTAAATTAACGTAAAAGTAGGAACTTATTAGAAGCAGAAAGACATTTTAACGTAGAGGTAAGAATTTATTATTTTTGTCAATTTACTATTTTAATCCCATTTTTAAATTTTAGGTAAGGGTATTTTTGACAATAAAAAAAATAATAACTAACTTTCTTTTGCCAATTTACTATTTTATCCCAATTTTTAAGTTATTAGTTAATTAATTTAGGGATATTTTTGATAGGAAAAAAAATAATTAACTTTTTGAATCCTCTTAATATATACATATATACATATTTAAAAAAAAAAAAAACATATATACATACATATATATATATATATACATATATATATATATATATATATATATATATTAATTTTTGAGTTTTTTTAATTATGTGAATTGTAATAATCTATTAAAAAATAACTACCGCCCAAATAGTTGGTAAGAACCTTTCAAGGTATGAAACATGTAAATACAAAACATTGATCCAAACCAATCTAACTTGTTGGGTTGGTTTTTTACATATGTGATGGATTGAAAAATTTTCCCTTTGATCTCGTCGAATTTGGTTGAAAAGACCTTCCTATTCAACTAATACATATCTTTACTTATAGACGTTAATCTGGAGTCTTTTGGGTTAATATTGTAAAATTCAAAGTTAATTTGCGTTATACGAACTATTTAAAGATAATTGGGAAATTGAGGAGAGAGACTGAATTTCAGCAATGGCATTGCCGAAATTCAGCCAAAAAGCAGGAGAGAGAATAAGGAAAGGAGGAGAGAGAAAATCTTTGAATTTCGGCAATGGCATTGCCGAAATTCCACCGCCTTAACCCGAATTCTGTGTGTCCGAGTGTGGAGTGCTCTTAAAATAAAAAAAAAAAGGCAATGGTGGCAATGTCATTGCCGAAATAGGGGAATAATTTTTTTTTTTTTTTAGCAATTGTGATAATGGCATTGCCGAAAATGAAAAAAAAAAAAAGTGGTTTCGAAATCTCTAGAAGAATAAAAAACAGGTTTCATGTCTACAATATTTTTACAATAAATCACATATAATTA
Organism: Quercus dentata; assembly: GCA_028216015.1. Taxonomy (NCBI): domain Eukaryota; kingdom Viridiplantae; phylum Streptophyta; class Magnoliopsida; order Fagales; family Fagaceae; genus Quercus; species Quercus dentata. The sequence goes on along the minus strand of CP116452.1, from coordinate 69,056,061 downwards.
GTTATTATTAGTTAAAAAAAGTTGTGACAACTAATTGTGGCAATGGCATTGTCGAAATAGGAAAAAAAAATTGTGGCAATATCATTGCCGAAATAGTGAGAAAAATAAAAGTGATAAACTACTTGAGACAATTGCATTGCAGAAATAGGGAGAAAAAAATTGGAAATCTTGGGGAAAAATATTTTCCCCTATTTCGTCAATAGCATTGCCGTAAATGAAAAAAAAAAAAAGAAAAAAAAAAAGGGCAGCGGGATTGACGAAATAGGGGGAAATTTTCCCCCCTATTTCGGCAATCCTAGTGCCGTAATAAATATAAAAAAAATAAATAAAAAAAATAAATAAAGAGAAAAAGGAAAGAAAACCCCTATTTCGGCAATCCTGTTGTCGTAATAAATATATAAAAAAAATAAATAAAAAAAAAGAGAAAAAGGAAAGAAAACGACAACGGGATTGCGAAAATAGGGGGAAATTTTTTTCCCCCTATTTCTGCAATCCCATTGCCCTTTTTTTTTTTTTTTTTTTTTTTTTTTTTTTTTCCATTTACGGCAATAGAAATAGGGGAAAATATTTTTTCGCAATTGTATTTCCAATTTTTTTCTCCCTATTTCGGCAATGCAATTGTCTCAAGTAGTTTGTCACTTTTATATTTCTCACTATTTTGGCAATGATATTGCCACAAATTTTTTTTTCCTATTTCGGCAATGCCATTGCCACAATTAGTTGTCACAAATTTTTTTAACTAATAATAACTAATTATATGTGATTTATTGTAAAAATATTGTGGACATGAAACCCGTTTTTTACTCTTCTAGAGATTTCAAAATCACTTTTTTTTCCCATTTTCGGCAATGCCATTATCACAATTGCTTAAAAAAAAAAATTATTCCCCTATTTCGGCAATGACATTGCCGCCATTGCCTTTTTTTTAATTTTAAGAGCACTCCACACTCGGGCACACAGAATCCGGCAAAGATTAGGCGGTGGAATTTCGGCAATGCCATTGCCGAAATTCAAAGATTTTCTCTCTCCTCTTTCCTTATTCTCTCTCCTCCTTTTTGGTGAATTTCAAGAATGGCATTGCTTTGAAATTCGATCTCTCCTCAATTTCCCAATTATCTTTGAACAGTTCGTATAACACAAATTAACTTTGAATTTTACAATATTAACCCAAAAGACTCGTTAACCTGAGTAATTATGAAAGAAGTTGAACCATAACATTACTAAATAACCAATTTGCCTTTTTCCCAATTTTTTTTCTTTTATTTATTTGTTTATAAAACCATCTTCCCAATAACTTTAGTTTTTTATTTTTTTTTGAGAAACTCCAATAACTTTAGTTTTTTTTTTTTGAGAAGTTCCAATAACTTTAGTTGATAATAAATAATAGTCAATATTTTAACATGGACAATGACTTTATAGTTAACCACCGATATAAAAATTATAAATAACTTAAAATGGAGGAAAGTAAACAGTAAAAAGTAGAGCATTTTGCAGCACAATATTCCCAAAATTACCATACTATTATAATAAAGTTATTAGGCTGAATAATAGAAGTTTAATAAAAAAAAAAAAAACTAAAAGTAAAACTTTACTCAGAACAGAAGTCAGACCCAACAATTTCTCTAGTCCCTCAAAAACTTCACTTACTGTAACATGACTAACATCACTTTTCTCCTTTAAAAAAAAAAAAAAAAAAACTCTGGGACTGATTTTCAAAAAAATAGTACAAAGATTGTGGGCCCATTACAAGTTCCAACTCCAACGGCTCTCTTTCCAAAAACTACTCTCTCTCTCTCTCTTATAAATTAAATTAATTCCTATCTTTATTTTTGTTCTCTCTTCCCTTGCTCTCTTTTCTCTCCTCTCTCCTCTCTGTTAGGGTTAGGGTTTTTGATTTGATTCTCGTAAATTTTTTTTTGTTTCCGTTCATTGCTGAGCCCAAGGAATGAAGGCAAGTCGGGTGAGTGTACTTCACTTTTCCGTGATTTTTTTTTTGTTTTGTTTTGTTCTCGGAAGCATTTTTTTTTCTTCACATTTTTAGTACTTTCCTTTGTGTTTGTTCATGTGGGTCTGCTTCAAATTCTGGAATTGAGGCCAAAGATTGCATTAAGGTTTACCTGGGTATGAGTATCGATTTAGGTTTTGAGTATTATTTATTTATTTTTTTATATTAAAATTTTTGTTTTTTCTTTTGTTGGATTATGTTGATTTTAATTTTTGTTTTTTCGTTTCTTTTGGTTGATTGTTTCCTGTTTGGCTAGTGAGAAAATGTGGGAAAATTTTAAACTTGGCAATATATTAGAAAATAGAAATAAAAATGTTAAATGAAAATGTTTGGGTTCTCTCTCTCACACTCTTTGCGATCTCTCTCGGTTGTGTCGCGTGTGTGCGTGTTTATGGTTGTTTGGCCGTGGGTTTGGGTATCGCGATTTTTGTTTTTAGTGTTCTATCTCTTTTCGTCTCATAAATCTTGGGTTTGTGGACTTATTTGTGCTATTTGATTTCTGTAGTTTTGGATTGTGGTTTGTGTTTTGGGTTTTGATTTTTCTGTGTGTTCTTTGGGTTGATTTCTCATGGGTATGGGTTGGTTATGATTTCTCTGTTCTTTGGGTTGATTTCTCACGGGTATGGGTTGTTTTGATTTCTCTGTTCTTTGGTTGATTCTCATGGGTCTGGGTTGGTTATGATTTCTCTGTTCTTTGGTTGATTTCTCATGGATCTGGGTTTTGTTTTCTCAGTATTTGAGTCTGTGTTTTGAATTTCTCTGTTCTATGTAGGCCATTTGTCTGCAATAATATTACATGATCTGTCGCGTTTCAACATAAGCTATCTTTCTTCTTTCAAAGATATATTTTGTCAATGAGATCCCAAGTACTATGTTTATTTGTTAATGCCAAATAAGGTCTCATTGGCAGCAATACCAGTAAATTGATTGAAAAATTTTGAAGGCCAGCTTCATCAATACCTTTTTTTTTCAGGTATTTACTCCTACAAAAGGAGGTGCAGTTTTTTGCTTTGCTGTATATCTATAAATTTATTGATTGCTTTGATAGGGGTGAGCTAGCAACCACTCAGAGAGAAATCAAACCTAAGACCCTTCATTGTGTTTTGAGATAAAGACTGTTGAAAATGGCATTTTCAAATCTTATTATAACCGAGATGTTTGTTTTGTTGACATTATAGGACTACTTGTGGCCTTTTTTAGCCACAACAATTTAAAGCCATATAGGGCACCTGACAATCTATGCACCCGGTTTGTAGTGCTATGGCTCTGGAATCTATTTTTCCTTTCACCAATGGAACCCAAAAATCTGTGACATGTTATGAAATCATATTTTTTCTTATGATTAGTATTCTTCTACTCCCATATTAATTTTTTTTAATAAACATGGGAAAGTTTACTTTGAAGAGGCTAGATTTTTCATTTTCTTTGTTTCCTTTTTTTTATTTTATTTTTTTTGGGTATTGGTGTCTTAGAAGTGGGTTTATTGAGATATAGCAAGTTAAGAAAACCACGTTGATTAAGGAATGTAGTTGTTTAAAATTTAGCTTGAAAGAGGTTTTTTATTTTTGTTTTTTATTCTTTTTATTTTGGGTGTTTAAGTTTGAAAAATTGCTGGTATGCGTTTTTTTCCCAACAATTTTCTCTAAATTCAAGTGGACCTTTAATGTTTTAACAAATTTTCACATATAAATATTCTTGGATGTGGATCGAGATTATACATTTTGTTATTTGCTTGAAACTAATTGCAAAATTGGCTTGTGTATGCTACTTATAAAATAAATAAAGACTTATTTTTAGGGATTTTGCTAGAAGAAGGAAGTTCTACATCTTTCTTCAATATGAGTTCTTTTCCTTTTGTTTTGTTTTTTGTTATTTATTTATTTTTGCCCTTTATGCATACATACATACATATATGAATTCTCTTGTTGGCTTTTATTTAAAGCACACAGATTAGTCAATGAACATGATACTAAAGACAGTAATGAGCTCAAAGAAGACCATAACATCAATTACAGTGTAGGCTTTGGAGTTTGGGCTCAATTTAGGGATAAATTTTTAATGCATGGTAAGCTTCTAAATTCTGATTGCTCGGTTGCTTATTCTTTTTTTATTATTTTTTGGACACTTGCTCAAGAGAAAACCTATTAGCTCCAATTCAATGTCGGTCAATAGGATTATATGTTTGGTTAGTTTCCTATTTTTTATTTGAAAGTTTTTATTTATTTAGTTATCAATTGTGAATGCCTTGTGCATGGGTTTAGATTTTGTTCTTTCATATTTTGTATGCAAAAAATGGCATGAATAAGGGAATTTTTACTGAAATTTACAAATTTTAAAATGAAAATTAATTTGATCTCAATCATATATAATATTTTTGTATACGGTCTGTTTGTGTATTTGGTAGTTATTTTGGACTTTGGTTATCTCTTGGTTTTTGACTTTCGCAAATGCAAATATGCTCAACTTCACATTTTTTTCTCTAAATCTGCATGCACCCTGCACTGCAAGGTACAGATTTTACTTCTTCTTCCTGATTGGATTTAATTTTATATGTTTGTTCAATTTAAGTGTATTGGATTTTTGCATATGTTATTTTAGCTTCACTTCGTGATTGTATCGGTTACTTTAGCTTCATTGTCTTATTTCAACACATCCAAATTATGTGTTTGCTTTTTGTTTCAATTTTTATTTATATTTTATTTTTCATTTTGAGTTTTATGTGGTAGTCAATGTCATAGTTGGAATGACAGCGAATGGGCGTCTTATTACTCAGTATGGGCTTCCACATCGTCTCTTTGGTCTTCTTGAATCTTTGTTGTCCTTGACCTTCAGTCTCCCTCTATTTTTCATTTCAATGTTTCAGTATCACTCCTGAAGAATCATGTATCCAACCTCCAACAATGCAAGACTTCATCATCCTCTCTCTTCTCCACTAATTGATTACACAGGTATGATTTGTAGTCCTTCAATAAATATTACTCTGAGTTTGTGCATGGGTTTCTGTCTAATGATATCATTTATGGGTTTCGGTATGAGATTGGGAGATGGAGGCAGAGGAGTAGATGATAAAAGCGGAGTTAGTTATGGTTTTGGTATTCTTCTCTCAAAAATTTCTAATTTGATTTTTGATTCATCCCTACAAAATTTCAGGCCTGAATTCGTCCATCCATCACAGCTGCTCAAGGGCATTGGGTTATGGAAAATTCAGGTTTGCTCAATTTTTAACCTTAAACACAAGATTCACGTTACATTTGATATGTTTATTTGCTCGTAACCATCGTGGTTTTGATTTCTGTCAAATAGCAAGCATTATGATTTTGAACTTACTTAACAGCAACCTTTGTGCTGTAATTTAAGACTGGGTCATGATTACTCTGTTCTGCACATGCTTGTTTCATTGGTGGATATGGAGTTCCAAGATTCTTTGTAAGTGATTTAATTTCTTTCGTAGTCATTATAGGCTTAATTTTTCTGATCATGCACTTTGTTTTATATAATTTTTTGCGTTTTGTTAGTTTTCAGGCAGCAGCAGTACAATGTCCCATAAAAAAAAAAAATGGGACTGGATTTTTTGGTTTACCACTTCAAGAGTTAGAGTTTTGTATTATTGGAAAAGAAGTGTTGACAACTTTTTGTAAAGAAATAAAAATTTTCTATTGCTCTCTTTTCTCTCTTCTCTCTGTTAGGGTTAGGGTTAGCGTTTTTGATTTGATTCTCATCATTTTTTTGTTTGTGTTTTTGTTTCCGTTCATCGCCGAGCCCAAGAAACGAAGGTGAGTCGGGTGAGTCGACTTCACTTTTCCGGGATTTTTTTGTTTTGTTTTTGGAAAGCAATTTTTTTTTTTTTTTTTACTTTTTAATACTGTTTCCTTTGTGTTTGTTCGTGGGTCTGCTTCAAATTCTGGAATTGAGGCCAAAGATTGCATTAAGGTTTACCTGGGTATGAGTATTAATTTAGGTTTTGAGTATTATTTATTCATTTATTTTTTATATTAAAATTTTTGTTGGATTGTGTTGATTTTAATGTTTTTTTTTTTTTTTTTTTTTTTTTTTTTTTTTTTAAGTTTATATTTGGTTGATTTTTATGTTCTGCTTGCATGCATTAGTAGTTAATACGAGTGAGAAAATGTTTGGCTAGTGAGAAAATGTGGGAAAATTTTAATGTTTGGGTTCTCTATTTCCCTGTTTGGCTAGTGGGAAAATGTGGGAAAATTTTAAACTTGGCAAGATATTGGAAAATAGAAATAAAAATGTTAAATGAAATACTGTAACTTACCCTCTTAACTTGTCTTGTCAGGGGAAGAAAAGATATTTTTTTTCCAGAAATAAATGTCTTGTTGATATGCCAACACCTTATGCTCTCACCCGCATACACATTCACAGTTTCTGTATTGTTTTCATTAAAGTGAAACGGGTTTCAAATTTTATTAGAGCAATTCGGGTGTATTGTACCCTGATTTAGTTTTAATCTCACAAATGAAACTCCATGCAAAGTGAGACAACAAAAATGAGCCCTCATTCAGTTCTGATGTTACTTATTGCTGTTTTGAGTGTCTGTCAATTATTTAGACTCACAACTTACTGAGAATAAATTGAAGAGAGTAGGTTCCTGTCTTTGACCATTTATAACATCTGCTTATGTATGAATGTAAGTGATGTCCCAAAGCAAATTTTAACTTTTTTTTCCCTCATTTTAGGTTGACTTTAGCACTATTCATGGACCAAATTACCTTGTTATTTTCTGCAAAAGCAAGGCAAGAATTCTTGCCTGCAATTCAGGAGGCTATGAACGTGGATTTTTCTAATCCTGCGGAGAGAAGATAAGTTACTCAACTAGCAATGAAGTTCCATTTGACCGTTTACACTATGCGCATTTCACATTAAAACTTACACTTTCAAAATTGTTATTAGGATTTAAGTTCAATCCAGGTTGAGATTATGAGAGAATTGGGAAATGTAGATTTCTCTGAATATTTTTGTGCTAGGAAAAATATAGTTGAGTTTAAATGACTTGACAATCAATTGAATTGCTTAATTGTCAGACATTAGTAATACTTAAAAACCTTGGTTGAAGATGAATTCCTTCTCCCATGCTGTGCTAGAGATTATATCTCTATTATAATGGCCATCATATTTTGAATTTCTTGATTGTATTGATCCCAACCGTCGAAATGAGGATGATGTCTTACTGTGGAAAGACTAATTTCTCTCTCTCTCTCAGAAAACCAATTCATTTTATATTAATTCCTAGTTGAGTGCTTATTAATTTCATTTGAAATGATTTGAAAATTTAAATTCTCGTGATATGTTAACTGTTCCCGGTTTGAAATTAATTAAAAAAAAAATGACATTGTGGTTAGAATGACTTATGTTCATTTCAGTTTGCCAACTACCTTTATTAGCAAATTTGATTTCTTTGTGTAGTCTATGTTTGCCCAATGTAAAGATCCTTAAGAGTGGTGTTCATATCAGGAATTTGACATTGTTTTTGTCCTGATTTGGTTTGCTAGACTTCATTTGTGTTTGGAGTAATAAATTACTATTTCATAAGAAAAAATTGCAATTGCTGTTTTTCTTTCTTTTATACCTGAGTTAACCTTTTAATGTGTTAATTAACTTTTTCCCAATTAAATACTGAAAATGGAAAGGTAGTGATAAGATTGTAAAATGAATGACGGCATGCAATATATTTTTCCCAGTGATTCATGCATTATGTTCTTAGACAATTTAGAAAGCCAGTAATTGCATTTCTAGTGATTCAAACCTTCTCTATTTGCAATATATTTCTTTCTGGCTGAGACTAGACCATGTGGTGCTATCTTCATCTGATTCATTCAAAACATTTTTATATCCTATCAGTGACATACATTTTGTTTTAATGTATTTCTGAAACATAAGATTTTGTTATATTTGCATTTATGGAACAAAGTTAACATTCTGCAACATTGCAGCAAGTGAGTTTCTCCAATTAGAGTCCACTGTTGCATTTCAAATGATTTTTTAGCTTGTTAATTATTTTATGTCAATTAGTAGGTCATTATGTACATGTTGGAACTTGGAACTATCTCTTAATGGTTCGTGGTGCCATTCAAGTTTTGGCATGAAAAAGAGCTATGCTTAATTGCTTTAATTTCAAGGCTGGGACTCAAGTAATATTCTCTTCAAGTATTTTGTAAATTTCAAGGTATGGCATATAGGTAGAACCAAGTAGTTCCTTCGGTAATTCAAAAGATTGCATTAAGGTCTACCTGGGTATGATTTAGGTTTTGAGTATTAATTTATTCTTTTATATTAAATTTTTTATGTGTTTTTATTTTCGGAGGCAATTTCACTTTTTTGTTACTGTTTCCTTTGTGTTTGATCATGTGGGTCTGCTTCAAATTCTGAAATTGAGGTCAAAGATTGCATTAAGGTTTACCTGGGTATGATTTAGGTTTTGAGTATTAATTAATTTATTTTATATTATAATTTTTTGTTGGATTATGTTGATTTAAATTTTTTTTTTTAGTTTATTTATGGTTGATTGTTATGTTCTGCTTGCATGCATTAGTAGTTAAAAGGCATGATTGGGTTCTCTATTTCCCTGTTTAGCTAGTGAGAAATTGTGGGAAAATTTTAAAGTTGGTACCTCTTAATTTTTTTAATTTTTTTTTTTTTTTTTGGGGCTTTGAGATAGTATTCTTAATAAAGTCAACAAGGATATGATGGTAAATAACAAAATCTTGATTTGAGTTTCTGTTTAATAGTTAAGTTATGTTGGGGTTGATAACAGAGTTTTTTGAACTGAGGTTCTTTGAAGATCAGCTTGGTTTCTTGAGAATCTTGAATCTGAGTATTGCCTGAGTGAGTCATAAATAAGAGTTCGTAAATGCAATGTCTGGTTATGAATATTGAATATGATATCCTCGTTCTTTGCAATATTTTGTTTTATGGCTATATGGCGAAATTTTTCTGGGCTGTTTGCTAGTAAGGATAGGGAATGTGGCACCGTATAGTGCTCATGTGCATGTGTCGATTTGCAACTAGTTAACACTTCTGTGCATGTGTCAATATGCAATCAATTAATGCTTGTGCATGCAAGCATGTGTGTTTGCGTATGTTCATTACTTCTACTGCACTGCTGCTTGTTTAACATTTGACTTACTGCATAAGTTGTGGAGAAGAACCTGACTTCCCTGGCATGGTTCTTGATTGTATGATAACAGTCATGATTTTGAACCTAGTCTTGATTCTTAACAAGTCAAGCATCCAATTTATCTTGGTAAACTTACAAGATAGGCAGCTACAGATTTAAAAAAAAAAAAAAAAAAAACTTTTCTTCATTATGTACTAAAATTTTTCTTTGAAATATGTTGAGCTTATGTTGGCGTGCATTGTGTCATAGTTTCTGGCAAAGAGGAAGTGGGTTCTTTGTAATATGAACTCATCTTTATTTGATTCATGATATGTGTTGACGTATTAAGGTCTTCAAGTAGTTGATTCTTCGTCTTTGTATAGGAGTTTCTTTAAGAGGACGAGGATGGAAATATGGATCTGTTTTTGTTGATGGAATATTTCCAGTACTGAGTCCTATTGGTCGGTAAATTATGGACTTTTCCTGGATGACCTCGATCATTGGGGCTTGTGTGTTGTGTTACTTCCTGGTTTGGTTTATTTATTGTAGTAGCTTTTTACTTTGATTTCTCTAAACAATTATTAAGTGATGTGTACTTTATCCATCGGTGGATCTTATAAGGTTTTTTTTTTTTTTTGGTATGTGGCTAAGGCGAGTGTCCAGGGCTGTTTGTGCACCTGACTAGGTGTGTGAGACAGGAGATTACACACACTTGGTAATTTTATAGGGAGATATACCCTTGGTAGTAGCCCCAAAATGCTGGCTAGGAGACTTGAACCACCAGGAGGTTCTATTTATATGTATTATGGTGTTTCATACCACATGTTTGCTTTTTTGTTCTAATGAACCTTTCCTGTAATTCATTGTAAAACCCGTCTTTGGAGCCTGCTACTAACCTTGGTAGGTTCTTGGACTGCACCAAGCCTTTGGTCCTGGTACAGTATTTCTCTTAGGTACATCTCTTATTTTATCTTTCTTCTTTTGTGCTTTTCATTAGCTGTAGCTTTTGGATCCTGCTACTAACACAAAATTTTGGTTGGTGTTTCTATAAATTTCTACAGCTGTTGCTTTGGTTCCAACAATCTGCTTACCAAAATTTTCTTTCTTATGTCGCATTCTTATTTATACATACATGCTTTGTATTCTATTTCTAGTGCGACTATTGCCTGCCTACTTTTATAGATCCATTCTGTTCAGAGCTTTCACAGGCCTTCTCCCCGACATTCCAACTGGCCGTGCTACATTCTGTGATTATCATGATGCTGTAGCTTCTCAGTATTATTTGTGAATTTGGACAGTTTGAGTAGTTTTTATTATTTTGGTTACTATCACAGATGTGATTCTTACCTCAGTTTTCTTTTACTCATATTTTGTTTGGCTTGTTACAACATATGTTCTTACATACTTTTTATTTCATCTATGTGCAGATTCCCAAGTCTTGGTTGGGAGACCATTGAAATGCTTATCATTCTTTGGTTTTGGTTTCTGGAAATACTGTCTTGTTAATTGCATGGCAGCATTAAGTACAATAAGATCTACTTGGACAGGTTACACATTTTAATAGATTATGATGGTATTGTTTTCATTGAAGTAAAATGGGTTACATATTTTAATAGAGAAAATTCGGTTGTATTGTACCCTTATTTAGTTGTAATCTCACAAATGAAACTCCATGCAAAGTGAGACAACAAAAATGAGGACTCATTCAATTCTGTGTCTTATACATGGGTTTAGATTTTTTTGTTTCACATTTTGTATGCAAAAATGGCATGAATTAGGAATTTTTTCTGAAATTTACAATTTTTAAAATGCAAATTAATTTGATCTCAATCATATATAAAATGTTCATATGTGGTCTGTTTGTGTATTTGGTAGTTATTTTGGACTTCAGTTATCTCTTGGTTTTTGACTTTCACAAGTGCAAATATGCACAACTTTACCTTTTTTTCTCCAAATCTGCATGCACCCTGCACTCCAAGGTACAGATTTTACTTCTTTTTCGTGATTGGATTTAATTTTATATGTTTGTTCAATTTAAGTTTATTGGATTTTTGCACATGTTATTTTAGCTTCACTTTGTGTATCTTCATTGTCTTATTTCAACATATCCAAATTATGTGTGTTTGCTTTTTATTTCAGTTTCTATTTATTTTTTATTTTGAGTTTTAAGTTTTATGTGGTAGTCAATGTGCTATTTGGAATAACAGTGTTTGGGCATCTACATCATCTGTTCGGTCTTCTTGAATCTTTGGTGTCCTTAACCTTCAATCTCCCTCTATGTTTCATTTCTATGTTTCAGCGTCACTCCTGAACAATCAAGCATCCAACCTACAACAATCCAAGACTTCATCATCCTCGCTCTTCTCCACTAATCGTTTACACAGGTATGATTCGTAGTCCTTCAATACATATTACTCTGAGATTGTGCATGGGTTTCTGTCTAATGATATTATTTATGGGTTTTGGTATGAGAGTGGGAGATGGGGGCAGAGGAGTAGATGATAAAAGCAGAATTAGTTGTGGTTTTGGTGTTCTTTTCTTTCTAAAATTCCTAATTTGATTTTTGATTCATCCCTACAAAATTTTGGGCTTGAATTCATCCATCACAGCTGCTCAAGGGCATTGGGTCATGGAAACTTCAGGTTTGCTCAATTATTAACCTTAAACACAAGATTCACATTACATTTGATATGTTTATTTGCTTAGAACCATTGTGCTTTTGATTTCTGTCAAATATCAAGCATTATGGTTTTCAACTTCCTTAACAGCAACCTTTGTGCTTTAATTTTAAAAGACTGGATCATGATTACTCTGTTCTGCACATGCTTGTTTCATTGGTGGATATGGAGTTCAAGATTCTTTGTAACTGATTTAATTTCTTTCATATTTATTATAGGCTGAAATTTTCTGATCATGCACTTTGTTTTATATTGTTAGTTTTCAGGCGCTAACAGTACAATGTCCCATAAAAAAAAAAGGGGAGCATCAAGTAATGGCTATGAACTTTCAAAAGGGGACAATTTTTTGTAAAGAAATAAAAATTTTCCTTTAATAGTATAAATCTTCCAGGCCAAAAAAAAAGATGTGTGAGCATCAAGTAATGGCTATGAACTTTCAAAATCACAGAGAAACTTATTAATTTAATTAAGAGGACTTGGCAGTTTTATTATGCTGAAAACTTGATGTTGCATACAAAATCTCATAAGGCAAAATTCTATCAAGCATGGCCAAATTTTCAATTTTTACTTTTAAAAAAACCCCCCCACACACACACACACACACACACACACATGCACATACGTATGAGGAACGGTCTTTCAGACTTTGCCACCGCCAGACAAGTCTTTCTCTCAAACTGGTAAAGTTTATAAATTTTGTTTTATATACTCAACGGTTAGCTATACGCTTATAAAAAAAAAACCTTAGCAGTTTTTTATGGTATTTCAATTAACTTGATTTAGATTAAGGGTTACGTTTGGTTGTTTTTTCTTATGAATGATTTCCAGAAATTGATGGAGTTTTGATAATTTCAATTATTGGGCGCATTGCTCTCACATCGTATTTCAACAATTCAATCAAAACTCCTTGTCCTAACCGTATCCTTCTGCGAGAATATAACTAGGTGCGCTATTCATAATTCACCATCTGTTGTCTCTCTCTCTCTCTCTCTCTCTCTCTCTTTAGGTTATGGAATTTTTTTATTTGTGGTTGAGATTTTCTTTCCTAATTTTCTTCTTTTGTTCTGTTTAGAATTGGTTTTCTTTTGAGTATTTGTTTTAGTCTTCATATTTATATTGACAACTGTTTTTGTGTGATTGCATAATCTGGTGGATCCTTCTCCATTGCCAACATTTATGTTGAAGCAGTGTAAGGAATCAAAAGCAGAAATTATGTGGAGGTATTACTTTGATATTATATATGGAAGATGGAGTGCATCCATTTTTGGGTTGAAATTCCTACTTATTGTTGGATATTGTATATGGCAGATGAAGTGCGTCTATTTTTGGTGAAATATCAATGCTGGAGCCAATGTCTTTTTAGAGAGTAAAGCATGTTGGAGAAAAGAAATCGAATTGCTTTTATCTGAAAAAAGTCTTTTTCTCTCTCAATCTGTGTGATTTTGATTATGTTGATTTCCTCTCAAATGTTTTTTTTCCTTTCATGATTTGATCGATAATGGTAACTCAACTAAGAAGTGATATGCTTGATCAGTCTGGAGTAAGTGCTCATTGTTGTATTGTTTGTTATTATTTTTGTTATGCGAAAGGGGCTACTCTTTATTGTTTGAAATTTCCCGTTCTCCAAAATATTTCTCTTATGGTTTTATATTTCAGCAAGTGATCTAGTTACAGCCTTCCACTCCATGCTTAAGTTATCTTATATTGTCACTCTTTCTTGATTGGTTCATGTGATGATTTAATATTATTATAGAGTGGATTGGGGAATTGAACCTTTACTTAGCATTTATCAGATTTTAGTGAGACAAAATCTTATTAGAATTCTGTCTAGTTCTTGGATGAAATTTATTTTACAACAATGATTTCGCTATCTTTTTAAATTCAATGGGGGACCAATTTGATCATTACAAAGCAATCACCTGTCATTATAGATAGTTTATAATATGATGAATGGCCCTTGGTGTATCAGTGGGACCAATTTGATCATAACAAAACAGTCACCCATCATAAATATATGATGAATGGCCCTTGGTGTAAATTATAATAAATTTGCTTGAATGGATTTCCAAAAATTTCCTTTTAGATGTTTTTAAATTTGAATTAGTAGTTCTTATGCTTGATGCAAAGTGTTTTGCTCTGTCATCTATTGCTTCAAGTTTACTGCCTGATATGTGTAATTATCATAGGGAGCAAAACATGATCTCCTCTCCTTGTTTTTTCCGGGCACATACCTCATTTTAAATGAATCATAATAAACTAAATCATGTTTTCTTTTCCTTCTCGGTGATTCTTCCCATAGTACTTTGTTGCCAATATTAAAACCATAAAAAGAGATTATGTTTTTCATTCCAAGTTCCTTCATTATTTTTATGTTTGCAGGTATTATGTGAAGCATATCAAGTTTCAAGTGATCCACTGTGAAGAGGTGCTTATCATTGAGATGGAAAAAATTACATATCTAGGTAAGTTTTTATGCTTGCACTTGTGGAAATATTGTGAGTTGTCACATGCTCATATTACTGCTCCTTTGTGTTTCATATTACTACTATATTGAAGAACAATTAGGATTCTACTATCAGAACAATATTTGAATTTCAATTCCATTTCCTCTAATATATTGTTTAGTTTAATTTCTTTCCTTCATTCACATGTTTCATTGGATATGTCTGTGACCAAATTTTCTGATACCTCATTTATAGATATTAATTTTGATCAGTATCAGCATTTTAGATGTTTTCATCTCTGATTTCTGTCATTCCCCTTGCTAATCCCAACTTCAATCAAAGATCTTCTTTACGAGCCTGGCTCTGAAAATTGTTAATGTTAAATGAAGTTAGATAGATGACCTGGAAATAGTTTGTACAAACCGAAGCGCCAATTTATACATATTTTCATGGATAAATTTCTATCAATCTGGACAAACCCTAACCATGGCAGAATAGGTTTCATCAGATCTCATATCTCTTTCCCCTTTATGTATATTATGATTCCAAGGCTTTTTTGTTCTGTTTCTAAAATCGCTGTTTTTGTACATTGCAGATGGAGAAGGCGTTCTTGATGCAGCCCAAGGTTTTCCTTAGGTAAGATCTCATGCTATGTCCCAGCTCCTTTATTTTCTTTGAAAATGTTTGATGTTGTAGAGTGAGATTTAAGATTTGGATTTGTTTCTTTTGATTTCTGATGTTTCCTTACGTAAACAGTTGGAGTTTGTGTAATTAGCAGGAAAGCCTTTTAGTTACTTGAAAGTGGTTAAGAGTAAATGTATTAAAGATCTGAATTTCGAACTTCTTAGATTTTAAATTGTGATTTTTTTGGAGTTGAGGTTTGCTTAGTTTTCCACTATCTCATAAATGCGCTTTTCTACTTTATTTCACTTCTAAATTTGGTCATATTGGTTGCTTCCTTTGTTCCAAACCCGTGCTATAATTTGGTTGGTGGTTTTGGTATGTGGCCCTATTTATAGGTTCCAGAAGTTAATATTTGCTATGTTGATAAAACTACATTTTGAAATTTAGTAATTTTGTTGTTAATTGCTTGTTTAGAGATGTAATTGTTCTTCACTCTAGGAGTTTTTGTTTGCTCTGGTTTTGTGTTGGGTTGTGATTTTGTTGTTGTTTGCTTCTGTTATGTCTTGAAGGTTTGCTCTTAGGAAGTTTTTTTGGCTAAGTGTTTGACCTATGTTTATATTAAACATGTTGGTGAGATCTTGATTATTTACATTTAAAAAGTTTTGTTGGGTATGTTTTTGACTTGCGTTAATATCAAACATGTTGGTGAGATTCTGCTTATTTACATTTAAGTAACATTATTTTTGGTATAATTGGCTCTTGGAGGAAAGTCACAATGACATCTAAAGCTCTAATGCTGAAAAGAATGTGTAGACTCCTAGAGTTTAACACATAGATTGTTCGAGTTGAATTCTGGCTTGCCTTAAGAATTTGGGGTTGCAAATTAATTTTTTCATCTATGTTGTCTTTTAAAATTTTAATTTATTCTTCATATTGCTCTCCCTTATAAATTAAATCAATTCCGCCCTTTATATTTATTCTCTCTTTGGTCTAAACAAAAAAAAAAAAAAAAAAAAAGAAAAAAAAGAAATGAAAACTTTTCTCTATTGCTCTCTTTTCTCTCCTCTCTCTGTTAGGGTTAGGTTTAGGGTTTTTGATTTGATTCTCATCATTTTTTTGTTTGTGTTTTTGTTTCCGTTCATCACCGGGCCCAAGAATTGAAGGCGAGTCGGGTGAGTCAACTTCACTTTTCCATGATTTTTTTGTTTTGTTTTTGGAAGCAATTTTTTTTCACATTTTTAATGCTGTTTCCTTTGTGTTTGTTCATGTGGGTCTGCTTCAAATTCTGGAATCGAGGCCAAAGATTGCATTAAGGTTTACTTGGGTATGAGTATTAATTTAGGTTTTGAGTATTATTTATTTATTTATTTTTTATATTAAAATTTTTGTTGGATTATGTTGATTTTAAATTTTGTTTTTTTGGTTAATTGTTATGTTCTGCTTGCATGCATTAGTAGTTAATACAAGTGAGAAAATGTTTGGCTAGTGAGAAAATGTAGGAAAATTTTAAACTTGGTAAGATATTAGAAAATAGAAATAAAAATGTTAAATGAAATACTGTAACTTACCCTCTTAGCTTGCCTTGTCAGTGGAGTTTTGTGACTCATTCCCTTTTCCCCCATTATTTTACTCTTTGCACTACTAGTACTGCATCAAACATGAATGCATACATCACACATGCACACATGAAGACAATTCTATCATTCTTGTGAAAATTTTTTTTCATGACTATTACATATTCAGAAAAACTTGGAAATTTTTTTTCATGACTATTGCATACGCAGAAAAACTTGGAAATTTTAAAGAACTTATAATTTGTATTATTAGATATATCAAATACTTGGTAGAGAAACAAGGATGCAAGTAATGAACCCTTAATCCCATATTCATGAACCTCTCTTTGTGCTTTGTATTACTGTGATGTGTATGTTTGACTTTATGGGCACTACTTTGTGTTGTAATTGCATATTTGTGCTCAATGTAAATTAGTTGCATAGTTCAGAGAGAGAATTATGAAATAATAACATTTGAAAACTCTATTTCCTGCATATGATTAGTTGGATATTTGTAATATTGTTGGCTCTCAGTGTTTCATGCTTTAGATAACCTCATAATGATCCCTTTTTCTTTCTCATGTTTTTACTTTTTGTAATGTAAAACTCTATAAAGAATAAATAATAAGTGCATGCATCTTTTAAGTTAGAATTGATGATCATAATATTGAATGATAAGACAAAAATCAAATGGTGTGTTCTCAGTTTTCCTGTAATCTATAAAAATGATATTAACCGTAAATTATGGTAATAACTCCTATATTTTTAGATGGCCATGCTTGTGGTAAATCTGGTAACATATTCAGTTACTTATGTGAGAGAACATTGAACTATGCAACTTAAATGGGCTAATTAAGCACACGTGAAATTATTTACAAAAAATATAATAAAAGTTATGACGTGTTATACCTGATATACTTTTGGTGGCACTGGCAGCCTAAGCAACTAGTTTAGCTTTCATAACATAGAATAGTCAATGAATAGGAATTGTATGTGTTTTGTTTAGGTTAGAATTTTTATATTTGATCATAAAAGTTTTGACCAAAAGGTTGTGGTCTGAAATCCTATGCTGGAATGGGGAGGGGATGTGTGTGAGCATAAAAGGTAGAGATATTAAGCAAGTGTCAGGAAGGTGGTCAGTTTTGGCTCCAAATTGAACTACCCATCTATCATGCTGGGCTCCTCGTCCTTAATAACGTGATATGGTTTGCTTTCCTGATTTTAATATTTCTGTTCCTGATTGTTGAGATTATGACGGTATTGTTTTCATTAAAGTAAAATGGGTTACACATTTTAATAGAGCAATTCGGGTGTATTGTACCCTGATTTAGTTGTAATCTCACAAATGAAACAAAAATGAGCCATCATTCAATTCTGATGTCACTTCTTGCTGTTTTGAATGTGTCTTTCAATTATTTAAACTCACAAGTTACTGAGAATAAACTAAAGAGGTAGGTTCCTGTCTTTGACCATTTATAACACATCTGCTTATGTACGAATGTAAATGATGTCCCTGAGCAAATTTTTAACTTTTTTCCCCCCCTCATTTAGGTTGTGGATTTGAGCACTATTCATGGACCAAATTACCTTGCTATTTCTGCAAAAGCAAGGCAAGAATTATTGTCTGCAATTCAGGAGGCTGTGAACATGGAGTTTTCTAATCCTGCAGAGAGAAGTTATGTTACTCAGATTAGTGCTTCCCCTCACTCAATTTCTTTGTCTCTCAATTTTTAGGATTTTAAATTACAATATTGAATAGTCCCAAGCAATTTCTCTCACTATCTCTCACACTCTTTTCCTCTTGCGATCTCTCTCTTGGTTGTGTTGTGATTGTGCGTGTGTTTATGGTTGTTTGGCCGTGGGTTTGGGTATCACTATTCTTGTGGGTATGTGGCCATGTATGTATGTAGATGTGAATGAGTGTAATGTGTGCTCTGTTTGTATGTTTATGCTTTGGGATTTTGGGTTTACTGTTTCGCATTGCGGAGGTTGTGAAAATGGGTTTGCAAGAATTAAGGCTTGCCATAGTTACAGTTACAATTTTTTTTTTTTTTTTTAAGTGTTCTATCTCTTTTCGTCTAATAAATCTTGGGTTTGTGGACTTATTTGTGCTATTTGATTTTTGTAGTTTTGTATTGTGGTTTGTGTTTTGGGTTTTGATTTCTCATGGGTATTAGTTGGTTTTGATTTCTCTGTGTGTTCTTTGGGTTGATTTCTCATGTGTATGGGTTGGTTATGATTTCTCTATTCTTTGGGTTGATTTCTCATGGGTATGGGTCGTTTTGATTTCTATGTTCTTTGGTTGATTTATCACGATTCTGAGTTGGTTTTGATTTCTCTGTTCTTTGGTTGATTTCTCATGGATCTGGGTTTTGATTTCTCAGTTATTTGAGTCTGGGTTTTAAATTTCTCTGTTCTCTATGTAGGCCATTTGTCTGCAATAATATTACATGATCAGTCACGTTTCAACATAAGCTATTTTTCTTCTTTCGAAGATATATTTTGTCAATGAGGTCCCAAGTACTATGTTTATTTGTTAATGCCAAATAAGATCTCATTGGCAGCAATACCAGTAAATTGATTGAAAATTTTTGAAGGCCAGCTTTGTCAATACCTTTTTTTTTTTTTTTTTTTTCTCTCTCTTTTTTGTTTTTTTTCATGTATTTACTCCTACAAAAGGAGGTGCAGTTTTTTGCTTTGCTGTATATCTATAAATTTATTGATTGCCTTTGATAGGGGTGAGCTAGCAACCACTCAGAGTGAAATCAAACCTAAGACCCTTCATTGTGTTTTGAGATAAAGACTGGTGAAAATGGCATTTTCAAATCTTATTATAACCGAGATGTTTGTTATGTTGACATTATAGGACTACTTGTGGCCTTTTTAGCCACAACAATTTAAAGTCATATAGGGCACATGACAATCTATGCACCCAGTTTGTAGTGCTATGGTTCTGGAATCTATTTTCCTTTCACCAATGGAACCCAAAAATCTGTGACATGTTATGAAATCATATTTTTCTTATGATTAGTATTCTTCTACTCCCGTATTAATTTTTTTAATAAGCATGGGAATGTTTACTTTGAAGATGCTAGATTTTTCATTTTCTTTGTTTCCTTTTTTTTTTTTTTTTTTGGTATTGGTGTCTTAAAAGTGGGTTTATTGAGACATAGGAAGTTAAGAGAAGAAAGATTTTCCAACCACGTTGATTAAGGAATGTGGTTGTTTAAAATTAGCTTGAAAGAGGGTTTTTATTTTTATTTTTATTCTTTATCTTTTGGGTGTTTAGGTTTGAAAAATTGTTGGTATGTGTTTTTTTTTTTTTTTTTTTTTCTAACAATTTTCTCTAAATTCAAGTGGACCCTTAATGTTTTAACAAATTTTCACATGTAAATATTATAGGATGTGGATTGAGATTAGACATTTTTTTATTTGCTTGAAACTAATTGCAAAATCAGCTTATGTATGCTACTTATAAAATAAGTAAAGACTTATTTTTTGGGATTTTGCTAGAGAGAAGGAAGTTCCTCATCTTTCTTCAATATGAGTTCTTTTCCTTTCGTTTTGTTTTGTTTTTCCCTTTATGCATACATACGTACATGTATGAATTCTCTTTTTGGATTTCATTTGAAGCACACAGATTAGTCAATAAACATGATACTAAAGACTGTAATGAGCTCAAAGAAGACCATAACAACAAAAGTGAGCCCTCATTCAGTTCTGATGTCACTTATTGCAGTTTTGAGTGTCTGCCAATTATTTATACTCACTACTTACTGAGAATAAATTAAAGAGAGTAGGTTCCTGTCTTTGACCATTTATAACATCTGCTTATGTACTTATCAAAAAAAAAAAAAAAAAATCTGCTTATGTATGAATGTAAATGATGTCCCTGAGCCAATTTTTAACTTTTTTTTTCTTCCTTATTTTAGGTTGTGGACTAAGCACCATTCATGGACCAAATTACCTTGTTATTTCTGCAAAAGCAAGGCAAGAATTCTTGTCTGCAATGACGTTCCACCATATATGGGGTAAGCTACTCTCCATTTGACTGTTTACACTATGCACATTTCACATTAAAACTTACACTTTCAAAATTGTTATTAGGATTTAAGTTCAATCTAGGTTGAGATTATGAGAGAATTGGGAAATGTAGATTTCTATGAATATTTTTGTGCTAGAAAAAGTATAGTTGAGTTTAAAATACTTGACAATCAATTGAATTGCTTAATTGTCAGACATTAGTAATGCTTAAAAACCTTGGTTGAGGATGAATTCCTTCTCCCATGCTGTGCTAGAGGTTATATCTCTATTATATTGTCCATCTTATTTTGAATTTGTTGATTGTATTGATCCCAACTGTCAAAATGGAGATGATGTCTTACTGTGGAAAGACTAATTTCTCTCTCTCTCTCTCAGATAACCAATTCATTTTATATCAATTCCTAGTTGAATGCTTATTAATCTCATTTGAAAGGATTTGAAAATTTAAATTCTCGTGATTTGTTAACTGTTCCAGATTTGTAATTAATAAAAAAAAATGACATTGTGGTTAGAATGACTTATGTTCATTTCAGTTTGCTAACTACCTTTAGTAGCAAATTTGATTTCTTTGTGTGGTCAATGTTTGCCCAATGTAAAGATTCTCTATTTGCAATGTATTTCTTTCTGGCTGAGACTAGACCATGTGGTGCTGTTTTCATCTGATTCATTAAAAACATTTTTATTCTAGAAGTGATGTAATTTTTGTTTTCATGGATTTCTAAAAGATACGATTTTGTTATATTTGCATTTATGGAACAAAGTTAACATTCTGCAACATTGCAGCAAGTGAGTTTCTCCAGTTAGAGTCCACTGTTGCAATTTAAATGATTTTTTTAGGTTATTAATTATTTTATGTCAATTAGTAGGTCATTATGTACATGTTGGAGCTATCTCTTAATGGTTCGTGGTGCCATTCAAGTTTTGGCATGAAAAAGAGATATGCTTAACTGCTTTATTCTCAAGGCTGGGACTCAAGTAATTTTCTCTTCAAGTATGTTGTTAATTTCAAGGTATGGCATAAAGGTAGAACCAAGTAGTTCCGTTGGCACTTCAAAAGTTATGATTTTGGTTTTGAGTATTAATTTATTTTTTTATAGTAAAATTTTTTATTTTTTCTGTTTTTATTTTCAGAGGCAATTTCACATTTTTAATACTGTTTCCTTTGTGTTTTTTCATGTGGGCCTGCTTCAAATAATACCTGGGTATGATTTAGGTTTTGACTATTAATTAATTTATTTTATATTATAATTTTTGTTGGATTATGATGATTTTAATGTTTTTTTTTTTGTTGATTGTTATGTTCTGCTTGCATGGATTAGTAGTTAAAAGGCATGTTTGGGTTCTGTATTTCCCTGTTTGGCTAGTGAGAAATTGTGTGAAAATTTTAAAGTTGGTACCTTTTAATATTGATATTTTTTTTGGGGCTTTGAGATAGTATTCTCAACAGAGTCAACAAGGATATGATGGTAAAAAACAAAATCTTGATTTGAGTTTCTGTAAAAGATTTAAGTTATGTTGGGGTTGATAACAGAGTTTTTTGAACTGAGGTTCTTTGAAGATCAGCTTGGTTTCTTGAGAATCTGGAATCTGAGTATTGCCTGAGTGAGTCATAAATAAGAGTTCGTAAATGCAATGTCTGGTTATGAATATTGAATATGATATCCTCGTTCTTTGCAATATTTTGTTTTGTGGTTATCTGGCGAAATTTCTCTGGGCTGTTTGCTAGTCTAAAAGGATAGGCAATGTGGCACGGTATAGTGCTCATGTGCATGTGTCAATTTGCAACTAGTTAACCCTTCTGTGCATGTGTCAGTATGCAATCAATTAATGCTTGTGCGTGCAAGCATGTGTGTTTGTATATGTTCATTACTTCTACTGCACTGCTGCTTGTTTAGCATTTTACTTACTGCATAAGTTGTGGAGAAGTACCTGACTTCCCTGGCATGGTTCTTGATTCTATGATAAAAGTCATGATTTTGAACTTAGTTTTGATTCTTAATGAGTAAAGCATCCAATTTATCTTGGTAAACTTATCAGAGAGGAAGCTGCAGATTGAAAAAAAAAAAAAAAATTTTTTTTTCATTATATGCTATAATTTTTCTTTGTGATATGTTGAGCTTATGTTGGCGTGCACTGGTGTGTGTGGCTAACACGAGTGTCTGGGCTGTTTGTGCACCTTACTAGGTGTGTGAGACAGGAGATTACACACACTTCGTAATTTTATACGGAGAAATACCCATGGTAGTAGCCCCAAAATGCTGGCTAGGAGACTTGAACCACCAGGAGGTTCTATTTATATGTATTATGTTGTTTCATACCACATGTTTGCTTTTTTGTTTGAAAGACCTTTCTTGTAATTCATTGCAAAACCCGTCTTTGGAGCCTGCTACTAACCTTTATAGGTTCTTGGACTGCACCAAGCCTTCGGTCCCGGTACTGTATTTCTCTTAGGTACATCTCTTATTTTATCTTTCTTCTTTTGTGCTTTTCATTAGTTGTAGTTTTTGGTGCCTGCTACTAACTCAAATTTTTGGTTGGTGTTTCTATAAATTTCTACAGCTGTTGCTTTGGTTTCACAATCTGCTTACCAAATAATTAATCCTTTTTAATTTTTTTTTTCTTTCTTATGTCACATTCTTATTTATATATAAATGCTTTGTATTCTATTTCTTGTGCGACTATTGCCTGCCTACTTTTATAGATCCATTCTGTTTAGAGCTTTCTCTGGCTTTCTCCCTGACATTCCTACTGGCTGTGCTACATTCTGTGATTATCATGATGCTGTAGCTTCTCAGTCTTATTTGTGAATTTGGACAGTTTGAGTAGTTTTTATTATTTATGTTACTATCACAGAAGTGATTTTTACCTCAGTTTTCTTTTACTCATATTTTGTTTGGCTTGTTACAATGTATGTACTTAACACTTTTTATTTCATCTATGTGCAGGTTCCCAGTCTTGGTTGGGAGACCATTGAAATGCTTATCGTTCTTTGGTTTTGATTTCTGGAAATTGTTAACAGAGAAATACTGTCTTGTTAATTGCATGGCAGCATTAAGTACAATAAGATCTACATGGACGGGTTACACATTTTAATAGATTATGATGGTATTGTTTTCATTAATGTAAAATGGGTTAATCATTTTAATAGAGTGATTCGGGTGTATTGTACCCTGATTTAGTTGTAATCTCACAAATGAAACTCCATGCAAAGTGAGACAACAAAAATGAGCCTTCATTCGATTCTGATGTCACTTATTGCTGTTTTGAGTGTCTTTCAATTATTTAAACTCACAACTTACTGAGAATAAATTAAAGTGAGTAGGATCCTGTCTTTGACCATTTATAACATCTGCTTATGTATGAATGTAAATGATGTCCTTGAGCAAATTTTTAACTTTTTTTTCCCCTCATTTTAGGTTGTGGACTTGAGCACTATTCATGGACCAAATTACCATGTTATTTCTGCAAAGCAAGACAAGAATTCTTGTCCGCAATTCAGGAGTCTTTGAACATGGAGTTTTCTAATCCTGCGGGGAGAAGATATGTTACTCAACTAGCAATGAAAGTTCCACCATATATGGGGTAAGCTACTCTCCATTTGACTGTTTACACTATGCGCATTTCACATTAAAAGGATATGGCACTGTATAGTGCTCATGTTCATGTTTCGATTTGCAACTAGTTAACACTTCTGTGCATGTGTCAATATGCAGTCAATTAATGCTTTTGTGTGCAAGCATGTGTGTTTGTGTGTGTTCATTACTACTATTGCACAGCTGCTTGTTTAACATGTTAACTTACTGCATAAGTTGTGGAGATGAACCTGACTTCCCTTGCATGGTTCTTGATTGTATGATAATAGTCATAATTTTGAACTTAGTCTTGATTCTTAGCAAGTCAAGCATCCAATTTATCTTGGTAACTTATCAGATAGGCAGCTACAGATTAAAAAAAAAAAAAAAAAAAAAAAAAAAAATCTTTTCTTCATTATATACTATAATTTTTCTTTGTAATATGTTGAGCTTATGTTTGCGTGCATCATAGTTTCTAGCAAAGAGGAAGTGGGTTCTTTGTAATATGAACTCATCTTTACTTGATTCATGATATGTGTTGAGGTATTAAGGTCTTCAAGTATTTGATTCTTTGTCTTTGTATAGGAGTTTCTTTAAGAGGACGAGGATGGAAATATGGATCTGTTTTTGTTGATGGAATATTTCCAGTACTGAGTCCCATTGCTCAGCAAATTATGGACTTTTCCCTGAATGACCTCGATCATTGGGGCTTAAGCATCTTGTTACTTCAGGTTTGGTTTTGTTTATTGTAGCAGCTTTTTACTTTGATTTTTCTAGACACTTATCAAGTGATGTGTGCTTTATCTACTGGTGGATCTTATAAGTTTTTTTTTTTTTTTTTTTTTTTTTTTTTTTTTTTTTTTTTTTTTTTGGGTTTGTGTGGCTAACTCGAGTGTCCAGGGCTTTTTGTGCACTTGACTAGGTGTGTGAGACAGGAGATTACACACACTTGGTAATTTTATAGGGAGAAATGCCCTTGGTAGTAGCCCCAAAATGCTGGCTAGGAGACTTGAACCACCAGGAGGTTCTATTTATATGTATTATGGTGTTTCATACCACATGTTTGCCTTTTTGTTTGAAAGGACCTTTCTTGTAATTCATTACAAAACCCGTCTTTGGAGCCTGCTACTAACCTTGATAGGTTCTTGGACTGCACCAAGCCTTTGGTCCCGGTACAGTATTTCTCTTAGGGACATCTCCTATTTTATCTTTCTTCTTTTGTGCTTTTCATTAGCTGTCGTTTTTGGAGCCTGCTACTAACACAAATTTTTGGTTGGTGTTTCTATAAATTTCTACAGCTGTAGCTTTGGTTCCAACAATCTGCTTACCAAATAATTCATCCTTAAAATTTTTTTTTTCTTTCTTATGTCGCATTCTTATTTACACATAAATGCTTTGTATTCTATTTCTAGTGCGACTATTGCCTGCCTACTTTTATTGATACATTCTGTTCAGTGCTTTCACAGGCCTTCTCCCCGACATTCCAACTGGCCATGCTACATTCTGTGATTATCATGATGCTGTAGCTCCTCAGTGTTATTTGTGAATTTGGACAGTTTGAGTAGTTTTTATTATTTTGGTTACTATCACAGATGTGATTCTTACCTCAGTTTTCTTTTACTCATATTTTGTTTGACTTGTTACAACGTATGTTCTTAAATACATCTTATTTCATCTATGTGCAGATTCCCAAGTCTTGGTTGGGAGACCATTGAAATGCTTATTGATCTTTGGTTTTGATTTCTGGAAATTGTTAACAGAGAAATACTGTCTTCTTAATAATTGCATGGCAGCATTACATAGAATAAGATCTGTATGGACGATGTGTACAATAAGATCTACATGGATGGGTTACACATTTTAATGGATTATGATGGTATTGTTTTCATTAAAGTAAAATGGGTTACACATTTTAATAGAGCAATTCGGGTGTATTGTACCCTAATTTAGTTGTAATCTCACAAATGAAACACCATGCTAAGTGAGACAACAAATACAAGCCCTTATTCAGTTCAGATGTCACTAATTGCTGTTTTGATTGTGTCTTTCAATTACTTAGACTCACAACTTACTGAGAATAAACTAAAGAGGTAGGTTCCTGTCTTTGACCATTTATAACATATCTGCTTATGTGCGAATGTAAATGATGTCCCTGAGCAAATTTTTAACTTTTTGTTTTCCCCTTATTTTAGGTTGTGGACTTGAGCACTATTCATGGACCAGATTACTTTGTTATTTCTGCAAAAGCAAGGTAAGAATTCTTTTCCGCAATTCAGGAGGCTATGAACATGGAGTTTTCTAATCCTGCAGTGAGAAGATATGTTACTCAGATTAGTGCTTCCCCTCACCCAATTTCTCTCTCTCAAACAAATCATTACAGTTTTTCTTTTTTAGGTTTTCAAATTGCAATACTGAATAGTCCCACCCAATTTCTCTCTCTCACACTCTCTTTTCCTCTTGCGATCTCTCTCTCGGTTGTGTCGCGTGTGTGTGTTTATGGTTGTTTGGCTGTGGGTTTGGGTATTGCTATTCTTGTGGGTATGTGGCTATGTATGCATGTAGATGTGAACGAGTGTAATGTGTGCTCTGTTTGTATGTTTTTGATTTTGGGTTTACTATTTTGTATTGCGGAGGTATTTGCTCTTAGCCATTGTGGTTTTGATTTTTGTCAAATAGCAAGCATTATGGTTTTCAACATCCTTAACACCAACCTTTGTGCTTTTATTTTGAATGACTGGATTATGATTACTCTTTTCTGCATATGCTTGTTTCATTGGAGGATATGGAGTTCAAGATTTGTTGCAACTGATTTATTTCCTTCATATTCATTTTTTCTGATCATGTCCTGTGTTTATTATAATTTTGGTGAGTTAGTTGTTTAGCACCAACAGTACAATTTCCCATAAATGAAAAAGGGACTGGATGTCTTTGGTTTTCCACTTTTTTTTTTTTTTTTTTTTTTTTTTTTTTTTTTTTTTTTTTTTTTTTTTTTCAGGTTTTAATTTCCTTTGATAGTGGTGAGCTTGCAACCACTCACAGTTCAATCAAACCAAAGACCCCTCTTTCTCCCTTATTTACACTCAAACACGTGCATTGGCTTTCAGTTATTTGTGGTCATCTAATTTATTTGACACTATAATTAGTATCAATAATCCTTGATATGATATTTGGTACTTTGGGTTAATGCAAGACAGGTAAGCCCTCTCTCTCTTTCTAATATTTCAAGTTTGAAATTTCACTATTCATAATTTGGTTCATTTTTGCCTAATACCGTGCCATTCTCTCTATTTTACAAATATATAATCTTTCTCTTTTTTTGTTTGGTTTAAATCAATCTTTTGGAGTGCTAATGAGTTTTTTTATATATATGTATGTATGGCGTGAAAATTATCTTATAAATAATCTTTCTCTCTTTTTATCTTTTGGAGTGCTATTTCATTTTTACAGAATTGCTAATGGGAAATCTTGCAGGTGAAGCGTATTTCTGGATTTTGGCTTTCTGTCCGTTTATAAGGTGATTATTTTGTTAAGTTTAATTTCTTTCCTTCACTTATATGTTTCATTGGATATGTGTGTGACCATATTTTTCTGATACCTCATTTATGGATATTAATTTTGATCAAATGTCAGCAGTTTAGATGTTTTCATACCTGATTTCTTTGTCATTTCCCTTGCTATCAGAATATTTACTTGCTAATCCCAACTTCTATCCAAGATCTTCTGTACAAGGCTGGCTCTGAAAACTGTTAATGTTAAATGAAGCTAGATAGATTATCTGAAAATGGTATGTACAAACCGAAGTGCCAATTTATCCAAATTATCACGGATAAAGTTACTATCAATCTGGACAAACCCTAACCATGGTAGAATAGGTTTTATCAGATCCCATATCTCTCTTCCCTTTATATATATTATGATTCCAAGGGTTTTTTTTTGTTCTGCATCTAAAATCACCATTTATGTACATTGCAGATGAAGAAGTTGTTCTTGAAGCTGCCCTAGGTTTTCCTGAGGTAAGATATCACAAGCCTTATCCATGCTCCTTTATTTTCTTTGAAAACGTATGATGGTGAAGAGTGAGATATAAAATTTGGATTTGTTTTCTTTTGATTTCTGATATCTTCTAATGTTTGGAGTTTGTGTAATTAACAGGAAAGCTGTTTAGTTACTAGAAAATGGATAAGAAGAAAAGTATTAAAGATCTGAATTTTGAAGTATGACTTTTGTGGAGTTGAGGTTTGCTTAGGTTTCCACTTGATCATGAATGCGCTTTTCTACTTTATTTTACTGCAAAATTTGGTCATCTTGGTTGCTTCTTTTTATCCTAACCTGTGCTATTGATGGTTTTGGTATGTGGCTCTATCTGTAGGCTCCAGAAAGTTAATTTTTGCTATGTTGATAAAACAAAGTTATGAAATTTAGTAACTTTATATGTAATTTTGAGCTAATTTGGTTCTGTATTTGTTTCCTTTCAGCTATGGCATCATATGTCCTACTTTCCTTTTTGTGTGTCTCTGGTTTTCTATGGAGAAATGGCAAGATAACTAATGGAGGTTAAATTTATGAAAGAACAACGTGACAGTGCTCTCTTTTGCATGCCTTTTCTACTTATTCCTAATTCAATCTTTCTTTGCTCGTGGAGTGAAATTTTCCTTCTCAGCTTCAGGTATGCAACATATGTTTTTTATTTTTTTTTTATGAGTAAAAAAGATATTATAAAAAGAAGAAGGGTGTGACCTGAGTATAGAAGAAGTATACCTCAAGGAAAAAGTACAAATTAAGTGCATAAAGTACAAAAGTCCATGAAACCTTGAACAGGTATGAAATATTTGTTTGCATGTCATACTTTTATTTTCTGGGTTGAGGTTCTTTATAAGTGTTATTATGTAATATTGGTTTGTTACAGCACGTAGTTGCGTTATAGATGTTCCTTTTTGGGTTCTATTTGGAAGATGAAAACTGTTGAGTATTGATATACTCTAATTTTTCCCATCCTGTACAATTTGTTGTGCTATGAGATAAAGACTGGTGAAAATTCATTGTGTTTTGAGATAAAGACTGGTGAAAATGGCATTTTCAAATCTTATTATAACCGACATGTTTGTTATGTTGACATTGTAGGACTACTTGTGGCCTTTTTAGCCACAACAATATAAAGCCATATAGGGCATATGACAATCTATGCACCCAGTTTGTAGCGCTATGGCTCTAGAATCTGTTTACCTTTTACCAATGGAACCCAAAAATATGTGACGTGTTATGAAACCATTTTTCTTCTTATGAAGAGTATTCTTCTACTCCCATATTAATGTTTTTTAATAAATGTTTACATTGATGATGCTAGATTTTTCTTCTTCTTTTTTTTTTTCTTTTTTTTTTTTTTTTTTTTTTTTTTTGGGGTGTATTGGTGTCTTAATAGTGGGTTTATTGAGATCTAGCAAGTTATGAGAAGAAAGATTTTCCAATCATGTTGATTAAGGAATGTAAAAATTTAGCTTGAGAGAGGGTTTTTATTTATTTATTTAAAATTCTTTTTCTTTCGGGTGTTTAAGTTTGAAAATTGTTGCTATGCATTTTTTTCCTAACAATTTTCTCTAAATTCAACTAGACCCTTAATGTTTTAACAAATTTTCACATATAAATATTCTTGAATGTGGAATGAGATTAGACATTTTTTTTATTTGCTTGAAACTTATTGCAAAATCTGCTTGTGTATGCTACTTATAAAAAAAGTAAAAACTTATTTTTAGGGATTTTGCTAGAGAGAAGGAAGTTCTACATCTTTCTTCAATATGAGTTCTTTTCCTTTTGTTTCGTTTTTCTTTTTATGCATATGTACATACATGTATGAATTCTCTTGTTGGATTTTATTTAAAGCACACAAATTAGTCAATGAACATGATACTAAAGACAGAAATGAGCTCAAAGAAGACCATAACATCTATTACAGTGTAGGCTTTGGAGTTTGGGCTCAATTTAGTGATAAATTTTTGATGCATAGAAAGCTTCTTAATTCTAATTGCTCGATTGCTTATTCTTTTTTGGACAGTGGCTGAAGAGAAAACCTGTGAGCTCCAATTCAATGTTGGTCAATAGGATTATATGTTTGGTTAGTTTCCTATTTTTTATTTGATTTTATTTATTTATTCATCAATTATGAATGTCTTGTGCATGGGTATAGATTTTGTTGTTTCACATTTTGTATGCAAAAATGGCATGAATAAGGGAATTTTTTCTGAAATTTACAAATTTTAAAATGCAAATTAATTTGATCTCAATCATATATAAAATTTTCGTGTATGGTCTGTTTGTGTATTTGGTAATTATTTTGGACTTTGGTTATCTCTTGGTTTTTGACTTCCGCAAATGCAAACATGCACAACTTCACATTTTTATCTCCAAATCTGCATGCACCCTGCTCTCAAGGTACAGATTTTACTTCTTTTTCGTGATTGGATTTAATTTTATAGGTTTGTTCAATTTAAGTTTATTGGATTTTTGCACATGTTATTTTAGCTTCACTTCGTGATTGTGTAAGCTACTTTAGCTTCATTGTCTTATTTCAACATATCCAAATTATGTGTGTTTGCATTTTGTTTCAATTTCTATTTATTTTTTGTTTTGAGTTTTGAGTTTTATGTGGTTGTCAATGTCATAGTTGGAATGACAGCGTGTGGGCATCTTATTACTCAGTGTGGGCTTCTACATCATCTCTTTGGTCTTCTTGAATCTTTGGTGTCCTTAACCTTCTATCTCCCTCTATTTTTCGTTTCTATGTTCCTGTATCAGTCCTGAACAATCAAAGCATCCAACCTACAACAATCCAAGACTTCATCATCCTCTCTCTTCTCCACTAATCGATTACACAGGTATGATTCGTTTGTCCTTCAATAAATATTACTCTTGAGTTTGTGCATGGGTTTCTGTCTAATGATATCATTTATGGGTTTTGGTATGAGATTGGGGAGAAGGAGGGAGAGGAGTAGATGATAAAAGCGGAATCAGTTGTGGTTTTGGTATTCTTTTCTCTCTACAAATTTCTAATTTGATTTTTGATTCAGCCCTACAAAATTTCAGGCCTGAATTCGTCCATCACAGCTGCTCAAGGGCATTTGGTCATGGAAACTTCAGGTTTGCTCAATTTTTAACCTTAAACGCAAGATTCACATTACATTTGATATGTTTATTTTCTTGGAACCATCGTGGTTTTGATTTCTGTCAAATACCAAGCATTATGATTTTCAACTTCCTTAACAGCAACCTTTGTGCTTTAATTTTAAAAGACTGGATCAGGATTACTCTGTTCTGCACATGCTTGTTTCATTGGTGGATATGGAGTTCAAGATCTTTGTAAGTGATTTAATTTCTTTGATATTCATTATAGTGTGAAATTTTCTGATCATGCACTTTGTTTTATACAATTTTTGCGAGTTGTTAGTTTTCAGGCACCAACAGTACAATGTCCCATAGAAAAAAATGGGACTGGGTGTTTTTGGTTTCCTACTTGAAGTGGTAGCGTTTGGTATAATTGGAAAGAAGTGTTGACAATTTTTTGTAAAGAAATAAAAATTTTCCTTCAGTAGTATAAATCTTCCTGGGCAAAAAAAAAAAGAGTGTGTGAGCATCAAGTAATAATGCCTATGAACTTTCAAAATCAAAGGGAAACTTATTAATTTAATTAAGAGGACTTGGCGGTATTATTATGCTGTAAATTTGACGTTGCATACAAAATCTCATGAGGCAAAATTTTATCAAGCATGGCCAAATTTTCAATTTTTACTATTTTAAAAAACAACCCCTCCCCCTCCCCCAACCAACACACACACACACCCACACACACACACACACACATATATAAGGAACGGCCTTACAGACTTTGCGACAGCCAGACAAGCCTTTCTCTGAAAGCATTACCGGTAAAGTTTTTAAATTTTGTTTTATAAACTTACCAGTTAGGTATGGTATTTCAATTAACTTGATTTTGATTTAGGGTTACATTTGGTTGTTTTTGCTTTAGGGTTACATTTGGTTGTTTTTGCCTATGAATGATTAGCAGAAATTGATGGGGTTTTGATAATTTCAATTATTGGGCGCATTGCTCTCACATTTGTATTTCAATAATTCAATCAAAACTCCTTTTCCTAACTGTATCCTTTTGCGAGAATATAACCAAGTGTGCTATTCATAAATCAACATCTGTTGATTCTCTCTCTCTCTTTTTAGGTTAAGGTATTCTTTTCTCTCTACAAATTTCTAATTTGATATTTGATTCATCCCTACAAAATTTCAGGCCTGAATTCGTCCATCACCGCTGCTTAAGGGCATTGGGACTGGGAAACTTCAGGTTTGTTCAATTTTTGCCTTAAACACAAGATTCACAACCCATTTGATATGTTTATTTGCTTGGAACCATCATGGTTTTGATTTTTGTCAAATAGCAAGCGTAATGGTTT
Organism: Quercus dentata; assembly: GCA_028216015.1. Classification (NCBI taxonomy): domain Eukaryota; kingdom Viridiplantae; phylum Streptophyta; class Magnoliopsida; order Fagales; family Fagaceae; genus Quercus; species Quercus dentata. The sequence goes on along the minus strand of CP116452.1, from coordinate 69,023,574 downwards.
TCGACTTCCTTAACAGCAAAACCTTTGTGCTTTAATTTTGATAGACTGGATCATGATTACTCTATTCTGCACATGCTTGTTTCCTCGGTGGATATGGAGTTCAAGATTCTTTGTAAGTGATTTAATTTCTTTCATGTTCATTATAGGCTGAAATTTTCTGATCATGCACTTTGTTTTATATAATTTTTGCATGTTGTTAGTTTTCTGGAACCAACAGTATAATGTCCCATAAAAAAGGGGACTGGATGTTTTTGGTTTCCCACTTCAAGAGGTAGAGTTTTGTATAATTGGAAAAGAAGTGTTGACAACATTTTGTAAAGAAATAAAAATTTTCCTTCAATAGTACAAATCTTCCTGGCCAAAAATAAGTTGTGTGAGCATCAAGTAATGGCCATGTACTTTCAAAATCAACGAGAAACTTATTAGTTTATTTAAGAGGACTTGGTGGTATTATTATGCTGAAAACCTGACGTTGCATACAAAATCTCATGAGGTAAAATTCTATTGAGCATGGCCAAATTTTCAATTTTTACGATTTTAGAAAACATACCCACATGCACACGCACATATATGGAACGGCCTTACAGACGATGTCACGTTACAGGTAAAGTTTTTAAATTTTATTTTATAAACTTACAGGTTAGGTATGGTATTTCAATTAACTTGATTTAGATTTAAAATTACGTTTGGTTGTTTTTTCTTATGAATGATTAGCAGAAATTGATGGGGTTTTGATAATTTCAATTATTGGGTGCATTGCTCTCACATTCGTATTTCATTAATTCAATCAAAACTCCATTTCCTAACCGTATCCTTTTGTGAGAATATAACCAAGTGTGCTATTCATAAATCACCATTTGTTGTTTCTCTCTCTCTCTCTCTCTCTCTCTTTAAGTTAAAGTTTTTTTTCATTTGTGGTTGAGATTTTCTTTCCTAATCTTCTTCTTCTGTTCTGTTTAGAATTGGTTTTCTTTGGAGTATTTGTTTTAGTCTCCATATTTATATTGACAACTGTTTTTGTGTGATTGCATACTCTGGTGGATCCTTCTCCATTGCCAACATTTATGTTGAAGCAGTGTAAGAAACCAAAAGCAGAAATTTTGTGGAGGTATTCCTTTGATATTGTATATGGAAGATGGAGCGCATCGATTTTGGGTTGAATGGCAGATGAAGTGCATCTATATTTGGTGAAAAATCAATGCTGGAGCCAATGTCTTTAGATAGTAAAGCAAGTTGGAGAAAAGAAATCAAATTGCTTTTATCTGTTAAATATCTTTCTCTCGCAACCTGGGTGATTTTGATTATGTTAATTTCCTCTCAAGTGTTTTTTTCCTTTCATGATTTTATCTGCAATTCAGGAGGCTATGAACATGGAGTTTTCTCATCCTGCAGAGAGAAGATATGTTACTCAACTAGCAATGAAGTTCCACCATATATGGGGTAAGCTACCCTCCATTTGACTGTTTACACTAGGCACATTTCACATTAAAACTTATACTTTCAAAATTGTTATTAGGATTTAAGTTCAATCCAGGTTGAGATTATGAGAGAATCGGGAAATGTAGATTTCTCTGAATATTTTTGTGCTAGGAAAAATATAGTTGAATTTAAATGACTTGACAATCAATTGAATTGCTTAATTGTCAGACATTAGTAATACTTAAAAACCTTGGTTGAAGAAGAATTCCTTCTCCCATGCTGTGCTAGAGATTATATCTCGATTATAATGTCCATCATATTTTGAATTTCTTGATTGTATTGATCCCAACCGTCGAAATGAGGACGATCTTACTGCCGAAAGACTAATTTCTCTCTCTCTCTCTCTCTCTCTCTCTCAGAAAACCAATTCATTTTATATCAATTCCTAGTTGAGTGCTTATTAATTTCATTTGAAATGATTTGAAAGTTTAAATTCTCGTGATATGTTAACTCTTCCCGGTTTGAAATTAATAAAAGAAAATAACATTGTGGTTAGAATGACTTATGTTCATTTCAGTTTGCCTACTACCTTTAGTAACAAATTTGATTTCTTTGTGTAGTCGATGTTTGCCCAATGTAAAGATCCTTAGTGGTTTTCATATCTGGAATTTGACATTGTTTTTGTCCTGTTTTGGTTTGCGAGACTTCATTTTTGTTTGGAGTAATAAATTACTATTTCATAAGAAAAATTGTAATTGCTGTTTTTCTTTCTTTTATACCTGAGTTAAACTTTTAATGTGTTAATTAACTTTTTCCCAATTAAATACCGAAAATGGAAAGGTAGTGATAAGATTGTACAATGAATGAAGGCATGCAATATATTTTTCCCAGTGATTCATGCATTATGTCCTTAGACAATTTAGAAAGCCAGGAATTGCATCTCTAGTGATTCAAACATTCTATTTGCAATGTATTTCTTTCTGGTTGAGACTAGACCATGTGGTGCTGTTTTCATCCAATTCATTCAAAACATTTTTATATTCTAGATGTGACATAACTTTTATTTTCATGGATTTCTAAAAGATAAGATTTCGTTTTATTTGCATTTATGGAACAAAGTTAACATTCTGCAATTAGATTCCACTTGTTGCAATTTAAATGATTTTTTTGCTTATTAATTATTTTATGTCAATTAGTAGGTCATTATGTACATGTTGGAACTATCTCTTAGTGGTTGGTGGTGCCATTCAAGTTTTGGCATGAAAAAGAGCTATGCTTAATTGCTTTATTCTCAAGGCTGGGACTTAAGTAATTTTCTCTTCAAGTATGTTGTTAATTTCAACGTATGGCATATAGGTATAACCAAGTAGTTCCTTCGATACTTCAAAAGATTTCATTAAGGTTTACCTGGGTATGGTTTAGTTTTTGAGTATTAATTTATTTTTTATATTCTTTTTTTTTTTATGTGTTTTTATTTTTTGGAGGCAATTTCACATTTTTAATACTGTTTCCTTTGTGTTTGTTCATGTGGGTCTGCTTCAAGTTCTGAAATTGAGGTCAAAGATTGCATTAAGGTTTACCTGGGTATGATTTAGGTTTTGAGTATTAATTAATGAATTTTATATTATAATTTTTGTTGGATTTTGTTGATTTTAATGTTTTTTTTTAAGTTTATTTTTGGTTGATTGTTATGTTTTGCTTGCATGCATTAGTAGTTAAAAGGCACGCTTGATTTCTCTATTTCCCCTGTTTAGCTAGTGAGAAATTGTGGGAAAATTTTAAAGTTGGTACCTTTTAATATTTTTTTTTTGGGGGGGGGGCTTTGAGATAGTATTCTCAATAGTGTCAACAAGAATATGATTGTAAATAACAAAATCTTGATTTGAGTTTCTCTTAAATAGTTAAGTTTCGTTGGGGTTGATAACAGAGTTTTTTGAACTGAGGTTCTTTGAAGATCAGCTTGGTTTCTTGAGAATCTGGAATCTGAGTATTGCCTGAGTGAGTTGTAAAGAGCTCATAAATGCAATGTCTGGTTATGAATATTGAATATGATATCCTTGTTCTTTGCAATATTTTGTTTTGTGGTTATCCGACAAAATTTCTCTGGGCTGTTTGCTAGTCTAAAAGGATAGGCAATGTGGCACCATATAGTGCTCATGTGCATGTCTTGATTTGCAGTTAGTTAACGCTTCTGTGCATGTGTCAATATGCAATCAATTAATGCTTGTGCGTGCAAGCATGTGTGTTTGTGTATGTTCATTCTACTGCACAGCTGCTTGTTTAACATTTTAACTTACTGCATAAGTTGTGGAGAAGATCCTGACTTCCCTGGCATGGTTCTTGATTGTATGATAATAGTCATGATTTTGAACTTAGTCTTGATTCTTAACAAGTCAAGCATCCAATTTAAATTTGGATTTGTTTGCTTTTGGTTTCTGATTTCTTCTTATGTTCAACAGGAAAGCTATTTAGTTACTCGAAAATGGATAAGAAGAAAAGTATTGAATATCTGAATTTTGAACTATGGCTTTTGTCGAGTTGAGGTTTGCTTAGGTTTCCACTTAATCATGAATTCGCTTTTCTACTTTATTTCACTTCAAAATTTGGTCATCTTGGTTGCTTCTTTTTATCCTAACCTGTGCTATCGATGGTTTTGGTATGTGGCTCTATTTATAGGCTCCAAAAGTTAGTTTTTGCTTTGTTGATCAAACAAAGTTATGAAATTTTGTAACTTTACATGTATGTAACTTTATATGTAATTCTGAGCTAAATTGGTTCTATCTTTGTTTCCTTTCAGCTATGGCATCATATGTCCTAATTATGTTGCTTAGGTTTCCACTTAATCATGAATGCGCTTTTCTACTTTATTTCACTTCAAAATTTGGTCATCTTGGTTGCTTCTTTTTATCCTAACCTGTGCTATTGATGGTTTTGGTATGTGGCTCTATTTATAGGCTCCCGAAGTTAGTTTTTGCTTTGTTGATCAAACAAAGTTATGAAATTTTGTAACTTTACATGTATGTAACTTTATATGTAATTCTGAGCTAAATTGGTTCTATCTTTGTTTCCTTTCAGCTATGGCATCATATGTCCTAATTATGTTTTTGTGTATCTCTAGTTTTCTATGGAGAATGGCAACATAACTTATGGAGGTTAAATGCACATATGTTGATTACTTTTTCTTTTCTCTTGCTACTTGCTTAATATTTTCGTGGGATTCCCTTTATGAAAGAACATCACAATGCTCTCCTTTGCATGGCTTTTCTACTCATTCCTAATTCATCTTTCAAATCTTATGGAGTGAAAGTTTCCTTCTCAGCTTCAGGTATGCGACATTTGGTTTTTTATTTTGTTTTATTATTTTTTTATAAGTAATAAAAATATATTATAAAGAGAAGAAGGGTGTGACCTGAGTATATGCAAAGTATGCTTCAGGGACAGTACAAATTAAGTGCATAAAGTACAAAAGTCCATGAAATACTTTTATTTTCTGGGTAGAGGTTCTTTATAAGTTTTATTATGTAATTTTGGTTTGTTACAGCACGTAGTTGCTTTATAGATGTTCCTTTTTGGGTTCTATTTGGAAGATGAAAACTATTGAGTATTGATATACTCTAATTTTTCCCCTCCTGTACAATTCGTTGTGCTATGAGATAAAGACTGGTGAAAATGGCATTTTTAAATCTTATTATAACCGACATGTTTGCTATGCTATTGTAGGACTACGTGTTGCTGTTTTTAGCCCCAACAATTTAAAGCCATATAATGCACATGACCATCTATGCACCCAGTTTGTAGTGCTATGACTCTGGAATCTGTGATGTGTTATTAAATCATATTTTTTTTCTTTTGAATAGTATTCTTCTACTCCCATATTAATTTTTTTTAATAAACATGGGAATGTTTACTTTGTAGATGCTAGATTTTTATTTTCTTTCGGGTATTGGTGTCTTAAAAGTGGGTTTATTGATATGTAGCAAGAGAAGAAAGATTTTCCAACCACATTGATTAAGGAATGTAGTTGTTCAAAATTTAGCTTGAAAGAAGTTTTTTATTCTTTTTCTTTTGGGTGTTTAAGTTTGAAAAATTGTGCTATGCGTTTTTTCCCTAACAATTTTCTCTAAATTCAAATAGACCCTTAATGTTTTAACAAATTTTCACATATAAATATCCAAGATGTGGATTGAGATTAGACATTTTTTTTATTTGCTTGAAACTATTTGCAAAATCAGCTTGTGTATGCTACGTATAAAATAAGTAAAGACTTATTTTTAGGGATTTTTCTAGAGAGGAGGAAGTTCTGAATCTTTCTTCAATATGAGTTCTTTTCCTTTTGTTTTTGTTTTTTTTGTTTTTTTTTCCCCTAATGCATACATACATACGTATATGAATTCTCCTGTTGGATTTTATTTAAAGCACACAGATTAGTCGGTGAACATGATGCTAAAGACAATAATGAGCTCAAAGAAAACCCTAACATCAATTGCAGTGTAGGCTTTGGAGTTTGGGCTCAATTTAGGGATAAATTTTTAATGCATAGAAAGCTTCTTAATTCTAGTTGCTCGACTGCTTATTTATTTATTTTTTTTGGACAGTGGCTGAAGAGAAAACCTATGAGCTCCAATTCAATGTTGGTTAATAGGATTATATATTTGGTTAGTTTCCTAGTTTTTATTTGAAAGTTTTTTTTTTTTTTTAATTTTATTTATCAATTATGAATTTCTTGTGCATGGGTTTAGATTTTGTTGTTTCTCATTTTGTATGCAAAAAATGGCAAGAATAAGGGAATTTTTACTGAAATTTACAAATTTTAAAGTGAAAATTAATTTGATCTCAATCATATATGAAATTTTCGTAAGGTCTGTTTGTGTATTTGGTAGTTATTTTTGACTTTGGTTATCTCTTGGTTTTTGACTTTCGCAAATGCAAATATGCACTGCACATTTTTTCTCCAAATTTGCACGCACCCTTCACTCCAAGGTACAGATTTTACCTCTTTTTCATGATTGGATTTAATTTTATAGGTTTGTTCAATTTTAGTTTATTGGATTTTTGCACGTTATTTTAGCTTCACTTCGTGAATGTGTCAGTTACTTTAGCTTCATTGTCTTATTTCAACATATCCAAATTATGTGTGTTTGCTTTTGTTTCAATTTCTATTTATTTTTTATTTTGAGTTTTGAGTTTTATGTGGTTGTCAATGTCATAGTTGGAATGACAGCGTGTGGGCATCTTATTACTCATTATGGGCTTCTACATCATCTCTTTGGTCTTCTTGAATCTTTGGTGTCCTTAACCTTCAATCTCCCTCTATTTTTCGTTTCAATGTTCAGTATCAGTCCTGAACAATCAAGCATCCAACCTACAACAATCCAAGACTTCATCATCCTCTCTCCTCCACTAATCGATTACACAGGTATGATTCGTAGTCCTTCAGTAAATATTATTCTCTGTTAGGGTTAGGGTTAGGGTTTTTGATATGATTCTCATCATTTTTTTGTTTCCGCTCATCTCCGAGCCCAAGAAACATAGGCGAGTCAGGTGAGTCTATTTCACTTTTCCGTGATTTTTTGGTTTTGTTTTCTGAAGCAATTTTTTTTTTTCACATTTTTAATGTCGTTTCCTTTGTGTTTGTTCATGTGGGTCTGCTTCAAATTCTGGAATTGGGGCCAAAGATTGCATTAAGGTTTACCTGGGTATGAGTATTAATTTGGGTTTTGAGTATTATTTATTTGTCTATTTATTTTTTATATTAAAATTTTTATTGGATTATGTTGATTTAAATTTTTTTTTTTTTTGGTTGATTGTTATGTTCTGCTTCCATGCATTAGTAGTTAATACAATTGAGAAAATGTGGGAAAGTTTTAACGTTTGGGTTCTATATTTCCCTGTTTGGCTAGTGAGAAAATGTGGGAAAATTTTAAACTTGGCATGATATTAGAAAATAGAAATAAAAATGTTAAATGAAATACTGTAACTTATCCTCTTAACTTGCCTTGTCAATGGAGTTGTGTGACTCATTCCCTTTTCCCCCATTATTATACTATTTGCACTACTAGTGCTGCATCAAACACGGACATGCACATCACACACGCACACATGAAGACACAATTCTATCATTCCTGTGAAATTATTTTTTTTCATGACTACTGCATTCGCAGAAAAGCTTGGAAAATTTAAAGAACTTATAATTTGTATTATTAGATATATCAATCACTTGGTAGAAAAACAAGGATGCAAGTAATGAACCCTTAATCCCATATTCCTGAACCTCTCTCTGTTCTTTGTATTACTGTGATGTGTATGTTTGACTTTATGGGCACTATGTGTTGTAACTGCATATTTGTGCCCATAATAACATTATGAAATAATAACATTTGAAAACTCTATTTCCTACATATGATTAGTTGGATATTTGTAATATTGTTGGTTCTTAGTGTTTCATGCTTTAGATAACCTCATTATGATCCCTTTTTCTTTCTCATGTTTTTGCTTTTTTTGATGTAAAATTTCACTCTATAGAGAAAATAATAATTGCATTCATCTCTTAAGTTAGAATTGATGATGATAATCTTGAATGATAGAGCAAAAATCAAATGGTGTGTTTTCAGTTTTCCTGTAATCTATAAAAATGAAATTAACCATAAATTATGGTAATAGCTCCTATATTTTTAGATGGCCATGCTTGTGGTAAATCTGGTAATAGATTCAGTTATTTATGTGAGAGAACATTGAAGTATTCAACTTAAACAGGCTAATTAAGCACACGTGAAATTATTTACAAAAAATATAATAAAAGTTATGACATGTTATGCATGATAGACTTTTGGTGGCACTGGCAGCCTAAGCAACCAGTTTAGCTTTCAGAACTTTGAATAGTCAATGAATGGGAATTGTATGTGTTTTGTGTTGGTTAGAATGTTTATATTTGATCATAAAAATTCTGACAAAAAGGTTTCAATCTGAAATCCTATGCTGGAACGGGGATGGGATGTGTGTGAGCATAAAAAGTATGGATATTAAGCAAGTGGCAGGAAGGTGGTCAGTTTTGGCTCTAAATTGAACTACCGATCTATCATGCTGGAGCTCCTAGTCCTTAATAATGTGATATGGTTTGCATTCCTGATTTTAATATTTCTGTTCCTGATTGTTGAGGTTATGACGGTATTTTTATCATTAAAGTAACATGGGTTACACATTTTAATAGAGCAATTCGGGTGTATTGTACCCTGATTTAGTTGTAATCTCACAAATGAAACTCCATGCAAAGTGAGAGAATGAAAATGAGCCCTCATTCAATTCTGATGTCATTTATTGCTGTTTTGAATGTGTCTTTCAATTATTTAAACTAACAAGTTACTGAGAATAAACTAAAGAGGTAGGTTCCTGTCTTTGACCATTTATAACACATCTGCTCATGTACAAATGTAAATGTTGTCCGTGAGCGAATTTTTAACTTTTTTTTTTCCCCTCATTTTAGGTTGCGGACTTGAGCACTATTCATGGACCAAATTACCTTGCTATTTCTGCAAAAGCAAGGCAAGAATTATTGTGTGCAATTTCAGAGGCTATGAACATGGAGTTTTCTAATCCTGCTGAGAGAAGTTATGTTACTCAGATTAGTGCTTCCCCTCACTCAATTTCTCTCTCTCTCTCTCTCTCTCTCTCTCTCTCTCAAACATATCATTACAGTTTTTCTTTTATAGGTTTTCAAATAACAATATTGAATAGTCTCACCCAATTTCTCTCGGTTGTGTTGCTTGTGTGCATGTTTATGGTTGTTTGGCCATGGGTTTGGGTATTGCTATTCTTGTGGGTATGTGGCCATGTATGTATGTAGATGTGAATGAGTGTAATGTGTGGTCTGTTTGTATGTTTTTGATTTGGGATTTTGGGTTTAGTGTTTCGTATTGCGGAGGTTGTGAAAATGGGTTTGCAAGAAGTAAGGCTTGCCATAGTTACAGTTTTTTTTTTTTTTTTTTTTTTAAGTGTTCTATCTCTTTTCGTCTCATAAATCTTGGGTTTGTGGACTTATTTGTGCTATTTGATTTCTGTAGTTTTGGATTGTGTTTGTGTTTTGGGTTTTGATTTCTCTGTGTGTTCATTGGGTTGATTTCTCTTGGGTATGAGTTGGTTCTGATTTCTCTGTGTTCTTTGGGTTGATTTCTCATGGGTATAGGTTGGTTATGATTTGTCTGTTCTTTGGGTTGATTTCTCATGGGTATGGGTTGTTTTGATTTCTCTATTCTTTGGTTGATTTGTCATGGGTCTGGTTGATTTCTCTTGGGTCTGTTCCTTGGTTTATTTCTCATGGATTTGGGTTTTGATTTCTCAGTTATTTGAGTCTGGGTTTTGAATTTCTCTGTTCTCTATGTAGGCCATTTGTCTACATTAATATTACATGATCAGTCACGTTTCGACATAAGCTATTTTTCTTCTTTCGAAGATATATATTGTCAATGAGATCCCCAGTACTATGTTTATTAAGGCCAGCTTCATCAATACTCCTTTTTTTTTTTTTTTTTTTTTTTTTTTTTTTTCCAGGTGTTTACTCCTACAAAAGGAGGTGCAGTTTTTTGTTTTGCTCTATATCTATAAATTTATTGATTGCCTTTGATAGGGTTGAGCTAGCAACCACTCAGAGTGAAATCAAACCTAAGAGCCTTCATTGTGTTTTGAGGTAAGGACTAGTGAAAATGGCATTTTCCAATCTTATTATAACCTACATGTTTGTTATGTTGACATTATAGGATTACTTGTGGCCTTTTTTAGCCACAAAAATTTAAAGCCATATAGGGCACATGACAATTTATGCACCTAGTTTGTAGTGCTATGGCTCTGGAATCTATTTTCCTTTCACCAATGGAACCCAAAAATCTGTGACACGTTATGAAATCATATTTTTTCTTACAAATAGTATTCTTTTACTCACATATTAATTTTTTTGAATAAACATGGGAATGTTTACTTTGAAGATCATTTTCTTTGTTTCCTTTTTTTTTGGTATTGGTGTCTTAAATGTGGGTTTATTGAGATATAGCAAGTTAAGAAAACCACGTTGATTAAGGAATGTAGTTGTTTAAAATTTATCTTGAAAGATGTTTTTTATTTTTATTTTTTATTCTTTTTCTTTTGGGTGTTTTAGTTTGAAAAATTGTTGTTATGCGTTTTTTTCCTAACAATTTTCTCTAAATTCTTGTGGACCCTTAATGTTTTAACAAATTTTCACATATAAATATTCTTGGATGTGGATTGAGATTAGGCATTTTTTTATTTGCTTGAAACATTTCCAAATCAGCTTATGTATGCTACAAATAAAATAAGTAATGACTTATTTTTAGAGATTTTGCTAGAGAGAAGGAAGTTCTTCATCTTTCTTCAATATGAGTTCTTTTCCTTTTGTTTTGTTTTGTTTTTTTTTCCCCCTTTATGCTTACATTCCTACACATGAATTCACTTGTTGGCTTTCATTTAAAGCACATGGATTAGTCAATAAACATGATACTAAAGATAGTAATGAGCTCAAAGAAGACCATAACATCAATTATAGTGTAGGCTTTGGAGTTTGGGCTCAATTTAGGGATAAATTTTTAATGCATAGAAAGCTTCTTAATTCTGATTGCTTAATTTCTTATTCTTTTTGTTTTTTGTTTTGGACTATGGCTGAAGAGAAAACATGTGAGCCCCAATTCAATGTTGGTCAATAGGATTATATGTTTGGTTAGTTTCCTATTTTTTATTTGAGAGTTTTTATTTATATATTTATCAATTGTGAATGACTTGTGCATGGGTTTAGATTTTGTTGTTTCATATTTTGTATGCAAAAAATGGCATGAATAAGGGAATTTTTACTGAAATTGACAAATTTTAAAATGAAAATTAATTTATCTTAATTATATATAAAATTTTTGTATGTTGTCTGTTCGTGTATTTGGTAGTTATTTTGGATTTTGGTTATCTCCTGGTTTTTGACTTTCACAAATGCTAATATGCACAACTTCACATTTTTTTCCTCATAATCTGCGTGCACCCTGCACTCCAAGGTACAGATTTTATTTCTTTTTCATGATTGGATTTAATTTTATAGGTTTGTTCAATTTAAGTTTATTGGATTTTTGCACATGTTATTTTAGCTTCACTTCGTGATTGTGTCACTTACTTTAGCTTCATTGTCTTATTTCAACAGATCCAAATTATGTGTTTACTTTTTGTTTCAATTTTTATTTATATTTTATTTTTCATTTTTCATTTTGTGTGGTAGTCTATGTCATAGTTGGAATGACAGCGTATGGGCATCTTATTACTTAGTATGGGCTTCTTCATCATCTCTTTGGTCTTCTTGAATCTTTGGTGTCCTTGACCTTCGATCTCCCTCTATTTTTCATTTCTATGTTTCAGTATCACTCCTGAAGAATCGTGCATCTGACCTACAACAATGCAAGACTTCATCATCCTCTCTCTTCTCCACTAATTGATTACACCGGTATGATTCATAGTCCTTCAATAAATATTACTCTGAGTTTGTGCATGGGTTTCTGTCCAATGATATCATTTATGGGTTTCGGTATGGGATTGGGAGATGGAGGTAGAGGAGTAGATGAAATAAGCAGAATTAGTTGTCGTTTTGGTATTCTTCTCCCTAAAATTTCTAATTTGATTTTTGATTGATCCCTACAAAATTTCAGGCCTGAATTTGTCCATCACCGCTGCTCAAGGCCATTGGGTTATGGAAACCTCAGATTTGCTCAATTTTTAACCTTAATCACATGATTTGCGTTACATTTTATATGTTTATTTGCTCGTAACCATCGTGGTTTTGATTTCTGTCAAATAGCAAGCATTATGATTTTCAACTTCCTTAACAGCAACCTTTGTGCTGTAATTTTAAAAGACTGGGTTATGATTACTCTGTTCTGCACATTCTTGTTTCATTGGTGGATATGGAGTTCAAGATTCTTTGTAAGTGATTTAGTTTCTTTCGTATTCATTAGAGGCTTAAATTTTCTGATCATGCACTTTGTTTTATATAATTTTTGCCTGTTGTTATTTTCAGGCAGCAACATTACAGTGTCCCATAAAAAAAAAGGGGACTGGATGTTTTTGGTTTCTCTCTGTTAGGGTTAGGGTTAGCGTTTTTGATTTGATTCTCATCATTTTTTTCATTTGTGTTTTTGTTTCACATTTTTAATACTGTTTCCTATGTGTTTGTTCATGTGGGTTTGCTTGAATTCTGGAATTGAGGTAAAAATTGCAGTATGGTTTACCTGGGCATGATTTAGGTTTTGAGTATTAATTAATTTATTTTATATTATATTTTTTGTTGGATTATGTTGATTTTAATGTTTTTTTAGTTTATTTTTGGTTGATTGTTATGTTCTGCTTGCATGCATTTGTAGTTAAAAGGCATGTTTGGGTTCTCTATTTCCCTATTTGGCTAGGGAGAAAATTTTAAAGTTGGTACCTTTTAATATATATATTGAGTCAATTGAGTCAACAAGGATATGATGGTAAATAACAAAATCTTGATTTGAGTTTATGTTAAATAGTTAAGTTGTGTTGGGGTTGATAACAGAGTTTTTGAACTGAGGTTCTTTGAAGATCAGCTTGGTTTCTTGAGAATCTGGAATCTGAGTATTGCTTCAATGAGTCATAAAGAGTTCGCAAATGCAATGTCTGGTTATGAATATTGAATGTGGGAGCATCAAGTAATGGCTATGAACTCTCAAAATCAAAGAGAAACTTATTAATTTAATTAAGAGGCCTTGGCAGTATTATTATGCTGAAAACTTGATGTTGCATACAAACTTAACGGTAAAGTTTTTAAATTTTGTTTTATAAACTTAATGGTTATGTGTGGTATTTCAATTATCTTGATTTAGATTTAGGGTTATGTTTGGTTGTTTTTTCTTATGATTGATTACCAGAAACTGATGTGGTTTTGATAATTTCAATTATTTGGCGCATTGCTCTGGCATTCGTGTTTCAATAATTCAATCAAAACTCCTTGTCCTAATCATATCCCATTGCGAGAATATAACCAGGTGTGCTATTCATAATTCACCATCTGTTGTCTCTCTCTCTCTCTCTCTCTCTTTAGGTTAGGTAGAGATTTTCTTTCCTGGTCTTCTTATTCTGTTCTGTTTAGAATTGGTTTTCTTATGAGTATTTGTTTTAGTCTCCATATTTATATTGACAACTGTTTTTGTGTGATGGCATAATCTGGTGGATCCTTCTCCATTGCCAACATTTATGTTGAAGCAGTGTAAGAAATCAAAAGCAGAAATTATGTGGAGGTATTCCTTTGATATTGTATATGGAAGATGGAGTGCATCCATTTTTAGGTTGAAATTCCTACTTACTGTTGGATATTGTATATGGCAGATGAAGTTGGTGAAAAATCAATGCTGGAGACAATGTGCCCGTTTGGATTTGAATTATAGCTGCGTCTGCGTTTTCTGAATTTTTTTTTTTTTTTTTCCAGCCGCACTATTTGACCAAGTCAACCGTAAACAGTACATTCATGTACTGTTTACGGACCCACAAATTCCACTTTTCAGCAACTTTTTCATTAAAAATGGGTCCCGCAACATTATTCACACATTTAAAAATTATTTTGCTACAGTGCTTTCAGTTTCAGTTTACGCAAAAATAAGCTCAATTCAAACGGACCCAATATCTTTAGAGCGTAAAGCAAGGTGGAGAAAAGAAATCAAATTGCTTTATTTGTAAAATATCTTTTTCTTTTGCAACCTGTGTGATTTTGGTTATGTTAATTTCCCCTCAAATGTTTTTTTCCGTTCATGATTTTATCTGCAATTCAGGAGGCTATGAACATGGAGTTTTCTAATCCTGCAGAGAGAAGATATGTTACTCAACTAGCTATGAAGTTCCACCATATATGAGGTAATCTGCCCTCAATTTGACTGTTTACACTATGCACATTTCACATGAAAACTTACACTTCCAAAATTGAGATTAGGATTTAAGTTCAATCCAGGTTGAGATTATGATAGAATCGGGAAATGTAGATTTCTCTAAATATTTTTTTGCTAGAAAAAATATAGTGAGTTTAAAAGACTTGACAATCAATTGAATCGCTTAATTGTTAGACATTAATAATACTTAAAAACCTTGGTTGAAGATGAATTCCTTCTCCCATGCTGTTCTAGAGATTACATCTCTATTATATTGTCCATCTTATTTTGAATGTCTTGATTGTATTGATCCCAACGGTCAAAATGAGGACGATGTCTTACTGTGGAAAGACTAAAATCTCTCTCTCTCTCTCTCTCAGAAAACCAATTCAGTTTATATCAATTCCTAGTTGAATGCGTATTAATTTCATTTGAAAGGATTTGAAAATTTATATTCTCCTGATTTTATAACTATTCCTGATTTGAAATTAATAAAAAAAAAAAAAAAAATGACATTGTGGTTAGAATGACTTGATGTTCATTTCAGTTTGCCAACTACTTTTAGTAGCAAATTTGATTTCTTTGTGTTGTTGATGTTTGCCTAATGTAAAGATCCTTAAAGTGGTGTTCATATCAAGAATTTGACACTGTTTTTGTCCTGTTTTGGTTTGCTAGACTTCATTTGTGTTTGGAGTAATAAATTACCATTTCTTAAGTAAAAATTGTAATTGCTGTTTTTCTCTTTTATACCTGAGTTAAACTTTTAATGTGTTAATTAACTTTTTTCCCAATTAAATACTGAAAATGGAAAGGTGGTGATAAGATTGTTCAATGAATGAAGGCATAAAATATATTTTTCCCAGTGATTCATGCATTATGTCCTTAGACAATTTAGAAAGCCAGTAATTGCGTCTCTAGTGATTCAAACATTCTCTATTTGCAATTTATTTCTTTCTGGCTGAGACTGGACCATGTGGTGCTGCTTTCATCTGATTCATTCAAAAAAATTGTATATTCTAGAAGTGACATAACTTTTGTTTTCATGGATTTCTAAAAGATAAGATTTTGTTTTATTTGCATTGATGGAACTAACATTCTGCAACATTGTAGCAAGTGAGTTTCTCCAATTAGATTCCACTGTTGCAATTTAAATGATTTTTAAGCTTATTAATTATTTTATGTCAATTAGTAGGTCATTATGTTCATGTTGGAACTATCTCTAAATGGTTCGTGGTGCCATTCTAGTTTTGGCATGAAAAAGAGCTATGCTTAATTGAATTGCTTTATTCTCCGGGCTGGGACTCAAGTAATTTTCTCTTCAAGTATGTTGTTAATTTCAAGGTATGGCATATAGGTAGAACCAAGTAGTTCCTTCAATACTTCAAAAGATTGCATTAAGGTTTACCTGGGTATGATTTAGGTTTTGAGTATTAATTTATTTTTTTATATTAATTTTTATTTTATTTTATGTGTTTTTATTTTCAGACGCAATTTCACATTTTTAATACTGCTTCCTTTGTGTATGTTCATGAGGGTCTGCTTCAAATTCTGGAATTGAGGTCAAAGATTGCATTAAGGTTTACCTGGGTATGATTTAGGTTTGAGTATTAATTAATTTATTTTATATTATAATTTTTGTTGGATTATGTTGATTTTAATGTTTTTTTTAGTTTATTTATGGTTGATTGTTATGTTCTGCTTGCGTGCATTAGTAGTTAAAAGGCATGTTTGGGTTTGCTTCCCTGTTTGGATAGTGAGAAATTGTGGGAAAATTTTAAAGTTGGTACCTTTTAATATTCTTTTTTTTTTTTTTTTTTTTTTTTTTGGGGCATTGAGATAGTATTCTCAATAAAGTCAACAAGGATATGATGGTAAATAACAAAATCTTGATTTGAGTTTCTGTTAAATAGTTAAGTTATGTTGGGGTGGATAAGAGTTTTTTGAACCTTGAAGATCAGATTGGTTTCTTGAGAATCTGGAATCTGAGTATTGCCTGAGTGAGTCATAAATAAGAGTTCGTAAATGCAATGTAGGACTACTTGTGGCCTTTTTTAGCCACAACAATTTAAAGCCATATAGGGCATATTACAATTTATGCACCCAGTTTATAGTGCTATGGCTCTGGAATCTATTTACCTTTTAACAATGGAACCCAAAAATGTGTCACGTGTTATGAAATCATATTTTTTCTTATGAATTGTAGTGTTCTACTCCCATATAAATCTTTTTTATTGAACATGGGATTGTTTACTTTGAAGATGCTAGATTTTTTATTTTCTTTCTTTCCATTATTTTTTTTTTGGGGGTATTGGTGTCATAAAAGTGGGTTTATTGGGATATAGCAAGTTAAGAGAAGAAAGATTTTCCAACCACGTTGATTAAGGAATGTAGTTGTTTAAAATTTAGCTTGAAAGAGGTTTTTTATTTTTATTTTTTATTCTTTTCTTTTGGGTGTTTAAGTTTGAAAAATTGTTGCTATGCGTTTTTTCCTAACAATTTTCTCTAAATTCGAGTAGACCCAGAATGTTTTAATAAATTTTCACATATAAATATTCTTGAATGTGGAATGCGATTAGACATTTTTTTATTTGCTTGAAACTAATTGCAAAATCAGCTTGTGTATGCTACCTATAAAATAAGTAAAAACTTATTTTAGGGATTTTGCTAGAGAGAAGGAAGTTCTACATCTTTCTGCAATATTAGTTCCCTTCCTTTTGTTTTGTTTTTCCCTTTATGCATATGTTCATACATATATGAATTCACTTGTTGGATTTTATTTAAAGCACCCAGATTAGTCAATGAACTTGATACTAAAGACAGCAATGAGCTCAAAGAAGACCATAACATCAATTATAGTGTAGGCTTTGGAGTTTGGGCTCAATTTAGGGATAAATTTTTAATGCATTGAAAGCTTCTTAATTCTAATTGCTCGATTGCTTATTCTTTTTTGGACATTGGCTGAAGAGAAAACCTATGAGCTCCAATTCAATGATGGTCAACAGGATCATATGTTTGGTTAGTTTCCTATATTTTATTTGAAAGTTTTATTTATTTATTTATTAATTATGAATGTCTTCCGCATGGGTTTGGATTTTGTATGCAAAAAATGGCATGAATAAGGGAATTTTCACTGAAATTTACAAATTTTAAAATGCAAATTAATTTAATCTCAATCATATATAAAATTTTCGTATATGGTCTGTTTGTGTATTTGGTAGTTATTTAGGACTTTGGTTATCTCTTGGTTTTTGACTTTCGCAAATGCAAATATGCGGAACTTCACATTTTTATCTCCAAATCTCCAAGGTACAGATTTTACTTCTTTTTTGTGCTTGGATTTAAATTTATAGATTTGTTCAATTTAAGTTTATTGGATTTTTGCATGTTATTTTAGCTTCACTTCATGATCGTGTCGGTTACTTTAGCTTCATTGTCTTAGTTAAACATATCCAAATTATGTGTGTTTGCTTTTTGTTTCAATTTCTATTTATTTTTTATTTTGAGTTTTGAGTTTTATGTGGTAGTCAATGTCCTATTTGGAATAACAGCGTATAGGCATCTTATTACTCAGTATGGGCTTCTACATTGTCTCTTTGGTCTTCTTGAATCTTTGGTGTCCTTAACCTTCAATCTCCCTTTATTTTTTGTTTCTATGTTTCAGTATCAGTCCTGAACAATCAAGCATCCAACCTAAAACAATCCAAGAGTTCATCATCCTCTCTCTTCTCCACTAATCGATTATGCAGGTATGATTCGTAGTCCGTCAATAAATATTACTCTGGGTTTGTGCATGGGTTTCTGTCTAATGATATCATTTATGGGTTTCAGTATGAGATTGGGAGATGGCTGCAGAGGAGTAGATGATAAAAGCAGAATCAGTTGTGGTTTTGGTATTTTTTTCTCTCTACAAATTTCTAATTTGATTTTTGATTCATCCCTACAAAATTTCAGGGCTGAATTCGTCCATCACAGCTGCTCAAGGGCATTGGGTCATGGAAAATTCAGGTTTGCTCAATTTTTAACCTTAAACACAAGATTCACATTACATTTGATGTGTTTATTTTCTCAGAACCATCGTGGTTTTGATTTCTGTCAAATTGCAAACATTATGATTTTCAACTTCCTTAACAGCAACCTTTGTGCTTCAATTTTAAAAGACTGGATCATGATTACTCTGTTCTACACATGCTTGTTTCATTGGTGGATATGGTGTTCAAGATTCTTTGTAAGTGATTTAATTTATTTCATATTCATTATGGGGTGAAATTTTCTGAATAGTTTAAATCTTCCTGACCAAAAAAAAAAGATGTGTGAGTGTAAAGTAATGGCTTTGAACTTTCAATATCAAAGAGAAACTTATTAATTTAATTAAGAGGACTTGGCAGTATTATTATGCTGAAAACTTGATATTGCATACAAAATCTCATAAGGCAAAATTCTATGAAGGATGGCCAAATTTTCCCTTTTTACTATTTTAAAAAACAAACCCCCACACGCTCACGCACACGCGTGCACACACACACACTTTTGTCACCACCAGATAAGTCTTTCTCTGAAAACGTTACTGGTAAATTTTTAAATTTTGTTTTATAAGCATAATGGTTAGGTATGGTATTTCAATTAACTTGATTTAGATTTAAGGTTACATTTGTTTGTTTTTTCTTATGAATGATTACTAGAAATTGATGAGGTTTTGATAATTTCAATTATTGGGCGCATTGCACTCACATTCATATTTCAATAATTCAATCAAAACTCCTTGTCCTAATTGTATCCTTTTGCGAGAATATAACCAGTTGTGCTATTCATAATTCACCATCTGTTGTCTCTCTCTCTCTCTCTCTCTCTCTCTTTAGGTTATGGAATTTTTTTCATTTGTGGTTGTGATTTTCTTTCCTAATCTTTGTCTTTTGTTTTGTTTAGAATTGGTTCTCTTTTGAGTATTTGTTTTAGTCTCCATTTTTATATTGATAACTGTTTTTGTGTGATTGCATAATCTGTTGGAGGTATTCCTTTGATATTGTATATAGATGATGGAGCACATCCATTTTTGGGTTGAAATTCCTACTTATTGTTGGGTATTGTAAATGGCAGATGAAGTGCATCTATTTATGGTGAAAAGTCAATGCTAGAGCCAATGTCTTTAGAGAGTAAAGCAAGTTGGAGAAAAGAAATCAAATTGCTTTTATCTGGAAAAAAATCTTTTTCTCTCGCAACCTGCGTGATTTTGATTATGTTAATTTCCTCTCAAATGTTTCTTTCCTTTCATGATTTGATAAATAATGGTAACTCAACTAAATAGTGATATACTTGATCAGTCTGGAGTAAGGGGCTACTCTTTATTGTTTATTATTATCTTTTTTATGAGAAAGGGGCTACTCTTTATTGTTTGAAATTTCCCTTTCTCCAAAATATGATGAATGGCCCTAGGTGTAAATTATAATAAATTTGCTTGAATGGATTTCCAAAACCATACAAAGAGATTATGTTTTTAATTCCAAGTTCCTTCATTATTTTTTATGTTTGCAGGTATTATGTGAAACATATCAAGTTTTAAGTGATCCAGTGCGAAGAGATGCTTATCATTGAGATGGAAAAAATTACATATCTAGGTACGTTTTTGTGCCTGCACTTCTGGAAATATTGTGAGTTGTCACATGCTCATATTACTGCTCCTTTGTGTTTCATATTACCATTATATTGAAGAACAATAAGGATTCTACTATCAGAACAATATTTGAATTTCAATTCCATTTCCTCTACTCAAGTTTCATGGAATGACTTTTTTTTTTTAAACACAAATTTTGGTTTCAACTACAACATTTATTATATGTTTAAACCAAACAAACCCATTCATCTTGCTAGAAGTAATAGTCAAACACAAGATAAAATATTCATTAACCTAACTATGATTACAATTAAAATAAAATGTTAATGGAAACACTTATAATAGAACGAGATGTTAGTTTATGAATTTGTCTTTAGCTACTTGAATTTTGTCATATGAAAAGTTACATTCAAGATGCTTGGTATGCTGTTGAAAAGAATTGAAGCTGAATTTCGATCTTGGGTTTGAGACATAGCCCTATATATGCTGATAATTTTTACTAAAGAAATTTTTCTTATAATAATGTTGATGCGGGAGATGCAAGATTATTTTTGTAATAAGGCAATTAGGGTTTCCTAGCCAATTAGAACTAGGGTTTAGTAATCCTTTATAAGCAACCTATTGTACTCGTTGAGGAGATAGTTGATATTTTGATAAATGAAAACAATGGCCGTTTGGTCTTTCTTTGGTCTGGTGCTGACTCTTGGTCCACCCTAGGTGCTGGCCTCCTAGTGGTTTTCTCGCTTGGTGTTGACTCCAAGCAAGGCTTAGGTGCTGACTCTTAGGTCACATCCCTTTATTTTTCCATTGTTTCAGTTTTGTTTTGGTTGTCCTGCGTTAGTTTTGGTATCAGAGCAAACACCGATCTGTTAAAAGTATCACCGCAGGAAAGAATCAGAAAAAATCACACAAAAAAAAAAAAAAAAAAAAATCCTTTGCTGTCATTATTTTCCACCCATCAGAACACCACCGCACCACACTACAGTAACCCAGATTTCAAACCAAACACAGAATCTACCAAATTCACAAACCCACCGTGAATCACCAATCCCTCCTCCCTCAAAAGCCATATCACCACCATTAATGTAAACAACCCAGCCACTCCAAGACCCCAACCCTTTGCAACCACAAAGACAGAGAAGATGCCCTGTTGCCACCGACCCAGATCGTCAATTTTTGCCCTTCCTCGCGACAGAGAAGAAGTCCTGTTGCCGCCGACTCGGTTCCTGCTTGCCACTGTGACTAGTCGCAGCGACCCACCGTGAGCACTTTCCATCCCTACCTTGCGCCACCATGCCTTCCACTTACTTGCTGCCGTTCCGCCGCAAGTACCCCATCGACCTAAAGGTAACCCAGTACAGCCCCTCTGCGTTATCCACTTTCTTTAGGCCAAAAAAAAAAAATCTAACCAACCCATCTTAGAAACGAATGCTTGACCAGCCCATGTGTTAACAAGCCCAAAGCCCACATTTTACAACACCAGTTTTCTTTAAAAAAAAAAAAAAAAAAAAAGGAAGACCCAACCCACGAAATCCAAACCTGTCAACCAGCCCAGTCCCAGCAACTATCTGAGAGAATAGTCTTAGAAGCCTATTCCAACAATCTGTCCAGAGAACATCACAGCAAACTTCCAACTATTTGTTGAAGCACCATTTTAGAGAATCATGGTAATATTAGAAGCACCTTATTTTGATGGTTATGAAACTTATCCACGAGATTTTGTCAACTGGCTGAATGGGATGGAGCAATTCTTTGAGCAAGCAAATTTTGCATATAACAAAAAGGTTCGATATGCCAAGTTGAAGTTAATAGGTAAAGCACAAAGGTTTTGGGAGAATCTTGAATATTTCCGCTATATGAATTGTGAACCTGCTATTAGTGTGTGGGAAGATATGAAAGAAAAGTTTTGTGATGAGTATTTGTCACCATACTATCGAGCTAAGTATCTACCCCAATCTCAATGTAGTACTTTTCAAGTTGAAGCAAATACGATGAATCCTCATTCTCATCCCATTTCATGTCCTTAGTGCACTTTTGGACAATCTATCAAGGAATTAAAGGAATTATCTGTAAAACTCGTGAAAAATGTTCAAGACATGATTGCTTAGATGAAGCAAATGAAGACTCAAACCGATTTAATTGGGAAACCAAGGATAATTGATCACAATGAACTTATTGCTGCCCCCATAGAAGACAACATTGATGGTGATATCTTGGTCGTGCCTCGACAAGTGTTGCTTTAACATGCGTGCAAGGAAATGAATCTATTGAAGAATAGCAAGGTGAAAAGATGGTGCCTAAAGAGAGTATTATGTTAGAGGGTGCACATGATGGGAAAGTTGAAGTTGTTGAATGTGTTTCTAATCAACCCTCCACGGTCCTTGAAGATCTACATCTTGGTGAAGTCGAAGAGGTTAAAACCATAGTGCTTCCTATGGTTCATAAGGTTCAAGAAGAGATTATACTGATTCCACACATTGATTTTGTTATTCCAAATGAGTTTGATGTGGTGGAATTCAAGGTTTTTCTTTTCCCTGTGCTTTCTAAGGTGATTTCGTACTTGAAGCAAGTGTTATTTGTTAGCATCCTAATCCTTCAATGCTTTAAAACTCGCGGTCAAGTTTTCTCCAACAAAAGGAGAATGATGTGGGAGATGTAAGAAAATTATTATTTAATATTATTTATATTCGCAAGTCAATTGTATTTTTTTGTTTTAGGTTCTAGTAATTTATTGAGCTATTAGTATTTTAATTTGGAAAGCAAGGTTATTTTTGTAATAAGGCAATTAGGGTTTCCTAGCCAATTAGAACTAGGGTTTAGTAATCTTTTATAAGAAACCTATTGTACTCGTTGAGAAGATAGTTGATATTTTGATAAATAAAAACAATGGCCGTTTGGTCTTTCTTTGGTCTGGTGCTGACTCCGGGTCCACCCTAAGTGCTGGCTCCTAGTGGTTTTCCCACTTGGTGTTGACTCAAGCAAGGCCTAGGTGTTGACTCTAGGTCATATCCTTTTATTTTTCCATTGTTTCAGTTTTGTTTTGATTGTTCTGCGTCAAATACAGATCACACTCAAATAGTCTTAAATTCCTTTTAGCTATTAGTATATGCTCTTTTAGGCTATCTGGATTTTAGTAATTCTGAATCATCGGGACTGGTTGTGGAGGGGTATATTGAAACACTCTAAAATCTTGGGGGTTCTGTAATATCCTTTCAAATCACAAGATGTCTTTTAAGGGTTTGCATTTTTAAGTACTAATATTTTTATGTTTTATTTTCCTCTATGAGTTGAAGGTTTGCAGTTTTTGTGTGGGTTTGCATGTTTACATTTTAGGATATTAATGATGGATAAGGTTTAAAGTTATAGTAGTCATTAATCTGAGCATCTGTTTTATTTGGATTTTAGTAATTCTGAATCATTGGGACTGGTTGTGGAGGGGTATATTGAAAAACTCTAAAATCTTGGGGTTCTGTAATATCCTTTCAAATCACAAGATTTCCTTAAGGGTTTGCATTTTTAAGTACTAATATTTTTATGTTTTATTTTCCTCTATGAATTGATGGTTTGCAGTTTTTGTGTGGGTTTGCATGTTTACATTTTAGGATATTAATGACAGATAAGGTTTAAAGTTGTAGTAGTCATTAATCTGAGCATCTGCTTGATATGAGTAGGATGTTTAAAATTTTAGAAGTTTCACCAGGTAACAAGAAAGCTGTTTAGTTGCTGGAAAATGGATAAGAAGAAAAGTATTAAAGATCTGAATTTAGAAGTATGATTTTTGTGGAGTTGAGGTTTGTTTAGGTTTCCATTTGATCATGAATGCACTTTTCTACTTTATTTCACTGCAAAATTTGGTCATCTTGGTTGCTTCTTTTTATCCTAACCTGTGCTATAATTTGGCTGATGGTATTGGTATGTGACTCTATTTATAGGCTATAGAAGTTAATTTTTGCTATGTTGATAAAACAAAGTTAGGCAATTTAGTAACTTTATATGTAATTCTGAGCTAAATTGGTTCTATATATGTTTCCTTTCTGCTATGGCATCATATGTCCTACTTACTTTTTTGTGTATCTCTGGTTTTCTTTGGAGAAATGGCAAGATAACTAATGGAGGTTAAATGCACATATGTTGATTACTTTTTCTTTTTCTATTGCTGCTTGTTTAATATTTTCATGGGTTTCCCTTTGCATGCCTTTTCTACTCATTCCTAATTCAATCTTTCATTGCTCATGGAGTGAAATTTTGCTTCTCAGCTTCAGCTTCAGGTATCCAACATTTTTTTTTTTTTTTTTTTTTACATTATAAAAAGAAGAAGGGTGTGACCTGAGTATACTGGAAGTATACATCAAGGACAAAGTATTAAGTGCATATAGTACAAAATTCCATGAAACCTTGAACATGTATGAAAACTTTGTTTGCATATCATACTTTTATTTTCTGGGTTGAGTTTCTTTATAAGTGTTATTATGTAATATTGGTTTGTTACGGCACGCAGTTGTGTTATAGATGTTCCTTTATGAGTTATTTGGAAGTTGAAAATTATTGAGTATTGATATACTCTAACTTTTTCCCCTCCTGTACAACGGGAAAGTGGCATTTTTAAATCTTATTATAACTGACATGTTTGTTATGTTGACATTGTAGGACTACTTGTGGCCGTTTTTAGCCACAACATTTTAAATCCATATAGGGCACATGACAATCTATGCACCCAGTTTGTAGTTCTATGGCTCTGGAAACTATTTACCTTTCACCAATGGAACCCAAAAATCTGTGAGGCGTTATGATATCTCATTTTTTCTTATGAATAGTATTCTTCTACTTCCAAATTAATTTTTTTAATAAACATGGGAATGTTTACTCTTCAAATATTTGAAATTTGATTCTAGGTTGCTTGATGTGGATTGCTTGGTTGGAACGAAATCGTCGTTCTTTTGAGAACACTTGAGAAGACTTTGGAAGAGTTTAAGGTTTTATGCCAGCGTAGTCTATTTGAGTGGTTTGTTGGGGTTTTATTGATTGTTCTTCTTTCGTTGGGTTTATGTTTTCCTGATTTCCGTCTTCTTTGTTGTTTGTTTTATCCTTTTCTTGTTGTTCATCATCATGAACAATTTGTATTTTAACTTCTATTTTCATTAATAATATTTCTTTGATTACCTATGGAAAAAAAAAAAAAAAAAAATGCTAGGTTTTTCATTTTCTTTCTCCCCCTCTTTTTTTTTTGGGTTTTGGTGTCTTAAAAGTGGGTTTATTGAGATATAGCAAGTTAAGAAAAGAAAGATTTGCCAACCACGTTGATTAAAGAATGTAGTTGTTTAAAATTTAGCTTAAAAGAGGTTTTTTATTTTTATTTTTTATTCTTTTTCTTTTGGGTGTTTTAAGTTTGAAAAATTGTTGGTAACAGTTTTTTTCCTAACAATTTTCTCTAGATTCTAGTAGACCCTTAATGTTTTAACAAATTTTCACATATAAATATTCTTGGATGTGGAATGAGATTAGACATTTTTCTTATTTGCTTGAAACTAATTGCAAAATCAGCTTGTGTATGCTACTTATAAAACAAGTAAAGACTTATTTTTAGGGATTTTGCTAGAGAGAAGGAAGTTCTACATCTTTCTTCAATATGAGTTCTTTTCCTTCTTTTCTTTTTTCCCCTTTATGCATAAATACATACATATATGAATTTTCTTGTTGGATTTCATTTAAAGCACACATATTAGTCAATGAACATGATACTAAAGACAATAATGAGCTCAAAGAAGACCATGACATCAATTACAATTGTGACATAATGAGCTCAAACAAGACGATAACATCAAATATGCACAACTTCACATTTTTTCTCCAAATCTGCATGCACCCTGCACTCCAAGGTACAGATTTTACTTCTTTTTCATGATTGGATTTAATTTTGTAGGTTTGTTCAATTTAAGTTTATTGGATTTTTGCACATTTTATTTTAGCTTCACTTCGTGATTGTGTCAGTTACTTTTGCTTCATTGTCTTTTTTCAACATATCCAAATTATGTGTGTTTGCTTTTTGTTTGAATTTGTATTTATTTTTTATTTTGAGTTTTGAGTTTTATGTGGTTGTCAATGTCATAGTTGGAGTGACAACGTATGGGCATCTTATTACTCAGTATGGGCTTCTACAACATCTCTTTGGTCTTCTTGAATCTTTGGTGTTCTTAAACTTCAATCTCCCCCCCATTTTTCGTTTCTAGGTTTTAGTGTCAGTCCTGAACAATCAAGCGTCCAACCTACAACAATCCAAGACTTCATCATACTCTCTCTTCTCCACTAATTGATTACATGGGAATGATTCGTAATCCTTCAATAAATATTACTGAGTTTGTGCATAGGTTTTTGTCTAATGATATCATTTATGGGTTTCAGTATGCGATTGGGAGATGGAGGCAGAGGAGTAGATGATAAAAGCGGAATTTGTTGTGGTTTTGGTATTCTTTTCTCTCTACAAATTTCTAATTTGATTTTTGATTCATCCTTTGAAAATTTCAGGCCTGAATTCATCCATCACAGCTGCTCAAGGGCATTGGGTCATGGAAAGTTCAGGTTTGCTCAATTTCTAACTTTAAACACAAGATTCCCATTACATTTGATATGTTTATTTGCTGAGAACCATCATGGTTTTGATTTCTGTCAAATAGCAAGCATTATGATTTTCAACTTCCTTAACAGCAACCTTTGTGCTTTAATTTTAAAAGACTAGATCATGATTACTCTGTTCTGCACATGCTTGTTTCATTGGTGGATATGAAGTTCAAGATTCTTTGTAAGTGATTTAATTCTTTCATATTCATTATTGGCTGAAATTTTCTGATCGTGCACATTGTTTTATATAATTTTTGCATGTTGTTAGAGAGTAAAGCAAGGTGGAGAAAAGAAATCTAATTGCTTTTATCCGAAAAAAAAAAAAAAAATCTTTTTCTCTCTCAACATCTGTGATTTTGATTATGATAATATCCTCTCAATTTTTTTTTCCTTTCATGATTTGATAGATAATGGTAACTCAACTAAGAAGAGATGTTCCTGTTCAGTTTGGAGTAAGTGTTGATTGTTGTATTGTTTATTATTATTTTTGTTATGACAAAGGGACTACTCTTTATTGTTTGAAATTTCCCTTTCTCCTAAATCTTTCTCCTTTGGTTTTATATTTCATCAAGTGATCTAGTTACAGGTTCCCACTCCATGCATAAATGATCATATATTTTCACCCTTTCTTGATTGGTTCATGTGATGACTTAATATTATTATAGAGTGGATTGGGGAATTGAACCTTTACTTCACATTTATCAGATTTTAGTGAGACAAAATCTTATTAGAATTCTGTCAAGTTCTTGGATGAAATTTATTCACAACAATGATTTTGGTATCTCTTTAAGTTCATTGGGGGACCAATTTGATCATTACAAAGCAATCACCTGTCTTTATAGATAATTTATAATATGATGAGTGGCCCTTGGTGTATCCGTGGGACCAATTTGATCATATCAAAACAATCACCCATCATAAATATATGATGAATGGCCCTTGGTGTAAATTATAATAAATATGCTTGACTGGATTTCCAAAACTTTCTTTTTAGATGTTATTTAAATTTGAATTAAAAGTTCTTATGCTTGATGCAAAGTGTTTTGCTCTTTCATCTATTGCTTCATGTTTACTGCCTAATATGTGTAATTATTATAGGTAGCAGAACATGATCTCCCCTCCTTGATTTTTCCAGGCACATACCTCATTTTAAATGAATCATAATAAACAAAATCATGTGTTCTTTTCCTTCTCAGTGATTCTTCCCATAGAACTTTGTTGCCAATATTAAAACTGTGCAAAGAGATTATGTTTTTAATTCCAAGTTCCTTCATTATTTTTATGTTTGCAGGCATTAAGTGAAGCATATCAAGTTTTAAGTGATCCACTTTAAAGAGATGCTTATCATTGAGATGGAAAAAATTACATGTCTAGGTATGTTCTTATGCTTGCACTTGTGGAAATATTGTGAGTTGTCATATGCTCATATTACTGCTCCTTTGTGTTTCATATTACTACTATATTGAAGAACAATAAGGATTCTACTATCAGAACAATATTTGAATTTCAATTCCATTTCCTCTACTCGAGTTTCATGGAATGACTTTTTTTTTTTTTTTTTTAAACACAAATTTTGGTTTCATCTACAACATTTATTATATTATTATATTGTTAAACCAAACAAACCCACTCATCTTGCTAGAAGTAGTAGTCAAACACAAGATAAAATTGTCATAAACTTAACTATGATTACAATTCAAATAATAATGTTATTGGAAACACTTATAATAGAACGAGATGTTAGTTTATGAATTTTTCTTTAGCTACTTGAAATTTTTCAGATGAAAAATTACAATGATGCTTGGTATGCTGTTGAAATAATTGAAGCTGAATTTTGATCTTGGGTTTGAGACACAACTCTATATATGCAGGCAATTTTTACTCAAGAAAATATTTTTCTTATAATAAAGCAGTATCACACTCAATTAGTCTTATATTCCTTTTAGCTATTCGTATATGCTCATTTAGGCTATTTGGGTTTTAGTAATTCTGAATCATAGGGACTGGTTGTGGAGGGGTATATTGAAGCACTCTAAAATCTTGGGGGTTCAATAATATCTTTTCAAATCACAAGATTTCTTTAAGGGTTTGCATTTGTAAGTACTAATATTTTTATGTTCTATTTTCATCTATGAGTTGAAGGTTTGCAGTTTTTGCAAGGGTTTGCATGTTTACATTTTAGGATATTAATGATGGATAAGGTTTAAAGTTATGGTATTCATTAATCTGAGCATCTGTTTGATATGAGTAGGATGTTTCAAATTTTAGAAGTTTCACCACGGTCTGTTTGATTTTGCTAAGTCAAAGTCTTCTGCAATTACTTATAAATTATGATGGATGAGGATAGGAATTAGATTAGTGTTGTAGCTACTACTTATCTTCCATATCCCAATGAATTTTAGTTATAAAGGGGGGGAAGTGCATACAAATTGCAATTCTTCATTAACGGGAGAAAATATACGTTGATTCCTTAAAAATATATTATACTTTTTAGATATTAATTTTATTATTTTGCAGTTAATTTTTTCTAGTGTAGAGTAGGTGAATAATATTGAAGAATTCTGTTCTGCCATCATGTATATTGACAAAAGCCAAAAGGGTCAACGCAAAATGCAATGGTGTAGCCTGTACCTTGGGTTAGTGAGAATCTAATTTCCTTGGGAATTTCAAAATATTGTTGTGAAAGCTATTCTAGTGGCTGTTGTATCTCTATTTATTGTTGCTTGAATAACATCTTTCTGTTGTATCTCTAGTTACTGCTGATTGAATAACAACTCTAATTTGCAAAAGAGGGGGTGTTTAATTTGCGAAAGAGGTAGTGTTTATAACAAATTTGGATGAATTTAGCAATAAAATTATCTCTGAAAATAGTTAAATCGTTAAATTATGATAATCTCTAGCATTTATTATGAGTTTCTTTCTTTATATTTATGAGACAAATTGTATGCTCTTGATATTTTTTCCACTTTGGCTCTTATTTTTTAGGGTAAAATACTATTTTGATCCCTAAAATTTACTAAATATTTGTTTTCCGTCTCTAAACTTTAAAAAGTTCTTTTTTCATCGTAAAGAGTTTTTTAAATAGTATAGAGACAAAATTAAGGATGAAAAAAGAACTTTTTCAATAGTTTAGGAATGAAAAACAAACTTTTAGTAAAATTTAAGGACATAAATAAAAAAAATTCAATAATTTAAGGACAAAATATGAACTTTTCAATAGTTTAGGGATGATAAATGAACTTCTTAAAGTTTAGAGATGAAAAACAAACTTTTGGTAAAGTTTAGGGTCCAAAATAGTATTTTACCCTATTTTTATCTTTGTTGTCCTCATTTGTAATATGAGTATCATCTTCTATTCTAGAATACAGAGGAAAAAGAATAAGTGGTTATTTTGGGTTTGTATATTGGATCATTCTCTTCATTGGATTTTTGTTTGAACAACTTTTAGTGAGTTCCTTGGGCATTATGAACATATATTTCTCTCTTTTTCCACATTTTCTATTAATATCAGTTTGTGTTTAATACATTGTAGTATTAAATAGGTTTTACTGATGTCTCTCGTACTCTGGATTTCCGTGTTGAGTGAAGGCTTAGTCATTGGCAGCTTGGGGAAGGTTTGATATTGTGGGTCTTCTAAGGTAGAAGTTCAGTTGCAGTTTTGGGCATATGGGGACAACCAAAGCTGCAATGTGCATAGATTATGAATCAGTCTTTTGAGGTGATGTTAATAACAACTACACCTTTGTGCAAATGAAATCACAAAACTCCAGGTATGAACTAAAGATTTTGAGCTAAATGATATGGCCTCCAGGTAACTTTTAGTATTGTTTTTAAATTTTCCATTCCACCTATCTTTCAACCTTACACTTGCAGTGCCATGACTACACAATTGAAGTGCTCATCACCAAGAGCTTCAACAACCTTGACATTGTCCTCTTAGGTTTTGGAACACCAACATTTCATATGTTTTCCTCTTGGCTTTTTAATTCTGGCAGATTACTGTTTATTTGGTTTCTCAATTTCATGAATTATATTTTTTTCTTCAATATGAGTTCTTTCCCTTTTGTTTTTTATTTTTTCCCTATATACATACATACATATATAAATTCTCTTTTTGGATTTTATTTAAAGCATGAAAAATTAGTCAATGAACATGATACTAAAGACATTAATGAGCTCAAGCAAGACTGTTACATCAATTACAATATATACTTTGGGGTTTGGGCACAATTTAGTGATAAATTTTTAATGCATTGGAAGCTATTTAATTTTAATTGCTTGATTGCTTGTTCCTTTTTTTTTTTTGGGCAGTGGCTCAAGAGACAGAGTGAGCTTCAATTCATCTTTGATTACACAACGATTTGTTTTGGTCTTGATTGGCCATTGTTTGAAGAAATTCCATACCGTGCTTTGTGATCAGTATTTAATGTAGGTTAATAGCATTATCTTATGTATCAATTATGAATGTCTTGTGCATGGTTTAAGATTTTGTTGTTTCACATTTGGTATGCAAAAAATGGCATGAACAAGGGAATTTTACCGAAATTTACAATTCTTAAAATGAAAATTAATTTGATCTAATCTTTCTTAAACATATATAAATTATTCGTATATGGTCTGTTTGTGTATTCAGTAGTTAGTTATTTGGACTTTGGTTATCTCTCGGTTTTGATTTTCGCAAAAGCAAATATGCACAACTTCACATTTTTTGCCCTCCAAATCGGCATGCACCCTGCATTCCAAGGTACAGATTTTACTTCGTTTTCATGATTGGATTTAATTTTTTTGGTTTGTTCAATTTATGTTTTTTGGATTTTTGCGGATGTAATTTTAGCTTCACTACATAATCGTGTCAGTTACTTTACCTTCATTGTCTTATTTCAACATATCCAAATTATGTGTGTTTTTTTTTTTTTGTTTCAATTTCTAATTTTTGTTATTTTGAGTTTTATGTGGTAATCAATGTCAAAGTAAATATACAGAATTTTCTAAAACTATCCCATGCATTGCATAGGTTGGCAACTAGTCTATATATCATATACTATATATAAAAGCAGAAGCTAAGTGAAAGTTAAATACTATAATTTAGCCTATTTTGTTTCTCAAAAAAAAAAAAATAGTTGGGGTATTTTGGTTTGATTGGTTTTGATTTAGGTTTTTTGGTTAGGAGTAGTTTTGTTTAATTAGTTTAAATAGATGGGTTAGATTTGGTTCTGATTAAGGGATTTTGGTTAGAAGTTGTTTTGTTTAGGGTATCTAGCTTGGCGTAAATTGGTTTTAGGTATCTAGAATTGATTTTGCATATTTGGGTTGCTTTGATTTTGAATTTGCCTTCTTATTCAGAGTATGATGAAGATTTGCTCTGTCACTCAAAATGCAAATCTTTAATAATCAAAACTACTCCAAATTTTTATTTAAGATTTTAATTTTTTGGGTCTGTTGTTTCTGAATGGTCCCTTTTTAAAAGCCATTGGAAATATGTGGAGAAACTTGATACAAATTAGATTTACTTTGATTGATTGCACCTATTTTATTTAACAACTCTTCACTATAGTTATCAGGAAATATTGACCAGGACATTAGGTGCCCAGTTTAGAAAATTCTTCTCACTTGGATAATCCTACAAAAAGTAATTGTAGTATCAGTGTATGTTCTATTAAAATTCTCAATCATGTTATAATATTAGAATTGTATTAGATTTGTCCATGAAAGAATCATCCTTCATTTGTGTTCTTTGTGCATATCTTTATCAAAAAACATGTATCATTCGTGTATGGTATGTTAGTGCTCTCAATTATGCTATGAAAAATTAGAATCATAACAGATTGGTCCATGAAAGAAATACCATATTGCCAAGTATTTTTCTGCTGCATTATATTTTGATTTTTTTTTTAATTATAAAAGTTGTTTTAAAAATTTATTAGTTATTTTAATATTGTTTAAGAGAAACTTTTTTCAATGTTGTATTCTTTTTCTGCCTTTGGCAGTTCAAAACCTAATTGTGATTAAGATTTTGGATTTAAAAAAAAAAAAAAAAAACAAACAAACAAACAAACAAACAGCCAAGACCATGAAATTCTAGCTCGAACTAATGACATTTCAGGCAGGTATTATTTAGGAATAATAACAATAACAGTAATAATAGAGTACTGACACTTATATGGGATGAGCTAAAAGCAGTCTTCTTATTACAAAACTTCATTTATATGGTGAGATATGTCATTTTGCCTTACTTTGTTCAGTTCTCTTTTGCAGAGTGTTGATGTTGCCTTTCCTGTTTATTTTGCAAAAGAGAGGTAAGATTCTATGAAGGCACCAATTAGTTAACCCTTTTGAAAGTTTTTATTTTTCATTTTTACTTCAAATATTTATTTGTTTGCCTTTGTAAATAAGAGAAGCATTCCATTGGTAATAAATGCGGTGATAGAGTTAGGGGTGGTGGATGTCATTGCAGTGCTGGCAGCATGGTGTGAAAGAGATTTATGGTGGTCGTGGAGAGAGCAATTGTTAAGAGGTTATCAATCTGGTGGTTGTTATTGTAGTGTCTGGTAGTGTTGAAGATAGGGAAGACAGTGCTTGAGGCATTGGAGGAGATGCTCTTCATGGTTGAGCTTATTTATTTTGTAAAATATTAATATACAGTGTTATTTTTTTTTTTTTTTTTTTCCTTTTACTTTCTAAAAATTGTCTGAGTGTCTTATCCCTATTATATGTTGGGTTTTCTATGGAGAACATAATGCAAAGACAGAAGTTGGAAGAAGGGGAGCATCCAACATTCTACATGTGAACCTGATGCGATTAGTATCAGCATGTGGGTTGAAAAACACCATAATCTTGTTTAATTTTATGATTTCATGAAAATTTCAAAAAGCCGAAAGTTAGATGAAGTTTCTTGTAGTCTTTATATGTTATTTTTGGATTTTTTTCCTTGGAATGATTTATCATTTCTTTTTGTTTGCGCCTCATGTTTTTTTTTTTGCTGAAAATAAGAGAAAAGAAATAAATTTCAAGAAATCTTTTTGATCTAATTTTTTTTTTTATTGAATTTTCAGAATTTTTTTGGGATAAAGGCAACAATATTATTTTCATCCCTAAAATTTTCTTGAAGTTCATCGTTCACCTTTTAACATTTATTTTTTATATTATGGCAGCCCCGCTAATTGCAATGCTGAATGAGGAGAACCTTTTGGCTGAAGTCCAGTATGTCTTCTTTTCTTGGTTTGTGTGGAATTTACCATAAACTGACTTTATCTATCCTCCCTCCCTCTCTCTCTCTCTGTCTCTCTCTCTTCCTGGGAATTTCAGATTTTAGATAAAGACATTTGATTTTCATAGGAATTGAAACTTTATGGAATATGTTATGTATTGGGTCAAATATTTTCAAATCTTAGCATATATCTAGAGATGGTTTCTTTGAATAGAAGGGTACCCCGAGCATTGCACAGGTATTAGGCTAGTATACTATAAAACCGAAGATGGTTTGACCTGTAGTTGACTTACTCATGTTGTGCCACATGGGCTTTGGAACCTCCACAATTTTACACCTCATTATTAATTTTGACGACTCTGAAAACCAAACTGAATGTCTAAAACCTCACATCCCGACGCAGAAACCAAACCTTGTTGAACGGTCTCCCTGAGTCCCTCCGCCAAGCCAATCCTACCCCTGCTCCGGTCATGTCAGGGGGTGCGGCTGCTGTGGTTTTTCACCAGGGCTCTCCCTCATCTATTTTCACGGCTCTTCCTTCCTCCAAATGTGGTTATTCTCCAATTTTTTGACATATTGAGAACATGAGAGAAAGTTTGGAGAGAGATTATATTTTTTAGCCTAAATCTTTCCTAGCAAACTAAACCTGCTAATTTCATAAGATTTGTTATTGTTTCTGACCTCAACTCAAATAAACTTCAATTCTAAGTATTCTGTAGAAATATGTTTGAATATGTAGATGTGGTTCTGGGTTTGTATATTGTATCATTCTTTTCATTGGATTTGTGTTTGAACAACTTTTAGTGAGTTCGTTTGGGCGTTATGAAAACATATTTCTCTCTCTTTTTCCACCTTTTCTATTAATATCAGTTTGTGTTTAATACATTGTAGTATTAAATAGTTTTTATTGATGTCTCTTTTACTCTGGATTTCCGTGTTGAGTGAAGGCACAGCTTGGGGAAGGTTTGATATCATGGGTCTTCTAAGGTAGAAGTTCAATGGCAATTTTGGGCATATGGGGACAATTATTGCTGCAATGTACATAGATTATGAATGTCTTATGAGGTGATTTTAATAACAAATACACCATTGTGCAAATGAAATTGCAATAGTAGTTTTGGGCATATGGGGACAATTATTGCTGCAATGTACATAGATTATGAATGTCTTATGAGGTGATTTTAATAACAACTACATCATTGTGCAAATGAAATCGCAAAACTCCAGGTCTGAACTAAAGATTTTGAGCTAAATGATACAGCCTCCATGTAACTTTTAGTTTTGTTTTTAAATTTCCCATTCCACTTATCTATCAACCTTGCAGTGCCACGACTACACAATTGAAGTGCTCGTCTCCAAGAGCTTCAACAGCCTTGACATTGTCCTCTTTAGCAAACTGATTGGCCTGATGAATATGGAGAAAGCTACATCGTGGACAACAGTACCTAATCTTTCTCCCTCTCTCTTTGGTATTGGAACACCAACGTATCGTATTTTTTTCCTTTTGGCTTTTTAATTCTGGCAGATTCCTATTTTATTTGGTTTCTCATTTTTATGAATTATATTTTTTTTCTTTGGTTTCTTAATTCCCCTACGTGTGTTCAAGAAATGCTTAAACTGAACTTTGGATTGGATGTGTGGAACCCAATTGTTTAGGCACGTGCAATACTATTTATAGATCTCTTTTAAATTTTGTTGTGACTTGTGATATCAATATTTGGTTAAGAGTCATAATTTTTATAGATTAGTTTGTAATTTTGTTGTGGGTTTATTTAGGTAATTATTTTAAAAGGCTGAAAATGATGCTACAATCTATGACTTCATTACTAAAAATTACTTTTATCTGAATATATATATATAACGAAAAAATGGCGAAGATATGTAATATTGGTATGGATTTCATTACTTAATATTACTTTTATGGAAAAGATGTGCTGAACACTTATTTTATATGTACGTGCGATTGACCTATGTAAGCTCTACATACATATTCATATTGGTACATTCATTTTGTGTTTGCCAATTGGGTTTGTGTGTGACCTTGGGTCCTTTCTATCTAATTGTTACTTGGTCTTAAAATGTGGAATACTCTGTTTGTTATGTTGAGTTATTTGGGTTTCGTTTGATGGTTTTCACTGTTTTTGCAGGTAAACTTTGGCTATGGGAATTATTATTATTTTTTTATTTTCTATTAATAAAGCATATTTACACTCAAAAGCTGTTGGGCTAGTATGTGATGGGTTCCAGTGTTTATTAGCTTCTTAATTCTGTTTTTTTGTAGGGTGCATATACTTTACAGGAATTTATAGAATTTTTGGTGTTTTGGCTGCTTTTTGTTCGGGTGAATTCCATGAGGTGAATTTTATGTAAGATGTGGTTGAGATTTTTAATAGAAGTTGGATGTGCAATTGACCACAAGCACTTGCATGCCTTAAAATCAAATCCATCATCTGGTATGGTTGTGCATGTTCTACCTCCTACTCTTGATAATGTCCTCTTGAACTAATCAATCTTTGTGCATATTCTACCTCCTACCCTTGATAATGTGCTCTTCGAACTTATTGATCTTTGAGGTCTATATAGTTTCATGATAAATAATTTCATCTTGGGTCTTTCACATCTTAATTCCCTAGAACCATTATTGTCCATAAATTCAACCATTAGTGCAAGTGTTGATTGGCTTCTGAAAGGTTAGGCCTAACAAGTTTTCTGTGTTTTTTTTTTTTTTTTTTTTTGGCTTTTTGCATGATTTTACTAAAAATTTTCTTAGTTGACAGGTTTTGCAAACTATTTTGTTATGTAACATCTTGAGTCTATGAGACTCATGCTCAACGAAGGAACTCGAGTCTCAAAGACTTGAGTTCTAATGTGGCAAAAACTAATGTGGATAAATAATTCATATGGAACTCAAGTTTCAATGACTTGGGTTCTGTAAAACCCATCCCCTTATTAAAATATTTTTGGGTTAACTCTTTTGGAGTCTAGCCCGTAAAAATGCGGCAAAAGGAAGGAAAATCCATGAGCCAACCCCATCGTATTTGCCCGTAGTAACCTTTGGAAGCACACACTAGAGTAAAAGGCTAAAACTAATTGGTAGATTATTCGATCAACGCTTCTCTTCTTTCTCTTCTCTCCTCTCTCTCTCTCACATCCCCCTTCTCCCTCGTTCTTCTCAGGAACCCATCCTCTCTCTCTCTTTCTCTCACATCCTTGTGCTCCTTCGTTTTTCTTAAGAACCCATCAACGTCCCTGCCCATGAGCGCAAGCAACAAAGAGTTGAATTTTTTTTTGTTAGTATGTTGACTTTTTTTAATCAGTTGGCAGAGTTGGGGTGAGAGAGATTGAAGGAACTCAAGTCTCTAAGACTCGAGTCTCCTTTGTCTCCACTCCCATCTAGGACAATATCTTCCCCAGCTTTAGTAGTAGAGAGATTTGTTTTCTCTCTTTCACCTCGATTCAATTGATGAAATAAGCGTTAGATATTTCTATGAGAAGAGAAGAGATGAGATGGACGGTGGTGGCAACTTACAACCCACTTACAGTAGAGGGAATGCTTTAAGTATTGTAAAGGCTGCAGAGCTAGCATGATTAAGGCCCTCATCAGTCATCACTGATTTCTCTCTTTGTTTTTGTTTTTTTGTTTTTAATACTATATCCTTATGTTTTCTCTTTTCATATTTACTAGATTGAATTTGCTTGTTTTTCATTGGTGTAGATGTTGAAGAGTTTATATCTGATTTGCTCCTCTTTGTTTGTTTGTTTTTTAGGGGATTGCTTTTGTTTTATAAATATGAATTTTTTTTTTTTTTTGGGAAGTTTGTGTAGGCATTGGTATTTAGCTTTGGAAGGCAATTTCAAGTTTTGTGAATGAGAGGTTCTGGAAACTGAAGGTAAAATGATTGATGGGTTGTTGGGTTTATATGCTTGGAGTTATGATATATGACATTTAGGTATTATATCTTTCTTTTGTTTTTGTTTTTTGTTTTTTGTTATAAGATTTTATTCAGTTATTCAATTTGGTTTAATAATTAACATAGATTTGTTGATATTGGGACAAAGGGAAAAATAAAGGGTTTTACATCTTAGGTCTCACACCCTTTTCATTGTTTAGGATTCTGCTTCATTCATGATTTCTCTCTCAATTGTCTATGCTTCTTTCTAACAAAATTGTTTGTTTTATGCTGTTCTAGGCTATGGTTATCATTAGTTGAGATAAAATTAAAAAATGAGGGTGCTATAATATCTCTTGCATAATAGAATTAAACTTATCCTATGAGTTTAGATTGTTACTGAAATTTTTATTTTTATGATTGATTATTGACCACAATAATTCATTTCTTTTGTGACCTATATGGGGGCAATTTTTTCTTATAATTTTATTTTACCATTGGATATCTTAAAATTTTCTGCATGTTATGACTACTTTTTTGGTCACTAATATAGCAATTTGATTGATTCTATCAAAGTTTTGACACAAATTTTTTTTAAAGAACTAGTGTTATACCCGTGAGATGCATGGCTTAATTAAAAAGTTATATGTAAATAAATCATAATTAATGAGCCACACGAATAAAACTACATTAATTTATAAATATAATTGAGTCAGTTTATACAAACACCATTTATGACTTCAAAACTCTTTTCTTTTAGAAACTTCATGACTCTGCATGTTTGGCTTCATAGAACCCTTTACGGATCTTTTTGCAAAATTAAATATTTATAAGTATTAATAAAATAAATGATGAGCAAAATGAATAAAAAAGATTTGAAACTTAATCATATGTAATATATATATATATATATATATCTCACTGCCATCTTGACCTAATTCACAAAGCATGAATTGCATGAAATAAACTAAAATACCTAAAAAAGAATAAGAATGAAGATCTCAAAATAGCAATAACTTCTTATAAACAAATTTGAAAGTTAAGCCATAGAGAGTATTTCAAACCATATGAAATTATTATATGAACAAAACCTAATCAACATGAAACGTGGATAAAAAAGGGGAATCATAAGTAATTCTGGTTGTTATTGATTAGAATTTTAATTCTATTAGGAGTTATTATGAAACACGGCCAAAATTGGCAATTCACCCCATTTGCCCAACTATATAGTTAGTAGGCACTGTTTTGAAAGTATATTTTTAACTAACTTCTCGAGCTCCTAAAACTCGATTTAGGGCTTATAAATCGAGCCTCAAAAACTCGGTTTTCATGTTCTAATCAGGTCTGATTTAGTGCTTTTCCACGTGGTGTCCACCTGGAAATCAAATCTTAGAGACTTGATTTATAACTGGACAATTAGAAGCTCAATTTATGTTCACACTTGCATTCACGTGGATTCTAGCTAGATATCGAGCCTTAGAGACTTGGTTTTTAAAAAGAATAATCGAGTATTAGAGACTTGATTTGCAAGCTGCAGTCCACAAGCATCCATGTGGTTAGGGCAGCTCCTTGTACTTAGTCCTCATAATGTGGGTCTGAATCTCTTTGTTTCCTCCTCTAAAAAAACTAAGCAACTCTCTCTTCCTCTCTCACTTTCTCTCTCACTCTCATACAAAACTAAGACATGCAAATCTAAATATTAGAAACTAAAACAAAGTGATTTTTGTATGATGAAAATTAAAGATAGAGATCAAGGTTAATTTACGATTGGCACATTCAATACCAAATTGAAGAAACAAACTACGAACAATAAGCACCCAAACCCTTTAGGCAAAACCATTGATAAATGCACCAAATATTCTAACCCAAAACATCGTAGTGTCCCACTTCCAAATCTATATAGAAATAACACCAATTATATGAGAAAAAATAGAGAAGGGTTGCAATATTGGTAGTTTGTTAACTGAAATTTGGAGATCATAGCCAAAAATTGAATCACCCATAACTGCAAGCATGTTATTAAGAGTTATGACTTTGGCAATAAGTTTTCATGGATAATTGAAAATACCTCCTTTAAAACTAACATAAGATGAGAATTGAGTAGTAATACCTTTTGGCGAGGTCTTGCATGCCGAAAGTGCATCCTTTCTTGGGCTATTCTTGTGAACAACAATTTGTATAATGAGTAAAATCAATAAAAAAATAATTTGTATACCCTATGTAAAACAAAGCAAAGATCAAATTGAAACCAGGAAAAATTTTATATAAAAATATGTCTCATTATAAAATAAAAACCACTTTAAAAAAAGGCTAACTTGAAAAGAAAAGAAATTCACACATCCATTAGCATCACGCATCATGATTGAAGTTTTATTATTTCATTCAAGGTCACACCTATATTATATAGGTGTTAGATACATCATACAGAAGTTTGATTGAAAGAAGGCCTCCAACTCTTTATGCCTAATGTTTTTAAAGAATTGTAAGTCTATCCATAATTCCTCTTATCCACGAGATACTCTTGTACTATTTTCATGGTGTTAGTGGGCAGATGTTTATGATTATAATTTTGTGATATGGATTAAATCTTGTAGGATTATAATTTTTGTTAAATCTTATCCCTTAATTAAGAGTTTTGTAGCTTGATATTCTAATAAAATATTATTTATTTAATAATAATAATTAATATATAAAATGTAGGTTGCAACTTGATGAAAATAAAAACAATGAAAACGTGGGATGAGATTTATGTAGGTTGCAACTTGAGGAA
Organism: Quercus dentata; assembly: GCA_028216015.1. Lineage (NCBI taxonomy): Eukaryota > Viridiplantae > Streptophyta > Magnoliopsida > Fagales > Fagaceae > Quercus > Quercus dentata. Next base: position 68,983,151 of record CP116452.1, on the reverse strand, counting down.
AATAAAGACAATGAAAACTTTGGATGGGATTTAAATTTAGAAAAATTTTAAAATAGACTTTTAGTTAAGAGTAGAATTAAAATTCTAAAATTTAGATGATAAAATTTTATCTGGATTAAATTTTTGTATGTTAAATACTATCCCTTAATTTAAGAAATATATCCTACAAATAAAAATAATAATGTTAATCTAATTTTATTTCAACAGAGAAACCTACTTTAAAATAAGAACAAAAACATAACTTTAAAATTACCTTCTTATGCCGCCTTCTTAGCTTTTAGCGTTCTCTTCCTATAAATGTGCAACTTCACGTTCCAACTCATTCCTGTAAGCCGGCAAAAGATTCAAAATAGGATGAGAATGAAGATCATAGCAATACATCCGTCAATATTAAAAAAAAAAAAAAAAAAAAAAAAAAAAAATCACATATTGACCTTTTTTTTAACAAAAATAATTTTGTATAAAAAAAAAAAAAAAATGATGATGATGAGTTTAAATTTAAGTTGGACTTGTTAGAGAGATAGAGGATTAGATAGATTAGATGAAGATTTTGGATTGTAATAAAATTAAGATTTTTATTAACTTAGAAATTATAGTAGAAGAAAAATTATATATATTTTTTCTTAAAATCTAAAAATCTAAAAAAAAATTTGCAATTTGGTAAAGCCACTTGGCGCAATTAGAGCTTCTAAACTCAACTTTTATTATATAATAATATATGATATTGATTGTTGATTTTGAGATAACTGGTAATAATACATTTATTTGTTTAATGATAGCCATACTTTGATTTCGAAATATCAGAGGGGAAGTATGAAAGAATCAGAGAGCTTTATGAGAAACTTCTGGACAAACTAAAGCACTTGAAGGTACGGATAAACTATACAAAGTTGTTGTTTTTAACTTTACACCTGAACAGACTAGACCACTCGAATTTCTCAAATTGTTGTACTATTTTAAGATATTTTATCTTCTATTAATATTCATGTATTATCTAACATTCTTTTTGTATGTAAACTTTGTGTTGATCTAACTTTTCTTTATTTTTATTTTATGAATTATTTTTTTTGTTATTTGAAGAAATCAAAATCAACCAAAACTAAAAGTTATAGACTCTTCAATGCAGAAATTCTCAAGCTTTTTGGAATTCTTCTATGCGTGTGTCCTTTGTGAAGAAGGAAAAGTTTGGGGTTTCGTTAAATGCTTGTGGCATTTGCAAACATATTTTACAGATGGATTTTTCTGGCTTAGAACCAAATTTGATATCACCAAGACCTTAGAAGCAAATTATATCGTCTGAACATATATATATATATATATATATATCCCCTTTGGTGTTTTGGTGCCTTCCATTTGAACCATTCATTTTTCCCATTAATTGCTTTTATCCGAATCAAAAACTTCAATTAATCGTCCACCCAAAACACCAAAGGGGAATCCAAAGAGACAGGTTGCAATGTATTGCACACGTGGATTAAGATGTTAGAAAGCTTCAAGTTGTCTCCTCAACAAAAGATTCAAAGAAGTGATTCTCTTTGGAAGATTGATTTTATGTTTTCTAATTATTTGTTTTATCATTTTTCATACAAATGTACTATCAACTTTTTTTTTTTTTTAATGTTTTATTATTTAAAAAAAAAAAAAAAAAAAAAAACAATTACTATAAATACAATAAGAGAGATGCTACGTCCACAACATTTTTACAATATTTTCATAACAAATCATAGGTGGTTAATTGTTATTGGTTCAAATTTGAACCTAATACCAAGATTACTTTTTTGCCCTAATAATAACAATCAGTAACAATTTGCTACTTAAGATTTGTTGTAAAAAATTTGTGAAAATATTATGGACATATCATTTCTCATACAATAAACTATGCCACTCTTTCCCCTTTGCTTTTCTCCCTCTGATAAAACCCTAAACGGCTGCTATCTCTCTTCAGCTCAGCTTCTCGTTAGCGCTCTCTCTCTAACCTTAGCAACAACGAAATGCCACCTCCTTCCTAAACAGAAAAATTTACTCCTATCTTGCTCTGCCTACTTCCTTCTTCCTAAAGCTTCCACCTCTATTTTATTCAAACCCTATGTTTATTTGCATAAAGTTTGTGTCTTTCAATGGGTAATATTTTTGTTACATCCTAAAGAGTTTTACATCCTACAGGAGGTTTGTCTTTCTCTTAGAAAAGTATTTGGAAGCCCAAAGTCCCAGCTAGAGTGGCTTTCATTTTATGTATAGTAGGACTGGGGAGAATCTTAACTACAGATAATCTGAGGAAACAAAGGAATAAAGTTGTTGATTGGTGTTGTATGTGCAAGACAAGTAGAGAAACTACAGACTTCATTGTGACATTGCCGGCAAACTATAAAATATGGTTTTCAGTCTCTTTGGAGTTTAATGGGTTATGCCTTGTGGTGTAGTTGAGCTTTAAGCAAGTTGGCAGGGCCAGTTTGTTCAACATCAATAGTATAGAGATTTGGAGGCAATCCCTCGTTGTCTCATGTGGTGCATTTGGAGAGAGAAATGCTAGGAGCATTGAAGGGTGTGAAATATCTGTTTTATACCTGAAACTTTTATTCTTCAAATCTTTATTTTAGAGGATGAATGTTTCATAACTTTTTTCTTGGTCAATTTACTTAGATGGTTGATTGTTGTAATTGTAGATCTTAACTGTTGGTGTATCTCTTGTATACTTCCCATGTACATGGATTAAGCCCCTTTTGTGCTTTTTAATGAATTTTTTACTTATAAAAAAATGCCATATGAATTTACTGGAAAATGCTATCTTGTTTTATCAGAATTTAGTGCTGTTTTTTTCTTACTGTAAACTTCTTCTTTCCGTGATAAATTCATAAAGATTAATACCTCATAATTACGAAAATTCGACAATTTGGAAATATTGGTTCATGGATAATTATAGATTTTTGGAGGATTATCATTACAAAAATCATGCAATGATGTAGATCCAATATTGCACATGTTACATGTGTGAGTGAACCAAGACGATCGGTCTGATCTGAGTTTGGCCCTGTGCATTATAGCATCCTGGCATGTGAGATGCTTAAATGGGTGGTTGCTTAAATGATCTGAGTTTGGCCCTTTATTTGCAAACTTTTGGGTGCAAAATATAGGAGTTTTTCACATGCTGTACTTTGACTTATGTTACTGCCAGATTTTTTTATTTGTAGGGTCACCAATTAAACACAGAAAGCGACACAGGAGAAAGAATTTTCAAAACCAAGAACCATGTCTCATGAGAGATGTCTATTTCAAAAATATGAAGTGGCAGGCAGCAATAAAAGTTGATAAGAAACAAATTCACTTGGGAAACTGTTGGTTCGCAAGAAGAGGCTGCTCAAATATATGACAGGTAGTTCTCTGAATTCATCTTCTTCTTTTTCTTTTTTTCCTTTTTAATTGAAAAAATGCGTAGGAGGGGCGATAAAAGGTGGCTTCCCTACCTGAGCATGACCATATTTTTATTTGCAAGAAGCCTAATAATAATAAAGTAACTTTTCTCAGTTAGGAACAAGATGGTATCTTTTCAGAATCCTTTTTTGTACCTCACCTCATCTTGCTGAAGTTGTCTATATTTTCTAGTTGTCGATGACATTTTGTCATGTTAGCAACACGGCTGAAAGTATTATTTTCTAATTTCAGTCTCATTCTTAAAACTTCCTTTCTCAACTTATTGATCAGTTGATAAAAAATTTGTAGTTAACGTGAGTTGTGGCCTGTCAACTAATAGGGTTCAGTGACTTATGGTAATTTCAAAAATAGTAAGTGATATATTTTCCTTACAAGACATCATTCTGGCCTTTACAATTCAAGGGAGCTCATGGTGACAAAAATTAAAGGAGTCCACTGGATCAATTACTAATGTGTCTCACTTATTCTATTTACTTGTTGCCTGTATATTTTTCTAGTTTCTGTTTATTTACCTAACTTTTCATTTGGAAATACAAATATTTAAAAGATGTAGATGTATTTAGCGCTTTTGTCACTTATTAGAAGTGCAAAAGGTCTCTGGGGAGTGCTAGTGACCAATGAATAGTATCAAACTTCTTGAGGGAGATGTCAGTCTGTCTTAGTCTATCACAAGTCAGAAAACCATGACCCCTTCTCTTGCAATTACCTGAACAGATCTCAAGTCTTTATTGTTTTATTGGTCTTTGTTGCACTTCCACTCAACTCAACTATGCCTGAATACCATTTACATTGGGGTCAGCTCTATGGATCCTGATCAACTGGTTGGAATACTTGTTGCATGTTTGCCTTAAACCTAAACCTATTGATTCCTTAGTATATTTTAAGTGATTTTCTAGAAGAAGTTAATCTACTTTTTTAAATTATTGTTGCTAGAAAAATGCCAGTTGATGGGAGCTGAAAACTGAAAAATATGAAAAAAGAGTCTCCAATAATAATCATAGAATTTATATTTTACTTTTCTTTCTATTTTCTAACTGAAGTTGGTTAAGGAGCTCCTCTCACTGACTAAAGAGATTAAACCTATATATGCCAGTTTTCCCTTTTCTTTTGACAACACAAGGAAATCTTTCCTTACTAGACTTTGTCATAATTATCTTCAAGTGTATGTCCCCTGGATCTTTAATTGGTTTACTTACTGTATAAAAATTTCAGAACACAAGAGAAGGCTTGGGGCAGGATCACAGAGGAGGTCTGTGTCTCCGTTGCGAAACAGCGACTGGGATGGCAAGCAAGAAGTCAATGGCCATTCGAATTTAGAAGATTTGGAGCCCTAAACATCTGCCTCCTGAAAACTACAATCAAGAACAAACACCAAATTTTCTAGTTCTAACAGTAAAGTTCTAGCTGATAGGTTCCAATTTTTGTTGTATGAAGACCCACTCAAGGGTCAATCATGGTAGATTTCATTGTCTCATGGTAAACAAATTTTTCTTGCTTTAAACCAATAAAGAATTCCATATTGGATGCATCATAGTCATTAATCAGCATCTTCTTCAGTTGGATGAGCTCGTGTGCAGATATAATTCTGTCTCATGAGGTTGAAGCTTAAACACATTCAAACTCGTTATAAACTGTTCATGTAGGAAAAGCTTCTTGAGAAATTTGGCAGAGAAGTTCCTATTGCCAATAATTTATCTGCTATTTACATAATTGTATACTGAATTCATGCACTACCAGTAGCGGTATGCAATTATAAGCTAATATAATTTATAGATCAATGTGTGCAGATGTGAATATTCCATCTGGCTAATGATCAGTTATGGAAAGGAAACTGCAACATGGAATTTCATAATGAGACTTTATTGCAGTATACTCTATAGTTGGAAGGGTTTTCATAACATTTTCTTGTATTACAAGCTATTGTGTTTATCTAAGGCTGCATTTGTTTCGGTGGTAAAGGAAATCAAAAAAACGTTTTACACCCTTGAGGGTGTTTGGGTGCGCAAGAAAAATTGGGTCAAACGGAAAATAATTTCTGTTGGCCGTAAAATATGCCCTCTGACCCTATAAAAGCATTACCATTTTTATTTTACCTTCAAATCACTTTTGAAACTCGGACGCACAGAGAGAGGAATTCACGGATGCACAAAGAGAGAAAGAGAGAGAGAAAGGACTCACAGACACAACGGAACGGCAGAGAGAGAGAGAGAAAGAAGAGAGAGTAGGGAGAGTGAGCGGCGGCCGAACCCCAGACGCAGCGGCAAGATCACGCCCCAACTCCAGACGCAGCGGCGAGTTCGCGCCGTCAAGTTCGCATCGTTGAGTTCTCGATTCGCGCCGCCGATCTCTCTCCCCTTTTTGAACTGGGTTTGATTGTTGTCGATCTGCTTGATCGCCGATCACTCTCGTCAATTTGCATTCTTGCCGATCACTCTCTCGCCGATCTGTTTGATCTCTTTGATCTCGATTTTTTTTTTTTTGTTGTTGTGGTGGTGTGGGTGGTGGTGTTTTGGTGGTTTCTGTGTTGTATGGTGGTGGGTTTTGTGTGGATAGTGGTGGATTTTCCATGGGTGATGGTGGATTTTTTGATATAAAATTTGTTTGAAAGTCGAGAAAATGGTTGAGAAAGTGTGAAAATTTTGTAAGAAAGAAGCATTTTTAGAATATTACCAAACATTGAAAACTATTTTCTAATATAATTTTTGCAATGCAACTAAACACTAGAAAATATTTTCACCTAAAAATATTTTACACTAAAATAAACACAGCCTAAATTGGCCCAAATTTTATCTAATGTCCCTGAAGGAACCAATGGCTTACGACAGGTAAGGGAGTTTTTAAGGGGAGGGGAAGAGGGAGGACTTAGTGGAGTCGGTTCATGATAATCAAATGTTTTCTTAAGAGTAGTTTTATAAAAATATCAACCAAACAAATAGCTAATGCACCTGGTACTAAAAAAATAAATAAATAAATAAATAAAATAAATAAAAAATAAAAAGGTATCCAAGTTCAAATCCAATATTCTCAAATATCGATTTAACAAAAAACAAAAAATTCAGTAAAGAAATAGGTAAAATCATGTCTAATATAATACTAATTGTAAAATAGAACTAGATACAAGCTTTTTGAAAAATAGGTATGATCCGTAAGAGATGTATAGCTGCCTCATGCCTAATGAGACTGGGCCCAGTCGAGTCCTTAAGCAAGAGTTGTCTCCCTTGGTTTCTTATATGTGATAAACCATAACTTCTAATTACTACCCATGTCTAAATCTATAAATATGGCAGTGTTGCCAATGTGAAGTACAATATGTAAATATAAGGGGGGAGATCATCCTTCTCTCTGTGTCTGTAGATTTGTGTGTTTTATTCAAGTAGCAATCAACACCTCAAATAAAGATATGGATTTTGTTGTTGACAATTTGATACAACAATTGTGTAGATTCTAAGGTTAGTGTTTGTCTTCTTTCATTATCAAAAATGAATGTTAGATATATCGAATTTGGTGAGAGGATTTGCACTTAGCAATTCAATCCAAGTAACATGTTGGGTCGTATATTTTACTATAAGTTTAGTTGTGATCAATTTATTTAGTTGGGTCATATAATAGTTTGCAATTTGGCAGCCATAATCGCAATTTCAACTAGCACGGTAGCTACTATCTATAATACTTGGCTCGAATGACCGATCTCCATCATAGGGTGTATGACTAAATTAATTTATTAATTAATTTGGTGGCTCACATGAAAAGACATGATAATTTAGAGGTTTAATGGCATATAAAGACATGTTAGTTTTTATGAATTTATATTTTTATGTTTAAGATCTAAATTATTGCCTTTGCCAATGCTACGAGCACTCAGGCACTCCAATCCAAATCCATTTTTTAAACAATTCGACCAACACTATATCTATAAATCAATAAATTTTAAAAAATAATAAAAAAGAAGAAGAAGACATCCAGTTTTGTATCACTGATAAAAAAAATTGCAAAATATTAATAACAATACAAGTTGTCTCTTGTATTCATTTTCTTTTAATAATTTATTAAAGTTTGATTTATAGTATACCATGCATGAAGCTAATACTCATAAAGCATAAAAATCAAGTTCTAACAATACAAACCTTCAGAAAGCTTAATAATATATAATTCAAGTATTAAAAAACATAAAAACTATTCAAACATAAACAAGACAATAATTTAAATCTTAAACATAAAAATATAAATTCAATAATACAACAATAAAAGATGTCATAAATTTAAGCTTGAAAGTTTAAGAACATAAATATGTCTTATAAAAAATACTATAAAAAGTATTTTTTTTTTTTTAATTTTTAAATATAAATGGGACAGATGTTCAAGGCCAGGAGTTAACATTTGTCCCCGCCCCATTTACTAGCAGGGCAAGGCGGGTTTAAATTGTCATTTCTAATTGTGGGTTGCTGGACATGAGGAGTGGGTGACGCCGTGACGGTTGGGTGTCATACTGTCATCTGTTCTGTGGTGATTAATTTGGCAGTGGGGCACCACTGATTGTTGGCTGATCTAAAATCATTGGCGTTGGTTATAGGTCGTTGGGGCATGGTTGGCCGTGTACTGGGTGTTAGGGAAGTGTGGGGAAAAAAATAGAAATGTCTTAGAATATTTAATAGAATGTATTACAAAATGAAGGATGAGATGTAGGGAAAAAAGTGACATTTTCAAGAGACAGTTTAGTTAAAGGATGTAAAAGCAAATGTGAATGTTCTAATACTCTGAGTATCTTTAAAAAATAGAAAGGAATAAAAAAAGAAGAAGAGTAAAGTGGAGTAAATTTTAGGAAAATTTTGTTGAGATTGATGTGAATGATGAAAGGTCATTAACAACTCCATGAGTAATGTTAGAGACAACTTTCTTTTTACAACTTATCAAGTTTGCAAGTTGTGATTAACGCTCTGTTTGTTTCAAAGTAAAATATTTTCGGGAAAATATTTTCATATTTTACATTGTTTGTTTTGCAATAAAATAATTGGTCAAATGTAAAATATTTTCAGTCAAAGGTAAAATCAAAGCAAACTTTTGTAAAACATTTTACACTTGCTCCCCATCTCTCAGTCACAATACTTTCTTCCCGTCTCTCACTCTCAACTCTTCTCTCCCACAACCTAGCCAGTCACTCAACCTCAGGCTCATCACCCTCCATCTCATGGTTCTTCTCTCCCCTTCCATATTTCGTTGGCGCAACTCATCACCGGCTCCACCATCGTCAACGCAACCAATTCTTAAGTTCGATTTCTTAGTTTGCAACGTCAATCAAGTCCACCAATTACAATGAGTAACATCATTTTCACTTTGTCCCTCACTGACATCCCCTTTATTATGTACCAATTACAATGAGTTACTAGTTGAAGGCCCATATATTGCACAGTTTTGGTCATGAACTTATATAATATATAATCTTATCAAAAAGTAATAACTAAATGAATTTTTATTATTATTACATAGTTTTAGAATTTTTATCTAACTTACCAGCTTGCAATTAAGTGTTTTTTTATTTCCTAAATGTGTTTTCAATTGAATTTAGCTATACAATCATATGTAGTTAACTTTTAAAAAAATAAATAGTAGAAATTTTATTAAGTAAATATTAAACATTAATTTTTTTAATAATAAAAAATTAAACATTAGTTACATATTAGCAATATTGTTATCTTCTTATAAACATTACGATTGTCGTGAGTAACAAATGGAAGGGTGCCACTTAATTAGTAGTGCAGATAGGATGATACCGCATCTTCTCATAGAATTCTTCCAAATTTACTAAAGAAATTGATAAAGATAGAAATCGATTAGATGATCATGAAAATTTTACCTAAATTTCCTATACAAAAATGCCACATATCCATACCTCTAGGGCAAAATAGTTTGGACTTCCACAATATGTCATAAACCCTAAAATTATATTGCTAAGACCAAAATTAACAATCTTCACATTCCATTTGCAATCCAAAAGCAAATTATCAAGCTTAAGGTCTCTATGAACCACCTTATTCTCATGATTGTGCTCCACTCTAAAGATTATGTACTTCAAGACACAAGGATTAGCATACTTTAAATATTAGAGTAACTAAAAGTTGGAGGAAACTAAAAAATATTAACTAGTCCTACCTACTAAAAAAATTTACGAACTTTTTCCTCCTACAATTTTCCCTTCACCTCCATGTAATCAATGAGATCTCTAGACTTGACGTACTCCATCACAAGATAGATCATTTTTGATTATCTATAACCTCATAAAGTCTAATTATATGAGGATGCTTCAACAATCTCAATATTTTGATTTCTCGTTTCACTGCATCAATTTAAAGGAAAATAAATAAATGAATGAAAATTTTAAGGTAAAAAGAAAAAATAAGCAAACATTTTATATCTATAGGCAAGATTAAAGTAACCATAAGCATGGAGAAGCAAAGTTAGAAAACATTTAATTTATTCCCTTGGAATAAGGATAAAATGTTTGCTTTTCAAATTTTAGAAATACTCTCTAAATCCATTAATTTTCTTATAAGTTGAAATCATCGAGGACAAGTAATTTTTAACAGAATTGGACAAAGGCCAAAATTGAATAAATTTGAAGTTTAGATGACTCAATTGAACAAAAATAAAATTAGAAGTTTGAAATTAATTTTAGTCAAACTTAGAATTTGCAATTTGCATTTTAGCCTAATTTGTATATAAGGGAATAAGATGAGAACTGTTAATTTTTTTTTTTTTTTAACAAGTTTTAAATAACAAATGAATCATTTCTAATTTAATCTGATACATTTTTGCAATTTAGATATTTATTGAAATTTAAATCATACTTATTAAATGTTTATTTGAAGAGAAATTGCACTGAATTTTGATTGGTGAGTTTAACGGTAAAAATAATAATAATAATGTGATAAAACAAATAATAAAATTTATTACCTATTTTTTTTTTCCCAAAACCGCTCATTCCAAACGTGAGAAACACTGCATTTTTTCTACCATTATGCCAAAAAAAAAAACCTGTTTTCCCACTGTGGCATATCAACCATACTGTGAATACCATCACTACTGAAAAATGGTGTTTTGTACCACTAAAAAGTCAAAAAACAAGGTGTGACGACTTGTACTTGAGGGGTCCAAGTTGCCATTAGTGGAGGAAGGGATATGGGATGAAGTTGATGTTTGGCTAAAGCAAGGAGGGAGTCCAATCAAATAGTCTAGGTGAAGACTGATGTGAATGCTATGTATAATTGGGAAGTTCAATCTCCATCTCTCCGTCTCTCTCGAATTTAAGTGGTTTGGGTGAAAAAGATGAGAAAGAGATTAACTTTTATTTAAATGGAATAAAAGAGATAATAAAGAAGTTGTCGAAACTTGCAAGGTGTATTTGCTATGGTTAGTTAAAAAAAAATGACAATCATGTTAGGGGCACAATATTTCTTCACAACTTATAGGCAACATAATTTTCACATGATCCTACAACAACATTTGATTTTCATTTATTTTTGTGCCACTTAACTTTAGTTTGTAGCCTTGTTGATTTTCATATAAATTTGTTGAAGGCTAATGCACAACACAGTTTTGATAATGAACTCATAGAATTATATTATATTATACTAGCCTCCGAGTCTCTTTTATTTTTTTTGGATAAAAGTTATGCGCGTGCTCAAAATCTTTTTTTTTTTTTTGGATAAAAGTTAATAATTTGCATATATTATCATTTAGAAATATATTTTTTTTGTTTTTCAAACAAATAAAAATGATAAACTTTTGAAATAAGTAGTAACAATAATTTCTTTTTTGAACGTAAAGAGAAAAAAAATTCTAAATTTTAACAGTTTTCTTTTTAAATTCAAAATAAAATTTGTTTTTTGACATTTATGACTCCATTTCTAACTTAAATTGCTTTTATTAATGAGGGTATTTTTGAACCACATAAAAGTCCAATTGAAAGAGAGAAATCTTCTTATATATATATATATATATATTGAAGTTAAATTCAAATTAATTTCTAATTGCTATCTAATTTTGTGTCACATATCCATTTTGTACTAAGTATTATGAATGGACATGTAAGAGGAATTCTCTTACATGTTCATTCATAACACTTAGTACAAAAGCAGAAATGAACACTTTATTGTCTATATTTCATGCATCTCAACTTCCACTATATTAAATTACATAATTTCAAAATTTTACTACTCCATAGAGTATATCTTTATTTTCATTATTAGATCAGATAGTTTTCACATATGGCTTGTAGGTACATTTGGTGTGACATGAAGAGAAGAAGAAAATAATTCTCCTCTTCTTATTTTTCACTCTTCTCATTAATTTTGAAACAATAATCAAAATGTTCATGGACATTTGGGGTCTCTACTAGGACCACCATAGTAGAAGGAGCTTCCACTATTTAGGATATCATAGCAATTGGGTTGTGTAATGATTATGCCCGTGTCCTTGGGATCCCTGAGAGCTTTTGTACCATCATTAACTTTGAGAAACTTGAAATAACTTGCCTTGCCAAAGCCTTCTTCAGGGAAATGGCCGCTACCCATTTGTGTTGTCGTGTGCTTCCCATCTTGATGTGTGTTTATCACCTCTCCTCCCCATTGAATCTCTGAAGCGCTATCAGACAGGATCGTGAATAGGGAGGATGGCCAATATCCCAATTGATAATTACTGGTACCCCTAAGTTGGAACCACCAGTTTCCATCTTTATCGTCCTACCTCATTGTACATATATGTCATGCAAATCAGTTTATAATATTTTGAATGATAAATGAAGGCGTAAAGACTAACTATTCTTTCACTTGTTTAGTTACTTGCACATATGCTAATAATTGAAGTGACAATATACACATCTAAAAAGATTAAAAATATATCTATATTTAAAACATAAAAATAAATGTGAAAGAATGAATGTAAAAAGTTACGTGAGTGACAATAAAAACCTATAGGTAAAGCATTACGTTTTTGTGTAATATATTTCTAATGAAAGAGAAAAAAAAATGAACTATCTTGTGCAGAACAACTAGACACTTTAATTTTCCGTCTTAAAAATAAGTTAGGTAAAAATAAATTGTGTATAGAAAAAATTGAAACTTTAAATTAAAGTTGTATATAAAAATACATAAATCAAGCAATCAGAATTTCAAACGTACACTATTTGAACTAAAACCATAAGAATTTCAAACACATCTATATCATTTGTACTATGAATTTTTTCCCGAGAAAAAAAAAATTACATATGATATGATTATATATGTGTATCCAAAAATTAGAGGTATTTGATACAGTAACTAAATAGAAATATTGTTCTACCTTCCAGACATTGAAATTGAGTTCATATTGGTTACCACCATAGATGGAAATATGGCTAAGGCATGCACCCAACGCAATCTGATTGTCAACTTGAACAAAGCCAGGGCACAACAGATTGTAGCAACCAGTTTTTTTATATGAATCAGTCTGCAGCCATGATAAAAAAATAAATACTCTTTTAAAAAATGAAACAATATAAACAGGCTGGTGCTGGCATGGAAGTCAAATATTAAAACACGTACAGTCCAAAATGTGAAGATTCTAGTCTTGTTATCTCCATAGAGAACTGGGTTGACCTGTTTGTCCACACAAATAATTTTGTAAAAAAATGGAAATTATTAGTAATTACATGTTTTGCATGCGCCTAAAGAAAAGGTGATGATGAAATTGTATATACCATCATGCCAGCTTCAATGGTATTAATATTACCAAAACCACCACCTGTGATCCAGAATTGAGACAAGCTGAACTCGTTTCTTATTTGGGTTTGGGGATTCCACACGTTCATGGTTGCCTGAGCTCCATAATACTTATCTCCTCTCTCATAAACTAATGCATACTAGAAACTCAACCAGAAAAATAAAGGTTGTGAGTGTCGACTTGAGTCCTTCATTTTAGTAGATATCATTGACCGCAAATCTATTAATAAATATTGGTTAAAAATTGAGTTGTACCTCATGCAAATCACCCTCGTCAACATTAAGGGTGGTATGGTGTTTTTTCCTTCCATAATTTGCTGCAGAGCTTACCCTTAATAAATCTTCTTCTTTTGTTCTTCTTATGCGAATGGTTCCTCCTGGGCACCTTCCATTCAAGTGTCATAGCTGAGTAATTTCAGGCTTGGAGTTTGAAGAGACATTGTTGCTCTCATCGAATGAAAGCCCTTTTGGGTGAGAACCTGGTCTAATCTATGGCATTTGGCGTAGATACCAACGCAAACCCGGCCCATACCAATTACAATACGTATCAAATTATTCGCGATACCAAATGAAATGTAGTTAATTAATTAAACTAGTCATCTGAATTGTGTGCTTTTTTAACCAAGGGTGATCAAAAGCTGGCTGGTTTTTGATATGTACGCAGTCGATTATATCTCCATCCGGACTCTGTATTAGATACATTTTCTTATCACACACATAGATATCAATCTGAATTCTTAGTGTTGTAATAAAATTACACTCCTATTGTACTTGGGAGTCATGGAGACACCACAACCCACAAAAGTAAATGATTCTTCTAAGATTAAAGCTGAAAATACTATATAGATCATAAGCTTTACTTACCCCAAAGAGAAAAAAGGTGGGAATATATAAAATTAAGAAACATGTTATACGAAGTACACCTTGATGGATTTAAGAGCAGGCTTGTTAAGTCTCTTCAATTGCTGCTGAACTTCCAATTTTTGTTTGAGACCAAAGATAGTGTCAGTGTTTCTAATTCCAGTTGCTTCCATTGGTATGAGAAAAAATAAGCACAAGGTTATCTTTACTGCCCTTAACCACCTCCTCCCACTTCCACAAGGCGGCGCCATGAGATGTAATAGCTAGCTTTGGCCGTCTCCTTTGCAATACTTAAACGTGGGGACGTGCATTTGTTCATCCGCTTTTGAACTGTTCCAAATATATATACACAAACAAATTAACTTCTATAATAAGGATCACCATATTTTTCAGCTTATAAGTACAAACTTCCTATTTGATTTCCTATTGACTACTGCCATTCTTTTGTTTCTTTGTCATTTTGCGGGATTAAACAGCATTTTTTCGTTCTCTTTGAACTGCTCCACAAGTTGAAAATTTGGGAAGTTGGTGTGTGTGTGTGTGTGTTTTTTTTTTTTTTTTTTTTTTTTTTTTTTTTTTTTTTTTAAATAAATACCTTAAAATTAGAGAATACTAGATAATTTCCCGCGCAATGTGCGGATACTTGGTAATTTCATTTGAAAATAATTTTTTTTTAAAGACCCATATATAATAATCATTTTGTTATATAGTATTAATGATGTTTCCCATAATATTGTTGAATGTTTTGAAACTTAATTTTCTTAATTCATATTTTACAATTTTAATTTTTCCTTATCTTAGAAGTAGTTTCCAACTATTGAGTGGATTTTCTTTACTAATATATATATATATATATATATATATATATATATATATATATATATTGTAATTACATAGTTATTAGAAATTTCTAGGAGTTTATACCATATTATAAATTTAATATTTAAAATAATAAAATAACATCTAGATAAAATGTAGACTTTATTTCTAAAACTGAACACTTCCTCAACCACTACATTCTCACCACCAAACCCCACTAGACCCCAATCTCAAACACTTTGTTTGTAATCTAAATGAAACAAAATTATTTGTATACCAACATATAGAAAATGTAATCAAATGAAGAAAAATTGGCTAAATACACTTCCATTTATCAATATTTAATCGCCTCTAATATGGCTTTGATATCCTTTAGGTGCCGGATGCTACATTTTCTATTTTAGAGTTCAAATTCAAAATCAATGGAGTTCTTTTTTTTTTTTTTTTTTTATCAAGCTTGAAGCTGGGTTAACATTTGTTTATTTTATTTCATATTTAACACACAAAAAAAAAAAAAAAAAAAAAAAAAAGTGAAAACGATTTCTTTCATGTCAATCAAAAACTATTAGTACTTAATATTTGCCATTATCCTATCAAATAATAATTTTAATAAAAAAATCACGTTAAAAAAATTATGAAAAAGTTTGGCTTCAAACGTATTTAGAACTATCTTACTCTAACCTATTATGTGACGACTAAAAAGACCATTCATGCATGGTTTTAGTCAAATAACTTCTTTAATGAGTCATGTTACTTGTTTAAGTAACACGCATGAATAGTCTTATAAATCATCATGGAATAGCTCTAAACTTGTTAAGAGCCAAACTTTGTAAAAAAATTATTAGTAATTATCCGAAGTTAATAAGAACAACTCATAAGTCAATAAAATGTAGATAATAATAAATAAGTAAATAGATACTATAGATTAATTTGATAATCAAGTAGAGTGTCTACTTAGCACAACCACAACTTCTAAGATATAGAATAACTAGGGGTGTCCACCCACTCGTCAAACCCAACCTACTTGCTCAAACCAATCCACTCACAACCAATTTAAGACATTTGGCAGTCAGAGGTTGGTTTCAAACTTCGAAAACCGACTCAAATGAGTTGGTTGATGGGTTCTCTTCTCTAAAACTCGATTCACCCAACTCAACCGTAAAACCCCGAAAAATCTGACAACTCTAAGCATTTTCCAACGATTATTTGGTGAAATTTCATCAGATCAACCTAGATTTCTGCCAAATCTGGTGAGATCTTCGCCAAATTTGGTGGAAATCTCACCATATCTAGCAAAATCTCACCAAATCCGACGAAATCTCGCTAGATTGGTAGAAATCTCATCGGATTTGGAGTGTTTTTGGCCATTTCTCCACTGTTGACGGTTTGGAGCAAACCGACCGCCACCCAATGCATATTTATCTGACCACTTTGAACTAACTCCCTCACCAATCAGCAACGGGTATGAAAGTTCTCCACCCAATTTGGTCAGGTCGGTCGCGGATTGGGCACAAACCCAACCAGGACCAACCAATGGACACCCATAAGTATAACACTATATGCTATGATATGAGTAGTTGTGAAAAATGTAGTGTGTTCTATTAACAAAAAGACAAATAGATCATTTAAAAAAAAAAAAAAAAAGACAAATAAAACCAGGGGTAATTTGCAAAGTAGCATAAGTTTGTCACACTATGTCGTTAGTTAGCACACGTTAGAAAGAATTGAGGAGAGAAGCATCTTGAGCCTTTGAGGCTCGAGTTCTGATTCTTGACATGGAGATTTTTTTGCCACAGAACTCGAGTCCGAAGAAAAAGAAAATCTCAAGAAATTGAAAAAGAAAAGAAGACGAAGAGAAGAACCCATGGAGGAAGAAGAAGAACAGAGGAACTCACAGGAATAGAAAGAATAGGGGGAGGAAGAAGAAGAAGAAAGGAACCCAGGTGAACACAGGAAATCAAGTTTTAAATACTTGATTTTTC
Source organism: Quercus dentata (assembly GCA_028216015.1). NCBI lineage: Eukaryota > Viridiplantae > Streptophyta > Magnoliopsida > Fagales > Fagaceae > Quercus > Quercus dentata. The sequence goes on along the minus strand of CP116452.1, from coordinate 68,966,308 downwards.
ATGTGTATTTTTTCCCACATCAAATTGTTATCACATGGAACTCGAGTTTCACCTTTGAACTCAAGTTTTATACATATGTTCCTTTGACCTCAAGTTTTAAAATTTCAAGATACTAGTTTACTACAAAGTTTTGTAAATATGACAACTAACTAAAATATTTTTAAAATAATGCTAAATGCAAAAAATAAATAAATAAAATAAATCAACAAAACGGAGCAGCTTGGTTTGGGTGTTCGGCTGCCCGAGAGTCAAGGCTAGAACCAGCCCCGCTATATCTACAGCTACACTGTTTCCAACTTTCACTGCCAAGTGCCAATATATTCATTTCATCACCGAAGCTTAAACCCAAACCCACCGCAACAACCAAAAAAAAAAAATGGCTTCTGGAGATCCAAAAATCCTAGAAGGAGAGCCTCCATCTTCGTCCACTGACAGCTGGAAAGAGCGCATCTTCATCCCTACTCTCCTAGCAGGTCTCATTTCATTTATTACCCATCTGTTTGGTTGCTGAGGAATCAGAGAAAAACATAGGAAACTAGAAAAAAAAATTCTCATTTCTTAAGTTTTATGTTGCTCTTTAGTGAAAACAAGAGAAACCCATTATTTCTAAACCAATTTGCTATACTGGGTTCAGTTGGGTTTGGGGAGTGAGGCTCAGAGTAAAGGGAGTGTAGGTATTGAATTTAAAGTTTTATGTTTCTATTTACTTGAAAAAAGGTGAAACCCATTATTTCTAAACCAATTTGCTATAGTTCAGTTGGGTTTGGGGAGTGAGGCTCATAGTAAAGGGAATGTATTTGGTATTGAATTTAAGTTTTATGTTTCCGTTTACTTGAAAATAAGTGAAACACATTTTTTTAAACCAAGTTGCGATACTGGGTTCAGATGGGTTTAGGTTATTAGGCTCAGAGTAAATGAAATTTTTTTGGTAGTGAATGGAAGTTTTTGTTGCTTTTTACTTGAAAACAAGGGAAACCAATTATTTCTAATCCAATTTGCTAAACTGGGTTCAGTTGGGTTTAGGGAATTAGGCTCAGATTAAAGGGAGTTTATTTGGTATTGAATTTAAGTTTTATATTTCTGTTTACTTGAAAACAAGTGAAACATTACTAAACCAATTTGCTATACTGGGTTCAGTTGGGTTTAGGGACTTAGGCTCAAAGTAAAGGAATTTATTTGGTGTTGACAATTTGAGAAATTGACCTGTTTTTTTTGGATTTGGGCAGGGATTGTTGGTGGAGGAGTTGGGTTGGTGTCAAAGCATCGAAACGTTCATGGTCTAGCAAAGATTTGTGCTACTTATGCTACTAACCTGGCCATTGTTACCGGTTGCTATTGCGGTAATAAAAATCTCTGCTTCATAAAACTTTCAGTCATGTGATTGTGTTGAAGTTTCAGTCTCTCACTTTGTTTGTTTAGTTTTTTTTTTTTTTTTTTTGTTCATTCATTAAGGCTATTTTGAAATCCCATGAAATTTCAATTGCTACATACAGTTGTCTTCCACTTAGAGTTTAGTGTCATTATATTACATGGGAATCATCATCTTATACATTACAAATTAAAATGAAGTCATTTCATATGTGTGTAGCAAATCTTACATCATTAATTGTGATGGAGTATACCATTTTCTTCAATGGCTTGATGCAAGCATGAACTGTTTTGGTGTTGCTACTGCTGAAATTTTGTCCCTTGATGAGTTCACATTGTCAAAAGCACTGCATCTTGCATTTCAAGCAGAGATAAATGGTCTTTTTGTCAGTTTGGAGGTAGTGAATATTCTTTGGTCACCAATGTGTTTTATTAGATTTACCCAACAACTAGTCAATGCCTAGAACCTCAAATCTTAAGCTGCTGGGTCGTCAGTTTTTTTGTAAACAGACTTTATGATTTTGAGTTTCTTTTGAAGCAATTGAGAATTCTAGAATATCTTTTGATATAAAATATGGGGATATAATAGCAATGACCTCTAGCTCTGGGTTATATGGAAAAAAATTATAGGGCTGTAATTGGTAGTTGTGTATGTAAATCTATAGTTGATTTTGTGATACCTTACACTTTTGATTGTAAGTTCTTGGAAGCTTCTCCTTCAGAGCTTCCATTTTTTAAAATAGAAATTCTTATTTTTTTTAAACTAAAATAAGATAGAGCATCTATAGCTTTCCTTGTGTTTAAAAGCATAATGTAGACATCATGTTGAAGCCAATTCCTAGGCTTATATGCTAAGAATATGCTAGAACTAAAGACTTACCTCATTTTGGCCCCTCTTCCCCCAAAAAAAAAAAAAAAAAAAAAAAAAAAAAAAAAGACTTACCTGATAAGTGGGTTGGTTTAAGGTGTGAGACTGTTGGCAGTTACTTCTTCTTCTTCTTCTTCTTTTTTCTTTTTATTGGCTGAACTGCTGGTAGTTCTTTTTGAGAACCTATGCTAGAGTACTACTTTTTCAAGACTAGAAATGTGGTGTGCACTGATTTGAAGAATCTATGTGATCTATTCTGAAAAAAGAAACTGATTACAGCTGTGGGATTGGGGAAGATAACATATGATTTTGGTAGTGTTTCCAATGGGAATTGTAGGACACTCAATTTGGAATTTTTGACAGTTATTTTTTGCATATCTAATATACCACAAGGCAGTTTGGAACATTTTTTGTCATTGTGAGATATATGATGAATAAATATTGACAACACTAACTATTGCACGAGTACAGGAATTATGCATTTAGTTTTAATAAGGTAAACAGATGAGTGTATTTCAGCATACTGATTACTGTTTGAGAAGCATGTGGCTGCCTATTTGGTTGTGAAACATCACTTCTCTTTGAGTCTTCAATCAAAATATAAAATTTTTAGTGGTCATACAATCTAAGAACTGCCTATATGTCTTCATTATCATTCCCCTAGAATCATTTATTTTGTTGACATCCTGTTCTCTTGAATGAGTTGTGGTTCAAAGTTTTTCTTGATTGCTTCCTTGTGAATATCTAAGCAAGAAAATTTGAATGAATCAATCTAGGTAGATCATTAAGATGAAAAAAAAAAAAAAGAGGGGCCTGAAAACAGGGATTCATGTATTCCGGGATAGTAAAACAGGTGATCATTAGAGTTTTGTTTTGATATAGACATATTGTATGAAATATTAATAAACTTTGACTTCTTTACGTTATATGACTTTGGATAGTAAGTTCTATTGTGAACTTAGAGTTTTGTTAGATTGGCACCCAAGAACTGGGTTTTTCCTATGTTTGCCTTTTTTTGTGGCTAAGGCTTCAATATCTTTCCACTTAATCATGCTGCCAACTGCATCACTTGGATTCTTTGTGCTTTGTTGTCAAGATTCAGGATCAAGGCATATATGACAGTAATCTGAAAAAAATTATCTGTGGACGCATGCATTATTGTAGTAGTTGTCCACCTTTTTCAGAGACTCACATATGATTGCATCTCAAGAAAATGCAAGGCAACCAAAGACAGTCTTTGGCTGCAAAAAATGGCAATGATGAAGAATGACAATGGAAATTGATTGAAGGATCACCATAGTTTTGGAGACAATTTTGTCTGAGAATTAATTTAATTAAAAATTTCCAATTTTACAGGAGCACGTGAATTTGTGAGAGCAGCTAGGAAAACAGGACCTAATGATCTATTGAGCTCTGCAATTGCGGGTTTCGGAACTGGTGCTCTTCTTGGGCGTCTTCAAGGTTAAATTCTAAGACTCTCTCTCACCTGCCTGGGGGTGTGTCTGGTTGTGCAGGGATGTCTGTATTGCAACTCTGAGCTTGCTGCAACCAAAGCAATAAGAGGCTAATAATTTTACTGTGTCCCTTTCTTAATTAAATTTGTTTTTCTTTGGCATGTTAGGTGGTCGACCTGGTGCTATACGTTACTCTATCATCTTTGCTATTGCGGGGACTGCAGCAGATTTTACTGCGGTTAAACTAGAACCTGCCTTGAGAAATTACAGTGAATCTATATTGGGTAATGACAGTACACAGAAGAAGGATGGCTGGTTGAAATTCCCGGAGTGGTCCCCCATCCAAGTACTTGATGAGGAAGCCATTGCTGCAAAACAAGCCCGGGAACAACAGCTCTATGCGCAGAGGGCAATTGGCAAACTAAACAAAGAAGAATCTTGAAAATATCTTATCTTGTACCTTGAACTCTTATATTTAAATAATAATGTTTTTGGTGCCTGTCTTCCAGCCCTTTCGAAATGGCTTCTGTAGACAAATTTTGACAAAGTCAGTTTCTTTATCTCAGTAATTTCCTGTTCAATTGATGAATTTGCAGCTAGTCCTATAGAGACTAGTAATGTTCTTAGTATGCAAGGAGATTATCACGTGTATATACTCACAAAATTCATAAAGCTTTTTGTCAATTAAATGCTCCAATTGAATTTTTTTTTTTCTTACCTGGACTGTCCGTTTTAAGGGCAATGAAGTCTGTTGGTGAGGATGTGATGTACTCTGGTGGGTATTGCCGTATTGGTTATCAGGTTCTCAGGCAAACCTTTTAGGTTAGCATTTGCATTAGGTATGCCAAAATAGCATAAGACACCCAAAAATGTGACCGAATTCATCCATCAAATCAGTCTTCACTCCATAAGTAAGCGTTTCAAATCAGTCATCACTGCACAAGTGAGCATTTGAATGCGGCGGTCATCTTTTTAAGGGAAGACGGTCAGTCCGAGTGTTCCAATTGCCTTTTTTTAATTTTTTTTTAACAAAGTATGGTTCATCAGTTTCAACCCTAATTGGAAACCTCCTCTGAAATACTTTGGAGGATACTTCAGTGTTTCAGCAAAATAGTTGTATCACCTTGCAAAAACTTACGCCAAAAAAACATACAGGGTTGAATAGAATCACGATATAATGTCGATTAATTTTTGTTATTCAATTCTTCTCCTATGACAATAGCTAAAGTAGGCTTCAACTCATCATCAAAAGAAGATGAGTCATGTTGAGGCTCGTCAACTTGAAAAATAAAATCGAATTGAAAAGGGAAATTTATTGAGAGAAAATAAAAAGGGGATGGAAAAGAAAATTGGGTAGAAGTGGATAAAAATTAAAGAGAAGGTAATCTTATTTACATAGCAAGAATGTGATTGTAGTTTTGAATTTAAAAAATATAACCGTTGGATTTAAATTTTAAAAATATGAATGTTGAGTTTGAATTTCAAAAATATGACCGTTAAGTAAAAAATAAAAAATATGACTGTTGTGTTTAAAGTTTAAGGATATGACTATTTTGAAATATTTTGAGGTTTAATATTGTTAAAACTTATAAAAAACAATATATATATATATATATATATATATATATATATATATATATATATATATATATATATATATATATGTGAGGCCCAATAATTTACGGGCTAGGCCCACTTGCTCATAGGAAGTCCAAAGGCCCAAGCCAAAGAAGGTTATGGCCTAAGCTCAATAACATAAAACCCCAAAATGGCCCGGAGATGTTGCCGAGGGGACGATTCAGTCCTCAGCAGACCCAAAATTCCACCGAGAAGAGGGGCAAAAACGGAATAGGAATAAACTTGAAAGAAAATCTAAAATATCTAGGAAAAGCTGCCCTTACGACTTTTCCCCTACAAGACTCTGCACTTAACAGAGCCGTATTCTTGGGCTTTTTCAACTAGCCCCAACGACTTTGGGTTGGGACCGACAGGACAAGTATCAGTCTTGGAAAGGTCGGCCCTACACGTGGACGAAGGAAAGCGAACGCAAGCTAGTATAAAAGAAAAAGTAAGTAATCTGGATAGGGGCCGGGAAAAATGGCCAAAAACCAGGGCCTCCCATCCCACCACAAGAAAAAGACTCCGGAGGTGAAAACACTTGAACCATGCATGAACACCACAAAAAAACCACCGTCGGGTAACCAAGGCCTAGCCTTTCAAACCCACTCTCTACAAATGATATTGTCGGGGCCCTTTCACGTGCGAACCCAACACTGTTGTGGTTCGTTGCGAATCGTGTCCCTACAATTGGCGCCGTCTGTGGGAAAGGCTTGCGCGTTAGCTCGAGCGGCGGTGGAGTTGAGCTTCATCGAATAAGGGTCTATGAGGATGCCTTTATGACCGGCGACACATTGTTGTTGTTCCAACATAAGTCCCCACCAGGGGCTACGCCTCGCAATGCCAGTGGCATGGGCAAGTTTAGGGGCTTCAAACATCAAGCTAGCTTCCCCCACCTTATTCGAGGAGCTAACCTTTAGAAAGTAGATAAATAAACGAGCAAATACAAGTTTTGGACAGAACCAAAGCCTTGTATGGTCTTCGGACTCAAGCCTGCTGGGAAACCAACTACTTACAAGCAAAATACAAGTTTTGGACAGAACCAAGGCCTTGTATGGTCCTCGGACCCAAGCCTGCGGGGAAACCAACTACTTACAAGAAAAATACAAGTTTTGGATAGAACCAAGGCCTTGTATGGTCTTCGGACTTAAGCCTCTGGGGAAACCAACTACTTACAAGCAAAATACAAGTTTTGGACAGAACCAAGGCCTTGTATGGTCCTCGGACTCAAGCCTCTGGGGAAACCAACTACTTACAAGCAAAATACAAGTTTTGGACAGAACCAAGGCCTTGTATGGTCCTCGGACTCAAGCCTGCTGGGAAACCAACTACTTACAAAGAAAATACAAGTTTTGGATGAACCAAGGCCTTGTATGGTCCTCGGACCCAAGCCTCTGGGGAAACCAACTACTTACAAGGAAAATACAAGTTTTGGACAGAACCAAGGCCTTGTATGGTCCTCGGACCCAAGCCTCTGGGGAAACCAACTACTTACAAGGAAAATACAAGTTTTGGACAGAACCAAGGCCTTGTATGGTCCTCGGACTCAAGCCTCCTGGGAAACCAACTACTTACAAGGAAAATACAAGTTTTGGACAGAACCAAGGCCTTGTATGGTCCTCGGACCCAAGCCTCTGGGAAACCGACTACTTACAAGGAAAATACAAGTTTTGGACAGAACCAAGGCCTTGTATGGTCCTCGGACCCAAGCCTCCAGGGAAACCGACTACTTACAAAAAAAATACAAGTTTTGGACAGAACCAAGACCTTGTATGGTCCTTGGACTCAAGCCTCTGGGGAAACCAACTACTTAAAAGAAAGTACAAGTTTTGGACAGAACCAAGGCCTTGTATGGTCCTCGGACCCAAGCCTCTGGGGAAACCAACTACTTACAAAGAGAATACAAGTTTTGGACAGAACCAAGGTCTTGTATGGTCCTCGGACCCAAGCCTCTGGGGAAACCAACTACTTAAAAGGAAAAACTACATTACATGGACCTTAGAATCTCTCCGAGGAAGACTCTCCATTAACAATTGGGTTAATTCCCGAACTACATGGATTCTCAAGTCTGCCCTCGGATCCTCAGCACCAAAGGGATCAGTGCAATACGGAGCAATATGTTGCCAAAAACACAATTGAAGTCCCTCACTGCTCGGTCACCCCCCTCGGATGAATTATTTAGAGTTTATCGTTCTCGGACAGTATTCTCGCACTTATTACGTAATATTCAGCTGTTATCTCGGTTAGTTTCCTAAGTTTAACTTACTATGAATTATTATTATTATGCCTGGTAGTGTCGGTAAATTAGAATTAGTTGGATTGTGTTTCAAGGGTTCTTGCTCTAAGTATCATTGAGGAAAAACACACCCGGAATACACCCATTCACAAAATAGTGTTGCAAAAAAAAAAAAAAAAAAGTAGTATCCAAAACAAGTAACTGAATTTCCCTTTTTATTAAAATAAAGAAATAATACAACACAATGGAGGGCTGGAATCAGCTTACATTAGAGCTAACTACCTAGTCGAAAGGAAAGATACAAGAGAATAAGATAAAGCCGAGGAGGTAGCACAGAGGAGAGGTTGGCTGCTGCTTCGAGATTTGGTTCTTCCTCAATACTTTTACATGCCCATCACTCGGGCAAGTAAAAGACCCAGGCGTGGGACTTGCACCGTTGAAGAAAAGGTGCGGGGAGCCCGACTTCGGGCTAGCGCAGCCGAAGAAAAGGTGCAGGGAACCTAACTTGAGGCTCACACCGTTGAAGGAAAGGTGCAGGGAGCCGGAAGTTGAGGAGCCTTCACCAAAAATTTGCCTGCAACAAGGCGGAGGCGCTGATGGCGGAGAATCTTTCTTCTGACACACCAAAATTCTGGCATGAACAGAACCTGCTTCGGATTTTGACTAAAAGAAGGAGAAACACCATTTCCCCTTTGTCGAAACGGAATATTCCCTTGAATTTATGCCTCCCTTGCCCGTACCTCACTACTCTGACTCTTAGGAGGACACAACACCTCTGTGGCGGAGAGAGTTCCTTCAACCCAACCCGCGCCTCAAACATGTTATACTAAGGGAGGATAGCACAGGATATGGGAGTTGTGATTACTACTGAAGGGTTGTGATTTGGGAGGAAACTGAGGGATTTGTGTGTAGGTAAAGCAACTTCCTCTCCTATTTATTTAAAAAGATAAGGTAGTGGCATTTAATTCACGCAACGTCCCAAGGAACGCTACAAACAAAATGGCTCCGGCTCAATTTCCAACGCCACCTGCAACCATGAGATTAAAGGATTCTCGTGAAGGCGCACCTCGAACACCGGGACGCCAAAGGGTACCGCGTGACCAAAGACTACGAAAGGCCTCTTAATTTGTGGGGCCGGTGAATTCGCGGCCCAGGCCCGTTCTGCGTGGGAGCCCAGGGGCTACGGCCCACGCCGAGGAATAGCCATTGCCGAGGATAACCTCCTGCTCGGCACCTCATGAAATACCCGAGGAAAGGGAGAAACTGAGTTTAGGGGCAGAACCAAGGCATCGATGATCCTCGAACTCAAGCCTATGGGGAAACCAACTACTTGGGTAGGGAAAGTCCTCGGCTCAAATATCGTAAAAGGTTAAGGCCAATAAGAGTGTTAAGAAGATGGCGAAACACCCCACTATTCATTAGCCTAAGGGGGCTGTTCATTCTTCGGGTGATATGTCCTCGGATGGTTACTTCCTACACTGCATCGAGCATTCAATTCTCATCTCGGCTAGTTTTGGGGTAAGTATCGTTCTTCACGGGTCGAACACATGTTGTGCCAAACAACTCTATTAAAGTTATGGTGACATCTTTTCTTAGCAAGTATTTCAGCCCTAAGTATCATTCGTTCGATTCAATATTATTGAGCAGGACTATTTTTACAAACACCGAGCAAGATCTTTCTATCAACTCGTAACCGGTCCTAGCTATCGGTCACGGTTTAAAAATAAAACGAATTTACAAGTTTGTATGTCTATGCACGGCGTTATCATGTTGGAAACATAGAAATAGAGCATGCGAGGTAAAATGATAACACTTTTTATTAATACAAAGATGTATTACAACAGACAAAGAGGGGCTTAAACAAGCCTATACAAAAGGTGAACTGCAAAACAATAAAAAAAAAAAAACAAAAAACATCAACAATACAGATAAGTAAATGGTCAGATGTCTTTTAAACTCGTCTCAGAAGTCCTTCCAAACTCGCCTCGGTATCGCCCATATTGAGAGAAGGTCCTTCTTCGGGAAAAGATGGAGGAGATGAATGAGGAAGATGGAGGAGATGAATGAGGAAGATGGAGGAGGTGAATGAAAAGAAGGAGGAGAAGAAGAGGGAAGAGATGAAAAGAAAGAAAAAGGAGCAAAAGAGAGAGAAGGAAAAGCACCAGGATGGATCTGGTGGTGGAAAGAAGAAGAAAGAGAGGCAAAAGGAGGCGCCGGTGAACGAAGAGAGGAAGAAGCAAGGGCACTTAGTCCCTGCCCAGGTCCTGACTTCTAACACACTGGTGTCATGTTAGATATGCTCGTGAGAGAGCGGGTGGTGCTGATAATGGGTGTCCTCGGCTCAATCACGCCGAAAGTGAGACGTGATGAGCCCCCGCTCAATTTTGACTGAAAGAAAGGTGAGATAAATCTTGAGTCTCCGCCATCCTTGTCCCGACCGAGCCATTTCGAGCTTTATTAGAATATGATGTTTTTGGGAGGGGAATGGCTTCTTCATTGCTTATTACTGTGGTGAACGTATTTCGAGTTCGGGTATAACCAGAGAGTAAAAGTAAACTCTGAAAGGAATCTAAGGGCTTCAAATTTCGGGGGGATTAAAGGAATTCATGTATGGGAAAACAGCTCCTGTCTTTTCTCTTTATATAAGGGACGAAGAGGATGGTAATTAATGTGTCTAGATCTCCATGGCAATCTGCAAACAAGAATATGCCCATTCCGCTCCCCACACCATCGATAACAATTAAATAACGAGAGGTCTCGTGAAGGGAAACTATTAAAGACTCGCCTCGGATAACCAAACGGTGTGAGCGTATCGCGAGTGAATTAAGAGGAACCTCTCGTAGACCGGTACATTTCCTGGGCAGGTGGAAAATCGCCAACACCAATGAGGGGCTGAATTAAATGAGCCATAATAACGACTCAGTATTACCAAAACCCCCCTCTCCAACCAGGAGGTCGAGGCAATGAGGTTTTGAGGGGCTATTGTGAGGCCCAATAATTTACGAGTCGAGCCCACTTGCTCATGGGAAGTCCAAAGGCCCAAGCCAAAGAAGGCTACGGCCCAAGCTCAATAACATAAAACCCCAAAATGGCCTGGAGATGTTGCCGAGAACGGTTTAGTCCTCGGCAGACCCAAAATTCCACCGAGAAGAGGGGCAAAAATGGAATAGGAATAAACTTGAAAGAAAATTTAAAATATCTAGGAAAAGTCGCCCTTACGACTTTTCCCCTACAAGACTCTGCACCTAATAGAGCCGTATTCTTGGGCTTTTTCAACTAGCCCCAACGACTTTGGGTTGGGACCGACGGGACAAGTATCGCCTTGGAAAGGTCGACCCTACACGTGGACGAAGGAAAGCGAACGCAGCTAGTATAAAAGAAAAGGTAAGTAATCTGGATAGGGGCTGGGGAAAAATGGCCAAAAACCAGGGCCTCTCATCCCACCACAAGAAAAAGACTCCAGAGGTGAAAACACCTGAACCATGCATGAACACCATAAAAAAACCACCGCCGGGTAACCAAGGCCTAACCTTTCAAACCCACTCTCTACAAATGATATTGTCGGGGCCCTTTCACGTGCGAACCCAACACTGTTGTGGTTCGTTGCGAATCGTGTCCCTACAATATATATATGAAAAAAATATCTTATTGAAATAAAGTTTAGAATTAATATAAGTGTTTCGATAAACTGTTAGTTAAAATAGAAAAAAAATTAGTTATAATACTAAAGTAAATAATTTTTGCACAATTTGATGTGAATGCTCTTATTCCCTTATTTGAAAATTTTTATTAGAGGAAATATGGATTTGATGTAAAACTACGAAAGTAAAGGAAATATATATGGTTAAACTTACCTTTTTCCTCCTATCATTAAAACAAAAGTTTTTTTCATGTGCAGCGCGTTGTATGCTCAAGTTTCCGACGTGCCCTTTTGTGCGGTGTGTGAGTCTGTTTTTTTATATGAAGATTCACTGCAAAAATCACCGAGTATAGATATCATACAACGGAGCCAACAAAAGACCATGAGGGTATACCTTAAAAAATAAAAACGAAAAAAAGACCATGACTGTAAGAAGTTGAAGGAATATGAGCAGAGAGAATATAGTGCTAATTCTGAGCTGCTGAATTTGCAGTTCTTTTTGGGACAGTTGAAACTGCAGCATGTAAATGACTTCCCTTCCCTGATTCTCTAATATCATTTTCATTTGTTTTTCAGTCTCCCAACCAGGAAAGAGCATCCAATGCTGTCACCCACCACACCAATATTAAAGTGACTTAGACCCTCAGCATCAGAAGCCAAGATGAGAGCTGCTTAAACAGCCTTAGCCTAACCAAAGGATAGCAATCCACAAGCTGGGTTAATACTGGACTAGACTAGCCATTTATTATTTTTACCTTCATAATTTCTGAAACCAGCAGGCTATGCAGGCTCAGAATCTCAATTAACTGACCGTACCTGAAGGCCGAAGCAAGCCTCTGCCATCTATGCTCTGAAATTGTGAGTTCAGGAATGTCAAGTCCTTGCCTAGCAGCTTGATGCTTCTCATAGCACTTGGCAATATTTTTTAAGAATCTCTTGCACGTTAACTTGAAAGGGAGAACAGTTGTTTAGGAACAACCCCATTTAGTTTTTTATAAAAATAGTACAGTTTTAAACAATATCTAAAAATTAAATTGAAACATGGCGTCGCCTGGACTAGAACCGAAAACCCCATTTAGTAATTGATCTGATGGGATAACCACCAGTTTATAAGTTCAAAAGGAGAATCTACTTACCCAAATCAACCATTCACGACCCTCCTTCCTCCTATCTTGGGACTGACGTATAATAAACTTAGGACACTAAATACCAACACCAATAGAGTACCAACAATCTCATATCAGTAGCTTAAACAACAGCAACATAATTCAGATTCAAGCTTGTCATTTACATATATTTAACAGGGTCCTATCTAAAGCTCACTATTGGTGGTTGACCCCATTCCACAACAATAGTAGGTTAGTAAAAAAGTTGACAATCAGCAATTTTGTCTCTAGAACCTAGATCATCACTATAGAATACACCTCGTAAGAATTCCTTGAACAATTGAATCTCCTTGTTCCTGGCTGCTCGATAGGAATCCCTTGCTATTCCTTTCCTAATAAACTTCACCATAAAGTATCAGCATCACGGAATCACCCATAGCCACTTCATTATTTTATGAGAGCAGAGACACAAGAGAGACAAACTCCAGTGTTACACGACCCTTGGACCTTGTGTTGATGACAAAGTGTTCAGGATATTTCCTTAGCAACATAAGCAAGCCGTACCAAGGTTTCCCCTTGGATTCAGGACCAGGCCAGTCCTCAGATGTAAGATATCTCCTTACTCGACTATGGTGCCAGACATTAGCATACTTCTCCAACAACTGAACAAGATTAGAACCATCAAGGAACACTCAGTAATGTGAACAAACCATATGTATATGTGAGTTTTAACTCCCAATGCAATATCAGTAGTACAAATCATTGTTATCAATGCAATAAAAATGACCCATTACAGCTGAGCCAAAAAGAAAAGATAGTCACTATCATTAAATTTGTTGCCATAAGAATCAAAACTGAATAGAAACCATGTCTTTTAAAAATATCCTTCTGAGGGGATGGTGTCTTAAGCTTTTGTTTCTTCAGAAAATTAGAAACTCAGTGTCTACTAAATGCCTAAAGTAGTAGCCTCAACCCTATGATTCAATCCCCCTTACAAAATCATCTAATTGCAAGAAGCCCAAATTGATTTGACTTCAATAATAATTGTTAAGGTAGGGGATGAGAACCTGGATTTGGCAACAGCACTAATCAGATTTAGACGAGAGTTAATGAAACAGTAACATCTGAACCTTTAAAGAATTACTCCATGTGAGAGCTGTGTGACGAAAAAGTCAAAAGGAAAATAAATTGCAAGGTGTTGTGTCTTGCAATGGAAGGTCCGCATGGTAACACTAATCAAAAGATGTAATGGGTGGGTTCTAAGTTTACAAATTTCTTTGCACTGTATCCTTCTGGGAAATGTGGTACTAAAAACCCAGCACTTAACTGAAAAATATACTTGCATCATACTAAATATTTTTTACGACAAAGTGCATCCAAGAAGTTAAGAGAATGCTATCTTCCATGCGGAAGACTTTGCAGTATGGAAAAGGAGGCATGGCATCAAAAAGGGATGGTAAGGTACACAGTTCAAGTTTCAAAAATGAACTTAACAGGCTAATACACTAGAGCTAGCATCCATTATTCAGAAGTTTTTTTTTTTTTTGGATAAGTAACGAAAAATTTTATTAATAAAGAAGCCAACCCGAGTACATTGGGGATGTATTGTGGGGGCAAAAATCAAGAACCAAAATTACAACAACCAAGTAAAACAGGAAGGAAAAACAAGCAAATGCGACAAAGCCACACTCCAAACAAGGAGAGTATGTAAGAAAAAACTAAAATATAGTTGTGCTGCAAGCACCACATCCATGTGGAGCATGGTAATCACAAAAATGTAAAATCAGTTTTTGATGGCACAAACGTAGCATGTTTAGATATAAAAAAAATATCCTCTTTGAAAACCTAAATTTAAGCCAAAGTCTGAGAACAATTTCCCATGTAAGTTAAGTTGGTTATTTGTATTTAGTTTATGTTTATTTTGTTTCTCTACAGTCAAATGTATTTTGTAAATTCTGTAATTGTTGGGTATGGGCCATAATTGTGGGCCTTGGGTTTAATTTTATTAATAAGATTTATTTACTTTATGAGTCATGTCTGATATTTCAATTTAATTAGGGTTAGATTCACTGGTAAAAGTAATAGTCCTAATTCTATTAAAAAAAGTTAAGTTTTAGCATCCATATGGTACTCAAAACAAGGAGTTGAGTTGATCAATAAAATATTGATTGTTTTGAGTATTGTGGCACATAGCCTTATTGTTCATTTCTTCTTTTTCTCACTCTTTCCCTTCTTTTTGATATTTTGTAGCTATTCACAGGCACTGTTCACATGCATTGTTCATGCTGCTATCAACGAATTGTGGTAGATTCAATTCTGTTTCTTCTTACCTCTTTGCAACCCTAAATCAATTATTTTCTCTTCCCTACAAAACCCTAGTCATTCCTGAACGCTAACCCTTCTTTCTAAAGGTTCTATACCATAAGTTCACAAATCCTCTTAACCATATGCCTACCACAAGCACACAGAGACAATTTTCCCAGATTGTCTCAATCTTTAATTTTTATCTATGTAGGGTAAAATGGTTTTGCACCCCTTAAACTTCTACTCATGCTCCATTTGTTTTGAAGTAAAATGTTTCCAAGAAAATATTTTACCATGTTTGTTTTGTTGTAAAATAGTTGGTCAACCGTAAAATATTTTTAGTCAACCTTAAGAGCAAAGGCAAAAAGTGGTAAAATGTTTTACGTTTAAAAAATCAGTAAAACATTTTCCAATTTCTCCACTCTCACTCTCGACTTCTCTCCATTTCTCGCTCACATTGCTCTCTCCTTCTTCCCTCCATCTCTCACTTCTCTCTCCCTCTTCTATCCCACAAACTAGCCAGGAACTCACCTACCCAGCAGTCCGGCAACCACCAGCAATGCCACCTTTTGTCAGCATCACTCATCATCGGCTCCGCCACCAATTCTCAATTTCACAACCCAAATCCTGATCTGAACCAATTGTAAACGCCAACCACCTCTCTCACTCTCTCACACCGATCAAGTTTTGATTTGGGTTTTGAGTTCATGCGATTTTGGGGTATCCAATCTGGCCTTCATGGGTATTTTTTTGGCTTTCTGATTCGGATTTGTGTTGTTTCATCTTTAGTGGTGGCTTGGTGGATGCTTTTTGGGTGGTTGATGGTGGTTTCAGAGTTTGGTGATTGTTTTTAGGGTTGTCGGTGGTTTTTTTGGGTGGTTGGTGGTGGTTTCAAAGTGGGTTTGTGGTTAGTGGTGGCTGCTTTTTCTTCACGGTATGGATTTTTGGGTGATCGATCAGTGGTGGTTTCTGTGGTTGTGCTTGCATTTGGTGGGTTTTGAGAACTAGGAAAAATTTCATTTTACAAGAACAAACACTGAAAATGATTTTCACAACATTTTTCAAGTATGCAACCAAACATTGTAAAATGAAAATATTTTACTTCGAAACAAACGGAGCATCAGCTGCACAGACATCCCTGAATTAACTTTACCTCAAAAGTTTGAGATTTGAGAAAGATGCAAATAGATCCTTCCATTAGAACCTTCCAAATTTATAACTTAAAATGACAATGTGATTGTTACATAACCGCTGAAGATGTCATCACATTTGATTTGCTCTGCTTCCTCTCCTCTCCCTCTCACCACCATTAATTTTGTACACCATGACCACCCCATAGAACCCCGGACATCTTCTTTCATAATCTTCAATCATGAGATCCTCCCAATCCTCCTAGTTGTCTTCACCCAACCCACCAACAACCCAGATCCTTTACCCTCACTTTCCTGCAAGTTCTTGAGAACCCTACAGCTCCCTCAACCATGAAAAATTAACCCAAAAATTCCTAAAACTACATCGACCTCCCATGGAATCCCTCAATTGGAGGCATTGTCCTGGAACTCATGGACAACTTTGAAACCCGAATCCTCAACTCTAATAATCCCTCTAAGTGTTATGTGCAGCTCAAAGATGCAACCTTCAACTCTAATAAACTCACTGACTGCTACCATGTCCTACCATACCTAACAATACAATGACTAAATTTATAGCAAACACTTTGTTCTGTGATGCACCCAATAATCCAGTCATGCACAACCAATGTATTTAATATTTGTATTTTGACATTATTAGTCACATCAATCTTATTATCAAATTAAAATTCCCAAAGTTTGTAGCATCAGACAATAAAATGTCAAAATAGAACAAGAGGCAGTACCTAAATGTAGATGGAGGAATGGATAGCTTGCCTTCCCTTACCCATCCCCTCTTCCTCTATTTATTTCTCAAAATCTCAACATAAGGTTCTCTCTTTTGGTGCTGATTCAAGTTGTAAACGAGCTTCTTCAAAGAGTTCCATTCTAAGCATTAAAACCGAGCCCTCCCCATAGTAGAGTTCCATTTACGTATTGGGTTGTGTTTTTTTGAAAATTTTCATTTCTCCTAGAATGGTGTTGGCCTAACTTACATGGTATTTAATGCATTTTAGTGATCACATACCAATCATGGAGCTATTTTCAATCATTAATTTGGAACAGACATTAACAGAAGGGTTTATTTACATATTTCTTAAAGTTTATGGGTAAAATTGACTAAAGTTTTAGTTCATGGATTGTAACTGCAACTGGATAATAGTTTACAATAATGTTAGTACCACACTTTGCCACAACTGTCCTACGTGGCAGCCTGTGTGGGGTGGAAAAAAAATGGTGGGTTCTTATGATAGTGAGTAGTGACAGCAGCCAATCACAATCTGCCACATAAGACAGTTGTGGCAAAGTAGCAGAATAGTTTAAGTGGTTTTATGCATTTTACCCTATATATACTCAAAATCAGTATATAATATAACTGACTCTATTTAGGTATTAGGCATTCAGTGAACATAGAGGGTTATTTCAGTAACTCAGGCAGTTCCTGCAAGCCTTAGAACCAAGATGGACTCATTGAAAGTCTGAGGCACTTCATGCAAAAAATTATTGCTGAAGGTTAGCACAAGATCCAAACAAACCCCCCAGGACATCACTTAGATGGGATAAGCAACGGGCAATGACCTTATATACGAGCAATAAAGGTAACGATACTAACCACAGCATGAAGTTTCTCCATAGGCATCCATTCTCCAGGACCACAAATATCTGAGAGCGCAGTAGCTACAGTTGATACCACGTCCTTTTCTTCCAACTGCAGAAGTTGATGATTGTCAGCATCCCGATCAACCCTTGATCTTCCATCTGCTTTCTTCTCTGCAGGAATTGGAGACAATACCATGCCAATGAAAGAGTATTTTGTAGGTACAGTGTTGTATCATTTATACAGCCATTTTGGAACCAAGCAGTCAAAAAGGAAAAGCAAACTGTCAAAGCAACTATGTGGCAATTCAATTCAAGAATGCATGATATCAATATAAAAACAAATTTTCAGGATCATTTTCAAGTGATATAGTGAATATGAGAACATCTTATCACAGAATCAAGTCAATAACCCTTAATCAGTGAGAAAGGAATGCTAGAATCTTTGAGGGGTATGAGAGGACCATTTTCGATTTTTTTTTTTTTTTTTTGACGCGTGGAACCTCAACAAGGTAGGGCCCTTTGGATCCACCACTGGGAAGTAAACCACAGATACACAACCCCACCACCATAAGAGGACCATTTTAGATTTGAAATTGCTGTTTTTCATAACCGTGTTTGAATGGATGACAGCATCAAGATTATTTTCATTTTCAAACTTATTAGATTCTATGGATCATAGTTGAATTGTGTGTGTGCCTATTGTATATAGCCTTTGTGGTTGGGCTACATACCTCCATCTCTTAAAAAAACTTATTTACTTATAAAAAAAAAAAATTATGCCTTTAATAGTGCTTCCATGGTCCTCCATCACGAGGACTAGCCAAGCTCATCATGCTTTTTGCTATTGAGTGAGAGCTCCTCCATGCTCCTCATGCTTTTTGCTATTGAGTGAGAGCCCCTCCATGTATTGATTCGTAATGCACCCAACTTGTTTGAAGAGAAAAAAACTCTTCAGAAAAGTTTTGTTTCTAGCTTTTTCTAGCACAAACTAAATAAATTTTAGGAACAATAGCCAAGGTTGGCTACATAATACGTGTGTTTCTCTTTGAGGTGAAAATTGGTGTAAATATGATAAATTCAACAAGGAAGAATGTCATATGCATTAATTTGATGTCAGCTACAGTACTTTATTTTTAATCAAGTTTCAAAACATGTTCCATATGATGGCTTGCTTACAAGATAAACTTAGAATAAATGGTCATAACCTAGAACTTGGCCAATTAATAAAGATAGTAGCATTTACCCCTACCCTATGTCTGTGCATATATACCCCAGGAAAATGGATTCGTGAAGTCAACATAAATTATAATAGCACCATTGGATGGACATCTTGGTAAACATTAAACAGCCCATGAACAGAACAAAATTCTAAGCCTCATCCTAATTCCTCAAAGAATCATAACATCAGCAACAAACAATCCCAGTTACAACACATGATCTAAGGGTTTGCTTTCCTTTTCAGCTTCTGCACATTCCTTCTCAAAGGTTCATTCCAAGTCCCCTTTCAATTTATGTAAAGTCAGCATCTTGTATAAATTTATCAAGAAGCTGTATATCCTATTTATCATAGGAAATCCCAAAAAGAAGCCATAAACACAAAAGTATCTAATAAATTGTACCTAAAATTTGCCCTCTCAGTACATTGGATAATCACATGTAGTGTTGTGGGAACTGGGAACACTATTTCTCAAAATGGAATCCATATTCTCTTTTTAAGACATGGAGCAATGCACTTATTTCAAATAGTCAACCTTTCCCTTCAGTTTCCTGAAAGCAGATTGTGGGTGTTGGTTATCACCAACACTGCTATCAGGTTTACATTTTATTTCACATTTGTTTCCATCCTCATCATCCTAAGTGATCTATATCTATTAAAATATTTGACCATCCAATTGATAAGTTCAATATTTTCATCTTCTTTAGGGGCTCCAATCATTCTCAACAGGGATTTTCCATAGTCTATAATGCATTTTTCAGAATCTTTGTTTTCATGGAACTTGGAGTTAAGGATCCTTGGATGGATTCTTTAGTTACATTATATAATGGAACTTGGAGCTAAAATTGTATTTTTTACACTCTATGTTTGAGTGGATGGCTTGCTTAAGTAGCCATTCTTTTTCTACCTTGAAGGAAATTCTAGATTAATGGAACTTAAGATGAAGTTTTGTTGCCTTCTTAGTACACTGCCTGTGTACATGAGAAGCATACTCATTTTCATTTCAATAAAGTTTTATTTCTTATCAAAAAACAGGTATAGATGTTAAAAACCTAGTTTAAGTGGGTCTAAATACATACATGGATGATTATACCAACTGTACCAATTAGGAATCTCATCAGCTATAATGAGAGGTTTATTCGACATGTTTCTTACAAACACATCTAACACCGTTCAATTTATTGAAATTGTGATTGTGATACTCTGTGTGGGTGTGGGTGTGGGTGTGGGTGTGTGTGTGTGTGTGTGTATTTCACTAAAATGAATAAGACTCAATTTTTGGGAAACTAAGTCTAGGTTGAAAGGGAGGCCAAGTGGTGGTTGAGGAGGGGAATAAATATACTAGGCCACAAGATGAGTGATAAAGATATACTTTAAAAAGAAATTAAACCTTAAAACATTGAATTGGTTCATAATCTATCAACTGTGCATCCTCCAACAACCACAAGCACAAAATAAACACCAACCAAACATAAAAATATCAAAGTGGAAAGGGGAAAAAGTTCCTATCACCACTGATTAACAAAAAAATATATATATTGTTCATAAGAACAGAAGTAGCAGGTTTGCATAGTCAATAACACAAACGCAAAGTAATCCAGATAATGAAGTATATCAAGGTTTATCAAAGGGTTTAACCAGCACCATCCATGAGTCATCCCAAAGAACTTAATGAAAAGAACCAAGGAATACAGCATTCAACAAATTCTCATGTAGAATGAAAAAAACCTCCACTACCATTTTTATATATATATTCAACAGTTACAATGGGGGATATTGGGTTTGAACCCTGAACATCTTCATTGGAAACACTAGGAGGTTCTAGTTGAGCCAAGGCTCTTAGCCAAAAAGCTCCACAACCAAAAATATCAACAATAATACGCAAAGATTTTCCTCCCAAATATGCTAACAAACTCAAAATCCAATTACTAATTCCCACCAATATCACCATAATCAAAAGCCCTAACCGAAAAAATTCAACACTGTACCCAACGTAACAACATTCCAAACTGCCACGTCTCAGTTATTAAACCAATCAATCGAAGCAACCCCTTAATATCATTCAGAAAATGCATGCATAATCTAACAAAGAGAGAGTCCAAGCAACCCTCAACAACATCAACACAACCAAAAGCTCACAATCAAATGTAATAAACAACATCCAAAATGCCACATTGCCAAGAGCCTCAAAGCTCAGTAGCATTGCCTAGCGTCTTTTCTGAGGAAAGGAAATCCAAAATATCACATCCCAATAACTAAAACCCATCAAACAAAACAATCATATCATCCACAAAACACACCCCACATGCCATATCCTCCTACTCGTATTAAATTCTAAAAAAAATTGAAAAACTAAATCATCAAAAACAAAAAATCCAAAATGGCACATACCAGTGATTAAACTCACCAAACAAAACAATCATATTAATATCTTAGTAAACCGGTATATACCATTGAATTAAAAATCTACTCTACCATCTCCTCCTACTAGTATTGAATTTGAACAAAAATCGAAAAAACACTAACCCTTACCGCCGGAGCCTCCGGCGCCATAGCTGTACCCATCAAATCCTTCTCTCCTCACCTTCTTCCCACTACTCCCACCAATCCCATTATTATCATCATCACCATCATCCTCCTCATACTCCTCATAATACTCCCTCCCTCTCCCCTTCTTCCCACTCCCCATTGCGGCCGCCGCGATATGATAATTCCCATAATGCCCCGCCGAGACTGGCGCTGCCACAACCGCCCCTCCCCCGGCCCCGGCCGCCGCGGCGTAACCCCGAGCACCTACCGGGCCACCGAGGATGCTCCGAACGGGCAAAAGGAAGTAAAACTCTTTGTCACCGATCTGGAGAAGGTCCTGAGAATCGAGCTTTACCGGAGGGTTGCCGGGGAGGTGGAGAACGCCCTCGACGAAGCAGCCGTTCTTGCCGAGGACTTCGAGGGCGAAACGGCGGCGGGCGAAGTCGTAGAAGATGCGGGCGTGGTGGCGGGAGATGTTCATTCCGCCGCCGAGGCTGGAGAGGTCGACGTCGACCGTCGATTTCTTGGAGTTCCGGCCGAGGATTATGGAGTAGGTTTGCATGTAGTACTCGAAGTCTTCGCCTTGGAGCTTCGCGAACCCCGCCTCCACGTCGCCGCTTGTGGCGCCCATTGATGATGTTTGGATTTACTCTGTCTCTCTCTGTGTGTTTGTGATTTTGATTTTTGTGAGAGTGAGAGAAAGAGAATGGAATTTGGAATTTGAAGAAATGAGTTTGGAAATCTGGGGAGACTTTTCTTGGGCTTTGTTTGTTCATTGTGTCTGTTTGGTTTGTGAGGGTTTTGTATCCAGAGGGAGAATGGGATTTTCTTTTATTTGGCTAAATGACAAATTATACCCTCTAAGTTTCCGTTTGATCGGAGAAGTGGAAAAGAAGGAAAGGAAAAGTGAAGGAATAAAATACTTTTTTATTTGATTAAGAAGAAAAATTAGATGATAAAAAATGTAGTTTGTATAAATTTATAATCACGTCATAAGATGACACAAAAAATAACACTTTGGGTGCATTTGGGTTGCACTTAAAACTTAAAATTATTTCACTATTTAGTTTATTTTTACTACTATTTATGGGTCTTATTTCATTTTTTGGCATTATTCATAAGTCCCACTGCATTATTTCAACTAATTTTTACTTTTATTTACAGTACTTTCAATAATAATTTTTTAATTTTAGTAAAATAAACGGTATCTAAATACACTATTTGTTAAATTTTTATTAAAAATACATACATGAATGGACACTTCATTAAAAAAAAAAACAAAAATAAATAAATCCAAGAACCCAAAACTGAGGAAAAAATTTATAAAAAAAAAATGAATAACCCCCAAAAAAAACAAAAAACCAAAACCGATGAAAAATAATTATAAAAATAAAGAAACGAATAGCACTTCAAATAAAAAGAACTTATAGGAAAAATAACGTTGTCAGGGAAAAAAATGAAAGAGGCAAAACAAAAAACACATCGTGGATTGGACATTTTAGTCCAAAATTTTGCACCTCATTTTTACTCTCATTTTTTCTCCATTTTAGAAATATTAAGTTTTGGTGGGACCAAACAAAAAAAAATTGGGCTTTACCATTTTTCTCTCCCCCCCCCCTCTCAACCAAAATACCCTCCCACCCATTTTTTCTCCTATTTTCACTTATTTTTTTCATCCTCCCTAAAATCATTCCAACCAAACATACCCTTAATTTGTCAAAATTTGGTTCTTTCACTTTCGTTCAATTAAGTTCTCTAACTTTTAAATCTATTCAATTAAGTTAATTAAGTTTCCATTAGTCTCCGTCAAAATTGTGTAGTTAACTTTTGGCTTTGTTAAATAACTAAAATTGATGAAAATGAATTAGAATAATGAATTAATATTTTAGGCAAAGTTGGAGGATGCAATTTATAATTACCATATTTTTTTCCTTTTCATTCTATATGCGATGATGGGATTTTTGTTACACAAAAATAAATAACATAATAAGGAACATTTATCTTATTTCCCTATGAACCAATAGATTTATTTATCTCTTTTGAAAAGAAATATTATACAATTCAACTTTTCTTCCCATACAACACATAAAGCATAGGACAAATTTTGGTTTGGTTGTATCATAATTTAGTCCATAAATTGTTATATTAACTATCTAAAGTTTGGATTAAAATGCAGCTCAGAACTTTTTTTTTTTTTTTTTAAGGTTGGATTAAAATGAAAACAAATGAGTTTTTTTGTCCAAATTAATACATTTTTCAGCCCACCTTTGGTTTATTGGTCCACATCCACTTGAACAGAGGAGTTTGTCTAAATGCCTCTTAAGTTGGTGATTCATCTAATTATATCTTTCCCTTTATATCGAGGGTTTTACATGGAGTGACAATGAAGGGCATGGTTTATATAGTAGACAAAGGAAATTTTTTTTTTTTTATACAATATATAATTATACTCTAACCTAATCTAAGTGTATGTATGTGTGAATCTCCCTCCCGGAGACTTGAACCCCGGCCCTTACCCCCCACAACTCACAAGAATTTATACTTGTAAAGTGACCATTGCACCAAGGGTATGCGGTGATGACAAATGAAGATTTTGAAAGAAAGGTAATTAGTTTTGAAATTAATGCGATTCGAGGAAAAAGAGAGCCAAAAAAAAAAAAAAAAATGAAGTCAATTAAGCCCAAGTGATTGCCACTTGGCTTGTGTTATTTAATATGTCCATCAACATATGAATGATTGGCCAAGTGTTGATCACCACTTAGGCCTAGGTCATCCTAATTTCCTTCATTTTTTCAGCTCCTAGTTGCAATTAATGCTTAGATTTTTTCCAAATATCTGCCTTTGGACCTTGGTTGGAACTAAAGACTAGATAATTAACATTTAATTCTTCCAATCGCAATTAAATACATCCAAGAATTAGGAATTTTTAAATGTTGACTAACCAAATTGAATTGCGTGCATGCAATCACATTATTATTATTTATTTTAACCAATAGGATCATGACATGTCATTAATTTAAATTGGAAATAAATTAAACCAATCAAAATTAATTGTTCATAATCATATGTGGTTGGATCTAACTTAACTCAAGTAAAACTTGATTTGATGATATCTTTCAATCTGATAGTCCAATTGATACATGTGGTCCGTCGTTTTGATCATTATGACTTTAAGATTTATGTTATGTGAAGCAATTAAAAATCAAACAATCAAGATTACAATCTTACTTTTGTGGCATGAAATTACCATTTTACCTCAATATGAGGTTAAATGTAAGTTGCAAAATAGAGTCTTAATGGTAAATAACCATTAAGGCTCGTTTGACCTATCTAGTTGTGGTTATCACACTTTTATGAATACATGATTATTTTTAAATTTAATTTCCATTGAAATTAAACAAATTATTTTGTTACACTACCATTCAAAACTCATAGTTGCATTAATACAATTCCTCCAAAACCATGCTAGAGTAGGAAACAAAAGTTACAAAACAATGGCAACAAAATTATCTCTAGTATTAATAATATCAAATTTTGGTGTCATAAAGCACACCTCTTAAGCATGAGCAAGACACAAAGGTATCTAGGTTTAACTCCAAAAATGGGAAAAAGTCTTCCACAACTCGAAACAATCATGTTTTAACTCAATACCTAAAATTTCCATTCCAAGAAATTAATCAAATATGACAATTCATTACTATTGGTGACTTTTTCGCAAAAAGGAAGAAAAAACATGGCTTATACCCAAATTAAGAAAAAGAGGAATTATTAAAGAGAAAGAGAAAAACGCCATCCTATACCCAAATAAGAAAGAGAATGAGAGAGTACTGATCTTTGGTGAGAACTTTGTGGGGGGAATCTAGGAATTGGAGTGACCTAGCTATAACTGTAGAGTTTGAATGTAAAATCAATTTTAATTGTTTGAGCTTGAATGCAAGAGTCATTCCCACCGCCACCATCATGGGCCTCATCCACATGGGCCTCAAAATCAGTAATATTAATCAAATATTCATCAAGCACTCCTCTATTATGGGTATTATCCTTATATATATACACTTAGATTATGCTATAATAGAAATTTTATCTTTTTTATATATATATATAAATAAAGGAGAAAGAGCACTAGAAGTAAAAAATGGGTTTATCACTATTAGATTCATAGGCTCTTCAGCGTTGATTGTTGTTACACAAATAATGTGTTTTCAAAATTTTGTTTGTAGAAATTTAATATAAAATGAAAGTAAAGTAGGAAGAAACCTAAACAATGGGAAATTTTTAGAAAATGTTTGCTTAGAAAATGTGAGTTCGTGTAACAATTGTTTTGATAGTAGGATTTGGTTTGGATGTGAGATTTGAATATTATGAAATTGTTTCGGAAAAACATCAATTCATGCTGCAATGAGTTTTTTTAATTTCCTTCTATGTCCTCGGTATATGTTTTATTTTCTAAATAATAGTTTAAAATATACTATACAATTTTTTTATATGAGTTTTTAGAGAATTTAAGAAAATGGGTGCTAAAGAGTTTTTTAATTTTTAATTTATTTAAGAAAAGGGTGCACTTTAGAGATTTAAAAAAAAAAACAAAAAAATTTTTATAACTCAACTGCTTAGTACATATTTTTCAAATTCTAATTACTGTTATAGTCAATGAATTTAAAAAAACATTTTAAAGTTTTAATAATGTAAATATTTATATTTTAAGTCAAAAATAAAATTTTAAATTCTCAACCTACTAATATTAATATAAAGTGAATTTGTCCTATAGGGCTATTTTGGAATTAAAAAAAAAAACACTAAATAAAGTTAATAATTGATAGAATCTTTGTATTTTTTTTTTTTAAATTTAAAAATGTTTGCCTTTATTTTTTAATAACGCGACCGCATTATAAGGTTACGCCTTTTTGCTAGGCCTCGCGTTCTGTACTCTCTTCTCACAACACATTGACTCACATCTCAAATCTTCACACACGCACACACAGAGCGAGAGAGAGCGAGAGAGAGAGAACCCTAGAGGGAGCAGCCAAAGGAGGATGCTACAACTAAGGTACGTCGTCGTTTTCGTTTACCTTTACTCTCTTCACTTTCTAAATTCTAGGGTTTTACTTTTTTGGGTTTTCTAGCTCCTTGTCTCTCTTTCTTTCTCTTAATTCGATTTTTCTAGGTTTTCGTAACCTAATCTCTCGCTATAATTGCTTCCTTTTAGCTTAATTTTCTTTACCCTTTGTTTGGTTTCCGAGAAAAGGAGAGGGAAATTGAGAGAACCCGAAATTTTTTGGAATTTGAAGACTTGAGAAAAAAAAGAAGTATGTCTTTGCGGTCTGAAATGTGTTATTTTTCCTGTATTTAATTGTTGAAGCTTCGTTGATTTGTTTTTGGCTTTGAAGCTTAGCTTAAGTTTTGTTTGATTTGACTGAAAAATTATCCCAAATTTTATTAATAGGGTTTCATCAACTGAAATGTATGATTTTTCATATATTTAATTGTTGAAGCTTCATGATTTTATTTTATTTTTTTTGTGGCTTCGAAGCTTAGCTTAGGTTTTGTTTGGTGTGACTGAAAATGATCTAAAAAATCCCAATTTTATTTTAAAACTTAGGGTTTTATTAACTTCAGAATGAAAATCTCTCTCTCGGTAAACCATGGATAACTCGTATAATTTTTATGCCTGTAAAACGTCTTGAAAAAAATCATATTTAGCAAAATTTGATTTCTTCAATAGTAAAAATGGTAATTAGGAATAAAAAATAGTATTACTGCTTTGTGGGGCTAAACTTTTTATTGGTTTTTATTTTAAGTCAAACTTTGAAAAAGTGGATGTTGTGGGTTTATGATTATTGAGTACTGTTTTTGACTTTTTGTCTAAGCTTTGTGCCATAATGTTAAAAATGATCTTGTAATGCTTTGTTATTTGATGTTTACTGACAACAGGGATTTGAATTGTCTTGATGAGTTTTGTGGTTTAGCATTTTCTGTCAACTAAAATGAGTTTGAAACTTTGAAGTATTCAATAACATATATGTTGTCCAATTTGAATAGGGTTGAGGATAAGGTGATGCATTTTTAACTTACCAATAAAAAAATAAAAGGGATTATTATATGTGGTAATTTTAGTAAATCATATTTAGGTGGGCCAATGAGCTTGAGCTCAGCTGGAACCTCCTCTGTGTTCTATGGGGAAGGGTTAGTGTGGGTTTAAAACCCATTGGGTGTGTGTGTGTAACTTGCCAAGAAGAAAAAAGTACATTGTATTCAGATGGTCTTTAATTGCTGACTTGTCTTGTTATTCCATGAGCAGATAAAATTACTGTGCTTGCTATAGTGGTTGCATCTTTGGCCATTATATCATACTCTTTTTGAAGACAAACATGGCTGGGCTTTTATCTGGGGAGTCATCGCATCATGGAACTTCTGATGGTGGGTCTTCAAGAAATTCTCAGGACAGGCAAGAGGAATCGGGTCGATGGTATATGTCCAGAAAGGAAATAGAAGAAAATTCACCATCAAGAAGAGATGGGATTGACCTGAAGAAAGAAACATATTTACGCAAGTCATACTGCACATTTTTGCAGGATTTGGGAATGAGGCTAAAAGTGTAAGTCCATAATTATCAACTATTTTCTGTTTTCTTACAAAATATTTTACTAATAATATGCTATGCTTTTGGTTTCTTGCCAGTTTCAGTTCAATATGATTACAATCTGATGTTGATTTGAGTTTTTAGTTAAATTGCAAAAAGAAAAAGAAAATAAGAGTTATTTACTTGATGCATTTTGTTATTTTATTGGATATTTTGTTCCTGTGGAGTTTAAGATCTATGATCTATCTATCTAAGTTGTTATTTACATTCTGTATTTAATAAGTTAGTCATCTTATTGATGGAATAAATATTTTTAGAATCACAAGCTGCCTCCTGATTAGAAAATTGATTTTTCTTATTTTCATGATGTTGGTTTTTCTCACTAAATCTAAAACATTGTGAAAATCTATGGAATTCCAATGGAGTAGAGAAATTTATGAATAAACAATGACTGGTCGTAATGTGAAGAGGTAGATATTTGTACACATGGGAATCCAAGCTGCAAATGAGCATATTCTTTGATGGCTAATTACATATGATATAGGCTTGTTAGTCAAATGTTGGGATTTTAACAATATGAGGGGCATTGTTACTATTAAGCAGCATCTCTATGGATAAAATAGTCATCTTTCATCCAAGAAGTGCTTTGGTGCTTGTTCAAGATAATGACATTTTGCTTCTATCTATTTGAAGAAGATTCATTTTGTTGTTTCACTCACCTGAAACTTTTTCTTTATTGGGGTAGGAATTTGTCCTACTCATATCAAGCACCTCCATGACTCCTTTGGATCAAAACCCTTAATCCAATTCCCCTCATTATGGAGGTTAACTTTTTTTTGACAAGCTTGTGTAACTCATAGAAGAATGTGTAAGCTATTTGTTTTAAACGGTTGTGATGGAATAGGTTAATATTTGCTATTCCATAAAGCACCAAATAAATGAGGAATCTTTGATGGTAAGTGTAGCCAACCAAATAAAAGGCAATGGAGACAGTATAAACAATTGGTTAGCACTATGGGTTGTGCTTTATAAAAAAAAAAAAAACTCTGTTTTTCTTTTGTTGTATTGCGATTTTAGTTGGTAGGGGGTTATAAGACTTCTTGTGGAGCTAAAGGGGATTAATTATAAACTCCTAGAGATTCTAGAAATTTGGAAGATCTCCATATGGTTTGAAGGCTTGTGTTTCTGAAAATGAATGAGTCAAATGAAAGAGGTTTTATCTTGTAAAGGATGTGATATACTTTTTATTCACTTTGTTCATCATAATATTTTTTTGTATAAGTAGTTTTCATCATAAACTAGTATAGGACCTGTTTCTAAAATAAATAAAAAAGAACTAGTATAGGACCTATAGGTGAAATTCTACTGTGTTCAGTCTTTAAAACAAGCTCCCCCAATGTGTTTTTTATTTTTTGGTGACATGCAAACACTACCTCTTGTTTGCTTTGGAACATTTACCTTCATTGTGGCTTCTTTGTGAATTGTGATTTTTACACCTGCAGTATTTGTATCACCAACTGACCATAGCAGCTTATTCTTTGACCTCTATTTGCCAAACAAGAGTAATAAATTTTTTTCTTCTCAACGTATACACAAAGCAACATTGTTTTCGGTGTGGTGGAGAGATTTTAGTCTATAGTCCCCCCCACCCTCCAACCCCTTTTTATGGACATTGGTGTGTGGAGTTTGTTTGGTCTTCTATGGGTTATGCTACAGGGGGTCCCTGATTTGTTCGCAGCTTGGAAGGTCACTTTGGTAGACATTTAAATATGGCCTGTTTGGTTGTGTTGTTTAAACAACAGTTTTCGTTGTTTAAATAACACAACACGTATTTCCACAACATTTTTTCACCCACACATATTTCTGCAATAATTAAAACAATGTTACTAGAACAACATTACCAAACAGGCCCATAGTTTTTTGGAGGGCTGTGCCGTGTTGCATTATGTGATGTCTTTGGTGTTTCATTATATGGTGTCTTTGGTGTGAATGGAATGCGAGATGCTTTGAGAGAAGTGAGCGGTCTATTCTTGAGATTAAATCCCTCTTTTTCGATTGTTTACTGGATTAGAGTGTTGCTTTTAAATCTCTTCCTTGTTCTAATTTATTAGATATGCTTGAGCACTGTAATTAGAAAGATTGATTGTACTGCTACCTGAGTAAACCCCCATTTTGATCAATAATTACTTTAAAAAAAAAAAGATGAGGAAGATTGTTTAAAATAATTGTGGTATAAAAGTATAAAACCAATGTGACATGTAGCAATAATGTTTTTGGACTCCTGTTACTCTCACATATGACATATCTAGATTGTATCTATGGTTTACACCCATTTGCTTAGTCTCCAGTTTGAAACCGTATAAGTTTTTTTTTTTTTTTTTTTTTTTTTTTGGTGTGATTTTTTTAGATCACATGTATTAATAGATTTGTTGATATATTCTTTAACTATAAAACATATCTGTTAGTAAGTTGTTCACTAGGACATGGCCTGAATTACATTTTGACTGAACTTGTTCTCAATGCAGGCCCCAGGTAACCATAGCCACAGCAATAATATTTTGTCATCGGTTTTTTCTTCGTCAATCACACGCCAAGAATGACAGAAGGGTAGGCTGTTCAATAACTCTTTCGAATTACTGTTACATTTGCATTTAACTCATCTGAACTTTTAATTTGTTGTGCATTGGTCTTTGTTTAATTTATTGCATGATTGATGGATCACATAAGTGTCGATGACCTGTGGTGTTGTTTGGTGGTGTGAAATTCAAGTAATAGATTTTTCATTGGAAAGCATTTTAAAGATGTTGCATGTGAGAATTTCATTGTTATCTAGAACAAATGGAATGGATGCTACCCGTTAGGGTGTAGCCTAGTTGGTGGAGGCTTGGGGATGAGCTATAGACCCAAACATCCTAGGTTTGATCCCCAACAGGAGTTCCCTTGGATAAACAGTTCTAGTGGGTGGGGTTGTGTGTCCGTGGTTTACCCCCTAGGGGTAGGTCCAAAAGGCTTTGCCTTGGTGAGGTTTTCATCATAAAAAAGGTGGAATGGATGCTTTGAAAAATATTTTTACGTATATTTGGCTATCAAATCTTATCCAACATTTTTTTGATATGCTTGGCCAATAGACCATTTTCTTTCCTTTTTGTTTTGTTTTTTTTGTTTTGTTTGTTTTTTTTGTTTGTTTGTTTGTTTCATCCAATAAGGAAAGGGGTAAACACTAAATGATACTTGTTGAATGAAAAATGAGTTAATGTGAGATTTTAAATAGGAAAAGTGTGATTAAATAATGGGAAAATTGGGTATTTCAAAGTTTCCTTATTGTGTGAAGTCTGTGTTGTGTTAATGAGTTTGTGCAAGTTTCTTGTATGAAGGATGTTTGTGTTCTATTTGATGAAATGGTTTAAAAATGTGACGTTGGTTCTGATTTGTATTGGATACACGGTGCAGTTTTATTTTCTTGTGTTTTTTTATTGTGCTTTATAGGATAAATTTGTCTTGTTTGTGTAATGGTGAGTGACTAGGAATAATTGGAAATTGCTTTTGGTTGCAATCCAATATGGTTTATCAAGTTATGAAGAATGATTTTGCCCATAATTGTTGATCCACAATAAGTCATTAAAAAAAGAGTATTTTTCTTTAAAGTTAACAATTATTAGATTATGTTATGAAAATTATATAATTTTTAATGCTTTATATCCAATCTAATGTCAATCAGCTGTTGAAGTCTTGGAATTTGAATATATTATTATTGTCATACTTTCTTGCTTATGAAATATATTCTATTTTAAAGTTTTTTTTTTCAAAAAAATTAATTATTGTTCAAACTTTTCCTATTGTTTATGCCAATTTAGGTAAAAATAATTTCTTTAGGGAAAGGGTAAAGACCAAAAGCACACTGTATGAAATATTTTCCTAAATATTTACAAAAGAAAATTTGAAAGATTTTAAAAAATCAATAAAAGATGTGAAATGGGCGCTGCCTAATGCAGTCATCCAATCATGCAGTGATATAATAGATAAAGTCTCATTCCAACTTTTAATATTCTCATGACAACCAACTGTCCCTTGCTAACTTTCAAGCAGGTCAGCATAATCTAAGGGACTGAATAGGAAAAAAACACAAACTATCAAAT
Organism: Quercus dentata; assembly: GCA_028216015.1. Lineage (NCBI taxonomy): Eukaryota > Viridiplantae > Streptophyta > Magnoliopsida > Fagales > Fagaceae > Quercus > Quercus dentata. The sequence continues at coordinate 68,934,525 of CP116452.1, read as the reverse complement.
CTCTTTTGTAATTGAGCAACTGCTCGCTTACTTTAGTGGCTCGCTTTTTGATTGGTCTAGGGCTTGGAGACTCACCTCTAGTGATTCTATCCCTATGTTTCTTAGTTCTCTTCTTTGTAATTAGTTCTTTGTTGGCTTCGCTTGTTTTCTTGTTTTCTACTCAAAGGTTTTAATCTCTTACTGTAATTGAGCAATATAGTAAAAGATGATCAATAGTCTCTACAAATATTATCCAATGTTGTCCTAGTAAAATAAATAAATAAATTCTGAGGTACCTTATATATCACCCTATATTTTTGAAGTCCTAAAGTCTATCTCAACGGGGAAGGGGTGTCCAATGGTATATTTCAACTTCTGTGTCACTAGTCGATGTAAGACCCACTATGCTCTCATGTGGCTCATGAAATGGCATGGCTTAGGACATGTGGTCCCATTGAGTAGTACATCCATTTGTCACGATCCAAGGAAGCATTGGTCACATTTGTGTCATGCCTCAAAAAGACTAACCACATTACAATTGGGGCACCTTGCAAGCACTTAACGTAGTCTAGTTCAGCCTAGTTAACACTCAAAGTGGACTCAACACACTTCTCCAATCCAATCCACATAATTTGGGCTATCATATTCTCCCCTTTTTAAATTTTGACATCCTCATCAAGTTCCATGTGCTGCAGTCCCTTAGTTGGGTTGGTTTTGATATCATTTGTGACACAATGATCAAATGTGACTAATGCTTTACTAGTCATTGTGCCATGCCTCAGAAACAAGAATAAGACCCTTTGCTAATCATTGTAATCACTTGTTGTCATGGGAAAAATTGAGGAACCTTTTTACATGTGGTTTTGGTGGGTTTGGCTTTAGGAGGATTTGTGGGTTTGAAGGTTTTGATTGTTGAAGTAAGGGTTATTTGGTTGTGATAGTTCTTAAAATGTGGGCTTTTGATCGATAAAAGGACTAGTCAAGTTACAATTGCCACTCTTTGTAATCACTTGTTGAGGTAGGACCAATTGAGAAATTTGTGGTTGTGGTGGGTTCAAGGTGTTGTGTGGTTGTGATTGATAAAAGAAAAGAAATGGCTTGATTTGTAGACGTTAGAGTGGAAAAAGAGAGAATCATATGGTGTTTAGGGACTATATGAACAATACTAGTGAATAGTATCGCAAGGAAAACGCCAATAACAAAGCCTTGAGTTCCAAAATTTTGAGGTTGGCTATGGATCCTCATCAAATTAGTTAGGTTAGCTACGTGTATTCTTTTCCTCTATTCTATTTTATCTAAAGTCATACTATAGTACGGCAAGGAAAACACCAATAACAAAGCCTTGAGTTCCAAGATTTTGGAGTTGGCTATGGATCCTCAACAAATTAGTTAGGGTCAGCCACCTGTATTTTTCTCCATTCTATTCTCTTTAAAATCACACTCTTTGTTACTTCCTTAATTGACATGTCCTTTTTTATTACTTTAACTAGTGTTAATTTTGGTCCTCTACCTTTTTTGTTCCCTCAACTTGGTTCAAAACTCACCTTTTTTAATGAGGTCGAACTTACCAAGGTAAGTTCCTTTGGACCCACCCTTGGGGAGTAAACCACAAATACACGACCCTTCCCACTAGAACGGTAGAACTGTGGTAATCCTAGTGGGGATTGAACTTAGGATGCATGAATCTATAGCTCATCCCAAGCCTCCAACCACTAGACTGCACCTTGACTGGTAATTCACTCTTTCTTGCCACATGAAAAAGATTGGTTGTAAAGAACACACAAAGGAGAATGGCAAATATGCCTCAATATGCAACACACTCAATATTTTTATTAATCAATTCCATCTTGTTTGAGTTTAATAAAACACTTATATAGACCATTTTATTAAACTCAAAACACTTATATTGACCATTTTATTAACTTCTAGAAGTAGGATAAAAAAGGAAGAACTTGGACTGTGACTAGCAAACCAAACCCTATTTGAATTGAATCAAGATCTGCACATAAAGGCCCATAAAGTAAGTAAGAGTTACTCTTAATATAAGAAATTCCGTGGCCCATGCCCAACAATTGTAGAAATACTAAAATACCCTTGACTCTATAACAACCAAATAAAATATAAAAACTTAATTAAGTACTATGGACATTTATTCTTGGCTTTGCCTTCACCTTAGGCTTTCAAAGAGGAAATTGATTCTCTAACCATCCTATCACTTGGATAACCCAATTTGACATAGTAAACAGCTGGGGTGGGACTTACCACACACCTGCCCAATGCACTCTTATCAGTCTTATCCAGTCCAATTTACATGATTCAGGGTATCACACTTTTCTATTTAAAGGGAACTTTCACACCACCAGAACCTCTTTTTAGCATGAAATGGTTCCTAACATTGAACCTCTTAACTTATAACCTAAAATTTTTCAGACCATCTCCAAAGTGGTTTATATTTTCCTCCACTTAAGGAAAATTGCAATACAACAAATCAGAAACTCAACCACATAACTTATAAAAAGAAATGCCACATATTCTGATGTCAAATCTTGGAAAGCAAGATATGCTAGTACTCCACTCCCATCTATGTCGAACAACCTGGATACGAAGCCAACTAAAGCATATTTGACCCAGTTAAAAGAAATGTGTTTGGGAAAAGGTCTTTCAAACAAGAGTCACCCTGCCAATGAGCTTTAGCTCAACTGGCACCCCCTCTTATAAGTGGTAGGTGGAGGGTGAGATCTTGTGTCCAAGACCCATTGGGTACACAACTTGCCAATCAAAAAGACATCATTACACCATAATTCATGCTGATGGTCTTTAGTCACATCCAATAATGAATTTCTTTTATATGATGTATTATCAATTTTAAGACATTTGATGACCCTAGAATCCCAGAATTTATTTTTTGACTGTGATGACCCTTAATTGGTCCTCTGCTGGATGCTGACTCTGAAAGCAAAGCTTCATGGTTTGGAAATGACTGTTTCAATTAGATTATTCATTACTTTATGTTTGAAGTGACAATGTGACATTATTGAATGTTTGAGGTTAGTCACATGTCTCTTCAACCATTTAGTGCCAATCCCAGTTGATCTGTATGACAAATGGTCAGATTGTTCTTTTCTAGATTGATTTTACAGACTGGAGTGGCCTCTGCATTTGTGCTAAGAGATTGATACTTTTCTCAGTAAGCGGGGTTTGGCCAAGTGGTATACCTTTCTTTAGTTATTGATTGATATGTTAATAATACAAGCTCAATAAATTTAGTTTAATAATTTTATTGTAGCTTTTATTCATTGATATCATTTTCGTTTTTGATATATGAATAACATAATTATTTAAATGATTTTCATGCTGATCTACATTTAGTTGTACTTGCTGTGGTAGTTACTGAATTTACAGTCTATATGATGGTAGTGGTGTAATGTCAAAAGGTTTTTTTTACATTGCTGCTTTTCCCCTTATGGATTTCCTCATTGAGTAAATTTTAAACTGGGTAGATTAATTAAGAAAATTAAAAGAGTTGAGTTAAAGTGATCATCCATCAGTTATTATGCCTAACTCCATTAATATGCTTGGCAGACTATTGCAACTGTGTGTATGTTCCTGGCCGGGAAGGTTGAAGAAACTCCTCGTCCACTAAAGGATGTTATTCTTGTTTCATATGAGATAATCCACAAAAAAGATCCTGCTGCGGCCCAGAGGATCAAACAGAAGGTGTTCACTTACTGATGGTGCTTACACCTGTTTTTTGTGTAGTTCCTGAGATTAATGTTTCCCTAGTTGAGTTGTTACTGCCAGTACTTCAGCTCTACCTCCTACTGTCTCTCATGTAAATTGATTATCTTTCCTTAAATTTGTGATCTCATGACATCCACCTTTCTAATTCAAGTTGCCACCTTTTTTATTCAAGTTGCAACCTCTAATTGTTCATTTTTCGCTTAAGAGTCAATCTAAGGTAGCCATGCAGGCAGAGCATGATCCTGTCCTTTTTTGCAATCCACTTAAAAGAGATTGTTTGTTTGGTAATTACAGTACCCAGCAAATAATTATGCTGAAGTGCCATAACATACATATTTATAAAATTTCTTCCCCTATCCCTCCTTTAATAATAAATTCTTACCCAGCCTCCTCACTCTTCACACCAACAGCTGTACCATTGGTAAACTATCTCCTTGATACCTTTCAGTTCTATTGCTCTCTTCGTTTTTAATGTTTTATGTATTGTAGTTATTCTTGTAGTTGTCTCATTGATCCTCATCTTACATGCAGGAAGTATATGAGCAACAAAAGGAGCTAATTTTACTTGGGGAGAGGGTTGTGCTTGCTACTTTAGGTTTTGACCTTAATGTTCACCATCCATATAAGCCCCTTGTTGAAGCTATAAAGAAATTCAAGGTTGCTCAGAATGCCCTTGCTCAGGTTGCTTGGAATTTTGTGAATGACGGGTATGACCCAACAGTTTTTCTTCTAAGTTTTAATAATTACAGTTCAATGGTTTCTTTTCCTTCTCTTGCTTTTCTTCACACACTGGAAAGTGGCTTGCAGGCTGAGAACATCGCTCTGCCTGCAATTTAAGCCTCATCACATTGCGGCAGGTGCCATTTTCCTTGCTGCCAAGTTCCTCAAAGTGAAGCTTCCATCGGATGGTGAGAAGGTCTGGTGGCAAGAATTTGATGTCACCCCACGCCAATTGGAGGGTTGGTCTCCTCCCTTTATCTAGTAGTAGAAATTATTTAGACCCAAGGGGACAGCCTTTAACAGCCCTGTGGCTAAAATGCTTCCTGTTGTTTGCTGGTAGCATTTTTCCTTTTAGAATAGTGAAAATTGACCAAAGCCGGATGATTGTAGCTGTCCTTTACATATCATTCCTTCTGCTAGTGCCTAGCAATAGAATTGCTGGGTAGTATGGAAAGAACGATAGAAGTGGATGGCTTCTGTCACCTGATGAAGGTCAGAAGTTGCCACCTCCCCAAGGTGGCATACAATAAAAGATTTGCCATGGGTATTTCTGTTCAAGTGGTGGGCTGTCCTTTTGAGTTTTCATTAGGTGGATATATCTAAATATTCTCTTTAATCATTTTGGTTATTTTATCTTGCAGAGGTTAGTAATCAAATGCTGGAACTCTATGAGCAAAACAGAGTGCCCCCATCCCAGGGGAGCGAAGTGGAAGGAAGTGGTGGTGGTGGGTCAAGTCATCGAACCCCTGGAAAATCTCAATCTGTAAATGAGGAACAAGCTTCAAAGCAAGTATCATCTCGTCCAATGCCTGATCATTTATCTGCTGACCATCATGGCATGCCACCAAGAAGCATGCAAAATCAAAATAATGAAAATGGGAGTGCAGAGATGGGTAGTGTTATTACTGATCACAAGGTGGATGTAGAATTTAAAGATAGTCAGCATCTTGAGCATTTGCCCCAAAAGGAGAACATGAGAGAAGTTCCAATTAGATCCAAGCCTGGAACAGAGCGAGTTGTGAGTGAAGACCAAGAAAGGAATAGTGGGAGAAATGAGACTGCAGAACCAGGAGAGTGGAGGGATGATGGTGCCTCACGTAAGTCCAGCAGCATGGTTGGTCGAAATCTGGAGCTTCGGGAAGGTCCCCTTGGCCAGTCACCCAAAGAAGCAATCAAGATGATTGACAAGGACAAGGTTAAGGCGGCACTTGAGAAAAGAAGGAAGTCTCGTGGGGAATTTACACGGAAGAAAGATGTGATAGATGAGGATGATCTCATTGAGAGGGAACTAGAAGATGGGGTTGAATTGGCAGCTGAGGATGAGAAAAACAAGCGTGATAGAAGGCAAGGCTGGTCGAAATCTGAGAATTTAGATTATGGCAAGGACCATTTGGAAATTGGAGATGAAAACCACATGGGCATAAAAGGGCAATCATCAAGGGGACTGGAAGTAGAGAATGCAGAAGAGGGAGAGATGTTAGATGATACTTCACCTATGCCAAATAGCCGTAAGAGAAAAGGTGGGAGCCCACTGGATAGACAGTTGGAGGGGAAGAAGCGGCATGATTATGTGCCAGGTTACAACCATGATTCTATAGAAGATGGACATAGGATGAGTCGAGTAGGTTATCCAGATAGGGAGCACAGAAGGCATTCCCAGGAGAATCATTTGTGAGTGGTAAGGTGCTGTGTGTAAGTCTTACATGGTTACTATGATCTGAGACAGTCAGAATGCTGAGTAGACATTTACATATGTTTGATTTGGTTTATCATGTAAGCCAAATCTGTATTGTAAAAGATGGTGATAGATGAGGGTATTTCAACATGTATAATGGCAGGGCCGGTGAGGAAGTAATTTATTTAGTCAGCGTCAAGAACTGATCCCAGATCCACTCCTCCCTGGTAAATGCTTTGCAAATGTGCTACGGAGAAGAGGAATGTAGCGTTTTTGCCACATTTTTGGAGAACATATTGTTTATTAGTTCACTTGACCATAATTATATAAACACCTATAATTTAAGTCTCATTTTGCTGGCAACCTTGTTGAAATTGTTATATCCATGTGAGTAGTGCATTCCTTAATTTCTTTGTGCTCAACTTTTGTTCTATCTATATGTTAATTGTTATTTTCTAGCAAGATTATTTTTTCTTGGTAGCTATATTAGACAACACAAATATAGAACATAAGACAGTTTGCTGGTTTCATCAGTGCCAGACTGCCAGTGATTACTTTAGAAAGGTCTTGGTATAAAAGACTTGGCCCAAGAGGGCTTGTAAAACAGGCTCTAAACGTTGATTGTGAATGACTACAAATGGGAAATCTGGGTCAGATCCCTTCGATTTCATGAATTGAAGTCAGCCATAAATGATTTGTCAATGCTTCTGTTCTTTGAGGGTGCTTATTCTGTCTAGAGTTGTGATTTGGGGATGTACATGGTGGAGCTTACTTGAACGAGGAGGAAAAGAATCATTGTTGGGAACTTGGGATTGGCTTGTTTGCAATTGAGCTAACCTTCTTAGGGTGAAGCATTAGAGTGAGTGAACGTTATATTTATATTATAAAAAGTAGCGTAGATCTAAGAGCACAAAACTTTGACATGACAGATTGTGAGTGGTTGTCTATCACTTACAGATGAGTCTACTATTTTTCGTCCATCACTCACGCTCTGCTACATTATAGTTGTAGCAAAAAAAATTGTGAGGTTGAAGCATTGGAGTAAGTAAACTTTATAAAAAAGTAGCGGAGTTCTAAGACCACATATCATTTACAACTTTTTTGTCACAACTTTGACGTGACAGATTGTGAATAGTTGTTTATCACTTACAGATTGAGTTCACCATTTTTCTTCCACCACTCACACCCTGCCATGTAAAAGTTGTAGCAAAAAAATTGTGAGGGTGAAGCATTAGAGTGAGTGAACTTTATAAAAAGAAGTGTAGTTTTAAGACCACTTTCCATTTTACAACTTTTTGCCACAATTTTGATGTGGCAATCTGTTAGTAGTTGTCTATCACTTATAGAAGAGTCCACCATTTTTCTTCCACCACTAACACTTTACCATGTAGCAAAAAAAAATTATGAGGGTGAAGCACCAGAGTGAGTGAACTTTATAAAAAGTAGTGTAGTTCTAAGACCACACCTTATTTTACAACTTTTTACCACAACTTTGATTTGGCAAATTATGAGTAGTTATCTATCATTTACAGATGAGTTCACCATTTTTCTTCCACCACTCACACCCTGTCACATAACAGTTATATAGCAAAAAAAAAAAAAAAAAACTGAGATAAATTGTGCTAGATTTTTTCTAAAAAGTAGCATAGTTAAAGCTATTTTGGATCACTTGGGAGCCGAAAGAGAAAATGCTTGTTGGGCATAGAAATACTTTAGCTCAGGGTCACACGAAGGGCATTAGTGCATGAATTGAAAAGTGGGATAAGGTGGAGTGTAAATAGAGTGAGTGATGCCCGACCATTTTTCCTCTCACTCCAAGCGGCTAACCAGTTCAAACAAGTGCTCCAAGCCTTGGGACTATTAATTAGTAGAGGAGTAACGATTTTTTCTAGTCAAAATAAATTAATAAAGAGTTTGATCTTTGATATTGTTCCTTTTTTTAAAGAGTTATTTTGTTATGTTATATTGCAACCGATTTTTATACTCATTAAAAGGAGCCTTTTGAAGACATCCCTCTTAACTTTTTTCATGATATATATATAAAATTTATTTTATATAAAATTTCTTTTTAAAAATTGATAGTTTAGGAAGAATATTTGAATCGTGAACATTTTCGTTAGAAACATCACAATGTGTCAATTGAGTTATAAAACTTTTTGCTTATCACAATCATTGGAATAGTACTCTAAAAATTCAGTTCATAATCCAAACAATATGAGAAGATTTTCCTAGTTAGCTTATACATGATTTTGCTTTCAACAATTTTGTTCAGTATCATGACTACTACTTTCTTGGACAATTTACGTTTACTCTGATATATATATATATATATATATATTTTTATCTTGAAAATTTTATCATACTGATTAAAAAATAATAATTTAATCAATTTCAACATTTTTAAGAATATAGTTATATATTTATCTAATTAATAATTTAACATGAATTTATACTAACTAATAAAGAATTTAATTAAACTTGTTAATACTTAAACTAATATGATATTAAAAATAAAGAAATTTATTGTATAAAACTATATGATAAAGGGCTTAATATAATCAATTTCAATCCAATTAAAAAAAAAAAAAATCTAAAATTTAAATAATCTGTGAGAGAGAGAGAGATACCATGCATACAGCTTGTTCAACCCCCCTCCCTTCCCGAAATTGTTTTTTTTAGAGTTAGGGGCTATTAATAGAATTTAAGGAGAGGTTTTTTTTTGTAGGAAACCTAGTTAACCTTCCGTTTAGTTTGAGGCCTAACATCATTATACCTGTCAGCTAGTTGTCCCTTTAGGGTGGTTGAAGGGACATCCTTCAAGGCAGCAACCTCAAGATGTAGAGGGATGGGGCAGGTCGTTGAGATTGGTAGTTGAAACTCAAGACTAGTCATTGAGAATGATAATCAAGATTGGTACTTGGGATCAATCATGGTCCTTGATAAGTTTTGTATTTTCTTTGGATTGTAAAGTTGAACTCATAATACCACTTTTAAGAAAATATAAAACCACGATTGATTTGTTTTGGGAGTTGAGACCTTATTTAAAAAAATGCATATTTTTTTTTTTATTACTTGTATATTTTAGTATACGAATAAGTTTTTTAAATTGTAATATAACCTAATTATTCAAAGAGATTCTCCTAATTAACCCTATATAATACACTTGATTTCAGGGGATGCAACTGCAACCACTTAAGCATGTGTTTTTTTAACACTGCCAAATAATCTCCATCAATTGCTTAAGTGAGCCGCAGAACCATATTTTCAAAACTTCCAAACTACTAAATTCCAATGTGGGCTTGGTCCCAAGTATTGGCTTTATAGTAGACCCACAAACTGTTAATGATATCTGCTTACATAGGTGGGGATTTAGCTGGACTGAACAAAATTCCCATCAACTGCATTTGACTTTATAATTGTTGCATCCTTCTTTGCTTAAGCGAGCACTTGAACCGTATTTAATCCTTGTGCCATGCTGTTGATACCAAATTTTGGATATAGACTCCAAAAAGGTCTCTAGTTTAGAGGGTGAATAGAGTTGCCCCCAAAAATAGGATTATTCATGAGTGTTTGAGCACCTAATCTATAATATAAAGAAAAATATTAAAGATACTACAAATTTTACTACATAAGATTTACAAATTGATGTAACAATGAATATGATTGGTGAACTTTAACAATTTTATAAATGAATATTTGAGTTGCCTTCAATGCTGGCTCAAGGCCTGGCAACTTAGGCCTAGGCCTAAGGCCCCATAACAAATAAAAAATTTCCCTACTAAAAAAATGTCTCATCTCCCTTAGTAAAAGATCCAAAATTTTATAAAAATATAACATTTTTTAAATAATTGGTACTTTTTTTAAGAGTGATGCTAAAGATATCATAAATTTTACTATAGATTTAATTGACATATCACCAATCACATAAAAAAGTAATTCAAACACAAATAAATTAAGTTGTTGAAATTCATCAATTACAGTTATAATCACATTTATTGTGAACATTTTGTAGTATTTTTAGTATTTTTCTTTTTCATTTCTAACAAGGCTTTTAAAATAGGAGACCAATAAAAATTTAACCCAATTGAAACCCTAAGATATTTCAAATAAAATGCTGCAAATGTGATAAATCATCAATGATGACTAATCTTCTACTAAGTCACACACCAAATACTATCTATCTATCTCTTTCTCTTAAAAAGAATATATAAAATTAAAATTTAGATTACAACTGTAATTAACTATGCATAATTATATATCCAAGTTAAAGTAAGTTCCTTTTGATTCAACTATAATATTCAATCTTCTATATGAAATTAACCTTAGTTTAATTAGTATTATTCATCAATTTCTGTATTTGCATCAAATTAGTCTTAATTTAATTAGTATTATATAATTTTATTTAATTAATGTTTACATATAAAAATGCCCCATATAAAATTTTTGCCTTAGGCCCCAAATTTTGTTGGGCAAAATATGTTTTGCCTTTTTAGGATTTGTGACATGTTAATTTGTAAACTCAATGTGATAAAATTTGTAATACCTGTAACACTATAAAACCAAAGACGTTATCCTATTCTATTGAGACCTCATAATATTGTCATTTAAATTCACAATATTTGGTTAATTTCTATCCAAATATTGTGTCAAAGATGTTATCCTATCCTATTTGGTTAATTTTATAATATTGTGTAATTTAAATTTTTGAGACCTCATAATTTTACATGACATTATCCTATTTTATAATTTTACATGACATTCTATTAAAATCTTACCCAAATTATTTTTTAGTAGAATATATAGTTCATATATAAATAAAATCACAATAAATGCAATAATTATCATAATTATTAAATTTTATATTTAGACAAAAAATAAAAGAAAAAAAAATTCTATTAAACTTTCTTGTGCATTGCACTGGTTGTCAACTAGTTTCTAAATTTTTTTTTTCCAACTTAGGGCTAAGAACATGCAAAGTTTCTTATCCAAAATTGAGCAATATAATATCTATGAATCATTGAAATAAGTTTAGGAATTCGTTTATGTGCATCGAAGGAAGGTGTTAGACACCCCACATCTACCTAACAACGATTACCTCATTGTTATCATTTTGGCAACTCTAATAATTTAATACGTAAGTATGATGGGATCAACTACTTTATAATATCATTTGGATAATATCATTCTCCTATCATGTTAATATATTTGGAGAGGGAAGGACCTTGGTCGAACTGAGTTTTTAGGTTTGAATTGTTTATCTTTGTTTATGTGACTCCTAAAATAGAATTACTAGAACCATGCTTTGATAACGAGGTGGTCTTAATACTAATAGTGAGCTAGCTTTGATTATGTTGAATGGGTACTTCTAATTTGAGTTGCCCACCTTTAACTGCTTTCTCTTACCCTAGATATAAAGGGCAGTAAGATGCCAGCTGACAATGTAAATAGAAATATTGTTCCTTGTATTTTCTTAGTGGCTTTGTTCAAAGCTATTGTCACGAAAGTGTACATAGTAAAAAAAAAAAAAAAAAAATGGAGGAGAAGTTAGACATGCTTTATTAAACGATTGTCAGTAATATGTAAATATAGTAGATGACCATTTAGTGTTATCGAACACATACGGTCTTTGAATAGAAAGTTGTATCATTCCATTTTTGTCCGATTGCATCTCTTTTTATAAATCAGATGTCATTCAATTTTAAGATGGCAACGAGTAATGATAGCAGTTTTTCTTCAATTTTTTTTTTCCAGGTATTTGTTTGTAGGTAAAATGTGGTTAAATTTGTAAAATATTTTTCATTGACCATAAAATCCTTTATAAAAAAGTTGTAAAACGTTTTACTTTTAAAATTTTGGTAAAACATTGTACAAAAATGTAATAGCTTCTCTTACCCCATCAAGTGGCTCACCGGTTTGATGGCTGGAATCGCCAATCACGGTGGTCGAAGCCGCCATTCAGACAATCAATGCTGGCTATCCAATTGATGGAGCTGCCACTCCGATGACCAATGCTGGCATTCCGGTCATCAAAGACACCATTCCAACAATCGGTCTTGATAGTCCGATCATCGAAGACACACTCCAACGGTGGTCGCCAACAAATTTCCATCATTGGAGTCATCGTTCCTCTGATTCAGTCACCAGACCGTTGGTACTAGTGTTTTCTGTGGTCGCGCCACCAATTTTGATGATTTGCTTGAAAATATTTTACATATAAAATTTTATACCTTTAAAATATTTTGCGTTTGAAAATATTTTACTTCAAAACAAACAAACCATTTGTGTTTGTAATTGGTAAAAGAAACTAACTATGATCTCTTTTTTTTTTTTTTTTTTTTTTTCTTTTTGACAAATGAGAATGTCCAAATCTCTTCGAGTATCCGACTATTCTCTCGGGTATATGCAATCCCTCCGTAGACACGTATTAGGTTATTACAGAGAGAATTCTCCTAGGTTATTACAAGATTCTTATGAGTGTGGTCTCAAGATGCTAGCAAAAAGTTTTGAATCCAAGATTTTATGGATATTATGAAATTTTAGGAACCACTAAACTATCCTCTTAGGATTACTTCTATATAATAGATGGGGGTGCCCCTGTGTGCCACCCCGCCCGGGGGTGTTGGGGGGGGGAGGGAGGAGGAGGAGGGGGGGATAGTGGGAGTTTGGAACTTTGCTGGTTGTTCTTACAAGCTGCCATGTTCACTCTTCCAGCCATATTTTACACTTTTAGTTCTCGAATTTTGTGCTTGTGTCAAGGGCACGAACTTGGGTAGGTTACCACTTGCCCTTCTAAACAACTTTTGGGCTTTGTTGAGTTAAGCCTAGTTGAATTGGGCCTTGGAAGCTGTTCAAACCCTGTAGGTACAGTTGCCAATGGCCATAAATGGTGTTTTGGGCCTTTGGTGGTGAGCTTTGGGTTTTAGTTGAGGGAGGGACCAAATTGGGGGATCGACAACCACCTCAAAAATAAGTTGCACTGTTAATATATAATACCACTTATATTAGTATTATGTTTGTGCAATGCATGAAAATAAGGCTAGTCTAACAATTGACTGTCTAAGAGGAGTCAACTAACATTTACATTAAAATTAGATTATAGTAAGAAACTAGGAATATACATGTGAAAACAAAAAAAAAAAAATTAAATTAAAAATTAATTTTTGAGGGAATGTACATTTAAAAAACTAAAGTTTAACCAGTTTTTTTTGTACATAAATATAGCTTCTCTGGTTTGGTATAACTCATTTTCTTTGGCTAATTTTGCCTTACAAAATAAGTTGGAAAAAGGTATAACACTACCTAAAAGGAAGTGAATATTTAAAAAGTTGTACATGTCAAAATTAGCCAATTAAGCTATAAAAAAAAAAAAAAAATTATGCATACATACCTGCACGTCCCAGTTTTTACAAGTTTTTTGAACGAAAAAGCTATCAAATAAAACAAATTATGTTGTTCCTGATTGGCTTAATTCTATGATATGCTAAAAATCCTTTAGAAGCACTCGTTTGTGAACCATGGAACCTAAATGTCTTGCTTCTGTTGAATTTGACATTTATTTAGCTATAAATGTCGTCCATGTTTTCATGTACTCTTTGCATTCATGAAATGAGGCATCCATTAATAATAGAAAAAGGGTTTGATCAGTCATTAGAATGCATAAATAAACAAATTGGTCAAAAGTAAGAATATCTCTAGGACCTTGAATTGAAAAATGACCAATATAAATCACTTTCTGGTAGCTTCTGTTTTGACAATAAATTAATCAATAATATCAAATATTGGACAGAAATATTGATAGTAAAGTACCACCCTACTATCAAGTTGGGGTCAGTTTGAGAAGACTGCTGCCTTTTAAAAATATGAGAACATCATCTGCATAAAGAACAGTTGTTTCTTAAAATCTACTAAAAAGGCACACTTCACAAAATCAACTTTCCCTCAAAGAATAAAATGCAAATAGCTTATGCTTTTTCTAAAGAAGAGGAATACTTTCAAAATCCCCACCAAACAATGTCACTATATGTAATCCACAACAGAAAATGCAAGCAAAATTTTCTACATGCTAATATAACTTAAGAACTGCATGGACTCATACTGTTACAAAATCAAGTCTCAGTGGCCAACTAGAGCCCCATTCCTGAATTATGAAGTAGATATAACAATCAAATTGAGTAAGAGGCAAGATATCAAGCCAAAGAAAGATGCTATATCTTCAAGAAAACCTTCTCAACGCTTTCGTTCTGGCCGCCACTTGTATACTGGTTTAGAGGTGGGACAAACAATCTCATCTTCACGTAATTTGCGCTTCCGACCCTTTTTCTGTTTATTAAATTGGATGTTTTTATTCCCAGAACTTTGGTGCGCAACTCAACAGGCAATAAAATTAAGGCAAGTTTAAGATGTAAATACCTGCAATTCCTTCTGCAATGCCATATCCATATAGAGTTTTTCCAACTGACTGACCCTATTCCTCCTTGCTTCTAACTCTCTATAGGAAGTGGATGTTTTCCTACAATGAAGACAAAAGAATAGGAAATAAACAACTGCTTCCTAATAACACTGAATAACAACAAAGAGTTCAGGAGTCAAGACAAAAGGAAAAGGTAGAATTAAGAAGCATTTTACGAACTAAATTGTAGGATAAATTGACCTTCAAAATTGTAATGAAGAATATGTAATTTTCGCCTGTACTAAATGACAAGTTAGGGCTTGTGTAGTTGCATTGGTATTTTATGCTCCCCTAAAATGGCAACAAATGCATTTGAAAATGGGTGTGCTTTAAAAAGTAAAAAAAGAAAAAAAGAAAAGAAAAGAAAGAATAGATGGAAACAGAACACCAAAATCAATTTATGATAATCACCATAATTCCTTCACCAAAACTACTTACAAGAATCCTTCCACTATTGTCACTACATCCAATATATCATCATCAATGCATTTGCCACCACTGCCTCATCAACATTCTTCCTCCAATACCATTGGCACCACAATCACACTATCATTGCCACAACCAACACAATCAATGCCTTTGCTGCGACTGCCCCACCACCACTACTAGATCTATTACAGTTGTCACTGCCACAGTGACCACACTACCATCACACTAAAATGACACTACCATTTTTTTTAATAATAATAAATAAATAAAAGATCTATCATAACCCAGATTAGTTATGCAATAATTTTAATTGGAAAACTTGAGTTCTGTGAGAATACATGTGTAGTTGTGTTCAATATGGCTTTAGTTAATAAAGAAGCATTAAGGCCAAAATGATAAGTATAATAAAAACCCTATCGCTCCTCCATTTTGTTTTAGTCTTCTTTCACATCACTCCTCTGGTCTCACTCACCCCATATCTCCATAACCCTCTAATACTCTGTTTTCATCTTTTCCACATTTTTCTCTGGTACTACTCCCACAGATAGCCTGCAACCTCAAACACCCAATATCTCCAAACCCTCCACCATCAGCCACTCTAGTTCAGAAAGAAAAGATAGGAAAAATTAAGGAAAAGTCTTAAAAGTTTGTATGAATATATTTTTCTCCAAAATTAACAAACCTTATGAAACCCTAAAATCTGAGCTTGAGAATTTGGATTTTAGGGCTGGTCAAGAAATTTATGCTCAATTCATGAACTCAACTTTATCAAATTGCAAATTTGACTGGTTTCATCTAATTCAAAAAATTCACATATTGGTAACCGATAAATGGGTAGGTTGGATCCTACATTTAGATTTAATAAGGATGCTGATGGAAGTGAATGGAAGACAAGCTAAATTTTATAGCAAAATACTTCCTATTTTTATGCCTTTAAATGGCTTCATTTTTTAAAAATTGAGGGAAGTAATGGGAACTAAATAAAAAATAAGTGAAACAAATTTAAATGGAAGTATCTTCTCATGTTTGAGCTCTTAAGTGAGGTCGGAAATAAGAGAAAATAAAGAGATCGGGAGGGCTTAACTTCACACAGTGCCTACCTTTTAGGCCTCGCCAATTATATTCAGAAGAGTAAGGGTGTAAACAAATTGAGCTGACCAAGGCTTCATGGTGCTTGAGCTAGGCTTGATTGAATAGATATGGGACCCAAGCACAAATTGAGGTTCATTTAACAAGCTTGAACTCAACAAAACTCACTACGAAACAAACTCAATCTCATCTTAGCTTTAAGCCAAATTCAAAATACAATCAAATAAACAAAAAGAAGAAAGGAACACAGAATTCATTAATGCTCTGCCCTGGGAGTTTTCCTGGGATTGGAAAATTTTGAAACACATATATAAGGTGAAAATTGCAAAAAGTACAGGAAAATTCACAGCACACTATAAACTTAAAAGGACAAAAGAAAATAGATTTAGGAGCATAGAAAGAAAAGGAGCTCAGTGAATTGCTTAGCTTCAGAACCTCCACAATAGATCTAGAAGAGAAAATATAAGACTCAACAAATGTCAAAAGAGAGTTCTTTGTGGTTGTTTCAATGAAATTGCTGGTGATGATATCAGTGAAAAGGAGAAAGATGAAGTATGAGGGAGAGAGACAGAGATTGTGGATTTGTGGCTCGAGTCTTTTGAGGAATTCTTGATTGGAACGAGAGAGAGATAGAACAAATGAGAAGAAACCTTCATCACTTAAGGCATTACATGGTAGATCTCAAGAATATTTGACTTACATATATGGACTTGTAAAACTCCCAGCTGTTCCTAGGTTGAAGAACTCAGATATGGTGTGGAAGAAGGATTAATAAGAAATAAAAGACAATGGACTAATGGTCCTTTTTTGTTTTTCCCCCCTTTGGGCTTAAAAGTTCTCATACATCAGCTGTTCCCAAGTTGGAGAAAACTCATACACGTGTTTGGCCTCAATTCTCCACGATGTCTTGGAGCCCCATATAATGTTTTCAATCACTTCTTTCTTAGTCATCCATAGCTCCTTAGCCTAAATATGACACTAAGAACTAGTGCAAAACAAGCTTGAAAACCATTCTCCAAACATGAACAAGTTACTTAGCATAAATTACCAACATTTGGAACCATACAACTTTGTTCTGAAAATTTTCTTAACCTCATCCTTGCATCTCTTGAATCTTGTTGAATTAAGTCTCACTCCATAAATCCTTCCTAAACACAATCACAATAAATATTTGTATCTTTATCTTCATAAAATAAAAAATAAAAAGATTCTCGTGATTCAGAAATATGTTGATAGAAGGATTATTAGAAATCACATCTTTCCAAGTGAAAGTATCCATCTTCACAAAAATTTTCTCTTTCAAATTTCATCAAACACTCATGAGCTATTCACATTAACATGTGAATGCAAACCTTCCGTGCCCAAAAGAACACTAAAGACTTGCATTGAACACTTGGACCATCATCAAAGTAGACATCATAGCCAAGTAAAAAATCCTAGTCTATGACACAAAGTCTTTCAAAAATTTTCATCCTTCAATTCAACTACACATGCCAGCCTATCCTCCAATTTGCCTCATGCTGCAAGTTTTATATATCAATCATCATGAAAGGAATCTTTGTCTTCTATATCATCATTCTCATCCTTGAGACCACCTTTTAGCATGTCCTAGGGTTCGAGATTGCCTTTTGACATCTCCACACGGGCTCCTGCTAGTTCCCATCGCTATAACACCCGTCACAAATCTTCAATCATCTGCCTCATGTCAACCATCTCTATTTGAGGGTATTGATTTCTGCTATCCCCACAATCTCTACCATGACCAATCATAGATCAAAGTTGCAACCTTTGACTTAAATCTGGATTTTGTGACTTAGATCTAAGATCTTTTGCTCCAATGCAACTTGATGCAGTGAACAGAACTTAGAATGGTGTAAAATAATGGTTAAGAAGAAAATTCTATCAATAAAAAAAGATTACAGCTAAAAACTGAAAATGGGATTGGAGTTTGAACACTAAAACCTCAATCTCTAGGCTCAAAAGAAATATTCAAATCTGAAATTTCATAAATTAGGTAAGCAAAAACTACCTATAATAAATCCAAAGAGGCTAGAATCCTAACCCTTCATATCATATATAATAATTAGATCCTAACCATCCAACTTCATTAAAGTCACATGCTAATCACTTGACCTTCTAAAATAATCAACAGATTATAATAAATTAAGTACCCATTTGGATACAGCTGATAAAGGGGTGCATCTGCGTTTTGGTGTTTTTAGCACTGGGACCGATGCTGTTAGTGGGTCCCGTGCATTATTCACGGGACCCACAAGTTGTCTAATTCAGCAAATTTTTCTTCAAAATTGGGTCTCACGCTACTATTCACATATTTAAAAATTATTTTGCTACAATGTTTTCAATTTTCAATATTAAGCGGTATCCAAACAGGACTCTAAGCATAGAGAAATAAAAGCAATGGACTATTTGGCCATTTTTTTCCTTTTGCTTAAATTCTCATATAGCAACTGGCTTGGGCCGAACTTTTGGGAGCTTGGCTCATTTATGAGCCAAGAAAAACCTTCAATCAACTCATTTGCACCTTAGAGAGGCGGTGGAAAATGCTCAATTCATCTGTTTGTTTATTTATATGTAGACATAGACACACTTGGTTGAAATTAATAAAATAGATGCATTAGAAAATAAATTTAACATAGTTCATTAAAAGGGGGCTTTAACTTCCAATGAAGAAACTCAAACATTTGAAGATATGTTTGCACTTATCTCCCTATTATTATTGATGGAATTTTAAAGCCAAACATAATGTTCATCAATGAGTGCCTAAATAATCTGTTGAGGATCCATAGCCAACTCCAAAAATTTTGGGACTAAGGCTTTGTTGTTGTTGTATGACATTCAACATTCAATTTTATTGATTTGAAACATTTGCCAAGACTATATCATTGTGATTCTCTTCAAATGGATGAATGACACTTGTAATGTCAACCAAATAGCTAGTCAAACTATCACTTTTCTCCTCCATTTCTAAAATATTGGAATGTAAAAGTGCCAAATTAGATCCTCGAATATCAAATCTATGAAGAGCAAAAGGTCAAGTTCCAAAATTAACAAAACTTATTAGTCAAATCAATCTGTATCCAATAACCACAAACATTTTGTCTATACCTTTTACTATCATTGGAAACGTCATTAGTAGGCATTGATGTGCTTTTCAAAGAGTGTAATTGTATTTCTTTAGCCTCCTCCCTGCAAGAAATATCAAAGGGATAAGACAGATCCAAACCCCAAATAGAAAAGAGTATAAAAAGGAAACACGGGAAGGAGAAAAGAACAACATAAAAGCAGAAACAAAAGAAGAGTTTATAATCATAGCATAAATTTTAAAGCTTCAACAAAGCAAAAAAAAAAAAAATATATATATATATATATTTTGATGAAATGGATAATTGATAGTCAAAGAGTATAATGCCTTGAGGAAACCCATTTTTAGTTCTCCCCATGGATTGCTCCTTGCCTTGGAATGCCTTCTTATTTTTTCCAAAACAAACCAAATGCTACAGCAAAGATGGATGCTTTGCTCTCCAGGCAATATGGTACCTCCTACTAACACAATTTCCCTTCTACATGAG
Organism: Quercus dentata; assembly: GCA_028216015.1. Lineage (NCBI taxonomy): Eukaryota > Viridiplantae > Streptophyta > Magnoliopsida > Fagales > Fagaceae > Quercus > Quercus dentata. Next base: position 68,914,853 of record CP116452.1, on the reverse strand, counting down.
ACAAGCTCAAACCAAGACACCTGAAAGAGAACCATGAATGAAATTGCTCTAGCTATTGAGCAAAGTAGAAGAAAGTGGTCCACCGTTTCCCCATCACGACAACACAAGCAGCACCAATTAACAAGGGGCAGACCCCTGTATTCCTCCAAATCCTAATATTCATTCTGAACATAAGAAAACCTTTATTCCTTACTATTTTCTAGCCTTTTCCCCCCCACCAAACCCTGACCCTAATTCCTTAAATTAAAGCTGTCTGAGCACTGTCAGATCTGACCCAAAAATTTCAAATCTGATTTGACTTTGGTCCCCTTTGTTCTACGTCATACAATTATTAGTCAACCTACACTTTTGATGATCCAATCCTTTGTCATACCATTATTAGTCAACCTACACTTCCAAACCTTCTCCATTTGCAATATGGAATATCAAACATAGAATTCACTGCTTCAATTCTCAAACATTAAAAGCATGTATAGATATGATAATCTATGATCACATCCTTACTTTTCAAGATACCAATTAGGAATGAATGGAAGCAACACAGGGCAAAGGGAAGACTATTCGGTGGTAACACATCACTAAGTGTATACTCACTATTGACAGTTTATAGTACAATATGATAGCGACATAAGTATAACTGTGAATACGTTGTGATGTTTATGATGGACCAAGTATAGATATGATTTTTTTGAAATTGAGAAGGATTAGAAATACTTGATATAATCTGTTAGGATGAGTCTATGGCATAAACAAGATGCTTTAGGGATGTTGCTTGGCTGGTCCTCAAAGAGGATTTGGTGTAGTGCTTCCAAAATTTTCTTGCAAGTGTGCTCAGTGTTATCTACTTCTATGAAGCACGATAGAAAGAATATGGAGAGATTTTTGTTTACTATGTGCATGTGGAATTGAGAACTCCCATGAAGAGCATTCACTATAAGAGTAACACCTAGGAAAATGGGAGCAATGCCTAAGGCAACTCAGATGACTGGTAACAATCATCTGTAGTAATGCTAGCTAGACATTACTCAAATTCAGTTATTTATCAAAAAAAAAAACTCAAATCCAGTTACATGGCCATACAAAGTGGCTATAAAAGCCTCCCATTGAGGGCCCATTAGGGCATCCAAAAATCTAAACAGTAAGTAAACTTGCTTGGTAAAAAATGTTCTTTGATTGAGTGTGAGGTTTTTAGACTGTAGGCATCATGTGTATCGGCTTGAGTAGCGTGCACCAACACCGAAGGTCCCATTTTCTGTTTTTCTGATCATGAAAGAAAGAAGAACAAGAAGCTGGAGGCTCATGGTGCATTGGACAACGAAGGAGTGGAATAACTCAGTGTGTGGTGTTTTACTATCATGCAAGGTATGCTGAAATCCAATATTGTCCTCTGCCACGATTTCTAACAATGCCCATAATCAAGTGATTATTAACAGTACTGACTTCGGGCTTCACATCTTGAACCATGTCAAACAAAATGGACCAACAAGTACACAAAGGGTAACCATTATTATTAGACAATAATTTAACTCTTTATTAACAATTCCTTCAAAACTTGATTCTCACACCATGTGTCATGCCAAAACCTCACCCTTTGATCATCTCACAACACATATGTACCATACAAACCTCCCTGCCCACACTAATACTCAGTCATAAACAACACCCATTCAATTGTCAAAATAGCAAATAGTAAAAATAAGAATGCATCCAAATAAGAATTAAGAGTTAGTAAGTTCAAACCTGTCTTCAGCATAGTAAACATGTCTATTTGATTGCTGATCATCAACAGAGTGCAGCACAGCCGCCAGCTTTTCAATTTTCTGCATTGAACCATGGAATTCCATAATCAAAATCTTGTAGAAAATTTTGCAAAAAACAATTGATCAACCATGAGTTTTACAGTAAAAAACACTGATCTACCTTTTTCTCGCTTTGCAATTTCTGAAGAATATATCCCATATCTTGGGTCCTCATCAGCATAAGCTCTTCTGGAGTGTACTTGTTAGCCTCACTCCTGCAACAGAAGCTTACAAATCAACTTGGATTCATGGGTGAAAAATTCTAAAAAAAATGCAAAAGAATTATCAAAATGTTACTCTAATTTATGGACTCCATCAACAGTTCTTGTTTTGATCATCTTGAAGTAAAACTCATCTGGGTTTCTAAAAGCTGCTTTCTCCTTAAGTTTCTGTAGAGCAAAAAAAAAAAAAAAAAAAACCCATTTACAAAACAACCCCATTATGTATTTGAGAGTTTGATTACCAGCAAAACATCAAGCAAGAATACTTACCCGCAAAGTATCCTCCTTTTTGTGGAATGCCTGTGCACGCTCAACATAGTCCTTGTGTTTTTCAAGAAGCCCAAATTTTTTCCTTGCATGCCTGGATATGAAAATGAAAAATGTTTATTTATATTTTGAAAGGGTACAATATAAAAGAAAATATTTCTAAGTGAGACTTACGGTTGAGCTCGCTCCTTGTGAGCTCGTCTATTAACAGCATTCCTTAGGGACGACATGTTGAATAAAACAAAGCAAGCAACACCTACAAGGTATCAATCAAACAAACTCTTCAAGTTCTTTTCAGAACAGTGCAAACTGTATGTATGAGCAAGTTTAAAGTGATCGGTTCCTTCTCTGAAAGCACGGACACGGCAATTTGCCTGCCGTGGCGTGCCCGTGTCGTACGAGTACGCCTGGGACACGGCGAGGAGAGGGAAAATAAAAAATCCTAACCTGAAACGCTGCGTTTTGAGAGTATTCCTTTGCACCCAAAATCAGTTTCCTCTCTCTCTCTCTCTCTCTCTCTCTCTCCTTCTCTCACGCCGATCTCCTCTTCTGTGGGAGAGCTGATCAGCCGATATCTTCCCTTTTCTTTGTGTTTTTCTTCTTCTTCTAATTATGCCCTTACATATTAGAGTTTTCCCCTTTTGCCCTACTTGGGAATTGGCTCGCCAGCCAGGTGTTTCAAAAATAGATTTTGGCGAAAAAGTCCTTACATTTTGGGCCTAATATCTACTGTTAACCCTCTAATATAAAAGTTCTACGCGGCCGACAGAATGCTCTATTTACTGACATGATACTGACATGGACATTAAAATATTATTAAAAAAATTTTGTTAGCATTTTTTAAATGCCACATCAACATTTTATTTTATTTTATTTTTTAAACTACATTAGAGAATTTATTAAAAAAAAAAGTATAATATTTATTTTTATGCCTATTATATTCATTGGGATAAGTACTTTTTTGGCAAAAATATATTTTTTTGATCTTACATTTTAGACAAATTCTTGTTTTGGTCCCTAAATTGATTTTGTTTTTAAGTCGATCCCTTCAATTAGAAAATCAATTATATTTTGGTCTTTGTCAACCCAATAATAGAAAATACATATGTAACAAATAAAGTGCACTGTTGACATGTTATATGCTGATGAAACTAATAAAATAATAATAAAAAACCACATCAAAGATGCCGTGTCATCATCTAAAAATAAGAAGACACAATAAATCCTTTGTGCAACCTGTGCCCTATCTTTTTTTACTTTTCTTTTTTTGGCTCTTTTTTTTCTTTTTGAAGGAGAAATATATCTATTTCCACTCATTTGTTTGACACAAAGGCATAGTTGTTATGCAAAGATAGCCCGTTTGGTAATGTTGTTCTAGTAACGTTGTTTAAGTGTTATGGAAATACATGTGAGTAAAAAAAATGTTGTGAAAATACGAGTGAGTAAAAAGTGTTGTGTTGTTTAAATAACGAAATCTGATTATTTAAACAACACAATCAAACAACCCATAAATTTAAGGAAATATCATTTCAACCTCGTAGTTAGCACGTCCCATGCACTAAATGCTAGGGGATCTAAGGAGAAATAGTTCGAGTTGTAGGACTAATAACATATTGTAATTATCTATAAATAAATAAAATAAAAAACCATGTATTTTCATAATTAATAAATTAAACTAATTTTAAAAAACAACAAATTAAATCCTATTTGTTCAAAAGTGACAAATTAAAGCTTTAGATTTTAAAATGTAACAAATTAACTCATCATCAATTATTTTTGAGGTTTAAATGTAAGTTGAAAGTTTAATTTGTTACTTATAAAAACTTTTAGGTTTAATTTATTACTTTAAATTATAAAATTTAACTTATTATATTGCTTAAATTTTATTGTTTAAAATGAAAGTTTAATTTGTTACTTTTTGAAATTGTGTTTTTAAAACACGATTGTAAGGACACATAAATTAAATAGCCCAAGTCCATTTAGAATAGCGAGGGAGGTACAGCTCAACTAGGCCCAAATCAATATATTTGTAAAAGAGTGGATCAAACAAAAAGGGAAGGCTTAGCCCGAGGATAAAAACAAGGAAAAAAGACTAAGGATCATAGATTGAGTGGATAAATGACTTATTACAAGTTCGCTTGAGGAGGCCAATGATACTCAAAATAGTACATTGTTCATGCTCTTCTCTCAATATTCTTACTCTAACTCTTTTCTTTCCAATGCCTGTGCCTTCCTCCTCCTTAGTCCGGATATTTCCTTTCCTTTTATTTACTCCTTTTTACTTCACATATCAGCCCCCCATCTTTACCTAACCAGACTCACCTCATGACACTTGTCCTCTTAAACATCTGTTGAAGGTGGTAGAATGAACTCGCTTAATCGTGAACTACATTGTTCATGTTACTTTCTCATCAATGTAATCGATAAAGTCATTACCAACAATTTAATGTGGAGGCAACATGCTAGTTCTCACCGAAACTTCCCCTGCCCTCCACGATTCTCTCTCCTCACCCCGTCCTTCACAACTGGATCTCCTAATAGTCCTTTGCCTCTTCCCTTCCTCGGGTAGATTCCTTCTTTGGGCTTATGATACCTTAGTAATAATGATAATAGCCCAACAATCCATTCCTCAGTCCTCGGCTCCCACAACTATTTTAGTTAAAATTATAAAATACAATTTTAGTCATTTGACAATGTGTATACTATAAGTGTTTAGCAAAGAGTGTGTGACTGTCAATGCTTTGAAATGAAATTTTATTTATTTTGTTGAACACACATATTCATGATACATGTAATGTATAAGAAAAAAACCTAACACGACAAAATTTTTCACAATTTCTTACCACAACTATGACGTGATAGAGTGTAATTGATAAAGAAAAATTGTGGGTGATGTGTGGGTGATGGTTAACTAATAACCACTCACACTTTGCCACATTAAAATTGTGACAAAAAAATTATGGAATAATAATTATTATTATTTTTAGAATAAGGGTCTGTTTGAATACCGTTTATTTTGTTGAAACTGAAAACTTATTATTAAAAGTATTATAGATTAAGGTAAAAGTTAGTTAAAATAGTATAGTAGAGCCTATGAATAGTTGCAAAAATAAGCTAAATAGTGAAATAAATTATAATTTTTATTACTTCCCAAATGCACACTAAGCGTGTGTTTGGCAAAAATTAAAAGTCAGTTTATTTTATTATTCAGTTTATTTTTGTTACTATTTATGACTCCATTGTACTTTTTAGTACTATTCATGAGTCTTCTCGTACTTATTTCAAATTAACTTTTATAATTATTTACAATACTTTTAATAGTAAATATAAACTAAATAGTAAAATAAATTGGTAAAAATAATTTTACTAAATAGACACTTAATAAAATAAACGATCTCATATAGACTCTAAATTATAGAATAATTTGTGTTCCTAGAAGATTATTATTTACTTGGATATGATTCTCAAAAAAAAAAAAAAAAAAAAAAAAATTACCGGGATATATAATCCAAAAATACAACCAGTCACTCGACCCAACACCACACCAACAGCACTCCCCACTTGTCTGTCCAGTTCCAAAACAAATATATGTCATCACTCATCATCTCTCTTTCATTACTCCCACTACTGTTTTACTTCTTTTACTCTCTCTCTCTCTCTCTCTCTCTCTCCCTATCTCAAAGACAACACTCTCTTTCACTTTATTCTTATAAAAAAAAAAAAATCCAGCTCGAACTGTGTAGTCTTTACTCATTTCACGACCATCTCGTCCTTCCTTTCTCTCTCTAAACGCAAACCCATCTCTAGTTTTTATTTTTATATACTGCTCATTACTGCAATGCTAAGTTTGGTCATGGTAGATCCACCATTCTGAGCAAAACCCATTATTTCTAAGACCATTTCCACAAACATGGGTGTTCTGGTTGAGTCTTGGTGTTTCTGCAAAGGTGTAGGAAAGTCTGAGAGAATGAAAGCTACCATTTTTACTAACAAAGCTTCTGCCATGGCCAGAATCTCTGACGGCACTGGCTTCTTGATCCACCGGAATCTCCTCTTGACCACTCATGCTAATCTTCCCTCTGTGACTTCTGCCGAGAGCTCCGAGATCCGCCTCCAAAATGGTGTCGCCGCCACTCTTGTTGCTCACAGGTATTATTGCCTTTCTGCCTTAGAAAAACGTAGTATTTCCGTTTTGGGTTATTTTTATTCTTCATTATTTTTTTTTTTTGTGTTTTATGTTTATTGTGGGAATATGTGGTTATATGATGGGATTTGACCTTTTGAATTTTTTTTTCCCTTTTGTATTGTTTTGTGTTTCAGATATACAACAAATTTCACAACTTTTTTCATATCTGTTGAGGTCGCAGGTTGTGATTGGTTTATGATAAAAGTGATGTCGGTGATGCTCCCATGTGAAAATTATGTTCCACTAAGATGTCGTGAAGAAATTTTTTAAATTTGCTGTATATTTAGGTTGGTTTATGGCAATAGGTTGAAGAACTTACTAAAAAAGGAATGAGCAAAGCAGTTATAGTAGGTGGCATAGTTAGAGTAGAGGTTTTTATTTTTGTGGGTCCCAAAAATTAAAATTTATAGGTTTATTTTGTTTGCATCAATGGGGATTGATATCTTTTTTTGTTTTATTAAGTGATTTTGTTTTCTGTTTCTTATGTCCATGTTTGTGTGTTTTACTGTGCGTATGTGTTTTTCTTTTTTTTGGTTAGGTTGTTGCTCTTTTTTTTTTTTTTTACTTGAGATGTGAGTTGAAGTAATGGTCAAATTTATAATTATTAAAACTATTATTGTGATTTTGGAGTGTCCTGCTGGTATAAGGATCTTCTCCATTTGAAATCCATTTCATGATTCATATCAAATGTGCAAATCTAAAGGTGTATCTAGTGCCAAGTCATTTAAATTTGCACTTTGTAGCTTATAAAAAAAAAAAAAATCACTTTGCAGTTTGTACACAGTTAGATTAAGGAAATAAAACTTACTGTGAAATGGACCTGCTTGAGTGAAATGATGAGGATGCTGTGCTGCAGCTGACTTACTGGCTGTATTTGTATAGAATTTCGGTTGTACTATGGTCTCTGTCATTTGGTAAAGTATAAAACCAGATTCCAAAACCTTCTGCTTATCATAAGCTCATAAAAGAAAGTTGAGTGACTTGTGAAAGAAGAGTGGAAAAGAAGAAATCAATAGAATATAGAAAATGTATGCACAAAATTCGGTTTGGGCTTATGGTATAATATGAAGAGAAAGAAGATGGATTTCTAAATTTTTCGAATGCTATGACTATGACTTTTGAAGTTACTTTGAGCTATTAAAACACTCCTAATTCTGCACTGATATGTGATACCTTTTACTAAGTGTTGGAATTCGAGGTGGATCTAAGGAAATTCGCAATGGAACTATTTTAATAACTTTGCGTTGTATGGGGCGTCTTATTTTTTTCATTTGTGTATGTTTTGTGGTTTAAAATTTAAGAAATGAATGATTCTCCTGTTGTCAGTGGCATCTTACTGGATAGCCATTATTTGTTGTATATATCTTTTTCCAAAATTGTCAGTCATGGAGACATTGCATTGTAATTGTTTCTTTTTCATTACCCTCTAAATGTTATTCACGAATGTCTTCACGGTCATAAACAGATAAACTAGTAAATATTGACATAGCAATGGAATGTATCCATCAAGTCATATCTTTTACACTCAAGGCATGTTTGTTGGTTACATGTATTACTGTTGGTGTAACAAGACATATCCCACTCCATTTCTTATTTTGTGATGCATTGGATATGCTTCTAATATAGATGAATATACTAGGGTAATTGTATTGAAAAATAAGATATAAAAGGATTACAAGTAGCAGCTTTTTATGTAAGTGTTACCTATAGCACCTACTGCAAGCCAAAGAAAATCAATAGGAATCAGTGAAGCAACCTATCAAATGATATTTTTCTTTTTTGGTAAACCATTACTACTTTCAGAATTATAATTGACCATTTATTAATTATAACTCAAACTTGGGTAATTGATGGAGTGTGGTCCAAGTGACTTTTTGTGGACAATTGAATGAGTTCTTAGCAGTAAAGCCTTTTTTCCCCCATTCTGTTTTAGATGAGTAGTAAAGCCTTTTTTTCCTATGAATAAATATTCTATTTGGATTCATGTCATATACCTAAGCACAACTTAATTTCTTTTGTCATCTGAACTTATATAAAGTATTAGTAGGTTTTTTTCCCCCTCTAGTGCATGTGTTTCGGGGTTTGTGCCAAAAAAAATGGTTTATGATGCTCTGTTGAGGATCCATAGCTGACACCAAAATTTTTGGGAATAAGGCTTGTTTGTTGTAGCTAACTATCTATAATGCTAATTTTCTCCAGTTCGAGATCACACTGCCATGCCTTTGAAGATATGGTAGCTTTGAATGCTTATGTCATACACATATGCAATATTTATGTACAGAAAGTCACTTGGAAGGAGGGGCTGGCTATAGCATTTTCAGGCTTTTTGCACAATGTTAGCTTCATAGCCCCACCAGCACCTTTACATTATCACTACTGCTATTACCACTCTTTAAACCTCTCTCATGATCGCTTTGACGGCAACATATGCAACTGCGTTATGCACCTGCTGTGTGCTCTATTTACTAGCCTAAAAATTAGGTTTAGTTCTTTCTTTGATTAGATATAAGCAAATATAGTTTTGACTCTTTTTTAACATAGAATTTTGAATGTAGCAATGAATACAAGATAAAGAAGCAGTAACTGGTTCCTGGGTTAATTTAATTGGATTCTGCTCAGTCTTTGATTGATATTATAGACAGTGACAACCAATAGATTCATTTTCTTCTGGAATATTATTCTTTTTCAATATCATTGAAACATGTGTAATATGAGTGATAGAGCTGTTAAATTGGGTTAGAGATGTGTTGATTGTAAATTCCTTGGTTATCCAAATTAAATAAATTCTTCCTTTTCTTTGCTATAAGTTCTATGAAAGAGACTAATATGACTTGTTTTTCTATATATATATATAAATATTTTTTAAATATGCAACAAAACTTCTCCATGATCATATGGAGTCATTGAGAGAGGAACTCTAATGTCAATCGGTATTCCTTGGTGGAGTCTTCAGGTGGGAAAAGACTACAAGGCCCATTGTTCAATCAGGACTCTGGAGGATTGTCTTTGTATATCTTTTGGGCCAGGGTTCTAACATTTCTTTGTACTATGATCACCTAGTTTAGCTTTTTGTTAGTAACTGTTATCGTAGTTGATGTTTTTCCCAATGAGTAGCTATATCAGAGTGTGCCTCCCAGAGTGGTGTCCCATTCCCAATATCTCTTAAATAAAATTTTAGATGAATTACAATTTACCTCACTATAGGCTCAATAACAGTTTATGTCCTAAAACTTGAAAAAATTGCACTAGACTAGGTCTCCTTATTTGACACCCTATTACACAATCTTTCTTGTTCTTTTTCCTCAAATGGTTCATCCAAAATATAATAACTTAATACACTCCACAACGGCACCATGACAGTTGAGGAAAATGAAGAATGAATTTATAACAATTAAACCCAAACTATAAGAAGGCTTAACATAATTTTGTAAAAGTCAAGGAGGTAAAGTGTAATACAGCCCAACCACAGGAAGGTAAATCACTAATTCATAATGGAAAAGCATCATTAGCATTATCATAATGATGAAAGCCTCTTGCATAATGTGATGGATCATGCACGTCTGGTTCTCTTCTTGTAGGGCAAATGTAATGACTGGATAAATATAAAATATTTTGGTGACTTTTCTACTGAATTTTGTTACGGATTATGCTAGGCTTAGTATTATTAGGAATTCTCCAATGTATTTTCTCATGTTTGTTAACTGGTTTCAGGTTTTTCGTAACAAGTTCTGTTTTAGATCTTACAATTGTGGGTTTAGATGCCATGGATGGAGATTCAAATGCCCAGGGGCAGCAGCCTCACTACTTGAAAACCTGTTCTAAACCAAATCTGGATCTGGGAAGTGTAGTTTACCTCTTAGGCTACACGGAGAAAAAGGAATTAACAGTTGGTGAAGGAAAGGTAGTGATTGCCACTGACAATCTCATAAAATTGTCAACAGAAGGAGTAATATGGAGTCCTGGGTCTGCTGGATTTGATGTACAAGGCAATCTTGCATTCATGATCTGTGATCCTATGAAACTAGCCACATCGCCAAATACCAAGTCTTCCTCAACTTCATCATCATCCTCATTGTCGTGGAAGAAGGATCTTCCTCTGCAATTTGGTATTCCTATTCCCATCATCTGTGATTGGTTAAACCAGCATTGGGAGGGCAGCCTTGATGAACTTAACAAACCAAAGTTGCCAATCATTCGATTAATGTCTGCGGGCCAGAGGAGTGAGCATTCTTGTGCTTCATTCACACTGCGTCAAGTATTTAAGTCAACCGAAAATGATAATGATGGAACCTCATCTTCATCCAATATAATCTCTAAAGCAAGGGATCAAACTGGGCCAACCTGTTCTGCTCCAGCAAACAATGCTGAAGGAGAAACCCTGACAAATGATTTGCATTCAACCCATGTGCAAGGAATTCCAACTCCAGAAATATATGAATCACCCAAGTTAACTTCAGTTCCTGTTAGGAAGAAAGAAAGTGTACAAATCCAGCTTTTAGATATTAATTTCCCTCCAAGGATTTCCAAAGCAGCAGTAGTGACACAGTCAGCCAAACGACTGCCACTTAGCTTCAATGATAATTGTGTTAATGAACTTCCTCCACAGAGCCCATTGAGAGAAGACCAAATCAAGCATAAAGGTGTCACTAGTGCTGGTGCAGATCCTGAGATTTCCTCAACAGCTTCTGTAAATGGGGTGCAAAGTGAGGTCCAGTCTAGTTCATCTCCAATAGAAGTTTCAGAGATGCAGCATGGGTATAGCAGTGAGGGAGAGACTATGTATTCTGCAGAAACTGCCGAGAGTCGAAACTATACAAGTCCTAGAGAGGGAAAGTTTCAGCAAGTGGGACGGAGCCAGAGTTGTGTAATTTACAATAGATCGGGGATTGTCCAAAGGAACTCAGTGGCTCGGAGAACATTACTAGAAAAGCAGAGAAGTTTTATCCATGGAAGGAAGATGTATTCACAAGCGACAACTTCTCAAAGGAGTAACGACTACTATAGCCCAACTGTATCCTCAATTATGAAGAAGCGGAACAACTCAGAGCAGCCCAGCAGACCCCGGCAAAGTGCTGTTCATTCTTCCCCAAGATGGATGTTTTAATTGATTCTTGAAAAGCGTGATACCACAAAGAGGTCAACAACAAAATTATAGTGTTTTTAGTGTTTTAATTAATGCTCATTTGATTTTGCACTTTGGTATATACTGTAACTAATTTGTTGTAACTGTGCAGAAACCTATTCAAGGTGAATAAGAAAATTCAGCCATGTTACTAGTAACTCTTACATTTTTTTTTGTTTTATAGACATAAAATTCCAGGTTGGTGATATTTATATCTGGATGCTTCAGAAATCTTAACAAAACCTGCTTGAACAATCTTCTCCAAGCAACTGTACATGGGGGGCATACTATACATGTTTACAAAGTAACTTGGAACTGGTGTATCGGATATAACTCAGGGAGTTGCTAGGTACTATAAAGATGAATTGAGGAGATGATTGGGAACAAGTAGGACTAGGCTATATGCCTGCCCTACAAGAGCTACACGGCCAAAACCATGGGCTTCTGACAGGATTGCCTTCCCACATTTTGTTGTTGTTGGCTGGCTATTTAGGTATTGCACTTGGAAATTGTTTTAAAAAAAAAGTAGTTTTATGGTCTCCCTTATGATTTTTTTTTTGGGGCTAGCAATCCCTTAAGACTTGACCATGGTCTTTGCAGAGATTAAAATGCACATATCCAATTTTTTATTTCTCTTTTGCAGATAATATGTTTTACATGGTTAAGTGCTTAAACTTTGAACAGGTCAGTTTTAGAGAAAGTTACATGTTTGAAAACATGTTCTGTATTTTTCTTACTATTTTGTTATTCTTCTTCTCTGGGTTCATTCACAATCTTGCCTTGGTTCTCTGTCATGAAAAGGGAAGGAACTGGGCAAAAGGAAACTTTCAAGCATAGAATTTCACAATTATTTTAGGGTTGGAATGAGAGTTCTAATTGTTCTGTTTAGCAAATCCGGGTTCCTCTTTTCTCCACTTATTAGTAATCAAACAGAGCAGAAGCACATATTATGCTAGGAATTAGGGGGTCCTTAATTTTGGGCCAAAAGGTTATTGAGAAAATTCTTCAATGTAATCCTCTACCAACCTGTAGTCCTTGTTACTTATGATGCAGGCACAGTTAGGCTCTAGTTGATCTTTATTACCTGTACATGAAGTTTGTGTTGATTTCACTTGTGAGTATTGCTTAAGAACAAGATAAATGGGAGGATATAATAAATAATAAAAAAGGAGTAAAGCACATTAATGAACGTATGGATCCAAATAAACAATGAACTCACTCACTCAGTCCCTCTGAAAATGAAGAAGTGACCTTTGATTCTTAGAAAGTAAACTTGTGGCATTAGAATATTATTCAAAATCCACTGCAATAGCCAGTGCTATCACTAGGACACCATTGTGGCTCAGGATTGGCATCATACTTCACAACACCATGATAATAATACTTGATTACAGCCACCCAAAAAAAAAAAAAAAAAAAAAATCATTAAAAAAAATACATTGTTAATGATGAATACAAAATTTTTTGTCCCACTTAGTATTTCACTTTATATTCCTTTATTCTTGTAAAAACCATGTGTCTAATTTTCTTCTCCTCTTTTTTTTTTTTTTATTTTTTTTTATTTTTATTTCATTTTGATTACTTTAATAAGAAAAAAAAATCTGTGTGTGAAAAATTGTAATTAGTAGAATATAAAGTGGAATATTCAGTGTGGAACAAAGAATTTTTATTTGCTAATGATGATGTTTGCAGCCACGTGGCATCAATAACATGTTTGGATCCCATGAAATCAGTAGGATGCCCAAGCAGGTTTCACTAAATTCATCTCAGGAAGGGACAGAGTGGCAGCTACATTTGACTCAAACCAACCAAGCTTCTCAATGAGTTTTCTAACCAAGTAACCTGCTAAGAAAGAAATGCCAGAGACCCCAAGCCCAATTGCCAAGTAGTACAATATATTTGTGATATAGTTGTACCAATCGGTTGGCTTTTGGATGTAAGCCTTCACAATGGCAAGTAGTGTGATGCATAAAAGAGAAGCTGCTGCAACTGCTGCAAGCTTAAGGTCCCTATTGTCACTCTCATAAAATGAGAAGCCATAGACCACAGGGGGCACTAAGCCAAATACAAGGAAGGATAATATGGCAACTGAGGCATGAAGAATGAAATTCCTTTTCTGCCCCAATACTTCTTGGTACCGATCCACTTCTTCTTCTGTTCCATTCGAGGACACTCTGGATGGATCATTCTTCAATTCCTTAAGCTGTAATTTTATAGTATTAGTTCAAGATCAAGGTTAAAAGCTATTCTTAAAGAAACAAGTTTCATACCACATAACATATTTCAAATTATCAGCTAAATTTAAGACGTGTTGTACAATATTTACAAAAACCTCTAATTAAGGATTTTTAATTGCATAACTTAACCATATAGGAAAATTTATGTCAAGATTTAGAGAATTTCATAATGTATCATCTGAGGCATTAATGCAACTGTTTTATTTATTGATCAAATTGAAGAAGTTTCTGGGGACAAAAATGGAAAGAAGGTGTATGAATTGATGAATTAAGAGATTTGCATTGGAAGTTTTGACAAAAAATTATACACAAATAAAAACTCACATTATGACCAATGACGAAAAGTCCACCAACCAGGTTTGCCAATGCCAAGGCTATAATGTTCACTGCAGTTAGGAAATAGTTAATAACTAACAAACATATGCTAAATAGAAAAGTTTACTGCCAGAAATGAATGATAGGTTGGGGTAGATGATTCAATCAGAAACAAGAAGTTAAGATTGGTATAATAGTATTAGGCTCAATATGGATTAGATAAGCTACTATTTACCAATCTAACTTTTATTATTATTATTATTAGTTTTATTTTTTTAAAATATTATAAATAATCAACAAACATATTTTGTTAAGTACAGGCAAATCCAAGAAGAGAAGAGTAAAACTTAGGTAGAGTTCCTTAGTTCTCAAATTAAATCCAAACACATTGTTGCATTGAATTTAATTTTCTTTGAAAAATATAACATTGTCTTTGTTGCATTTGTCAATATAAACTTAATTTTGCTTGTGTTTAAGCGAAGAATGGTTCAATTAAATTATAAATTATAAACGATGGCCAATTCTGTTAAATAAAGACATGAGTTGATATGATAGTTACATGGCAAAAGTATGACAGATATAATTAACTATATACCAAGTCACTATACTGGAAAAGTCCTAAAATCAGACAGAAAGTAGTTGCAATTGTTTCATATACTGAGTTTGCTTGTTTTGTTTTTGTTATTTGTTTTTACCACAATAAAAGAAGTAAAAAAACAAAATTGTAAGCACTTACTTGTAGTAGCATCAGCACTGGCTGCAGATGTCACAACACCTAAACTTGTGATTGACTCAGTTAAACCACCGAATACAATACTTTTCAGGATTTCATGCTTTACTGCACTAGCAGGAGGTGGTGGTGGTGGTGGAGATAGTGGTGGTGCTGTTGCACTTGCACTTTTATTATTTTCTGTTTTGTCATCGGATGGAATCTTATGATCATTTTCTGCATAAGAATGCAAGGAAGATACCATCTGAGAACTGTTGCTAATGATGAGAACAAAACATGCTTGAGATACAGCAATTTACTAGGATCATCAGAAATTTCAATTTGAAGATAAGAAAATATTTTGTGTTCTAGATTTTTTGGACCATTATGGGCCTTAAACATCATGACTAGTTTGCCCTATGTTCTTTTCTTATAGATGGAGAGGGTCATTTAAGCTAAATGATTATTATAGAAGAAAAACCAATCTTGATTTGATTTTGAAACAAAATAGACCACTAGTTAGTCATTTAAGCTAAAGTTTATTACAATGGAAATGCTATGAGCTTACTTGAAGCAGCATCAGCACTTGCTGCAGATGGCCCAACACTTAAACTTGTGATTGAACCAGGTGATGGTGGTGCCACATTATTATTTGCCTTTTTGTCATCGCATGGAATCTCAGGATCATTTTCTGCATAATAATGTATGGAAGATACTGTTTGAGAACTTTTGCTAATGATGAGAACAAAACATGCATTGGATATAGCAATTTACAAGAATCATCACAAATTTCAGTTTAACGATAGAATTAATTTGATGTGTTCTAGATATTTTGGACCATTATAGGCCTTAAACATCATGACTAGTTTACCCTATTTTCTTTTCCTATAGAGGGAGAGGGTGTCATTTGAGCTAAGTTTATTATAGTGGAAATCATTTTTGATTTGATTCCAAAATAAAATATAGCACTAGTAGTTGTCATTTAAGCTGAAGTTTATTATAGTGGAAATGCTAAGCGCTTACTTGTGGCAGCATCTGCACTGGCTGCAAATGGAACAGCACTTAAACTTGTGATTGCACTAGTTGATGGTGGTGCTGCATTATTATATGGACTTTTGTCAATGTGTGGAATCTCACGATCATTTTCTGCATAATAATGTATGGAAGATACCATTTGAGAACCATTGCTAATGATGAGAACATAACATGCATGAGATATAGCAATTTACTAGAACCATCGCAAGTCTCAGCTTAAAGATAGAATTTGTTTGATGTGTTCTAGATATTTTGGACTATTATAGGTCTTAAACATCATGACTAGTTTACCCTATGTTCTTTTCTTATAGAGGGAGAGGTTGTTATTTAAGATAAAGTTTATTCCAGTGGAAATCACTTTTGATTTGATTTCAAAACAAAATAGACCTCTAGTAGTCATTTAAGCTAAAGTTTATTATAGTGGAAATTCTAAGAACTTACTTGTAGCAACAGCACTGGCTACAGATATAACAACACCTAAACTTGTGATTGCACTATTATATGGCCTTTTGTCATCACGTGGAATCTCAGGATCATTTTCTGCATAATAATGTATGGAAGATACCATTTGAGAATGAGAACACAACATGAATGAGATATAGCAATTTACTAGAATCATCACAAATCTCAGCTTAACTATAGAATTAGTTTGATGTGTTCTAGATATTTTGGACCATTATAGTTCTTAAACATCAACAATCTTCATATATATAGTTAGTATGCTTATAGCCCAATGGCACCTTCCCCCTACCCAAATGTAAAAGCATCTTATGAGATGGTCTCATGAGACCCTTCTCTCATAGCATGTGTGAGTGAGAAGATGGTCCCATGAGATACCCTCTCCACACACATCCCCACCCCCACCTACCCCCAAAAAAAGTTGGTAGAATTTCACAGAAAATTAGAAGTTGAAATTGCCTGAACCTATGAAAACAGAATATTTCCCAACATTCTGAAATATCAGAGCATATGTAATACCTCGTTTAGAAGATTTCCACTCACCAAAGATCCATTCGCCTGTTAAAGTGAGATAATATAGTTAATAAAGTTGTTGTCTGTATTATATATAAGAATTAAAGGGAAAAAATGTCATAGCATGCCAAAGTCATTCATGAAATACATCAGAAGTGGAAATCATGACACAATAGGGCAATTATTTTTTAATTTATAAAAAGTAGTGTCTTAGCCTTTGGCTAAACAATTACACTCCATGTTTATAAGACACCCTAGAAACCCTGAATTACATGACCATCATGAGTGAACACAACACAACCAAACGTTGTTGATTAAATCTAGCATGTAGAAGGCAAATAAAGTTTTTCCAATGAGGTTAGAATGAAAATTACCTATAGGTTTGAGGAATTCGAAGCATGTTGGGCACTTCACTTCTTCACTACGAATAAGGACCTTGTCGATGCAAACTTTACAATTAGGGCAGTAGAAATCATGTTTGCCAGGTTTCTTGTATAGTGTTTCAAGATACAGTTCTGTCTCTTTCAGTTCACTTTCTATTTTGATAGAAATATCCTTTGCATTTTGGTTCTGAAGTGAGTTCTGGGAGAGTGGTGGAGTAACAACATATGTGTCTTCATTCTTACACTTATCCTCAACTTCAAGATTAATTTCGCCACCATTTTGAATGCCAGAATTTTCTGCTGTGAGTGTAACATCCAGTGTGACATGTCCAGGACTTGTCTTAGAATCCCAAAAATCAACACCATTTTTCAATCCAGAATACCCCTTGGAAAATTCACCTGAAACAATGCATTACATAAGCTTTTTATTAGCAATAAGGCTACAGACACAACAAAGATTCATAAAAATTTCACAACATTCTCAGATTAGCATATCACCTCACACATAGGCCCACTACAATCTATAACAATCTCATGGAAAAATAAACTGGAGAATTTGATGGTGGGAAGCTTGTGTGGTTGTTTTCTTTCATTACTTGAGTGGGAAATTGTTTTAAGAGGGAGATTAAGGTCCTCTTTATTTTTCCTGAAAGAAAATAGATGCATTTCATGGTTCAGAATATATTTTCATGAATTTAATGGTGTCATGATACCACATCATTTAGAATTTCATTCTATCAAATAAAGAATGATAATGGTGTAACACTATATTCATCCTTAGATTTATCAACCACCAAATCTTTACAATGAAATAGAGATATTCTTTGACAGGAAATGGGGTAGGAGAGTTAGAGAGACAATGAACAGGCAGAATAAGAGAGTAATAAGAAAGAGTCATTTCAATTTTCAACCATTAAGATGTTTTTGATTTTTTTTCTTTGAGAAGGAGACAAGTGAATATAAGTATTATAGGTCTTAGGCCAAACAATCCTCAAAAGAGATTTCAAACAAAAACAATTTCAAAAGAATTATTTTCACATTCAAGGTAAGTTGAACACTAATGAACTCAAACCTTTTCATCACTCTTTAATAATGGAACTTAGCCAAATAGCTATGTGCAATTGACATAATTGATTTTGCATTAAAGAAATAGATATGCAGAGTTTAGACAATATATTTATGCACATAACATTATATCATGCGATAGTTACAACCTTGGGTACAGCAGGACTTCGTTTAAGTGCATATTACTCAAAAGAATCTAATGGCTTTGCCAGTTTGCTACTCAAGCCATTAGTGTTGCTTTTGCTTTAGAGTTCTGTTTCTTCTATTCAATCATGAGTGAGGAAAAAAAAAAAAGAACTACTTTTGGTCTTTCTTTACCTGTTTTTTCAAGGAGAGACTCAGTTCCACCATTATGCTCTGAGGACAAACCATTGCCATTAGTGCTGGTAGAACCATGGTGATATGTTGGTGAGGCCACCTTCCTGGAAAACCCATTCTGGCTTTCAGTGCCTCTGCTTCCAACTTCCTCCATTGACCTTTGTGTGCCTGATTTCCTAAGAAAGCCCTGTTTCTAGTTTCTACATGTCATTGCTGCTAGTAATGTCTCACTTTATTAGCTGTATGTCATTGCTGCTAGTAATGTCTCACTTTAATAGCTGTGTGAGTGTGAGTGTGTTTTTTTGAAACCAATAGTTGTGTTTGAGTCAATGTTAAATAAAATATCAATTACAACCTGAATATGGGGCATTTTATTAATGGAAATATGGAATGGATGGACTCCTTAATTATTTATTTATATGGGTTTTTCATGTGACTACTTAAAAATTATACAAGCATTAAAACTTGAAACGTGATCTTAGGCTGACAAAGTGAGATTTAGTCATTTAGGCCATGTGCCACCGTCTTCTGTTTAAGACTTTAAGGTAGTATATCTCCAATAATAAATCTAAAATAATCCATGTATCTCTTATCCCTGTCACTCTTTGACCCAAAAAAAAAAAAAAAAATTAAAGTTGTGTTAGAAAATAATTAAGGGTCATACTAACAAGTGCCCTTAGGGTACTGGTTAAGAATACAATTATAAAAAGTTTTGACATCACTTTTATAGGAAATAAAAAAAACTGTCAAAATATTAATTGTTTTTTTTTTTTTTTCTTTTTCCATAAAAACTTTCTTTAATTGGATTCTTAATCAGTGCCCTAAGGGCACTCGTTAGTATTTTCCATTTTGATATCACTTTTATAGGAAATGAAAAAAGCTGTCAAAACATTAATTGTTTTTTTTATTTTTTATTTCTTTTTCCATAAAAATTTTCTTTAATTGAATTCTTAACCAGTGCCCTAAGGGCACTCGTTAGCATTTTCCATTTTGACATCACTTTTATGGGAAATGAAAAAAGTTGTCAAAACATTAATTGTTTTTTTTTTTTTTTTCATAAAATTTTTCTTTAATTGAATTCTTAACCAGTGTTCTAAGGGCACTTGTTAGCATGACCTTTCATTAATAAATGTTGAATTGATTAATCAATAAATGTTGAGCCACCCCCATCAAGGCTCCTCCAATTTATCCTTACTGGTACTGTTTTTACTCTACTCTCTAGTGCTGCTCTCTTCTTATGGTAATGATTAAGTTAAGAATAGGTTGGATTTTTAATTTTTATAATATTTTATTTTATTATTATTAAATTCTATTTTTTAGTTTTTTTTTTTTGAGAAGAGAGTAATAGGTGTAGGGAATTTCACCGAAATTCCAACCTGTGAGAAAAAAAAAAAAAAAAAAAAAAAGAGAAAACACACGCCAAAGAAAAAAACAATCACACGCACAAGACAGTATTTACGTGGTTTGGCAATTTGCCTACGTCCACGGAGTTGCAGAGATTTCACTATTATCGGGGAAGAATACAGAGTACAACTTGTGGTTACAATATTTTCTCTATATATAAAACATGGCAACAACACCACACTAAAAAACCCTAATTACAAAAGGCGGTTCTACAATGGGCTAAATGGGCCAAAATTTTTTTCCCGAGGGCATTGCCCCCGGACCCCAAGAAGCTTGTTCATGAGCACTCCAACTTGGGCCTATCAGCCCCAACCTCCACTCTATGGACTAAGTTTTAGTAAATCTCCTATTAAAAATTACGCAACATTATTCGGGTCAGTTTAGGTCGTTAAACCAAATCAAACAAAACTAGGCTCCACAAAGCCCAACAATAGGTTGGAATTATTTTATTTAAGTTTCAATTAATTCAATTGGTAAAATTTGTTGTCATCAAAGAGCAAGGGTTAAAAAAGTTGGAATTGTTTTAACAATTCTATATGTAAGTTGGACGCACCATTTGAAAAACATATTTAGGTTGGGAAATCTTAGGTTGACAAAATGGCTGATTGTAATTTTGTGTGTTTTTTCTTGGCAATTCCCAAAAGAAAAATCATTTAAGCAAATC
This sequence comes from Quercus dentata, assembly GCA_028216015.1. Taxonomy (NCBI): domain Eukaryota; kingdom Viridiplantae; phylum Streptophyta; class Magnoliopsida; order Fagales; family Fagaceae; genus Quercus; species Quercus dentata. The sequence goes on along the minus strand of CP116452.1, from coordinate 68,894,156 downwards.
GTGGCCCTCCAATTAGAGCTTCACTTCTAAGTGTCTTTTTTAGTTATATTTAAAAGAAGAGGGGAAGGGCCTAAACTATCTCAAAGATATTATAGGCACGTCCAAATTATAATGAGCAACCCAATTTGCTTAATTGTGGGCTAAGAAATTTAAATTTCAAGGTGCAAAGAAAAAGTCTCAATAAGGAAGGAAATTTAGAGAAGCATTAAGAATATGGAATAATTGGTAATAAAAAAGAAGAGGACTATAGGTCTATAACCCAAAGAAAATCAAACTTGAAGCAGACTTTCTGGAAAAATATATGGAGTATAGAGGTGCTTAGTAAGATTAAAAATTTAATATGAGCGAGCGTATAGAGAGGCTGATGTTAATGCTTTTAATGATCACTTTAGAAAAAATTTCTAAAGCTACCACTAATTTCCTCCATCTAAACGTCTTTAACCTTTTTCAAATTTTCCAATGTTCATATTTCCTAATGATTTGTTTTTAAGCGTCATATTTTTCAGATGGTCATACATTTGCATTTTGTAGTAAATTGTAATTTGAAATTTATCAAATTGGAGTTAGTTTTTCTGCTAATCCTTTAAACATTCCATGTAATTTGAAATTTGGAATGAATTTATGTAAGAGTAATTAAATTTTTGGCTTGTTTTATTTTATTTTTCTAATACTTTGCGCATGTAATTGGTTTTGTTAGGTTTTTTGTTTCCAAAAGGGGCATAAATTACTAACTTTGGTGTCCATTGTGATTTTTGCCTAAAGTCATAGAAAGTGAGCGGAAAGACACTAACAATGTCCAACCAAATCTTTGTTAGTAAGAAATTTTGGCTATATATTGTGGATTCACATTTGAGATTTGAGTAACATGTGCCTCTCTAAAAGTCGGTGATATTGTTTTGTAGTTTTGTGATTTGAAACTTAGTTTGTTTTGACTGCAATAATAGGAAATTTCTTCTCTTTTTCTCTTGATTTCCATTTGATTCTTTTAAGTCTTTTAGTTCATTGTTCTTTATACATGATTTTGGAAAGGAGATACTGAAAACGAGCCGTAGGAAGAATCTTGGTAAACAGACAAAATTTGCTGAACAACATCTTTTTAGAAAAATATTAGATAAATAGCATGCGGCTGAAAGTATTTAGTTTTGGAACTCGAGTTTGTCAAACTCGAGTTCCAACCCAAAATTGAGTTTCCCAAACTTGATTTACTCTTGGATAGTTCATCCGATGTAGATTAACAAAAAAAAAAAAAAAAAAATGTGGAACTCGAGTTCCATTTAAAAAAAATAATGGAACTCATGTTTACTACACTTGAGTTCCATCTGTGTTATCTTTTTAGTAAACTCAAGTTCCATGAGGTTTTTTTTTTTTTTTAATCCCACGTTAGACTTATATTGGTCAGACCTTGAGTGTAGGAAAGTCGATTTTGAGGTGGAACTCGAGTTTGGCAAACTCGAGTTCCAAAAACAATCGAACTAATTTTTCCGAAAAATGTACGATATACCAAATTTTGCACGGTAAACAGATCAGCAAGCTAATCATTAGTGGTAATGTATTTAAGCCGGAGATCACAACGAAGCACATGCTCACAAACAAAATGGTAATCTACCTTGATATGTTTCGTTTTGGCGTGGAAGATTAGATTAGAGGCTATAGCCAAGGCCGAGACATTGTCACAAGAAAGCTTAGGTGGTGTGGTTAGAAGGATAACCAAATCTTTCAGAAGTTGGCGAAGCCAACATAATTCAATAGCAGTGGAAGCTAGAGCTTGATATTCCGATTGAGTGGAGGAATGAGAGACTGTCGATTGTTTCTTTGCACTCTAGGTAATTGTGTCAGTAACCCGGTAGATCACGAAACTAGTTGTGGAATGACGATCATATGGATCTCCAGCCCAATCAGAATCAGAAAAGGTAGAGAGATGGAATGGACTAGGTTGAAGAAAAACCCCAAAATCTGAAGTCCCATTGAGATATTTTAGAATCCTCTTAGCAACAACACGATGCACATTAGTGGGGCAAGACATAAATTGACACACTTGATGAACATCAAAGCTGACATCAGGTGTGTAAATGTAAGATAGTGCAAAGAACCTACCAAGCTCCGATAAGGATGAGGATTAGAGAGTGGAGTGCCGTTATTAGGAACAAGTCTTAAATGGGGAGCATAGGAAGTCTTAGCTGGCTTAGAGGTAAGCATGCTGTGTTTGGCAAGTAAATCATGGGCATACTTAGTTTGATTGAGAAATTAGGCCCTTGGAAGTTCTGGTAATTTGGAGACCAAGGAAGTAGTGCAAATTGCCTAGTTCTTTGAGTTCAAAGCTTGACTAAGTTGGTTGATTAGAATATTAAGGAAGATAGTGTTGTTGCCAGTGAGGACTATGTCATCTACATAGACTAGTAAATATGCTAGAATCTTGCCATGTCTATAGATGAATAATGAAGAATATGCCAAAGAGGCATGAAAACCCAAGTGCAACAATAGTAGAAAACCTCTCAAACCAGGCTCTTGGGGCTTGTTTGAGACTATAGAGGGATTCTTGGAGTTTACAAACATATTGAGGATGATGTGTATCAACATACCCAGGGGGCTGTACCATGTATACCTTCTCCGTAAGTACACCATGAAGAAAGGAATCTCAAACATCCAGTTATTTGAGAGGCCAATTGAACTGAACAGCTAGAGAAAGAATGATTCTCACCGCAGGTGGTTTGATCATAGGGCTAAAAGTCTCATCAAAGTCCACCCCATACTACTGGTGAAACCCTTAGCCACCAACCTAGCCTTATATCTACTAATATACCCATCACTGTTATGTTTCAACTTGAAGACCCACTTGCAGCCAACTATATTCTGAGATGGGGAAGGAGGAACTAGAATCCAAGTTCCTTGCCTTTGTAAAGCATCAAACTCTTCATCCTTTGTAGAACACCACTGTGGGTATTGAGCAGCCATTTTATAAGTGGGAGGCTCGGTCAGAGTATGGTCAAGGGGAGCAGTTTTAGTGACAAAGGCCTTTGGCTTGTAAATTCCATGTTTGGATCTAGTAATCATAAGATGAGAGTTTAGTGTAGGTGGAGGGTTAGTAGGATTGATTGAGGGATTAGAGTTAGAAGGTAGAGCCGAGGAAGGGTTTGTATCAAGTGGAGAAGAATGAGAAGTAGAAATTGAATGTGATTCGGGAAGGACAAGAGATGGTGTTAGTGTAGGCATAGGAAGTTCAAAAAGTAGGGTAGGTATGATAGGAGGAGAATTGAGTGCAGTAGATGGTAGTGTAGAAGATGAGGCACCTGGGAAGATAGTCGATTGCCTTGGGAAGGTTGTGATGGATATGCAAAAGATGGAGATGTATGCAAAAGATAGGACAACCAAGCAGGAAAAGTGGAAAAATGTGATGTTGATGCGGATCTTTGATGGACCATTGGTAAATTAAGATGATTCAGGAGATAAAAACTCTTGTTCATTGAATAAAACATGCCTTGAGATGATATACGAAGGGTAGTAGGTTCAAGACAGATTAACCTCCGGAATAAGTCGGATAACCAAGAAATATGCAAGGCCTAGTGTGAGGTTGAAGTTTATGACCGTAATAGGGTCTTAATAGAGGTGTCGAATAGAAGCTCCCAAGGTGATTTTTGATGTAACAAAGTGGGGAGTCTATTAATGCTATGAGTAGTAGTGGCTCTCGCATAAGACCAATAAGAGATTGGTAAGGTGGAATGAGATTGCATTGTGAGAGAGCACTCAATAAGTCATCTGTGTTTTCTTCTCTCGCAACCCCATTCTGTTGGGTAGTGTGAGGATAAGAAAACTGATGAATAGTACCATTGGAAGATCAAAAATTAGTGAAGGCTTTGGATGAGAAATCACCTTCACCATCTGATCTAAAGGTTTTGATTTTTAGATTGAGTTGATTTTCAACTGTGGCTTTGAAGTACTTAAAAATGTTAAAAACATCAGATTTGAACTTGAAAAGGTAAACCCATTTAAACTTAGAGAAATCATCATCAAGAACAATGTAGTATTTAAAGTCATTCACAAAAGTTATAGGTCTTTGGACCCCATACATCATATGAGTTCAAGAGGCATAGTAGAAATAGAAGTATATTTATTAAAAGGAAGTTGATGCATCTTGCCACCGAGATAATGTCTACAATGTGTTACAACATCATTGGTTTTATTGAGTACATCAAAAGATTCAAGAAAAGATAAGGCTGAATGAAGAACCTTATCACTAGGATGACCTAGTCTAAAATGCCACAACTGCCATTTATTTGGTCTACTAACACTGAATGTAGAAAGTGAAGGAGATGAAGTTGCTTTTGCGGAAGAGGTATGTGTGAGAGATGAATGCTTTGGAAGAAGCTTTGAGTAGATAGGATAGACACCATTATCACTCAAGCCCTTGTAGAGGAGTCTCCCCTTGGAAATATCTTGAATTTTGAGTTCATTGGCATCAAAATGACAAGAAAAATTGTTATGGAAACAAAACTTATGGACAGATAAGAGATTCATAGCAATTCCAGGGACATGTAAAACATATTTGAGTAAGAATCTATGATATTTGGTGTGAATAGAAGAGTTACCTATATTGGCTTATAGGGAGGGATTGGCCATTTCCAACTGTGATCGAGGGGTTAGATTGCTCGGACTAGCTATGAGATGATCCGAAGTACCAGAGTTAGCTAACCATGGATCTTGGTTGCTGGTGATGGCAACATTAGAAGCAGTAGCCATAGCTGCAAGTTTAGTTGGGGGATTTTTACCTTGGTAGGCAAAATCCATTCTATGGTAACAATCTAGTGCTTGATGTCCAGATTTACCACAAATCTGACATATGGAATGATTACTATCATTCCTATAGGATTGATTACCAAACCGAGAGTTGGATTGATTCTGATGAGGAGAGTAGTTTCGGTGAGGAGAGTAATTCTGTGAAGGACCACAATTGTTATTACCATAGTTGTCAAAATCGTGATCCGGATCGAAGGATCGCATGATTTTACGATCCCACCTTACCAAAACATTTAGGATCACACTAGGATTGTAAAAATGGTTGGATCGTACGTAGGATCATGTAGGATCGTATAGGATCGTAGGATCGTATGGGATCCTACCGATCCTATCAAAAACAAAAATTTTTGGTTTTTTTTTTTTAATGAGATAAATTTTTTGTTTTGATGAAGTTTTAAGGGTTTTTATTTTTTTCATGCTGTGATGGTATGATTTTTTATTTTATTTTTATAAAATTATGTTAACCTAAGCAAATGTTTTCTAGTTTTTAGTTTACTTGTAATCAAAATGAATGAATGCTTCATCTTTTCTAAATGAAGAATTTGATATTGGCTTTGTTGCTTTTTAAGCTATAATGTTATTAAATTTATTTGATCAATATATTAATTTGTATTATAATATTACTAAAATATTTTTTTATATATAATTTTATCAGTTATGCTTGTATTTGTATATTGATTGATTGATTGATTTTTTTGAACATGCTCTTTAATTGTTATTGAATGGTATAACTTAAATAGTTGAGTGTGAAATTGTATCTTGATGTCTTTTGCAGCTTTAGTATACAAATATATAATGTCTACATAGATGATGAAATGAATGATGATGATGGGGAATTTAGGACAGTGGTTATAAGAATTTTAGAATGGGAATAATTAAATGTTTACTTCACCTTAATATTCATCTTGCTTTTGGATTTCATATTGTAGTTAGCTAGTTTCCATTTACTAACTTATTTTGGATTTCAAACTTGGAACTTAAAATTTGGAAAATATTTTCTGTATGTTTTGATAAATATTTTGCTATTTGGTTGCTAATTAAACATTTATTGAAATTATTAGATACATTGAGTCAAAACTTATATATATATATGTGGGGGCCGGCCCAAAAATGATGGGTTATTCCAAACTTAGGCCCATCCGAGGAGCGTCCTATCCGAGGAAGAGTCTCGTATGTAGCATTACCCAATCCCGGTAGCTCCAAGGAAACCCGTCCGAGAAGTAACTCCTCCTCGGACATCACGAGGCCCGCACGAGGAACTCTGCTCAGCCATCTCGGCTCACCGTCCCAACATATAAAATGAATTAAATCCAAAATATCTAGCGGAAGGCTACCACCACATTAATTGCGCCCCAACCACCACATTAATTGCGCCCCAACCACCCTCTTGGCCGCATTAATGAGGAAAAGACTCTGAACAGATCGCCTTGGCCTCCGCAACTCACAAAGGGACCGATGAGGGCGTCTGATGGAACAGGTGCTCAAGTGGATGCCTAGATGGTCAACAGGTGTAAGGTTGAGATGAAAAGAAGAGAGCTATATAATGTAGTGGAGTCCCTCAAAGAGTGGGACGGCAGAATTGTAGGAAGGACAAAAGAAATAAAATCAGACTTGAGGAATCCTTCTTTACGTTCTTTCTTTCTTTCTCGCAAACAAGATCTTACATGCATAAGACCTAGTATTTTCACTGAAGCCAAGTTCTTTAACCCATCCTCTACAAATATTTATTGTGGGTTGCGCTTTGGGCCTAGGCCCGATCAATAGAAGTTGGGCCAGGAAAATTGTGCAACTACAATTGGCGCCGTCTGTGGGAAGAACTAGGGCATCGGCTAGAGCAACGGTCAAGCATGTCAGAACTAGACCCGCACCAGGAGGATCCTCACCAAGATAACTCCCAACGGACACGACCTGCCGAGTCCCGGAGGCAAAATAACCCAACTGGCCCGTGGTGGAAGAGGAAATCGTGAAGGGAGTGTGCATACCACCCGGACGAGCCGCAGTCACACTCGGAGGCAGAAGTCACGTGTCTCGAGGCGGAAACAGATCACCGAGCCATGCAAAATGAGAGATAGATGACTTAAAAAGGAAGTTGCGACGTGCGCAGGCGAAGACGATCTCCCCCTGGCTCGGGCGAATCTTCTAACGCGGAAGACGTGAGTTACGAGGCGAAGGTCAAGGACCCCCAAGCGAAACCTTTTCTTATGAAAAGGAGCCGCGCCTGTCTGCGGAAGTACGAGAGCCCATCCAAAGCAAAGGTTCCGGGAGTGACGCCATGAAGAGGGCGCTGGATCAGGTCTCAAGGTCACCCTTCACGAATAGAATCGAAGGGGCTAAGCCGCCAAGACGCTTCAACCAACCGGTGTTCGCCATCTATTACGGCAAAACGGACCCGTGGAGCACGTGAGCCGTTTAACCATAAGATGGCGATCTATTCGCAAAACGAGGCCCCGATGTGCAAAATCTTCCCATCCAGACTTGGGATCGATGGCGATGAGATGGTTCAACAGCACGAAGACAAACTCGTAGGCTCCTACAAGCAGCTCACTCAAGCTTTTTGCTCCCGTTTCATTACAAACACCGAGTCCCTCGACCTCTCGGTTCACTTCTTTGTCCTTGTCCATGCACGAAGGAGAAACCCCGAAAGCGTACTCGGATAGGTACTGGAGGTGTATAATGATTTGGATGACAACCATGATAATGTCGCTATCAAAGACGCTCAAAAGCGGTCTCCCCACCGGGCACGGCTTAAGGAAATCCCTCACCGGAAAACCAGCTTGCTAACGTCCAACAACTAATGGATAGGATCGACAAGTACAAAAGAGTTAAGGAAGATCACCGCAAGGGAAGGGAAAGGAGAAGGTTACCCCCACCCCTAAAGCCAATGATTTCGGGACGGAACGTCACAATCCTGGTCATCCGAGGAGAGATTTTTCGCGACAGGTTGGACAGAGCAGCCCCGCAGTGCGGTGAATGCCGTATTCGAGAGAGCCAAGACAATAGGTACTGGAGAAAGTAAGGGATGAACCCTATTTCGTGGCGGAAAGATGGTCGGAGACCCCGCCAGACGTAACTTAACTTGTATTGCCACTATCATCGGACCACGGGCATACTACCGAGGACCGCAGGAGTATGTGGAATCACCTAGATCAATTGGTCCGAGAAGGAAAGCTACGCCACCGCTGCACCCATCAAGCGGCCATCCCGGCCAAGCAACACAAGAACCTCGAAGGGACGTGTCTTTAAGACCCCCTACCGGGACGATACATGTCATCCTCGCCGCACCAGGAAGAATCGGGCCGCCCATCCCCGTGGTATTAGCCGTGGATCATCTCCCCTACAAGGGCAGGCAAAGGGAGCCCAAAAGGTTAAGAAAGGGAAGCTCTTTGATACTGGGGATTCTCGGATGAGGATAAAGAAGGAACAATTCAACCTCACGATGATGCCTTGGTGATCACCTTGCGGATTGGGGTTTTGATGTTAAAAGGGTGTTAGTAGATTCGGGAAGTGCGGTGGAGATAATGTACCCCGACCTATACAAGGGGCTAAACTTGACGCCTTAAAGATTTAACAGACTTATGATTCCCCCTTTCTCGCCTTTGAAGGGAAGCTCGTCACGCCAAAGGGGCTAATCCGACCGCCCGTGCAGATCGGGGCGGAAGTGGTGGAGGTGAATTTTATCGTGGTCGACGCTTATTCACCCTACACTGCGATAGTTGCAAGGCCATGGATCCACGCCCTAGAGGCCGTGACCTCCACACTTCACCGTAAAGTAAAATATCCATCCCAAGGACGGGTAGAAGAAATCCGAGGAGATCGAGGCCTTGTCCAGGAAATGTGTGGTGGCCGCCGTTTTACATCGGCCCTTGGTCGAGTCCTCAGAACCAAAGAGCTTATAGCAACCAGCCTCCTCGGCAAAACATAACGAGGGACTGGCCGAGGAGATAATGTGTAAAGGTCTAGATAAGATTGCTGTCAACGATGACCCGGAGAAGTTCTTTCAGGTCGGCTCAGCATTGCCCTCTTAAGAAAAGGAGGAACTGGTCAGATTTCTCGGAGAAAATGTTGATGTATTCGCTTGGGACGCCTACGATGCCCCGGAGTCGATCCTAGCCTTATTTGTCACCACTTGAATGTCAACCCCTCTTCCATTCCAAGGAAGCAGCCACCCCGACGCCCTTCAAAGGAACACGCTAGTGCCGTAAGAGACGAGGTGGCAAAATTAAAAAGAGTCAAGGGCTATCAAAGAAGTCTTCTATCCCGAATGGTTGGTAAACACAGTGGTGGTGAGGAAGAAGACGGGGAAGTGGAGGGTCTGCGTGGACTTCACGGACCTGAACAAGGCGTGCCCCAAAGACCCATTCCCCCTGCCCAAAATCGATCGATTGGTGGATGCAACCGTGGAGCACCCTCGAATGAGCTTCCTGGACGCCTTCCCGGGCTATCATCGAATACCCCTTGCGCTAGAGGACCAAGAGAAAACGGCTTTCATGACGCCCATCGGAAACTATCATTATAAGGTGATGCCGTTCGGACTAAAGAACGCGGGTTCAACATACCAAAGGATGATGACTCGGATGTTCGAGCCGCAAATCGGGCAAAATCATTGAGGTGTATATAGACGATATGGTTGTGAAGAGCAAAAGGGTGTCCGAGCACGTGAAGGACCTTGGAATCATCTTCGCTATCTTGAGGGAGCACCGTTTGCGGATGAATGCCTCCAAATGCTCGTTCGAGTTGGGTCCGGAAAATTCCTAGGGTACATGGTCACCCACAGGGAATAGAAGTAAGTCCCGACCAAATCAAAGCCATTAACACCTCCGGACTCCTCGGAACCCGAAGGAAGTGCAGAAGCTCACCGGCATGATTGCTGCATTAAACCGATTCATATCGCGATCGGCGGATCGATGCCGGCCTTTCTACCTCCTGATAAACAAGTGGAAAGAGTTCAAATGGTCGGAGGATTGCGTTCAAGCTTTCCAGCAGCCTTAAGGACTATCTCTGTCCCGACCACCTATCATGTCCATTCGGAGGCGGGACGGCGAGTACTTGTTTGCCTACATTGCCGTAGCTCCCCACGCCGTAAGCATGGTACTAATACGGGATGATAATGGGGTGCAGCGACCGGTATACTATGTGAGCAAATCACTACACGAGGCCGAGGTGCGATACCTACCTATAGAAAAGGCCATTCTCAGCGATAGTGCATGCAACCCTAAGCTTCCCCATTACTTTCAGCGCATACGGTCATCATTCTGACTCGGCTTCCCCTTCGAGCCGTGCTTGGCGCCGACTACACAGAAGGATCGCCAAGTGGAGTGCTCTTTTGGGGGCCTTTGATATTAAATATATGCCTGACCCTCCGTCAAAGGACAGGTCCTTGCAGACTTGGTAGCGGAGTTTGCTTGAGCCCTTTATAGAAACGATGACCGAGAAGAAAGACCTGGGTGGAAAACTGGTTGGCGCAGCTCTCGGCAGGGAGTCCATGCATTGAAGATCTATGTGGATGGCGCGGCCAACCGAGAGAGGATCAAGAGTTGGGATAGTTTTAATATCGCGGACGGACGCCGCTGTCATTGAAAAATAATTGAGACTTGGATTCTCGGCTACGAACAATGAAGCCGAATACGAGGCCTTACTTCAAGGGATGACAATGGTTCGAGGATTGGGCGGAAGAGTAATAGAAGCATTCTCGGACTCCAGATTAGTGGTCGGACAAGTAATGGGAGAGCTAGAAGCTCGAGATACAAGGATGCAAGAGTATTTGGGACAAATCAAACGGCTGCAGACGAGTTTTGAATCCTTCCATCTTACGCACATTTCCGGGAGCGTAAACACTCATGCGGACTCGCTGGCCACTCTTGCCACGTCCTCGGCATGCGGTTTGCCACGAATAATTCTAGTCGAAGATCTAGTCAAGGCCAGTCCCATCAGCGAAAACCCGGCCCAAGTCCATCAGATAAGACAGAGTCCCGATTGGATGGACCCCATAAGGAATTTCCTCCAGACGATATCCTCCCGGAAGAGAAACTTGAAGCCGAGAAGATACGACGAAAAGCTCCTCGTTTCGGCTATCGAGAGGACCGCAAACTCTATCGGCGCTCCTACTCGGGACCGTACTTACTTTGTGTACATCCGGAAGAGTCCGAGTCCCTTCTTGAGGAGTTGCATGAGGGAGTATGTGGGAGCCACACCGGAGGAAGATTGCTTTGCGCACAGGCACTCACTCAAGGATACTTGGTGGCCGAACATGCGAGACAGCCCAGGAATACGCTAAGAAGTGCGATCGGTGCCAAAGATTTGCTCCGAATATCCACCAACCGGGAGGGGTGCTCAACCCACTCTCCAGTCCATGGCCGTTCGCGCAATGGGGCCTCGATATTGTCGGGCCTTTCCCCAAGGTGCGGGGAACAAGCGATACATAATAGTCGGAACCGATTACTTCACCAAATGGGTGGAGGCTGAACCTTTGGCCAACATCGGGGGCGTGGATGCCCGTAAATTGCCTGCGGAAGAACATTATCACCGCTTTAACTCCAAGAACACTCATTTCGACAATGGCCTCCAGTTTGACAAAGAAGAATTTTAGGAGTACTAGTGAATTTGGGATCATTAATCGATATTCCACCCCCGCATACCCCCAAGGAAATGGGCAAGTCGAGGTCAAAACAAGGTCATAGTGAACGGATTGAAGAAAAGACTAGATGAATCAAAGGGGAAATGGGTAGAAGAGCTACCACACGTCTTATGGACATATCGGACAACGCCGCGGCGTTCAACCGGTGAAACCCCCTTCTTAATGACTTATGGGGCTGAGGTCAAGCTTCCGATCGAGAACAATTTCCCCACGTTGAGATCTTGCTCGTTCACCCCAAGCGATAACGATGAGTTGTTAGGAAGAAGTCCGGACCTAGCCGAGGAGAGAAGGGAAAAGGCCACGATTCACATGGCCTACTATCACCGTGAGAAAGGTGAGACAAGGGTACGATGCTAACGTCAAATTGCGGCCTCTCTCGGGTCCAGGCGATCTCGTGATGAGAAAAATCCTTGGCAGCGCGAAGAACCCCTCTTGGGGCAAGTTGGGGCCCAACCGGGAGGGACCATACCGTGTCACATCCTTGGCCGGAATAGGCGCCTATTACCTAGAAGATTTAGATGAAAAAGTCAGTACCTCGACCATGGAATGTAAACAACCTCGGGAGGTATTATTATTAATGAGAACGGCTTAGCATATGTTTTCTTTCATGACTATCTCACGCTTGTCGGTCTACATTGCAACTATTTATAAGTTTTAAAAAGAACCTAAGTCCCGCATGGCTCCTCGGACCACGGACTTGGGAGAAACCAATATTTAAGCCAACTATTTATAAGTTTTAAAAAGAACCTAAGTCCCGCATGGCTCCTCGGACCCACGTACTTTTGGGGAACTTATTACTCATGAGAGTTCATAGTTTTAAACAGAACCTAAGTCCCGCATGGCTCCTCGGACCACAAACTTTGGGGAAATTATTACTCATGATAATTCATAGTTTTAAGCAGAACCTAAGTCCCGCATGGCTCCTCGGACCACCGACTTTTGGGGAAATTATTACTTATGATAGATTGGGAGATTATTACTTAAAGGAAATCATTTTTAGTGCGTCGCGTGATCTAGCACTATCACAATCATCAAGTGCACTTTGTGCCAAAAACCCATTATTGTTTTGACCGATATCCTGTGTCTACGTTGTTGCAAATGTTTAAAATAAAAAGAGCATTGCCGACACACATCCGTAGTAAGCAAAACGAACGTCTTATATTAATATTCCAAGTACATTAACAAGAGAGGTCCTTACAAAAAAAAAAAAAAGGGAAAAGTAGGATAACTCTCATTTAAAAAAAAAAAAAAAAAAAAAAAAAAAAAAAAAAAGCTATTCACTAAGGATGAAAACCTAGAGGGCTAAGCTTCTGCTGGAGGATCTTCCTTCTGTTCGGGGTGAGGAGGAGGAGCCTCGATGGTGGGATCTGCGGCGGGGACCTCCGTCATATCAGACACAAGGGCGGCATCGTGCACCGTCGGATCCTGCTCTGGAGCCACTTGGGCATCATTAGGATTCGCACGGATCTCCCGAGGATAGAAGATACTCTCGGGCAATCTTAATGCCGAATCCGAGAACTCCTGCAGCATCAAGAGCATGAGCCCATGAAATACTGCAGTAATCCCCGCATACCTCGGGAATCTCCTCATATAGCCTGGCCTCCGTCTCTGCGGCCCCAAGCTCTCGAGCGGCCTCTTTCTCGGCCTCCGTTGCCTCTCGGATCAGCCGAGCATCCTCCTTTACCCGCCTCGGCTCATCCTCTACTTTTTGCATGGCGCTTTTGAGGTCCCGCACCGCCTCTCCTCTCGTGTTAAGGTTAAGCTGGGCCGTGTACGATTGTTTGTCTTTGGTCCTCCGCCTGGTCCTCGGCACTCTTCAAGCCAGCCTCTGCACTCTTACGTCGGTTCTCCGAATCCTTGAACTCAGCCGTGAGTTTAATGTGATCATGTTTGAGGGACCCTAAGGCTTTCTCCACCTCTGTCCGAGCCTGGGTCTCGGCCTCGGCCAGATTAAGGCTATTACGGCAAAACTCCTCGACCCACGAACACCGCCGAGTAATCATGACGAAACAAGAGTGTCCATAAAAGAAAAATACATAATCTGACAGAGCAAGTAAATTGATAAAACAAAGTGAAAGGATTACTTACCAATGCGAGATCCCTTTTTAGGGATAGGAAGAGCTCGGACTGATTGCACCGCTGTAGGCCTCCATGTCCCGAGGAAGAAGTAGGGGCTGCTCCAAGGCCTCCGCCACGTACCCTGCCCGGCCACGATTATACTCTCGGACCGAAGCGGTGTAAGGGATGGCAACCCCATCCAGCTCCAACTTCGGATCCCATGGACGAGGGGAAGTGCGCACTTCCGCAAGGTTCCCCTCATCCTCGCTTGTCCGAGGAGGTGCCCTTCTGCTCCTTGGCGCCCGTGTGGTTTTCTTTCACGCTGCTTGGTCGGCCGGATAGCCACCTCGCCTTCCTCAGGCGTGTCAACCGGCCTCTTCTTCTTGGTCCGGATTAACCTTAAGGCCAGGGGTCCGAGACACCCTGGGGACCACCGGGGAAGGGTCTTGGCCTGTGATGGAGTTGGCCCCTTCAAGATTGACCCTTCGGTGGACGACCTTTCCCTCCTGGAGGACATCAACTCCCTCGGGGCTTCCCTTTTCGCCATGGGCTCACCTTTTAAATGTCTCAAGTATCGTCCGAGCGGATAACGATTGAGGGAACACCAAGCTGCGGAATGTCGGTCCTGCTCTCGCTTCAGGATTGGAAAACTCCCTAAGGGATTTTGCTTGAATTTCCTCCTCAAAGTAAAACTTGTCTATTTCTTCCTCAAGAGAAAGACGAAAGATTCGATTTCTTCTTCGACCCGCAGCAAAGGCGCCACGGCTCGTCTACCGGAGGAAGCTGCTCCGCTAAGTAAGGATTTCTGACCCCAGGCAACACTACTCGTGGCGGATCGTGTGGAGCTAGGAACCCGTGTCGGGACACGTCAATCCTAGCCAACCTCGGACTGCCCGCCCTTATAGCGTGACCGATTGCCTGGAAAGCGTTGCTCGGGCCGATAACCCCGAGAACTGGATGGGCCGCACGCAATCGTCCGTCCCTCGGTAGCGTAAATTTCCGACTTGAGAAGATAGTTCAGCCACTGCACGTTCGCAAGGTCTATCCGAGGAGCGACGTGAGCTTTGTCTCGCAAACAACCAAGAAAAGTGTGGTCACCCAAGAAATTTTCCAATTACACGAGAAAGCAAAAAAAAAAAAAAAAAAAAATAATAACCCCTTAATACTAAATCCTTTCCCAAGAAGGATCGATCCTAAAAACGCCGCACCTGGTTTCCCGCCCGAGTTGGACAATGAATACCGTCGAACCACTCCCCGGAAGCAATGAGGAAGTCATTCTTCACGGTCTTATTGGATACCGGAGACAAGAGATCAACCTAACATCCTCGTTTCGGGATTTAAGATAATACCCATCATCCCCGAGGCGGTGACATTCGTCAGATAGGCCACATCATGCCAAGAGAGGCCTAGATTCATCCGCTCGTCTAAGACGTCTACACACACTAGTATCTTGAACATATTCGGGGCACATCGATACGGCGTCAACCTATGGTTGAACAGGTACTCCATTGTAATCCTACGCATGGGAAGTGTCATCCCTCCCTCTATGAAAGCAATCATGGGGATAACAACTTCCCCCTCAACTCTATCCGTCAAGATCCCTTCCATAGGACAAGATCATGCAGCCCAACCCCCTGGGGAATGCGGTATTTCTCCCTAAAGGCTTCCATAGCGGCTGGAGTTTTTACTAATTTTTCAAATCTACCCATCTGAATCGAACTGGGAAATGAAAGTAAAGACCTAAAAGAAAAGCGAGTCCGAGGAGGGAATTGAAACGGTGAAAAAGCGAAATGTATAGGTACCTTCACAAAACGCTCAAGGGGACGCCCGGAGATCTCTCTTGAACAAAACGCTTCACAAAAACGGCTACGACGGGCGTAACGGATGCAAGTGTTCGTATATCTCTGGGATTCGGTGGAGTTCTCTGAGTCTTTTGAGGTTTGGGAAATGCGGATGAAAGAAGGAACTGAACCCCGCCGACGTCTTATATAGCCGGGAGGAGAGAAAAAGATCGTCCCTGCCTAAAAGTACGAGAAAGAACGATGGCCGTTCGATCCACGCCAAGCCGTTGGATGAAGGGAACATAACGCCTCCAGAAGTTAATGGTCACGCCTCATAAATTGTAGCGCGTCAAAAGACACGGCCCACACGCGCGCCCCACGATCTCCTTATTTCCCTCCACTCACAAACATCAAAACCCCGCTTTTCTCCTCGGAGGGAGGTTAAAACCGAAGTTTTGAGGGGCTATTGTGGGGGCCGCCCAAAAATGATGGGCTATTCCAAACTCGAGCCCATCCGAGGAGCGTCCTATCCGAGGAAGAGTCTCGTATGCAGCATTACCCAATCCCGGTAGCTCCAAGGAAACCCGTCCGAGAAGTAACTCCTCCTCGGACATCACGAGGCCCAGGACGAGGAACTCGCTCACCATCTCACCACCGTCCCAACATATAAAATGAATTAAATCCAAAATATCTCGCGGAAGGCTACCACCACATTAATTGCGCCCCAACCACCCTCTTGGCCGCATTAATGAGGAAAAGACTCTGAACAGACCGCCTTGGCCTCCCGCAACTCACAAAGGGACCGATGAGGGCGTCGATGGGACAGTGCTCAAGTGGATGCCTAGATGGTCAACAGTGTAAGGTTGAGATGAAAAGAAGAGAGCTATATAATGTAGTGGAGTCCCTCAAAGAGTGGGACGACAGAATTGTAGGAAGGACAAAAGAAATAAAATCGAGACTTGAGGAATCCTTCTTTACGTTCTTTTTTTTTTTTCTCGCAAAACAAAGATCTTACATGCATAAGACCTAGTATTTTCACTTGAAGCCAAGTTCTTTAACCCATCCTCTACAAATATTTATTGTGGGTTGCGCTTTGGGCCTAGGCCCGATCAATAGAAGTTGGGCCAGAAAATTGTGCGACTACAATATATATATATATATATATATATATATATATATATATATATATATATATATATATATATATATATATATATATGTTTTGTTAGTATAAAGAAACTTCGGAAAATGGGTTAGATGGATCAGATTGGGTAAGAAACTAGTCGTCCTAAATGCTATGTAAAACCTATAATCCTTATCTAAACTTTTAAGGATCGAGTCAATTATGGTTTGCATTTATTTTAGTGTTTTTAAAAAAAAAAATTATATTGAAATGAATACAAAGACAATATTATCAAATTAAAGTTTCTTTTTTAATAATAATAATAATAATAATTATTATTATTATTATTTTGGTATAGCGATGTATGACATGCATATTATATCATATGATGCAAATATTAGTTTTTTTATGAATGAATTTATAATTTACGTGATTATTCAACATACAAAGTCATTATCAATATGTTTTTTGCTTTAAATTTGAAAATGTGTAAGATCTTACATTTCACGATTCGATTCTACTATCTACGATCCTACGTAAGGTCCCAATTTTGACATCCTTGGTTATCATATCCATTTATACCTCTCCCTCTTCCATTGGAGCCATGTGTTTGAGTGTTTCCTCCATTATTCCTAGTATTTGATGCAAACATGGCAAGAGAATGAGGTATTGCCTTTGAATTCTCTACCATAGCCTGTTCTTCACTCTGCAACATGATTGAGAGTTGTCCATAAGTGATAGGATCACTTCTGGTACTGATTGCTGAGAAAAAGTGAGCACACTAGTCTAACTAATTCTGTTACTAACTGAACATCATAAACTACAAGTAGTTCTATATCTTGACACTGTGCTACAGATCGTCTTGGGTTTGGTCTCCTTCTGAACTTCTTTAGCATTCTAAGCTTTTAAATAATGGACATTGTAGTTGAGGAGTATGGGCTAAAGATGGTGAAGTGGTGCTGGATGTGAAGGCAGTAGTAGAAGCAGTAGAAGCCATGGATAAAGGCTCTGTTACCATGTGAGAAAGCTTTGAAGCTCAGAGAGAGAGAGAAGAAAGAACAAGATGGAAATGAAAAAACAGAAAAAGCCATATTGAAAAACTTTAATTGAATTTCTTAGCTTGAGAATACAAGCAGTACAGGGAGAGACTATATATAGAGCTCGAATAAATGAAAACATTGAACACGTGGGAAATTCCACTTCTAACAATCTCTATAAAAATCTTAGCTGGTTGTTACAAAAATATCTAACAGAAAATATCTGGATCAGTTCTAGAATGAAGAGCCTCGAAGCTTGATGTTGAAGAAGAGGCTGAGATGAAAATAGAGCCCCTTAGCTCCGATGATAATTGTGTCAAGGAATTTCCTCACTTTGTATATTCTGCAGAAACTGCCAAGAGTCGAAACTATACAAGTCCTAGAGAGGGAAAGTTTCAGCAAGTGGGGCAGAGCCAGAGTTGTGTAATTTACGATAGATCAGAGATTGTCCAAAGGAACATTACTAGAAAAGCAGAGAAGCTTTATCCATGGAAGGAAGATGTATTCACTATTGGCAGCTTCTCAAAGGAGCAATGACTATTTCAGCCCAACTGTAACCCCGGCCAAGTGCTGTTCTTTCTTCCCCGAGATGGATGTTTTAATTGATTCTTGAAAATCGTGATACCACAAAGAGGTCAACAACAAAATTATAGTGTTTTTACAGTGTTTTAATTAATGCCCATTTGATTTTGCACTTTGGTATATACTGTAACTAATTTGTTGTGACTAAAGGTGAATATGAAAACTCAGCCATGTTACTGGTTACTCTTACATTTTTTGTTGTTGTTGTTTTTCTTTTATAGACATTAAGTTTCAGGTTGGTGATACATGTATCTGGTTGCTTCAGAAATCTTAACAAACCCTGCTTGAACAATCCTTTCAAAGTAAGTTGTGCATGGGTTATACTACATGTTTACAAACTAACTTGGAACTGGTGTATTGGATAACTCAGGGAGTTGGTAGGTGTTACAAGGATGAATTGAGGAGATGATTGGGAACAAGTAGGGCTAGGCAATATGCCTGTCCTATAAGAGCTACACGGCACCACGGGCTTCTAAAAGGATTGTCTCCCCACATATTTTGTCGATGGATGCTGTTTTAGGTATTCCACTTGGTTAAATTAAAAGAATTTAGTTTTACGGTCTCCTTATGACTTTTTTTTGTTGTTGTTGCTTGCAATCCCTTATGACTTAACAACGGCCTTTGCAGAGATTAAAATGCACATATCCAAATTTATACTTGTAAGATTATCTGTTTTGCATCGGTATGTGCTTATACCTCACAAGCACTTATACTTGTGGAGTGACTAAAAGAAAGCTTTCTGCATAGAATTTCACTCTAATTGTTCTGTTTAGTAGGATATGCGATGGTATAGTTGATCTCTTTTAAACGTATAGTTTTTGTTGATTTCACTTGTAAGTTTTGCTTTGGGATGAGATAAACGAGTGGATATAATAAATGAAAAAGGAAAAAACTGGGAGGAGCAAAGCACATTAATGAACTTATGGATCCAAAGAAACAATAAGCGAGCTCATTCAATCCCTCTAAAATTGAAACCAGTGACAACTGGAGGCTTAAAAAGTAAACTTGTAGCATTGGAATATTATGCAAAATCCACTGCAATAGTCAATGCCATCAATAGGACACAATGGTGGCTTAGGCCTTTGCCTCATACTTCACAATACTATGATAATAATAATAATATTTTTATTTTGGCTTCAAAAATTTTATTAAAAAAAAAAAATACAAATTTTTTGTCCCTCAGTGTTCCAGTGCCTATAACAACTGCAAAATTTCATGTCTATAATTTTTCTTTCTTCATTTTAAACTTTGATTATTTATCTTCTCAAAATAAAATTAAAAAAAAAACCTTTGGTTCTTTATAAGTAAACAAATTTTAAAATAAATGTGATAGACTGTGATTGATGGGATATAAAATAGAATGTAGAGAAATTTTATTCCTTAACAACGTTTTCAGCCATGCAGCGTAAATAACAGAGACAAAAACTTCAGGTTTGGATCCCATGATATTAGTGGGATCCCCGAGCAATTTTCACTAAACTCATCTCAAGAAGGGATAGAGTGGCAGCTACACTCTTTGACTCACATTCAAAATAATAGAAATAAAAATATAACCAACCTTCAAAATAACATAGCTTCTCAGTAACTTAGCTTCTCAATGAGTTTTTTAACCAAGTAACCTGCTAAGAAAGAAATGACAGAGACCCCGAGCCCAATCGCCAAGTAGTACAATATATTTGTGATATAGTTGTACCACTTGGTTGGCTTTTGGATGTAAGTCTTCTCAATGGCAAGCAGTGTGATGCATAAAAGAGAAGCTGCTGCAACTGCTGCGAGCTTAAGTTCCCTATTGTCACTGAGGCATGCACAATGAAATTGCTTAATTTTCTGCCCCAACACTTCTTGGTATCGATCCACTTATTCTTCTGTTCCATTCGATTTCAAGGTCACTTTAGATTCATCCTTCCTCAATTCCTTAAGCTGTAATTTTATAATTTTAGTTCAAGATCATTAGGGTTAAAAACTATACTTATAGAAACAAGTTTCATACCACATAACATACTTCAAATTATTGGCTAAATCTAAGACATGTTGTACAATATTTACAAAAAATCTAATTAAGGATTTTTTAATTGTATAACTTAGTTAAAAAACACAATAATTGTTATCTCACACCTGTTAATGTATACTCTGTATGTACAATATCCACAATTTCACACATGATGTCCATATATATATATATATTTTATTTATTTATTTATTTATTTATTTATTTATTTATTGATGTTCATATTTAAAATGTGAAATAAGTGATGTGTATGTATGATGTACAATAATGAGTGCCTAAGAATCGATGCCCGAAACCATATAGACAATTTATGTCAAGATTTGGAGAATATCTGAATGTATCGTCAGAGGCATTACTGAAATTGTCTTGTTTATTGATCAAGTTGAAGGAGAAGTTTCTGGGGACAAAAATGAAAGGACCTTGTATGAATTGATGAACTGTGAGACTTGAAATGGAAGTTTTGACAAAAAAGTTATACATAAATAAAAAAACTCACATTATGACCAATGACTAAAAGTCCACCAATCGGGTTTGCCAATGCCAAGGCTATAATGTTCACTGCATTGAGGAAATAGTTAATAACTAAAACCAACATATGTAAAATAGAAAAAGTTAACTGCCAGTAGTATTCATGGCTGAAAGGAATGATAGGTCGGTGTAGATGATTCAATCACAAAACAAGAAGTTAAGATTAGTATGAGGCCCAAATATGGGGTATGTAGATGATATATGCACCTATATGGTTTTTATTTTATTTATTTAAAATTTTAATAATAATGAATAAAAATATTTTATTAATTAAATAGGTTTTTTTTTTTTTTTTTTTTTGGAAGTGAAATAAGTAGGCTAATCCAAGTACGTATGAAAATATAGAAGAGAAGAATAAAATTTAAAGAGTTCTTTAGGTTCTGTACCTTTAACTTCTCTAATTTAATTTCTAAAAAAAAAAAAAAAAAAAACTCTTATTAAATCCAAATATATAATTATATAAAATTTAATTGTTTTTATTACATTGATCAATGCAACTATTTAGTCGGAAGTTGGTGTTGGGGAGAGAAACACATTTGGAAGACTTTAATTAAGTAGTTAATATAATATATAGAGACACATTTAATCAAAAAGCCTAAACTCATTAGGTATAAGCTCAACTATATTATATTAACCACTATTTATTTTCATTAGTATCTAATGTGAAAGCTTACTATTTGATTTTATTTTTTTTGAGAAAATGAAAGTTCACTACTTAACCAAGCATATTACTCACATGTGAATATTCCAACCGTCAGAACTTTAATCTTACTTGTATTTGAGCCAAGAAATAGTTAAATTAAATTATAAATTAAAAAGATGGCCAATTATGTTAAATAAAGACATTAGCAAAATTTCTCAGTTTCGAAGTAATCACCAAGTTTTAGTTACAATCCACACCACATATGGAAAACCATTAATGATAATGGGACTTTTCTTGCTGTGATAGCTCTTCCTATCTTAGCTATCTTTTATATTTGTTTTATTTACTTCTTTCGTGTCCTCTAGTCTCTAATGACTATTGTGTCTGAAATATTGCACCCAAAAATAAAAGAAAAAAAAGCCATCTCCTAAAAACAAGTGGACAGAAGTATCAAGGTGAGAAGAATAGTTAGAGTTTTTTTAACTGACAAGACTCGAAACAAAGAGCCCTGGAGATTTCTTTGAAAAAACCCTCCACCAGTACAAGGGCATCAAAACCCAAATAACCAATGACAGTCCATCTTTAGACTTTATATAATGGACTTTATTAATAATTTCTATTTTTGAAATTTTTTTTTTTGAGAATTAAAAAAATAATGATAGTTTTTAACCCGACCCTTATATAATATATGTCCAATGTATCCAACCTCACAAACAAACATTAAACCCAACCCAATCAGTCTGATCTTGAATCAATAATCTCCATGGAAGTACCTATTAAAAAGAGACATTTCACTTTCACTTCACTATACTACTATTATATAATATATAATATTCTCAGCAATATATATATATATATATATATATAGAATTGATATTGATGTTTATAAATAAATAAATAAAAATTGATATTGATGTATTAAATAATAAAAATTTTACTAAAATAGGCCTTAAATAAATAGTCCTAATCATTAAACTTGTAGTAGTGTTATGACGTGTGGGCAGAGCACACAAATCCAGTAAGTATTAAATAGTTATAATGTTATATAAAAAAAAAAAAAAAAAAAAAAGGGTAGAGTTTGAATTTTGGAATGATGTTCACGAAGAAATTCTGTGTGTTTTCGTTGAATGCTTGTTCACCCTCACATGCAGTGGACCGCACAAGTCATGCAACGGAAACACACTATACCATCCCCAAGTTCAAGTGGATTGTCAGTTACTTGTCACTGTTTGTCAATTGTCACCACACAAAACAACAAAAGTTAAAAATTAAAATAAAAAGAAACATCACTTCAAAAAATAAAAAGAAACATAAGAGGTAGAATAAAAAGAAGAAACATATGTCTGAGCAGACAAAGGAGGAGGAGAAAGAGAAGCTGAAGAGAAGAGCAACGTGGTGGTAAAAAAGAGACTTCGGGTCCACCGCTGGGCCTCGGGTCGGTCGGACCCGGTCGGTTTGGTCGGATCTTTTATCCGCTGGACAGCCCTATGCAGCTTTTATAAAAAGAGACCCCTAGCTCTTGCAAAGAACATAATTTGCTGCTCATCTCCAGTCTTGCAACTTTTATAAAAAGAGAACCCTAGCTCTAGCAAAGAACATAATTAGTACTCCCATCATTTTGTTTTTTTTTTTTAATTATATAACCATTAAATTTTCATTATCTTCTTTCATACCAAGGAAACCCTAGGCCTTAATATATCAGCCTTCTATATAAAATGGAGGATGAGAGAGTTGAGAAGTTGAACCAGGCTGCGAGAATTGAGAGGTTGAACCAGGCTGCTCTAGGGGGGGATATTAATGATTTTTACAACTTGATTAAGGAGGATGTAAAACTTTTGGAGCACATCGATGAGCTACCATTTGTTGAAACTCCTTTGCACAAAGTTGCATCTGCTACGGAGACGCATATCCCATTCGCCATGGAGATGCTCAGATTAAAGCCCTCATTTGTCAGGAAGCTGAATCCAGATGGGCTTAGCCCCATTCACGTTGCTTTACTGAATGGGAAAACCCAGGTGGTGCGTTGGCTTCTAAAGGTTGATGGGGACCTTGTTCGTGTCAAAGGAAGGGAGGGTATGACTCCTTTGCATGATGCAGCAGCAACAGAGGATCACCTTGATCTATTGGTCGAATTTCTAAAAATCTGTCCTGATTCTATTGAAGATGTGACGATTAGAAATGAGACTGCTTTACATGTTGCGGTAAAATACAAAAAGCTAGAGGCTTTTAAACACTTGATGGAACGGCTCCAAAAAACAAGTCTAAAAATACCATGTTATGGAAGAGGAAAATGCTGAACTGGAAGGATGAGGAAGGCAACACTGTGTTGCACGTTGCCGTATCTACAAATCAGCCCGAGGCAAGCTCTCTCCTTTTCTCAATTATTTACTAACCTGAAATTTGTGTTGTGAATGATATGAAGCAAGTGTCCTAGCCATTGCTATCCGGTATCCAATGATCAAAACCATAAATACATGTCAAAGATTTTAGAGCAGTGCTAATTATACAATATTTTTTACAACATATTTCAAAATTGACAAATTGAAATTTGTTTCTCATATATATATATATATATATATATGGATACATACATACATCATTTTGATGTTTATCATTTAAAACTTGCCACCTGAATGTTATGAAAAAAATTTGCCAAAGAAAAAGTTGAGGGTATAGATTAATTTGAGTATTTTGGCAACAGGTTTCTATTTTTTAAGAACCAAACCACTAGATTATTTTGGCAAAAAAGTCGTGGGTTAGATTTTGATGCTTGTTTTGAAATCAAAAATATTTATTCTTAAAAGTATTAGGAGTTTCAATTAATAAAATATAAGTTCATTTGTTTTTTTAACACAATAATTATTACAATGAGGAATGATGGATTTGAATCTTGATTTTCTCCATTGGAAAAAAAAATACCAATTATAAAATATTAATATAATAAATAAAGTTTCATTTTATTTTATTTTATCATAACATATATAATTTTTCATTGTATGATTTGATTTTAATCACTAATTAGTCTTCACTCAAAATAAAATAAAATTTTGTTAGAAATTGAGAAATATTTGTTTTCCATTTAATTATGCCATGTACTTGAAGGATCAACTATATTATCTTGTTATTTTCTTTCTCAAGTATATTTGTTTGAAAATTATTCATTTTTTATTAGTAGATAAATTTTTTAATCAAGGTTACTATTTTTTACAAATTTATTTTATTTTTTGTATTTAGTTAATATCAAATTAGTTATGACATTATTGCGGTTGAACTCTGGTTAGATCTCAAAACTATCAACCTCACCATGTTACAATTCTTTCAAAGATTTATGTTTTTTTAGACCTTGCTCTTATATTAGCATTTTTAGCAAATAAAGTTAAAAAAATCATATAATATGGATACAAAATTAATGTGACTTTTCTTGTTCCCATTCAACTTCAAAGATCAATGTTAGCTAACTTCACGGGAAATCCAACAAAAATTAAAAGATGAGGAAAATTAAAGATAGAAAGAAAATGAACTACAAAAAGGTTTATCAAGAGATTAAGTGAGCATTTGGATAGGAATTATCCTGTGTCTTGTGTTTTTTTTTTTTTTTTTTTTATGCACGTGTTTCAACTTTTGGAGACAAAGTGCACTGTTTATGCATTGTTCATTGTTCACACAGATCCACAACCACTTTATTCAGAAAAAAAAATATTAAAAATGGGTCATACGGTACTATTTACACATTTAAAAATTATTTTGCTAACAAAGTGTTTTCAGTTTTCAACAAAATAAAGTAAGTCTGTATCTAAACGGACCCTAAATAAAAATTTAAAAATAAAACAAAATGAAACAAACTTTTTGAGTTATTTGGTTATCCTGAAATAGGGCAAATTATAGATTATCCATCCGTGATTTGATTCGAATTTAAATTACCTACTTATTGTTTAAAAATTGACACTTTATCCACCTAAGTTAAGTTCTGTTAAAGTTCCATATCCAACCTCATTTATTTTTTCCTTATTTTTTTTTTTATGGGAACATTTATTTTTTCCTTAAAACATAAGATGAGGATGATAAGAGATGTGGTGATGGAAATAGACACAGTGGTTCTTCTTTGTCCATTTGCTTCTCTCCAGTTTTCTATTATTTATTTATTATTTTTTTGTGGGGTTTTAATTTTCTTGCAAAGAGTTTGGAATGGTTTGTCTGAATTTTGAAGAAGTTTGTGATAGAGTAACGGTAGAGATGGGCTTGTGGTTTTCCATTGAATACTGGGGGCTTTTCAAAACTTGGATTGTTTTCTTATTTTGCAGCTGCGATTTCTTATCTTCTCACGGTGGGGTACGGTTGTGGAGCTTGATTTATTGTCTTGTTTTTAATTTTGCTTGATCTAGCTACAAAGTTGTTGTGTATAAAGATTGTTATTGGTCTCTTTTTTGTTTTACCTCTTAATTGGATACAACTCATAACTTTTAGAGTTTATACTTTATATTGTTCTATTGAAGTTCATGAGCCCAAGTTTCTAAATTTTTACAAATGCTACTTTTTGATCTTTTTTTCTTTGATTTTGTTATTTTGTTATTTTTATTTTTGAACAGAAAAAGTAATAAAGTGGGGTAATGTGCCAATTTTTAAATCACAAATAAACAACTTAAATTCGGGTCAAACCACATATGGATAACTTGTAATTTGCCCAAAAGAAAATAATCTGACCATGTCACTATATGTCTTAACAAATAATTTTACATTTGTTGCATTTTTGGTACGAGTAGCTGACTTTGGACTTTAAAGTTGAAAAGAAAATAAAAGTTAATTTTGTATAATTAGGAAATTTCAGTAACCTTCTTTAAAATAATTTTAAAATTTAAATAATTTCGAATATATTATACAAGAATAGAAAAATATAAGATAATATAGTTAATCCTTAAAATACTATAAGATAATTTTTTTTTTAATTTAAAAATATCTCTTCTTCTACCGGCGTAGCCAGGGGGAGCCATGGCCCCCTAGTTTTTTAAAATTTTCCTTAGAGTAGGTAAAAACACTTGTAGCTTTAGAAGAAAAATTGCATACTGCCCCCTTGAAATTTTCGAATTTTGCCTCTCGAAAGGTAAAATTTAGATCAAGAGATTAATTGTCTTCTAAAAAAAAATCATAAGATTACTTTAGCTCTTGAAATTTTGAAGCAGTCCAGAAAAGAAAACCCAAAGAACTAAGTTGGTACCAAAAGAATAAAATTAAATTAGTGCAAATAAGTACTATCCATATAATGGCCCATTCACCCTGGGCCCCTGGCTGTCCAAACACTAACAAGTACTCCTTTAATATATTCCAAATCACCAGAGGAAAAAAAAAAAAAAAATCTGTCTAGTTACTGTGTTTGTAGTGGACCTGCTCCTTTCCGTCGCCAATCATATAACCGTGAATCCGTGAGTCTGTGTTCTTCTGGTCCCAGTCAAATAACCGGCGACCACCATCGCCAGTACGGCGGTACATATCTCTTGCACTCTCCCTCTCTCGTTTTTACTCTTGCTCTGTTTATAGCGTACTGCCTACAGACTTTTTATTATTATTTATAATCTACTGCTACAGAGAATAGACTAATGGTAAAAAAGTTAATGCATTTGGATTAACAAAAGGGATGATATCAACTATATATCAAGACTTGAATAATTCACATTGATGAGATTAGTGACGGTGTATCAGACTACATTATGCAGGCTGTGAGGATGTTACTAGATTCTGGTGTTGATATAAATGCCAAGAATGTGAAGGATCATACAGCAGGGGACATCTTGCTAAAACGACAAGAAGAAGAGCTGCTGAGCAGCAGCAGGGAGATCAGTGAAATGTTACAGCGTGCTGAAGTTAATAAATGTGCACGTTACCTACGTTCCATAGTCTTATCTCTCGAGGAAAGACGATTACTCCAGGTTGATAAATGGGCGAAAATATCGGACGACAGGCGCAATGTGGTTTTGGTGGTTGCTACCTTGCTTATGACAGTGACTTATCAAGGACTACTGAGCCCTCCAGGGGGACTTTGGCAAGATGACTACAATCCAGGAAGCAATCTGTCCAATGCTTCAATACCAGATTACAGAGGTTTCAATGAAACTGCTCCTCTTGTAAACAATGCAGGGACAGCCATTGGCGTTAGACTTTACTTTTTTGGGTATTCCTGATAACAAATACTTTGACATTTATGCTCTCATACACAATAGTTCTTCTCATCATTCCATCCGGGTATGTTATACTCCGCGCAGCCCTTGGCTCCCTCTCTCTCTGCTATATTACTTCGCTGGGAGTCATATTCCCGATTTATTTTAAATATACCTATTCTTTAATCCTTGTGACTCTGTTTTCTGTTATTTACGCACTATCTATATCTGCAATACGGTCGACGCTGCATGTCTCTGTGCTGATTCGTTCATGGAAGAAGAATTGATGGGAAAATGAAAATAAAGCCAAGCTTGGACCTGAATGCAATTGAAAATGTGTGCGTCAAGGTTTATTTTTACTCTATAGGTGTAAAATAAAGCTTTTGTTTCTAAGGGCATAATTGAGGTTTGAGGTACGACCCAATGTAATCCTCGAATGTTATTTATATTTCAATAAAGTTGTCTAATTGCCATCGGATTATTTATATAAGTTATGAATTTGTTAAGAATTTGTTATCAAATTTGTAATCTAAATATTGTTACATTTATGGCTTTAATTAGCACGAGCAAAGTAGTCTTTTTGCACGTGATTAAATAATTTCTAGTATTTGTCGTTGATTGTTCTTATATTCCAAATCCCCTTTGGCCCTTTAAAGAATAAACTTTTTATTTTATTATTATTATTATTTTTTGAGAAACAAACACACACACATAAGAGAGAGGGAATGGGGCTCTAACACAAAAGCACATCACAACTCTACTAAAAAACTATGGTAACTCTTTAGGGAGGGTCTTTAAAGAATAAGCTAACATGGTGAGTTTTTGGTTGAAGTTTTTTTTTTTTTTTTTTTTTTTTGAAAGAAAATACATTATATTTTAGTATTAATTATTAAATAAACTTAGTAGTAATATAGTTTATGAGTTGGCTATGGAGAAGCTTGGGTCCTCCATAATTTAAATTTTATATAATAATAAATATATAAATAAATAATGAAAGGAAAAGGTTTGGAGATGAATCTTTCAAATTAAAAGTGAATTTTAAAAATCTAATCATTGGATTGCATGTTTATTATGTTCATAACCCACATGTCAAATTTTGACTTGTTATGGTAAATAATGCTTTCATAAGGTCTTCTAATAAAATGATTTGTTTGTTTGTTTTTATATTATTTTTTCAATGTTTGATTATGACTCTAAAAATGAACTTTTTTTTTTTTTTATTTTAAGATTGACTCACATGAAAAACAACTAATATTTTATGTAGACATAAAAGTGACAAAAGTGATGGTGGTGGTGGTGGTGGTGGTGGTGATGGTAGTGTGTTAGAGTTAAAAGTAGTGTGGTGGTAGTGGATATAATTATGATGGTGTGTTGGTGGAGAATGCAATGGTGATTGTAGTAATGGAGATACTATTGATGGTGGCGGTGGAGGCTGTGTTGAAAATGGTGTTTATGTTGGCGACACAAAGTAATGATGGGGTGTTCATCACTTGTGCCATCACCTAGAAAGTACCGACATGGCTACTCAGGAGTGTCGCACCAACGTCCAATGTGGCTTAACGAAGGGTGCGATGGGTGATGCCATTGTCGGCGCGCGTTAGAATTTTTTTCCTTTTTTGGATAGCATCGATTCAAGCCGATTCAGGTCGAATTAGATCGTATCGGTTGGCCGAAACCGATCGATTCAGCCCGTATAGGCCAATACCGGCTTTGAATCAGTCCGAGATTCAAGTAAAAATTATTTTAAAAAAAGAGTGCAAAAACATCTTTAAAAAAAAAAACCCTAAAACCATCACTACCTCTTTGCTCTCTCTACTCTCTACTCTTTGCTCTCTACCCCCTTCCCCGTATTCTAATTTCAATGTTTTAGCTTCAAACTTATGGATTGTATTTAATTTATGAACATCATGTTTTAGTTATTATCTACTATCACTCTTAAATTTGGTATATGTTTATGGCTTTTGTTAACGGGTCTTGGACAACACCTGTTAAGTCTACATGATTTTTCTAAATTAGTCCGAGAAATCAAGAAAAACAACAACACATTAATGATGCGTGTTAGGTGGCATAAAAAACAACAAATATTGCATACTTTTACTTAAATACCCTTTCAACCATTTTTACCATCTCCTTTTTATCTCTCCCCCATCCTCTAGTTTCTTCATTCATCCTTATCTTTTGATTTTTCCCCCTTTCCTACACGGCCGTGTCAGGCGTAACATGAAGGTAACATCAACCATTTGTTATTATTATTATTATTATGCTTTAGCCTCCAAAAAAATAACTTTTTAAAAAGAAATAAGACTCCTAAATTCAAATATTCATGAGATGGAACATTTAAAGAAAATATTTATCTAAAAAAAAATAAGAATACATAGATAAAATTAGTGGAATAGTAAAAAAAAAAAAAAGAAATTCAAAATAAACTTATATATTTAATCTCTTATAAACATACATGGCTCTAGTTGGATTGGGTCGACTAGTTATACTTATATATGTTCAATCTCTTGCAAGCACTCTCTTTTCAATATATATTATTAAAATTCACATAATATGCCTAAATATATTCCAAATTTCTAGATTCATCAAAACCAATTGACATATTCTTCATTGTGGTTTCTTCAAAGGCATTCTTCAAGACATCTCCAAGTAATCTTCTCATGCTTATCCAACCTCAAGCATTCATCGAGCTTCCACCTTGAGTATGAGGGAGGGTGTTAGAGATATATATTAGATACATATTAGCCCAATGTAATAGGCCCAAGCCCAGTCCTATTTGTACTAGTAGTCTAGGGTTTAGTCGCCTATATATACTCATGTTTGGGTTTATTGTAATACAGGTTATTGTACTACACTCTTACACAATAAAGTTGTAACCCTTAAGGGATTTCTCCGTGGATGTAGGCTGACAAGGTTGAATCACGTAACCCTCGTGTTCTCGATGTTTCTATTCTATGCTTTCTCTTCCGCATCCATTCTAGCATATACAACATGATATAATACATCGCGTTGCTAATAATATATTTAACAATAGCAACCAAAACTCAAACAATAACCAAAACTTTCTTGAGCTTTTCAGTTTGGATTATTTCCAACCTTGACTAGAAGTGATGGCCTAATCAAAATCAAAATGCAAAAAAATAAAATGCGTTGATAGGATCAACGATTTACTGGATTCTCTGATCTGCCACATCCTTTCATTCCTCCCAACCAAACATGCATTTGCCATAACAATCTTGGCAACAAGGTGGAAGCAGCTCTGGACTATGGTCCCCACTCTTGATTTCGGAGACGATGATTTTGTGTTCAGAGTTTTGGCTCTTCGCAAACCATTTCTTGTGAAGAAATTCCGACTTGTGCTCCGTCGTGTTGATGTTAATCAGAGCCATGTTCTTACATGGGTTTCTTATGCAATCGAGTATGGCGTCCAAGAACTCCACCTCTTGGTTAAAAGGAACAAAACTTGTGAGTTGCTACGTAGTCTTTTCAACTACGAATCACTCGAGGTTTTGGAATTGAAAGGCTTAATTTTTCTTGATTGTCCTCCCTCTATTCATCTCCCGAATTTGAAACACCTTTATCTTAGAAAAATTGAGTACACGAAAAAAACAATCACCGAAACTTAAAGAAAACACATGAACCAAGCCTAGCAACCACCACGACACGGATCGCATACCCAAACCACAACCCACCACTCGTACCAAACCTAGCAACCAACGCCACCACGAGACACCGATCCGCCACATCTCCACCACCCCACACACGTCGATCTCAACACCATGATCTGCCAAATGCCTACGTCCCACGCCGGTAGACCCACTCTGGTGAAGAGTTTTGAGAATTGAGAGTGAGTTTGACTGAGAAGAGAAAAGAAAGAGTGAGATAAATTTTCACAAAACCCTCATTTTGATCTTGTTTCTCTTGCATTTTTGTGCTATTTTTTGTTTTGGGAGAGACATAAAATTTGAGCAAAAATACCGATTCACCCTTGATTTTAACAGAGGTGGGTTACGAAAAACAAACGGAATATGCCTCGGGTGGGTAAAGCGACATTTTTAAATCACGGGTAGGCAAAGTAATTTTCGCTCAAACCACAGGTGGATTTAGTGTAATTACCCCTAATAATAATAATAATAATAACAAATGGTTGACGTTACCTTCATGTTACGCCCGACATAGCCGTGTAGGAAAGGGGAAAAAAAATCAATAGATAAGTATGAATGAAGAAACCAAAGGATGGGGGAGAGATAAAAAGGAGATGGTAAAAATGGTTGAAAGGGTATTTAAGTAAAAGCATGCAATATTTATTGTTTTTTATGCTGCCTGACACACATCATTAATGTGTTGTTGTTTTTCTTGATTCCCAGGCTAATTTAGAAAAATCATGCAAACTTAATGGGTGCTGTGCAGCACCCGTTAACAGGACTCAATTATAACTATAGTAATATTCATATTTTAACACATAAAAGATAATGTGAAAAAACATAAAATAATAGATATGTGAGAATTAAAACATATAAAAAAAATTTATTAACAAAAAATGGATTTGTCATCGCATTTTATTTTCCAATTGAACTCGAACAATTTGACTTTAAAAATGAGTAAAAGTCTAGTTAGCTATACTAATAAAATTTTTCTTTTATTGAATGGGACTACCACATTAAAAAAAAAGAGGAAGGAATTTATCTCAATTAAAAGTTACATTTATACTTAGATTATTCTAGAGTAGAATTTCTATCTTAGATATATATATATATATATATATATATATATATAATCTCATTTCTTTTTCTCAATTATGAAAATTCCATTACTTCTTTTATACAATAAGTGCTACCTTGCTGGCACATTGGTTAATTATTTGCTGATAATCAATTCCTCCGTACCATCATGACAAAACAAGGTTGGCATATTTACAAAGAATGGGGATAACACTAGGGTTTCCCTAATTGCAACCCTTTATGGGTCACCTGCCGTTTGGAAGGTTACTGCACTTTTTGTAATTTACATAGTCAATTTAAAAACTTTTACATCAAATTATTTATTATATATTCTATTTTATTTAAATAATTATTTTTTATTTTTATCTTCATATAAAGAGAGAAAATCTGATAACAATGGTAGAGCCAGAGGGTAAGAAGGGGCAACTGCCTTCCTTGACTATTTCAGAAAAGTTTCCTTGTATGCTTAACCTATGTCTTGAGAAGATATGCCCCTCCTAACATAAATAATTACAAAACAACACTCTACAATTCTAAGTAAAAAAAAAAAAATTGAGCATATAATTACTGGAAATATAAAAAAGGAATGAAGCTAGCATGGTACAAAAGGGAGTAAAAAGCTCCTACAAATGAAAATATTTTGTAAATTTTTTTTGTGACTCTATAATTATTTCAATTTTTTATGTCTCATGCCATTTTAATTAATGGGTCCCCTATTTTACAAAATAATAATGAACTACTTAATGTTCTTGTAAGACACAAACCATCATTATTTTTTATTTCTCTTCCATCTCTTGTTTTCTTTATGGCTCCCTCCAAACTTTGGATTTTTGTTACAAACTCAAATTTTAAATACTTATAAGAGTAAAAAAAATTTCAATTTATATTTTTTGAAAGCAATCAAGGAAAGTAAACTTATATACTATTTTGTCCTCTTAACACTTTTAGTCTTTTAGATTGATAAAATATTACAATTTACATTTATATTAGATTTTATTTGGTAGTTACATTAGTTTACAATTGTTATTTATTTTGTTATTACTATTGACTAATATTTTTCAGATTAGCTTTATTTTCAATTTTGTTCCCCTTAAATTGAAATCCTAGTCCAGCCACTATTTAATGAGACCAAGAGATGAAAAACAAAGTTACAGTAATTGTGTGTATTTACAAGGTTATTGTAGAAAATATAGAATTTTTTCATAATTTTACATTAGCTGATGTTGGAGGTTTTTGGGGTTAGTTGAGTAAAATGTGGGGTTTTTTTTTTTTAATAAAATTGAGGAATTTTTTGGAGTGATATTTTGGATATCTATTACAAGTTTTATGATATATGTTTTATAAATTGACATGTCACCAATCACGAAAAAATAATTCAACCATTCGTATATATTTAAGCTCTTTGAGGTAAAATTTGTATTAATTTAGTATTTCTCTTTTATGTGTATGGTCATGTATTAGTTAAAGGAAATTTAGTCATGTTACACTTGGATTTTTTTAGAGATTCAAGCTCGAAACTCAATATTGGCAGTTTTTTATGCACTTTTAAACCTACAAAAGAAACTAGACTCAAATCTAAGAAGGAAAGCGTGAATAATAGTCATGTGTTTGATTAGAGAATTTGGAATCGAGATTTGGAGAATCGAATTTAATAATTCCTTCATTTGAAGATATTGCAAATTTAACAATGGAAAATAATTCTGGGATTTGCAGGTTACAAATTCTGGATTTATATCCTGTTAAGATAGGTGTAATTTGATAAATTTGCTGAATGCAGGATTTGCTTTTGAGTGCAACAAGTCCGTATTGCCTTCTTCAAGTATTACCAACCCAAATTGCCACTATTTATTACAGTTATCTAGCTATCTAATTCCTATTTATTGCCAGCTGTTTTAGCAAAAATTATTAGGTGCTCTCAGAGTATAGTGACTTGGTGCATGCTCGCTCCTCTTATATTTATGGTGCAAATAATTAGCAAGATCTAAGGACAGCTCTACAGCTAGCCCAAGGGGTTCAAGTGAACCCCCTGACTTGGCCAAAAAACAAAAATTATATATAAATATATATATATATATATATATATTAAATTCTTTTGTTTTAACCCCTAAAATAAAATTTTGAATACCCTAATCCTAAATTTTGTTTAATCCCAGTTGAAATAAGCTTGAATATGATCATCTTAGTGCTACTTTCACAATATTATTTTCACAATAATTTTACAATAAAGGTTAAGTGGCAAGTTTTAATTGTTTTTTATTTAAAGCCACAAATAACATCATTTTTTACATATCTTTAACAACTTGCCATCTAAATTTTATTGTGAAAGTGTTATGTCAGTAGCTCTATTCTTAAAATTGCTGCTTTGTTTTTAAAAATAAATAAATAAATAAATAAACATTCTCTCTACTTTGCCATTGGTCGTAGAATGAAATTATTTTTCCAAATACTTTTCTTCTTTATTAGCAAAAAAATTGCACCACTTTTAGCACACAAAAATTACAACACTATTGACCCCTCTAGAAAAAATTCCGAGAACCGCCACTAGCAAGATCAGATTACAAGCGTTCAAGTATAACCATTTTTACAAGTTGTCTGTCGTTACATTTACACGTGAATGATATCAAGCAATACAATACAAATCAAGCTTACACCCTTTCTATTAAAGCTAGTTGTCACACTTGTTGTCTTAAAAAACAAATCATGGCTTAACTTTTCTTTCTTTCTTTTTTTTTTTTTATTTTTAAATTAAAAAAAAAAAAAAGGATAGGGGGGCGACCAACGTGACAATCCTACCTGGACGTGATCATAGTAGCACCCTACTTATTGGCTCCGAGGTCTTGTTGGGGTGCAGGGGAACCGTGGACAGCCAGAACTTCCTAGTCTCACGAGGAACAATAGTGAACCTTGAATTGCTAAGAGAGGTGACTAACATGGCAATCATGCCTTAACCTTTCTTATCTAGCGATTTATAATTCATAGCAAGATAAAATGTCAAGCCTTAAGCTTATCGTGATAGGTTTGTTTAGTATTGTTTAAATTCTAGCTAATCTCATTTAGAGTTTTGGAACTAAGCTTTTTGCGGGTTGCAAGGTAAGTAGCTTTTTAATGGGATTTTTTGGAAACAACCATGTTGCATAAAGCATTGTTTTTGGGTTAAACACATTTTAGGAAATTGTCATGGAAACTATATTTACCTAGAAAGTTTTGTGTTGTAACTTTAATGTATGTGATTTTTTGTGAAAAGGGGCATCATATTTGGAACTGCATATGGGGAAATGCATAATTTGTTAGCATAGAAAAGACAAGCATCTTTTATAAAATTCTTGGGAATGGATTTTATAAATTTATTGCATTATTTGCAAATTCTAAAGATGCTTTATCTTAGCTTGTATTATTTGGGAAATTCTCGCAAAATATTTATGACATGAAATAGTTTAGAAGACTTTGAGAATATTGTGGCTATTTGGTTATTGAAATATTTTATGAAACTACTTGGAAGTGAATTATGTATTTCAAATACTTTAACTTGTGAGCTTTTGATGTGGTTTTGTCATTGTGCCATGATATTGGTGATTACCTCGTCTGTGTGATGACCTCGTTTGTGTGACGACTTTGTCATGTGGCCTTAGGAGAGGTTTCTTGATTTGAAATGGTATTGGATATTTTATGGCTCACAATGAATAATATGTAGTTTCATAGTTACTTTAGGAAGTTTGGTGGTACAATATGTCTATCATTCTTGTCATGATGTTAAGAAAATTTATTTTGCAGAATTCAAATGGAAATTCCCAAATTTTAGCATGTCTGTAAAATGTTCATTAATATGAAACTTGCATTTCCCCCACCCCCATTAATTATGCTACTTACTGGGCTCTGTCTCATTCTATTATTTTACAAACTTTTTCAGAGTAGGCAACTATCGTTTTGAGATAGCTTTTTGGTGGTTAGCAGTAGTTAGACTAACTGCTGATGGAGGTTGACTTTTGTGATGGAGATAATTGATGATGTATAACTTAGAGTAGGCTTGACCCAATTCTTTTGTATTTAATAGTGGTTATGCCTTTATTTCCACTAATGGGACAAGTTGATGATATGTAATTATTTATTCGGACTTCCATTCTTTTGTGACCAATGGTCATTGTATTTATTGTATAGAGCTCTAACTTACTTTGAGAGTATATTTAATAGAATTATTATTATAATTCTTGATATTAGTACTTGATATGATTTTATTTGGATTGAATTGCCAAAAGGAACAAAATCTATAGGTACCTTTGAGATGTTTTTCTTATACTTTGGACCCTTTTGGGTTTGGGACGTGACACAAGTAGTGTGATGCATAAAAGAGAAGCTGTTGCAACTGCTGCGAGCTTAAGTTCCCTATTGTCACTCTCATAAAATGAGAAGCCATAGACCACAGGAGGCACTAAGCCAAAAACAAGGAATGATAATATGGCAATTGAGGCATGCACAATGAAATTGCTTTTCTGCCCCAACACTTCGTGGTATCGATCCACTTGTTCTTCAATTCCATTCGATTTCAAGGTTACTTTAGATTCATCCTTCCTCAATTCCTTAATTGTAATTTTATAATTTTAGTTCAAGATCAATAGGGTTAAAAATTGTACTTATAGAAACAAGTTTCATACCACTTAACATACTTCAAATTATCGGCTAAATCTAAGATATGTTCTACAATATTTACAAAAAATCTAATTAAGGATTTTTTAATTGTATAACTTAGTTAAAAAACACAGTAATTGTTATCTCACACTTGTTAATGTACACTTTGTATATACAATATCCACAATTTCATACATGATGTCCATATTTTTTTTTATTGATGTTCATATTTAAAACATGAAATGAGTGATGTGTATGTATGATTTACAATAAGGAGTGCCTAAGAATCAATGCCTTAAACCATAAAGACAATTTATGTCAAGATTTGGAGAATATTTGAATGTATCGTCAGAGGCATTACTGAAATTGTCTTGTTTATTGATGAAGTTGAAGGAGAAGTTTCTGGGGACAAAAATGAAAGGACCTTGTATGAATTGATGAATTGTGAGACTTGAAATGGAAGTTTTGACAAAAAAGTTATACACAAATA
Source organism: Quercus dentata (assembly GCA_028216015.1). NCBI lineage: Eukaryota > Viridiplantae > Streptophyta > Magnoliopsida > Fagales > Fagaceae > Quercus > Quercus dentata. The sequence goes on along the minus strand of CP116452.1, from coordinate 68,856,988 downwards.
AAAAATTTCACATTATGACCAATGACGAAAAGTACACCAATCGGGTTTGCCGATGCCAAGGCTATAATGTTCACTGCATTGAGGAAATAGTTAATAACTAAAACCAACATATGTAAAATGAAAAAGTTAACTGCCAGTAGTATTCATGGCTGAAAGGAATGATAGGTTTGGGTAGATGATTCAGTCACAAAACAAGAAGTTAAGATTAGTATGAGGCCCAAATATGGGGTATGTAGATGATATATATACCTATATGGTTTTTTTTTTTTTTTTTTTTTTTTTTTTTTTTTTGGGTTTTTCATGTGACTCCTTAAAAATTTATGCAAGCACTGAAAGTTGAAAGGTGATCTTAGGCTGACAAACTGAGATTTAGGCCATGTGCCACTGCCTTCTGTTTAAGACTTTAAGGTAGTATATCTCCAATAATAAATCTAAAAGAGAAATTATAAGATCCACATGATGGACAAGTGATGCGGTCCACCATTTCACTAAAAAACTTCCACCTGTTTAAAATTGTTAGTTAGAAAAATTTTTTAAACATAAATTAATTATCGACTCAGCAATTTTAAACAAATTGAAGTTTTTTAATGGAATGATAGAAAGTTGAAAGGTGATCTTAGGCTGACAAAGTGAGATTTAGGCCATGTGCCGCTGCCTTCTGTTTAAGACTTTAAGGTAGTATATCTCCAATAATAAATCTAAAAGAGAAATTATAAGATCCACATGATGGACAAATGATGTGGTCTACCATTCCACTAAAAAACTTCCATCTGTTTAAAATTGTTAGTTAGAAAATTTTTTTAAACAGAAATTAATTATCGACCCAAAGAATTTTAAACAAATTGAAGTTTTTTAGTGGAATGATGGACAAATGACGTGGTTCACCAGATGACTCTATAATTTCTCTACATGGTTAAGTTTTTGTTGCATTTACAAATCCTCCATATCGTGACATAATAAGGTTGGCAGTTGGCACAATTAATAAGAATAGGATAGCTGTTATCACTAATGAATTTATTATTATTATTGAGCAAATATTAACATGGATATGTCGTGTGGATCCAAATAAGTTAGTTTGTTATTCAGCCGAAAAAAAAGTTAGTTTGTTGTTCTCAAAAAAAAAAAAAAAAAAAAAAAAAAAAAATCAAACTAGCAAGTTTTTAACAATTCAATAATGTATTATTACAAAACCTTTTTTTTATAAGAATATTAGTTTGGAAAAATGTCAGAGTTACAAAGTTTTTACAAATTATTGTTGTAGTGAGAGATTATTAGTAAGTAAAAAAATAATGTCGATGGTGGGCTCATTTGTGAACCAAGTAATAATTTGTCATCTCAACAGTTTGTAAAAAGTTGTAAAAAAGTTTATAATATATTGTAGCATTGCTCTATTTTTTATTAGAAATAGATTTTATTTATGATATCCATTCCTAATGAACGCTCTTTATTATCGGATCAAAACACTAATTAGTTTTGAGTGTAAGTAGGGATCAAACCCTAAATCTCTTATTTCACTATTTACCGTTGATCTAAAACTTGAAACATTAATTTCTGATTATTTTAAGAATCTCTAAACACGTTGAGCACCTATGAAGTTGTTAGAGATCATTAATGAGAGTTCGACAATAATGTCTTTACCTTGTATTATATGCTTTAGTAATCAATGCAAGTGGGAGTGGAGTAGCCCAATTTTCTTCTTTGTTTGATCTAATTTATAATCTCTCACATGTGCATAAATCTTTAAGATATTCTCCATTAATGTTTTGGTTGGTAAACAATTTATTAATGAAAAGGGATGGATTTGAATTGATTAATCAATAAATGTTGAGCCACCCCAATCAAGGCTCCTCCAATTTATCCTTACTGTACTGTTTTTACTCTACTCTCTAGTGCTGTCTCTTCTTATGGTAATGATTAATAAGTTAAGAATAGGTTGAATTTTTTTTTAAAATATTTTATTTTATTATTATTAACTTCTATTTATTATTAATTACTTTTTTTGAGAAGAGAATAATAGGTTGGAATTATTTTATCTAGGTTTCAATTAACTCAATTAATAAAATCTATTGTCATCAAAGAAGCAGAGATTAAAAAAGTTGGAATTGTTTAAACAATTTTATATGTAAGTTGGACGCACCATTTGAAAAACATATTTAGGTTGAGAAATCTTAGGTTGACAAAATGGCTGATTGTAATTTTGTGTGTTTTTTCTTGGTAGTTCTCAAAACAAAAATCATTTAAGCAAATCGTGGCCCTCAAATTAGAGTTTCACTTATGAGTGTCTTTTTTAGTAATATTAATTTAAAAGACAGAGGGGAAGGGCCTAAACTTTCTCAAAAATGCTTATATGCACATCCAAATTACAATGAGCAACCAAATTTGCTAAGTCGTGGGTTAAAAATTTGAATTTTGGGGTACAAAGAAAAAGTTTCAATAAGGAAGGAAATTTAGAGAAACATTAAGAATATGGAATAATTGGTAATAAGTAAAAAAGAGGACTATAGGTCTATAACCCAAAGAAAATCAAACTTGAAGTAGACTTTCTGGAAAAATATATGAGGAGTATGGAGGTGCTTAGTAAGATTAAGAATTTGATTTGGGTGAGTGTGCAAAAAGATTAATGTAAATGCTTTTTTAATGACCACTTTAGAAAAATTTTCTAAAATCGCCACTAATTTCCTCCATCTAAATGGCTTTAACCTTTTTCAAAATTTTCAAGGTTTATATTTCTTAATAATTTGTTTTTAATCATCATATTTTTCAAATGGTCATACATTTGTATTTTTAGTTTATAAATTGTAATTTGAAATTTATTAAATTGTTGAGTTATTATTTTAATATGTTTTAGATTATTTATTTATTCTCTATTAACTTATAAATTCCTTTAATAAAAAAAAAAAAAAAAAAAAAACTTGAAATTTGGAATGAAAAAAATAACTTATTTATTTTTTAATTTTCCAAAAAAAAATCATTAAAAAAAGGCCCTTTTTTAAGTTTAGTTATTATTTTAAAATATTTTTTTATTAGTTTAGATTATTTATTTATTCTTTATTAACTTAAAAAAAATAATTATAATTTTTTAAATAAAAAACAAAAAGCTTCTAATTTTTGTCAAAAAAAAAAAAAAAAAGAATAATCTATTTTTTTCTAATGGAAACAATCTCTAATATAAAAAAAAATTTTTTTGTCTTAAAAATTCAAAAAAAAAAAAAAAAAAAAAAATTCGTATTTTTTAGTAGTACTTTGCATCTAAATAAGATGATCAATCAAAATGCATTAAGCCGCCCCTGAAAAAAAAAAACAACTACTTTTTCATTTACTTCAATGCCTAAAAATGAAAAGAAGCACAGTTTTTTATGCATTTACTTCACACTTTTTTACTTTTTTGAATCAGAGAGTCAGAAGATAGGGGAATATGAACAAAATGGCAAACTAAGAGCTGGTTCATCAATCAGAGATTTAATTAATTCTGCAAGACCAGACTCCCTTTGTGGAGATCTTAGATAAACCCTTGGACTGTCATGAAATCCCATTTTCAAGACTATCTTTGAATTGTTGATATTTTTTCTTTTATTTACCTTTGATCACAAGTAAAGATCAATATATGATATATGATATCATCTGACGAGTGAGTGATTTTTTGCCATCTGTAAATTGTTCATTCTTTAAATTTTAGACCATAGAATAGTGGCATCTAGGTGCCGCATTATGTTCTCCACCATGATATTTTGAGTTAATTTATACCTTAATGTAATGATTGGTCACTGTTTAATTTCCATCTGGTAGAGGGGCATTTTAACACTCTCTTAGTTGGACACAAGTCACACAACGTATAGTTGCTGCAATAGGAGTAGCAAAGGGTATTCGATTTTTGCATATGGGGATCATGCCTAGTTTATATTCCAATAATCCTAAAATAACTGACATTTTATTGAATCAGAACCTTTTTGCAAAAATTTGCTGTTACAATCTGCCTTTACTGCCTTTATTAGCTGAGAACACGGTAAAGGTAACTTTTCTTTGTATTGAGTAGTGTATTCTTTTCCTTGGGGCAAAGCCCTTGAACTTATATTCCCCCTCTTTCTCATCCTTGCAGTTTGGTCCTGGAATCTTGTCTAGCGGTTCTCAAACTTGGGCTGTGTTGACTGCAACAATAAGAAAAATTTTCTTATGTTGTCATTGGTCCACTTTTTCACTTATGTCTTTTAAATAAATGCTTCCTCGTATGTCATACTTTACCATTCCATGTTCAATTTATTTGATAGATTTTAGTCCTCGGCAGCTCTTTTAAATGTTTCACTTATTAAATGTATGTCTCTTAATGATGGTTTGAAACGTGTGTTCCAATTCTTTTCCCTTTTTCTTGTTGTGTTGTTTAACTTTTAGTCCTTTTTGTTAGCAATCTCATATCAAATTTGAATGTAATGCCTCTTGTTGGTGTGGGGCAGTTAGATTAACAAAAGTGGATTATGATCTAAACATGGTTGCTGGGTCAAGAATAAGACAAGTTTTTGTTCTATATAGTCTTGATTGGCACTTGGCATGAGTAGGAATTTCTGTAAATTAAGTTTTTTTTAGCTTCTTTCTTTGGTTTTGTTTTGAATGTTGATATGTCTACTGGCGGGGAAAATTTTATGTGGACTTTGCAATAGAGTTTGTGCTGTGTTAGCTGCAACAATAAAAAAAAAACTCAAACCTTCTCTTGATTTCAGTTTTTGCTTATGAGTCTTTTGACACACGGCTCAATCTAAAGCAATACTATTCCTCTGTTTATTTTATAGGTTTTGTTGCTTGGCTGCCTTTTAATGTCTTTATGGCAGGAAATTGGCTTCTCTAATTGGTTTTATTGAGTTTTATGGGAGTACAATTATATAAACTTTCCTTTTTTTTCCATTTTGTTAGGTGACTAGTGATTATGAGTTTAAAAATTTAAAATTCATTTTGTAAATGACAACTTCGTGCTTCCATTTTGTGTATTACAAGCTGCATTTGATAAAAACAAAAATTACTGAAGGACGTTTTTTACACAATAACAGTAGGAAGCAGAGGATATAGAGAAAGCAGAGGATAAAATTTTTCTGCATTTTATTGATAAATCAACAGCCTATAAATAGGCTAATAGATAATTGAAAGCAACATGAAAATAGGCACTATCCAACGTTGAACAACAAACTTCTATTGACTAGGTAAACCAACTCCTGTTAACTAGGTAAATAGACTCCTATAGACTAGGTAAATAGAAACAAACTTACTGACACTCCTAAAGACTAGGACAACCCAAACGTGGAAATTACTAATTTCCTCAACAATCCCTCCCTTAAACTGATGTTCCAAACATAACATTCAGTTTAATAAGAGTCAAACTTGAAGCGCCATCCCTCAAATTGAATCATTTAGAGCGCAAACGCCAAGTAGCTTCCTGAGCTTCTGAAATGCAGGAAACTTGAGAGGCTTGGTTAGAATATTAACGATCTAGTCTTCACTTCTGTAGTAAATAAGATTAATGACTCCATCATTTGTGAGATAACTCAAGAAATGATACTTCACATCTATATGTTTGCTTCGACCATGTAAAACTGGATCAAAAAAGCACATTTGGGTATGTTTTCATGATGGGGACGAGCTATTTCATGGTCATCAAAGAAGCAACCTATTGTCACATTATCATCCATTGAAGCTGAATTTATTGCTGAACTGTTGTCACAATAAATCTGAGTAGGTCCATCCTCCTTGAAATGCAGCTCTTTAAGGATTTTCTTTAGCCAAATAGCTTGACAAGCACAAGCTGTTGCAGCAACAAATTCAACTTCAGTGGATGATATATGACAATAGGTTGCTTCTTTGATGACCATGAAACAGCTCTTGTCCCCATCATGAAAACATACCTAGATGTGCTTTTTCGATCATTGAATCTCCTACATAATCACTATCTGTAAAGCCAAACAGATTTGACTTTTCTCCATTCTTGTAGAACAGCCCAAACTCCTTAGTACCTTGCAAGTAACGACAAATTCTTTTTGCAGCCAAGAGATGAATCTCTGTAGGACATTCCATGTACCTGCTAATCACACTTACAGCATGCATTATATCAGGTCTTGTTGCTGTCAAATACATTCAACTCCCCACTATTTGTTTGTAACGAGTGTCATCAACCTTCTTTCCTCCATTATCTTTGTTTAGCTTCATACCAAACTTAGATGGAGTATTTACAGGATTACAATCCTTCATCTAAAACCTGTCCAAGATTTCTCGCACATACTTCTTTTGAGAAATAAAAATTCTAGTAGAAGATTGCACCACTTCTATGCCAAGAAAATAATGCATCATGCCAAGATCGGACATCCCAAATTCAGCCATCATGGATTTCTTAAAACTATCAAACATGGTTGTATTATTTCCAGTGTAGATTAAATCATCTACATATAAGCAAACAATGAGCATCTTTCCTCCATCTTCAATTTTTATAAAAAGTATATATTCATAAGGACATTTTTGAAATCCTTCCTTCAAAAAATAAGTTTCTATATGATTATACCAAGCCCGTGGAGCTTGTTTTAATCCATATAGAGCTTTTAACTTTTACACTTTATGCTCATTGCCAAGTTTTACATAACTAGGGGGTTGATCAATAAATACCTCTTCTTTTAAATCTCCATGGAGGAATGCTGATTTCACGTCCAATTGGAAAATAGGCCATGAGTTTTGAGTTGCCATAGCAATCACCAATCTGATTGTATCATGCCTTGCAACCGGAGCAAAAACTTCTTTATAATCAACACCAAACTCCCGCTTGTAGCCCTTAGCTACCAAGTGTGCCTTGTGCTTGTCAACCTCACCATTCTCCTTCAGCTTTGTCTTGTAAACCCACTTTACGCCAATTGTCTTCTGCCCTTTTGGAAGATCACATAGCTCCCATGTATCATTTCTTTTAATGGCTATAATTTCAGCATCCATAGCCTTTCTCCATTTTGGTTCTTTGACAACCACTTCAAAACTAGTAGGATCACAATTTGAAAACAGAGCAAAGTGAGTGAGTTGGTCTTCAGATTGATCAATTCCAGTTACCTTATAATCATACATCTATGCTGGTCTTCTTCGAACACGTTGTGGCCTTTGTGATTCAGTTGCAAGTGGGCTTTGATCAGCTATTGGAACATTTTGAGTGACTTCCTCTTCTTGCTCATTCTCCATTGGCTGCTGCCCTTTCTCTTCATCATCAAAATCTGCTGGAATACTTTCTTTAACACCATTTTGATTCCATGAATAGGTGCCTTCTTCATCAAATACCACATCACGACCGATGACAATTTTCATGGTGCTAGGATTGTATAGTTTATAAGCTTTTGACTTATCACTAACACCAAGAAAAATGCATTTTTCTCCCTTGTTATCTAGCTTCCTCCTCTTCTCATTTGGAATATGGGCATAGGCAACACACCCAAAAATCCGTAAATGATCTACAACAGGTTTCCTTCCGCTCCATGCTTAAATGCTGTGTCATATTTTGAACAACAAGTGTGGGACTTTTGTTCAATATATGAATGCTCCAATTAACTTGAATTAGTGTGTTACGCTTTGTTTGTTTTAATGTAAAATATTTGCAAAGGTAAAATATTTTACGTGTAAAATATTTGCAGGAAAATATTTCCATTTTCATATTTGCGGGAGTGATAAGTATCGGGGTGTGAAGGATTGAGCAACTGTAAAATGATTTCCCAAAATTTTAAGTGTAAAATATTTTACATAAATTTGCTTAGGTTAATATGGTTGACAGAAAGTATTTTACTTTTTTTTTTTTTTTTTTTTTTTTTTTTTTTGAAACCAGACCTCAAGGCTGGGACTTTATTGAATCAAAAAGAACTAATGGACATCAAAGTCTACCAAAACAGCAATGCCTACAAAAAATATTTTACTTTTGACCAAATATTTTACTGCAAAACAAACATTGTAAAATTGGAAAATATTTTCCTGAAAATATTTTACATTGAAACAAACAGAGCGTTAATTACAAAAGCAAAATACAATATATATATACAGCAAATAATCCTATTATATATAGTTTTTATTATTATTGTATTTTATTTATGTTAATGATACAACATCATTAATTAAATTTGTTGGCAAATAACAAAATATAATTATTCCATTTTTATTGACATTATATCAGAAAAATATGTCAATGTACTTATCTTTAGTAAATTTTTTTTAAAAAAAACCATAAATAAAGAAATAAATAAAATTTATACAGTACTTGATTTTCCAGAAATGAAGTACCATGTAAAAAAAATTTATAATATGCTAAAGATACTTTATCTTCTAGAAATCAAGTACCGGTGAAAAAAAATTTACAAGGTACTCGGTTTTCTAATTGTCGATGACCGTGTAAAAAAAATTTAAATTGTAATCGATTTTCCAGAAGTCGAGTACCGTGTAAATAAAATTTTCATGGTACTCAGATCGACGTTCAAGTGAGGCCCAGTCTAGTTCATCTCCATTAGAAGTTTCAGAGATGCAGCATGGGTATAGCAGTGAGGGGGAGACTGTATTCTGCAGAAACTGCCGAGAGTCGAAACTATACAAGTACTAGAGAGGGAAAGTTTCAGCAAGTGGGACAGAGCCAGAGTTGTGTAATTTACAATATAATAGATCAGGCATTGTCCAAAGGAACTCAGTAGCTCGGGGAACATCACTAGAAAAGTAGAGAAGCTTTATCCATGGAAGGAAGATTTATTCACAAGTGGAGCTTCTCAAAGGAGCAATGACTATTTCAGCCCAACTGTATCCCCAACTGTAACCCCGGCCAAGTGCTGTTCATTCTTCCCCGAGATGGATGTTTTAATTGATTCTTGAAAAGCGTGATACCACAAAGAGGTCAACAACAAAATTATAGTGTTTTTAATTAATGCCCATTTGATTTTGCACTTTGGTATATACTGTAACCAATTTGTTGTGACTGTGCAGAAACCTATTCAAGGTGAATATGAAAACTCAGCCATGTTACTAGTTACTCTTACATTTTTTGTTGTTGTTTTTCTTTTATAGACATTAAGTTTAAGGTTAGTGATACATGTATCTGGATGCTTCAGAAATCTTAACAAACCCTGCTTGAACAATCCTTTCAAAGTAAGTTGTGCATGGGTTATACTACATGTTTACAAACTAACTTGGAACTGGTGTATTGGATAACTCAGGGAGTTGGTAGGTACTACAAGGATGAATTGAGGAGATGATTGGGAACAAGTAGGGCTAGGCAATATGCCTGTCCTACAAGAGCTACACCCAATCTTCTTGATTTTGTTTTCTGCTAGGCTCAGGGTTTCCTTCTGCTAAGAACATGTGTCCTTGGCCCTGTTCTAATAATTCAACCTCAGAGTTCATACTATCACCAATGCTAATTTTTTCTCTGTTTCTTTTCTTTTCTTCGCAATCAAACAGTGACTATGATAGATAGAATTGTGGAGACAAAGTTTAATAATAATTAGCTTTTTTGTTTGCTTGATTTCATTCTGTATTGGCTTTGTTTCAATTCTCATTTTGTTTGTTTCCTTTTCTTTTTTTCTTGCTCTTGCCTCAGTCAGGTTGCTGAAAAAAATGTAAAGGAAATGATTGTTAAGTCAATGTTAATATTAGTTTCTGCACTACCAGTTGATCAAATTAACATCAGTAGGGGCTAGAGAGACTCTGGAGGTTTCAAATATTAATAACTTCGATATGTTTTTGTACTGTATATAGGCAAGAGAATTGTTTACTTGTTTGTGCCCGTGTTTGGTGAAAGTAAATGTGGGTGGCAATGTGTATTGTTGAGGTTTGGGAAAATTTTCTTTGAGTACCATCTACTTTTTTTTTTTTTTTTTTATAAAGATTTTGTGCTTATTGCCTGGAATATCCAGCAATTTTGTGTACATTGTAGGTGCTATTAGCGTTACAAGTAGCAATGAGACGCTTTCAGAGTATTCAATGGTACATTGCAACTCACGAGATGTGCTCAAATGGGTATTTCATATAGCTAAGCAATTCTGTTCTATTGTGCTTTTTCCATTGACCATTCAAAAACCCTTGGCCTGTTTAGCAATGTTTAGTTCCATGGCTATTTGTTATAGAATATAGTTGTCACATGTTCGCAATTGTCACTTGATGGTGGCACATTGCAACATGCTTTACGAAACCCCTGGGTCTGTTGCTTTGTTTTGTTTGAATTTGAACTGGGCTTGGTACCTTTTGTGTTATGCACAAAATGCACAGCCTCGTTTCTTACAACTATTTCTTAGGTTGATATTACGATAGCCCCTGGATCTCTATCACATGAAACTGCAGACACTGTGTGTGTGTGCGCATGTGTGTTTGGGGTTGGGGGTGGGGAGTTTGGTTGTTTACCTTGCACCTTTCACTCGCTCTTATATTATTAATATGGAAGAGACCTTTGTTGATCTCTTTTCCCTGTACAGGAAGTTTTGTTGATTTCTCTTGTGAATGTTACTTGGAACAGGATAAATGGGACTATGGGAGGAAGTAATAAATGATAAAAACAAAAAGGTTGAATTGTTTTGGTGATTAATTGTTTCAAACTTGTTCTTATACTTCAAAATAACTCACTACTCCCTGTACTTTCAAATTTATTTCAAAGGGTTCATATTGCCATTAGAAAAGAAAATGTTGATGTGGCAAATGGAATTTATGTCATGTCATAGGCTTTATGTCATCAAAGTGACTTAGCTTTTATAAAAATTCCATTTGTTATGTTAGTATTTTCCATCCAAAAAATAAATAGTATAGATATATTTGAAACATTTTAAAGTATAAGGACAATTTGAAACAAAAGTCAAAGGCTGATGGCCAAATATGCAATTTAACTAAACAAAAGGAGCAAGCACATTAATGAACATATAGATTTAAATAAACAATAACTTGCTTACTTGATCCCCCTAATTGTGCCCAGTTACAATTTGATCTTCAGAAAGTAAATTTGTGGCTTTAAAATGTTAGTCAAAACCACCGAAATGCCAATGTTTCATATCCAAAGACATCGATAGGCATCAGTTGCTCAGGAGTAAGATCATACTTAACAGCACTGATGATAATAATATAGGACTACAACTTCAAAAAAACATAACAAAGGTGGAAAAAAAAAAAGAACTGCTAATGACAATGAATGCAACCCTGCAACATCAATAACAGAGTCAAGCTTCATGTTTAAAACCCATGATATTAGTAGGATTCCCACGCAAGTTTCTCAAAACTCATGGGCTGAATGGTAGCTACACTTGACTCAAACCAACCTAGTTTCTCAATGAGTTTCCTGACTAGGTAACCTGCCAAGTAAGAAATGCCGGAGGCCCCGATCCCAATAGAAAGGTAGTAAAGTATAGTTGTTATATAAATGCTCCACTTGGATGGCTTTTGGGTGTGAGCTTTCACTAAGGCAAGTACAGTGATGCATAAAAGGCCAGCTGCTGCAGCTACTGCGAGCTTAAGGTTTCTGTTGTCACTCTGATAAAATGAGAAGCCATAGACCACAGGAGGCACCAAACCAAAAACAAGGAATGATAATATGGCAACTGAGGCATGAAGAACAAAATTCCTTTTCTGTCCCAGTAATTCTTGATACCGATCCACTTGTTCATCTGTTTCAGTTCAAGACCACTGTAGATTGATCATTCTTCAATTCTTGAAGCTGTAAGTTTATAGTATTAGTTCAAGAACAGTAACGTTAAAGCTATTTGAACAGAAACAAGTTCCATACCACAAAACATAGTTTAAATTATCAACTAAATTTAAGTCATTCTGAACAACCTTTATAAAAAATTTAATTAAGGATTTTTAATTTGATAATTTATTGAATCATCTCTAGTACAATTTACTTCAAGATTTGGAAATATCTGCATGTATTGTCAGAGACATTACTGCAACTGTTGTGTATAGGCTAATACATAACCAATAAATGGCATGGCATAGCAATATGTTGCAACCTGATGAATTTAGAATTAATTATAATAGTTATTCCCAAATAATGAATTTAGAATTGAAATTGGTAATTCATTTTGATGAGACGTTATCTTAAATAGTCACTTGATTGATTTAATGAGTAATTGATTGCACTTAGGGAGCATAGCTTAGTCCCTTTGCTATTTGTAATTCCATAGAGGGTGGATGTGTTCTAGTTGGATGGAGTGGAAGACTTCAACAAAACAGCTATATTCTGATGCAATGTATATCTACTGATGAATCTTGACTGGTATAGCAGTGGTTAAGTGTACTGGCTTGAAAGAAGAAGATTTTAAGGATCCCTAGGATGATTTTCAGCGGTCTAGCAATGCTATACTGATTTTATCTTAAGACTATTTATATCAATGTAAATTGATTTGAAAGCCATGGCCTAGTGACATCATATACCTTCCTTTAATTAAATTATACATTAATGGGATTTCATGGCATAATTCTGGGAGAAGCAAGCCAACGCATGTTCATAAAATAAAAATAATGAAATGATGATTCGGTATGAATTGATGCATTTGTGAGACTTTAAATGAAGTTAAAAAAACAAAGTGCAAAAGGAGAGGTTTTGACAAAAGGTAAAAAACTAAAAAAACTCACATTGTGACCAATGAGAAAAACTCCAGTTATCAGGTTTGCCAATGCCAGAGCTACAATGTTCACTGCAATCAGGAATTGATTAATAACCAGCTAAAAACCGATTTGGTGACCAAAAATGATATATCAGCCGTATTATATAAAAAAGCTACCAATAATCTTCATATCATAATAATGATAGTTTGGGTATATGATTCAATGGCACAGACACACAAATCTATAGGTTAAAAACTGGGAGTAAGCTATGCAAATAAAAGCAACCATAAGAACAAATCTGTACAGTTGATTTAAAAGTAAACCATCATTTATTCTAGTTTAAAAAGTACATGCGTACAATTTCTCAATGGATTAAACTGTTAAATCCATGTTTATTAAGTACTACATTTTGTAGGTGGTCTGTCAATCACTAACACTAATCACACGACTCACTTAACCAAGAACTCAAGATTAGCTTTAGGCTCGAATTTGATTAGATAGCTATGATGTACTTATATGCAACTAGAAATAAATTCATTAATCCCCGTGGTTGGAAGTAGGAACTTTACCATGCTCGCAATGAATTATAAATTGGATAATTACAGGTTTTCATTGTACTATCAATGTAAAGCTTACATTTTAGACTAAACAAATGTGTACAATGTTGTACACATTTGTTTAGTTTACAATGTAAGAAATTTTTTTATTAAAAAAAAAAAAAAGAATTTTCTTTATAAATTTACTAATTCACGCTACTTGAATACATTATATAAGATTTAAGTTAACAATGCTCAAGTAAATATAATCAAATATATACTAAATCATTAGCTTAGAAAAGTCCTAAAATCAGAGAGAAAGTAGTTGCAATTGTTTAATATATATACTGAGCTATTTCACAGTGAGAGAGAGAGAGAGATGCTAAATACTTACATGTAGTAGCATCAGCACTAGCTGCAGAGGTCACAACACCTAAGCTTGTGATTAATTCAATTAAACCACCATATACTAAACTTTTTAGGATTTCGTACTTCACAACACCTTGTTGTGATGGAGTTGTTGCTGGCAGTGGTGATGGATCAACTACAATTACCTGCTCTCCCTTCAGTTGGCTTTGCTTCATCAAATGGAATCTCAGAAATTTCTGCACAATAATGTGTCAAAGACATTATCTGAAAAACATTGCTAATAATAACAAAACGTAATGAGATATAGCGATTTACTAGAATCAGTTGGTTTTGCTCCATCGGGTGGAATCACGTAAATTCCTGCATAATAATGTGTTAAAGAAAGTTAAGAAACCATTTAAAAACAAATGTTAATGATGAGAACAAAACATGATGAGATATAGTGATTTACTAGAACTAGTTGGTTTTGCTTCATCGAGTGGAATGTTGTAAATTCCTGCATAATAATGTGTCAAAGAAACCTTTTGAAAGCCATTGCTATTGATGAGAACAAAACATAATGAGATATAGCAATTTACTAGAATCAGTTGGCTTTACTGCATTAGATAGAATCTCGTAACTTCCTGGATAATAATGTGTTAAAGAAACCATATAAACATCATTGCAACTAATAATGTGGAAAAAAAAAAAACATGATGAGATATAGTGAATTTACTAGAATTGATTGGTTTTGCTTCAGCGGGTGGAATCTCATAAATTCCTACATAAAAATGTGTCAAAGAAAATTAAGAAACCATTCGAAAATCATTGCTAATGATGAGAACAAAATATGATAAGATATAGAAATTTACTAGAATCGGTTGGTTTTGCTTCATCAAGTGGAATCTCATAAATTCCTGCATCATTATGTGTCAAAAAAACCTTCTAAAAATCATTGCTATTGACGAGAACAAAACATAATGAGGTATAGCAATTTACTAGAATCAGTAGGCTTGGCTCCATTGGATGGAATCTCGTAACTTCCTGGATGATAATGTGTTAAAGAAACCATCTGAATATCATTGCTACTAATAATGTGGGGAAAAAACATGATGAGATATAGCAATTTACTAGAATCAGTTGGTTTTGCTTCATCAGGTGGAATCTTGTAAATTCCTGCATAATAATGTGTCAAAGAAAGTTAAGAAACTATTTGAAAACCATTGCTAATGATGAGAACAAAATATGATGAGATATAGCAATTTACTTGAACCAGTTGGTTTTGCTTTATCTGATGGAATCTCGTAAATTCCTGCATAGTAATGTGTCAAAGACTCAAAGAAACTATCCAAAAATCATTGCTATTGATGAGAACAAAACATGATGAGATATAGCAATTTACTAGAATCAGTTGGTTTTGTATATATCAGATGGAATATCGTAACTTCCTACATGGTATTGTGTTAAAGAAACCATTTGAAAATCATTACTAATAATAATGTGAAAAAAATGATGAGATTTAGCAATTTACTAGAATTAGTTGGTTTTGCTTCATCAGATAGAATTTCGTAAATTCCTGCATAAATATGTGTCAAAGAAACCATCTGAAACCAAATCTAATTATGAGAACAAAACGTGATGAGATATAGGATATTGCAACTTACTAGTATCAGTTGGTTTTGTTTCATTGGATGGAATGTCATAACTTCCTGCATAATTATATGTTGAAGAAACCATCTAAGAACCACATTTAATGATGAGAACAAAACATGATAGGATATAAAAATTGACTAGAATTAGTTGGCTTTGCTTTATCAGATGGAATCTCATAAATTCCTACATAATAACGTGTCAAAGAGACCATATGAAAACCATTGCTAATGATGAGAACAAAATAGGATGACATGATGGGATATAATATTTTACTAGAATCAATTGCCTTTGCTTTATTGGATGAAATCTTATAAATTTCTGGATAATAATGTATCAAAGAAACCATATAAAAACTATTGCTAATGATGAGATCAAAACATGATGGTATATAGCATTTTACTAGAATCAATGGGCTTTGCTTTATTGGATAAAATCTCTTAAATAAATAGTATGTCAAATAAACCATATGAAAATCATTGCTAATGATGAGAACAAAACATGAGGGGATAAAGCAATTTACTAGATTCAGTTGGCTTTGCTTCATTGGATGGAAGCTCTTGAATTCCTGCATAATAATTTGTTAAAGAAACAAAAATTCTTGCATAATAATTTGTTAAAGAAACCATCTAAAAATAATTGCTAATGATGAGAACAAAACATGTAGGGATTTAGCAATTTACTAGAATCAGTTGGCTTTGCTACATTAGATAGAACCTCGTGAATTCCTGCATAATAATGTGTCAAAAACCATTGTTAATGAATAGAACAAATCATTATGAGATATATCAATTTACTAGAATTGTGACATTTTAATGTAATAATAAGATTGATAAAGACTAGACTAAGAGGTTGAGATAAGAGGCAAATAGTGGTATATATAAAATTTACTAGTTTGGTTTTTATCAATTTTACATCACTCAATAACTTTTGATATTTTTATGTTGTCTCCTTATACCCTATATGCATGTTAAAATATTAAAACTCAACTTATGTGATTTTTAAAACCATATACAAAATATGAGTTCATAGATCAATTATGTTGTTTGTTTTGATTGGAAAGTTACATGTGAACCTTATACCATATAGGTCTTAAAGACACTTTACCTTATATCTTATTTTAATTGTGGAAGAAGGTGCCATTTAATCTAAAGTCTGGTCAGTAGATATCACTACTTTTGATTTTTTTTTTTTTTTTTTTGATCAAAAACTTGGATAACTTTTTTTTTTTTTTTTTTTGGATCAAAATCTTGGATAACTTTCATTAGACCAAAACTTGATACAAATTTGATACATCTTTGAGCACTTGGTCAACTAAAATGGGCGGAGTATCTTCCACCCATATTTTACATTAATCCTCTACTGATTTGGCCATTCTAGCCATCATGTGAGCTGCAACATTTCCTTTCCAAGTACTACTTTTGATTTGATTTCAAAACCAAGTACCACCATTATATGCTTTACTTGTTATGGTAAATAATGCTTTCATAAGGTCTTCTAATGAAATGATTTGTTTGTTTGTTTTTGTTTTATTTTTTCAATATTCGATTAAGACTCTAAAAATGACCTAAATTTTTTTTATTAGAAAATTATTTTCTGTCAATTGTATTTTATAATGTGTTATCAACTCATCAGTCTTATAATCCCGGGGCTGGAACTTTATAAGAATAGAAATTGACTAAAATAATGAATGCAAAGTATTACCAAACAGTTAAAACATTTGAGAATATGTATTACCTGGTTCAGAAGTTGCTGGTTTCCGAAATATCCAGTCTCCTGTTAAAGTGAGAAAAATATAGTTAAATTTTAACTCGATTTCTTTAATTAATATTATGATAGATCAGCCATGAATTTGAAAAAAAAAAAAAAAAAAGCAATTTCCTTGGCATACCAGAGTACATTAATACATGACAGAAAAATAGGTTCCTAACATTTAGTTGAAAAGAAGTGTTTGTTTCAACAATCATTTTATTCACTTTGTTGGTGATCACATTACATGAACATATCAGATACAAGTGCCCAAGTGCGTGCCCAGTTAATAGAAAACTTTTTGTTCTTAAGAGCTTGAAATTTCAATATATTATGTGATCATGTGAAACCCATTATGATGATGAAGATTTTTATCCAAAGGTGTTAGATATTACAAGAATTTCAAATTAAGTTGATGTGTATGTAATCAACAGTCTACTGAGGAAAACATTGGATAGAAGGATAACTGAAGAAGAGTAAAAAAAATCATGCACCTTGAAAGCCAATGACATTATTGGAGTATCAATTATGAAAATTTTTAGATGTGCAGCTAGTAAATAATGGCTCCATTTCACATCATAAGAAGGATTTGTGCTGCTATTGTCTATTACTGAGTATCAAACACGGTAAATTATATTTTGATACCTGAGGAGCTTATTTTACAAACATAGTAATATTAATTCTGTGTATAAGTATATTTTTACACATATATACAGGGCTGGCTCAATAAATTTAGGGGCCTTAGGCGATATCTTTAAATGGGGCATTTTATTATATTTAATTATAAATTTATATATTTTTTTTCAATTAAAATTTATTTTTCTTGGCAAAATTACTAATTAAATTTTTGCATTCAAGTTCCGCTAACATTTCCTTTTAATTGGTAATATGGCTAATTTTTTCTTGTGACAAATCTTAAATAGTTTTATTAATTTTAATTTTGAAAAACTTATTTATGCGGAAGCTGTGTTAGTATATTCTGAAAGCAATATATTTTTGGAAAAGATTCAACATATAATTTAGTACATTAATAAAGTTTTCATTTATTTGCAAAATTTCTTTTAAAACTTTTAGTTCTAAAAATAAATCTAAGGCATCAATATCGTAAGTTTCATGTGTGAGAAAATATTCAAGATTAAGACAATTTTATACAATTTTTTGATGGGATATTAATATTAATATAATATATTTTACTATTTGCCTCTTAACTTGTTAAATAATCGAGTATAAATATAAAATTCATTTTGATTTTATATTTGAAGTTAACTTGTTAAATAATAAAATAAACTTCATTTTGATTCTTTTATTAAATAAACATATTTACTTTTTACGAAACTGAGCTCGGACTATTTATAAACGTTTTAATTCATTTAATGCACTGCATTTATCTTCAATATATTTTTGGCCCACTTTGTCTTATTTCACGTTATAAATCACCATCATTTATAAATTTATTTTTTTTTGAAAAACCATCATGAATTAATACCAACGACAATATGGTTGTTGTAGTGTCATATCATTATCAAATAATACAGCTAGCGTGAAACATGTGAATAATTCATCAAAAAGTTTGAATAAAGTTTGTACAAGTAGTCCAGAATGTGTTAAAAGGTACCTATAGGTTTGAGAAATTCGAAGCATGATGGGCACCTCAGTTCATTGTCGTCTCTTTCTCTTCTGCGAGTAATCAATAATTCATCTTCCGTACTCTGAAGAAGGACCTTGTCGATGCAAGCTTTACAGTTTGGGCAGTAGAAAGCATGTTTGCCCGGCTTATTGTATAGTGCTTCAAAATACAGTTCGGTGGCTCTCAGTTCACTTCCATGTTCAGTTGTCTCAATGTTGATAGAAGGACTAGCATTTGCATCTTGCTCCTGAACTGAGTCCTTGGAAGCTGGAGGATTAGGATTAACAACAGGTGTGCTAATAATATCTTCAACTCCAACAATAATTTCTCTCGTACCTAACAATAACAGACAGAATATTAGTGATCAATTCTGGATTAAAGAACAGGGATAGATTTAAGGTCCTATGTTTAAAATATATTTTGTTATTTTTTTTTTTTCTTCAAATTTGAAAAATTATTAGATACGCTATTCTCTCATATAAATAATGAATTTCATTGTAGTGTTAATAAGTGGGATCCATTGTCCTAGGAGAGGAATGAGTACTTAATAATAACCATGAAAAATTTATTAAGTAACGTTGGAATATTAGTTTTCTTGTACTTTTAACAAGAGTAGTGGATGTAACCACATGGGGTGTGGTTACAATGATGGTCCAATAAAGTCTGTGTGGTAAACGTGGTATTAGTCATTATCATCACGTGACTTGAGATCAATGGGTCCATACTAAAGACTTATAACAAAATCACACTGCATCTAATTGATGAGACCAATGCCATGAATTTTGTTTCGTTTCACCCAAAACGAGCAGAATTTTTTGTACCGATATATAAACTGGAATGAGAAACCCCATTGTTCCACCTCGGAGAAAATTTCGGACCATTTTGGTCTGTTTCTGCCATTTTGGGTTGTTTTAGGTGAATTTTGACGAAAGCCCGGATTTGGCTGGTATGAGTTTAAAAGCTCAACGGAATTGACACGGCATGCAAGTAATAGAGATTGGGTCAAGCATTTTTCGAAAAGATATTTGAACAAGTAGAGCATTCTTGTAGCTGAGCGTAACAGAGAGAGAGAGTAGCAGACTACTATCAGAGAGAAGATAGAAGTTTTAGACTGCTTGAGAACGAAAGTCCTAAAGAAATAGAAGAACTAAAGAGATTTTTTTTTTTTTTTGGTCGAATAGACGGCTGGGATGGGATTTGGGATTGTGAGAATATTTTTTTTTGAATAGACGGCTGGGATGGGATTTGGGATTGTGAGAATATTATATTTTTTTAATAGACGATGGGATGGGATTTGGGATTGTGAGATAAGACTCAAAGGACAGAGGAGATACAGAAATAAATAATGAAAATAGAAAAGAATTGGGGAGAGGGAAACGGTTAGAGAGGAATGAATGAAGAGAGAGAAAGATAAATATATATATAAAAAAAAAAAAAAAAAAAAAAACAAATAGAATAAGATAACTTGGATTTAGATAAGGTGCAATGTATTGCACTTGCACCTGATGTAATTATAATTAATGGTTGAAATTGAAAGTTGAGAAAACAACTTTCAATCTTAACTATTAAATAAAATATATTAGAGGGAAGTTAAAAAGTTAAAATTAAAAAGTAAAATATGTAAAAAAAATTGTGAGAGAAAGTAGGTGAATTGCATCAGGTGCAATACCTCTCATTCCAGATAACTTTGTGGGTGATTATAAATAAATTTAAAAAAAAAAAAAGAAAAAAAGATAATCATGTAGGCTCTATATATCCACCCAAAAGAATTTATTTAAAAAAAAATACTAAGCATTTTTAATACTCACACACGTGGGAGAGGAAAAAATATCTTAAAGAAATTAAGAGAATATGCACTTTCTTAAGAGTTTGAATTTGCATGTATACTTTTTTGCTTACGATTTTAATTCTATAAAGAATATTCTTATTTTCAAGTAAAGATACATAATTGTTTTTTTCTTTTTTTGTTAACATGGGCAAGATTCAAATTCAACTTTATTATTTGAAGATAATAAACTTTATTAGTTGAACTAACTAAAACAACTTCTTTATATTTATTTAACATACAAAAAAATATCTTTCTCAAAAAAAAAAAAAAAAAAAAAAAGACCAACCAGTCATGAAAATTGCTAGTAAAATGGAGGGAAGAAGAAATATTGGTGAGTTTAAAAAAGTTGTGCAGATGTTGTACCTAACAAAATGATAAGGCATGAGAGGTTTTACACCACCCGTGTCAGATAACACGATTCCTCATAGTCACATTTAGCACATGGAGACAAAATAATGGAACACCGTACAGATAATATAATGCACACATTTTTCTGAGACCATCATGTAAAACAAGGCAACTAGCTAGGGGCCACCTAGATGCACCAAAAGCTAAAGCCAATTTGTTTTTCAAGAGACACAAATTAACTTATGTATTGATGTAAAGAATTTAAGGTTAGTAACTTATTTAATAGCCCATTTTTAACATTTCATAGTCCAACGATTATGGGGGTAAAAGTCACAAATTAATTTGATTTTATGTATGTATACAAATATGTAAAATTATAGAAAACTATGTTAAAGTGTAAAACTTACAATGTAGTAATTGACCATCACCTCACATGAAAATATAAAAACGTTATTGACAGTTGACACAAATATTTCATTCACAAGATTTTAAGAAATTACATTTTTTTAAGAAAAGATTTTAAGAAATTACTGTTTCACGTTTCACGATATCTGTTTTTTTTTTTTTATATTTAATATTAAAAATAAAGTTGGTGAAGGTTTGTCAACATGTGTACGTTAAACTATATAACATTATTATTTAATAGTTCTAAGTTTATAAAAAATTGTAAGTCATATGACACATATAATGACATGATATAAATTTATAAATTTTTTTTTTTTTTTTTGGGGAAACATTTCAGTATCTACTATTGAGTTATATAATATGTATATTTCATAGTCCAAAAATCATAATTGTAAAAAATTGGTAGTAAACTTGAGACATAATGAAATATAAGACAATTCAACATTAATTATGACGTTTTTTTCTTTTAAAAAGAAAATTGGATAGAAGTGGTTAGAGTTTATAGACGTTGGTCCAAAACAATCTTTAAAAAGAATATTTTAACCTTCAAGATAATTTAAACACTTATAAACTCATTAATTCTTCTACTCCATAATAATGTAGGACTATAAGTTTTTTTTTTTTTTTTAAATTTTAGAAACGGGACTATAAGTTAGTGAAACTTGTTTTTATTTTTAATAATTTGATAGTTACAATAATTTGATAGTTGTGTTTATAAACTTTTTTTTTTTTAATATATAATAGATTTTGAATTCAAAAATAATTTTAGAAACGGGACTATAAGTTAGTGAAACTTGTTTTTATTTTTAATAATTTGATAGTTACAATAATTTGATAGTTGTGTTTATAAACTTTTTTTTTTATATATAATAGATTTTGCATTCAAAAATAGATATGTAGAATTTTAGACAATAATTTTTTGCACATACAATATATAAAGCCATATATAGTTATAAGCTTGTGCAAAGTACTTTGAACTGTAAAAACCTGATATGTATGGCATTGCCACATAAGTTCTCATGCCATGTTGGTATAGATTTTTTGAACTTCAGTTTTCTTCATTTTTTTAAATTTTTTATTCTAGTTTGAGGTAAAAAAAAAAAAAAAAAAAAAATTCATCTAAAGCCCTATGTCCTTATGTGCTATTAGAAGAATTAAAATAAAACACCTAAAAAAAAAAAAAAAAAACTGTATCTATATATGCATGGCATATTGGTAACTTTAGATAAAAATAGTATTCCATTTGGTCTTTTTCCTTACCTCTTTCAATAAGGATAGCCTCATCTCCAACTGATTGCTCCGTGAACACACCATGGCCAGTGCCATTACTGGCGGTAGTAGTGGTGCTGAAACGTTGGAAACGCCACCTTTCTACCAAGCCCCCTTCAGCTTCAGCTTCAGCTTCGGCTTCGGCTTTGGCTTCGGCTTCTGCTGTCTCGGCCTCTTTTTCTATCTTCACTTCTACCTCCCTCAATTGACCTTCCCTTTCCCTCTCCATTTCCATTCTTGGTTAAGAAAGGCTCAACTCTATATACCACTGTTGCTAACTTCTCACTTTAATATTATATATGTGGATATTAAGTCAATGACATTGTTCTGTTCTCCCTAGCAAATTTTTTTAGCGTTTGACCTTGAATGGCAGAAAATCACATGTATATGCCAACAACCATGCTACATATGGAAAGTTTTTTTTTTTTTTTTTTTTTTTATTTTAGAATACTAAGTATTTTTAATACAAAGAAGGACGAGAGGAGATAGGGCCGGCTAAACAAGTTTTGGGGCCTTAGGTGAAAATTTTAAATGGGGCATTTTTATAATTAAATATTAATAAAATAAAATATATTTATATATTGAATTTTTTTATTTAAAATCTATTTTTCTTGCTTTTTGAGATGCAAAATTACTAATTAAGTTTTTGTATTTAAGTTCCTCTAACATTTCTTTTTCAATTGATAATATAGCTAATCCACTTAATCTTTCTTGTGACATAGTAGACCTTAAATAAGATTTTATTAATTTTAATTTTGAAAAACTTTTTTTTCTGCAGATACAACCGTAACAGATATTGTTAGTAATATTTTATAAGCAATATATGCATTTGGAAAAGAATCTAGTCTTTTTAAATAATTAAGTACATTAATTGGAGTATTTTTATCTATTTGTACAACTTTTTTTAAAACTATTAGTTCTAAATATAAATCTAAGTCATTAATATCATAATAATAAACATCATGTTTGAGAAAATTTTCAAGATTAAGACAATAATTTTTCAAACTAATATCATCTAGTGCTTTTAGTTTTTCAAATTTAAATAAAAAACAAAAATATCCTTATACATCAAATTATTAATTGACATAATAATTTATAATAATAGATAAAGTGTTAGATTAAAAAAAAAAAAAAAAAAGTTAAGAAACCGTCAGACAAAAGTAAATAACTGTGGTCTTTAACCCAAAAAAAAAAAAAAAAACTGCTGTGGTCAGTGGTTTGTCACGTGACGTGACAGACCACTGACCACAGTACTCCTATTAAAAAAAAATTGAGAACCATCTTAGCTTTTTTCTCCAATTTCTATGGCTAAGTTTTAAAGTAAATAAAGGTACACAGAAGGGCAGAACAAAAATGTGTCCCATCCCATCAAACAGTTGTGCAGTGCAGTGAATGGGTGAAACAAACTAAAAATATATATAATATAAGTTAAAGAAATAAATGACTTGAGTTTTTATTTTCGGAAAAACAAAGACAAAGAAAAACAAAGAGAAAGTGGGGAAGAAAAAACTGAAGCAGAAAAATACCTTCTGTGACTGCCGGCACCAGTGGTAGAGTGGTATGCAGGAATCAATAAAGAAAAATTTTTAAGCTAGAGGGGCTGACTGAGTTGATGAAAAAAGATAAAAAATCAAGATGAAGATGAAGGAAAGAAAGGTAAAACCGTAAGAATATAAATAAAGAGGCAGTGAGTTGAGAGGTTTTTCTTTTGTTTTTGACATTTATAATTTCTATTTTAGCATATTTCAAAACAATTACATTATATTATTAATGAATTTGTCTGCTATTAATTTTAATTTTAGTATATTTCAAGAATGAGTTAATACATTTGTCTCCTAAAATTTAATTGTGTTAGCTGAACTTTGATTTTTTTTTTTTTTCTTTTTAATCTTTTGCATTTTAGGATACAATGGGACCTTTTTAATGCATTTTATTGACCAATAAAAATGCTTAAATTTTTTTTTAACTAAAATATATAAATAAATATATTATATATAAAATTTTTTTTACAAATGGGGCCTTCTTTTTTTGGGGGCCTTAGGCGATTGCATCTCTTGCATCTGCTTTGTTAAGTCAAGGAGAAGGTTTTAAAGAAACTTACAATGGTGTATATATCCAAAAAAACCTAACTCTTGGATGCACACCACATGCTTTAAACCTCTTTAACTCACACTCATTTTCTAATGTGAGATTAACCTACTGTTTTTTCTTTTGAGAATACTAAATATTTTTAACACACACCCTGAAAGAGGGGAGAATGTCTTAAAGAAACTTATAGTGGTATATATCCAAAATGACCTAACTCTTAAATACACAAAGACAGACTTTAAACATTTGTAAGTCAACTCTAGTCTTCAAAAACCAAAAAAAAAAAAAAATTACTGGTTTGTGAAATATTATGTGAATGTATTAATGTGGACGGCTTAATATTATGCACCAGCGGTTATCAAAAAAATATTATTCACCTGAGAACTGTGATATTAGGTTGACAGAGTGAGGGCCATGTTTGCATTTTCATGTGAAACACAGGCAGGACCACGGTCTCAATGGCAAAATCTCCCAGACCCCCACGGACCCACCCTTCACACACGCTCACACAATACTAAATAATTATTTTTACACTTATTTATATTTACTATTTCACACACATGTTCATAGCTACACTAATATTCATATTTTAACACATAAAAAGTAATGTGAAAAAATGTAAAATAATAGATGGGTGAAAATTAAAACATATATAAAAAATAAAATAAAAAATTTGTTTGCATTAACAGAAAATATAGATTTGTCATCACATTTTATATTCCAATTGAACTCGAACAATTTGACTTTGGAAATGAGTAAAAGCTCAGCTAGCTAGTAATTTTTTTTTTTTATTATATTGAATGGAACTTACCACATTCAAAAAAAAAAAAAAAAAAAAAAAAAGTCTTATTTCTTCAAACCCTCCCTGGGTCCAAGAAGCTCTCTTCAATATTCAAATTGGTGGGTACTTTTCAAGAATGGGAAGTTGAGATAGCACTAAAGCAAATGACTCCAATGAAAGCACCAGGTCCTGAAGGACTGCTTCCATTATTCTACCAACATTTTTGGCCAATGGTAGATGGTGATGTAACAAGCTCCATCCTTTCTTGGCCCAACACAAGTACATTACCCTCACTTGTAAACCATACTTTTATTATCCTCATTCCTAAAATAGCCCAAAGTTAGTTACTGATTTTCGCCCAATTAGTTTGTGTAATGCTTTGTATAAGGTTTTCTCAAAAGTCCTAGCAAACCAATTGAAACAATTTTTACCTAGCCTTATTACTGAGAATCAATCAGCCTTTGCAAAAGATAGGCTTATTTCTGATAATATCTTGATCGCTTTTGAGACTTTGCATAGCATGAAAAATTACAAATCTAGAGGAGATGGATTCATGGCGTAAAATTGAATATGAGCAAAACTTATGATAGGGTTAAATGGGAGTACTTGGAAAGACTTATGAGTAGAATGGGTTTTTGTGACCGGTGGATCAATCTCATTATGATATGTGTAAAAACTGTAACTTATTCCATATTGGTGAATGGTGAACCTCAAGGCATTATTCAGCCTACTAGAGGAATTAGGCAAGGTGATCCACTGTCTCATTTCCTATTTCTGTTATGTACTGAGGGATTGCATGGGCTAATCACAAAAGTAGCAACTAATGGTGATATAAGAGGGTTCTCTATATGCAAACAGGGCCCTAAAATAACTTATCTGTTTTTTGTATATGATAGTTTGTTATTTTGCAGGGCAAACTCCATGGAGTGTGAGAAAATCTTAGAGGTGCTAATTGTATGAGTTTGCCTTGGGGCATAAAGTAAACAAGGAAAAAACGGCCCTCTTTTTCAGTAAGGTGACTCCTTTGGCTGCAAAAAATATGATTAAAAGTTTGCTCGGTGTTCAAGATATCAAGTTTTATGAGAAATATCTAGGACTACCATCTTTGATTGGGAAGGGCAAGAGAGCAAGCTTCAATTATATCAAAGAAAGAGTTTGGAGGAAATTACAATGGTGGGAAGGAAAGCTACTTTCACAAGCTAGAAGAGAGGTGCTCATCAAATTAGTCATGCAATCAATTCCCACCTATGCTATGGGTTGCTTCAAATTATCAAAGGGGTTGTGTCATGAAATTGAAGCCATGGTGAAAAAATTTTGGTAGACAATGTGGGGAGAGAAGAAAGATACATTGGATCTAGTAGGAGGAGTTAACAAAATCCAAGGTAATTGGTGGAATGGGTTTCAAAGACTTAGCCATGTTCAATGATGCTCTACTAGCCAAACAAACTTGACAACTTCTCTCCAACACCGATTCACTCCTCTATAAAGTCCTTAAGGCCAAGTTTTTCCCTCATTGCTCTATCTTGGAAGCTAAGGAGTCAAGTGCGAGTTCATATGCTTGGAAAAGCATCCTCAAAGGGCAAGATGTTATTCTTGATGGAGCTTGTTGGCAAGTTGGAGACGGAAGGTCTATCAAAATTTGGCAACATAGATGGCTGCCAATTAAACATCCACCAAAAATTAACTCACCTATCCTAGATTCAATGGCAGAGGCAACGGTGGACTCCTTGATAATCTCGGAAACTAGAACTTGGAACCATGAGATGATTGATGGAATTTTTGCTCCACAAGAGACGGATTTTATATAAATATATATATATATATATATATAATTCCCTTAGCAAAACAAGCAGCAACAAAGTATAAATAAATTTCACCCTCCCCATGACACTCACATCAACCTTGTCAAACCCACTATCTCAAACAGAGATGGCAATTTCGCCCTACGCAAGTTTTCTCCACCTTGCAAAGGTGGTGGGGCAAGGAGGTGGCAAAATTTTAGCCTCGCATTATAGGGTAGGGCAGGGATGAGTTTAGATTTTCTAGACCCAACCCCACATTGATAAAAGATATAGACTTTTTGGATTATTTTGATATATGTTGTGATATTGCCTTGTTAAATATTTGGATAATATTGTTCAATTTTTGCTAAAAATTAGTTTGATTTGATATGATAAATTTAGTTGTAATTTCAAGTACATTTTTAGTAATGAAATAGGTTTTATTAGAAAAATATATAATAGTTGTGGAGCAAATTGACATGTAGAGTTTTATAGGGTGGGGCGGGGCTTTGCAAGGTCCCTTGGGGTGGGGATGGGGTAAGAAAATTTTCTCCATCTTATGGGACGGGGCGGAGATGGGGCAAGCCAAAACCATGTAGGGCGGAGACGAAGACCCTTTCCTTTGGCCCCATCCTACTCCATTGTCATCCCTAATCTCCAACCCAAAGATCTCATTCATTGTCCACAAATCCTCGATCATGCAACCAATTGACACTGCCCGAGCTACAAAAATCAAATACCTATGCCCATACTTAGTAGCTATTTCTTTGTTTGGCCAAAACCAGAATCAAAGAATAGCTCCCATGTTAACAAATAAAAGCCATCCATTTCGCCACACCTAAATCGGCCATCTCATCTCTCAAATCCAACTACAAAACCCTTCACTCCGTATTTGAATGCTCCCCAATCAATTTCAAAGTGAAGTGTCGACCATTTGCACAAAAACACTTGAAAATTTTTATCTTTTGACAGGGGAAGAGATAGAAGTGAAAGAAAGTTTGAAGGGCATTTCTTTTTCCCAGTTTGAATATACTTTCCAATGATAAATTATCAATTATTCCAAAAACTTAATTTTATAGAAATTCAGGAATTTAGTCACTTAACCATTGTTGATGGCCATTTTGGAAGCCCAAGTGGAAAGGAGAAGCCCAGCAACACGGACAGAAAAAAGTTGGCAAATGGATAGAAAACCTATTAAACCCAAGCGGTAGGAATAATGGATCACATGCCCATAAGATAAACAAATGGGCCTTGAGGAGGTAAATGGGCTTAAAGGAGCTCGAAAAGAGAGAAAAAGCAAACCATGGGCAATATATGATGTGAAAAAGTGAGAATGGGCCACGGCAGGCTTAAAGTAATGAAAGTAAAGAAAGTAAGGAGTTGATGGCAAGCCCATGAACCCCAAGGATGAGGGATAATGTAATTGGACCGGGAAAACCCAAAGAATTCAATAAAAGCCCATGGGAATGCAAAGTTAAGAAAAGGGTCAAGGAAGCCCAAGGAAAGCAAACGGGCCTAGGACGCCCAAGGGAAAACAAATGGGACATAGGAGCCTGCAAATGATATAATAAAAGAACCAATGGCCGTCTTGGGCCATTGGGAGAAGAATAAACGGTAGGCTCAAAAAGGCCTAGCAGGATTGAGGCAAACAACTTCACAGTGGGAATGATAGAGTGGTATGACAGGAGATGGTAACAGGAAAAATGGTGGGCTGAAGAAAAGCAAAGTCCATCGTTAAGCAAGGCCCAACCCCTAAGTAGGGTAAGCCATAAAGAAAAGGGGAACCAAAAAATAGTCAAAAACAGATAGTAAACTGTGCAGGCCAACCATGGCAAACGCATGAGCAGTAGACAAATTTTGGACATACATGGAAGAGAGGCACGCGCAAGGCCCAAACCTCGCCAACCTAAACCCATCCAATATAGGACACAGTGAGGTCATGGGTCAAAGGTAGGAGGGCATTGTTTGGAGTGGGGAGAGGGGAAAAACCTATTTTGAGAATCCTACAAAAGCTATTTTGGGGGAAGTGTCCTCTGGGATGACATATCACCTAAAGGAGCAAAGCTGAGTTGGAACCACTAGGTGCATGCCATGAGGGATAAGGAGAGATAAGTCACCCACATCATAGCAGGAAAGGGTGCCATGGCGGACAAACAAACAAAATAGTTTTCTTTTGTCTGGCGATGGGGAATGGCACACAGATGAACCAGTGGTGGTCAGCAAGTACACCAAGACCGGACAAAAGTAGTTAAGGGCTAAAATAGTAAAATCTGGTCACGACAGGCACTATAAAAAGGCCATTGCCGTGTATAGGAACAAGGACGACACAAGCACCACGGTATTAGAAATTTGAAAATTAGGAAATAGAAAACAAGTATTAAGAAAAAAAGTAGAAAGAAAAAAAAATAAGAAAGGGGAATATTAGAAGAGAAGGAAAGAAAAAGATAGAGAGTTAGAGCGGCGGGCATGTACCAATAAGTTGATTCCCCCTCTCCCTCTCAAAGTCCTGTTCTTTGCCTGAAACAAAGAGTCCTCTTGTGTACCAATCATTCAGGTCCGCTTCACTCAAAGTGATTAATTTCCACGGTAGGATCTCCCGGAGAGATTATTCACTTTGAGAAGAGGCGTTCTTCCCTTTTTGGTTTTGGTCTTGCGGATCAGATTTAATTTGATTTATTTCCTCTTTCAATAAACCTATATACTACCCACTTGTTTCCCTTACTTTTCTTATAAAATAATTGTTGTTAAACTGTGATTATCTTTTCTTAAGTAGGGATTATCTGTTTACTTTAATAAAGATGTCAAAGTACTTTATTTTATCTTCTTATTATCATATCCGTCTACCGCAACTCATTTGAAACAGATTCTTACGCCGTTGTAAGCATGCTCCTGGCAGACGAGGCATAGTTTGTGCATGAGCCAGACCAAATTGAGTTGCAATTGGATCGATCTTAACTCCCTTACTCAGAATATTTGGACCTAGTACCTCAATAGGCAGCCCAGTCCGCTTTAACCAAAAAGGTCCACTACAACCATAATTTTAACATTTTCTTTCACATGTGAGACCAACTCTACACTAATAAGTGAGGCCTAACATGTGAGATTTTTAAATATTTTAAATGAAAGGTTGAATGGAAATGAGAATCGAATTGAAAACTTCCTACTCTAATATTATGGTAAATGGTTGATTGTCCTAATAGCCTAATTAAGCTGTTAGGAAATAATAAATTTAATCATTTAACCATAATTCTAACATTCAAAAATTACTAATCTCTTTTCCAATTGCTCTTTGTGTTTTTTAGCCTTTTGAAATCAATTTCCCATTACTCTAAAATGGTCTAAGTGTCTAACTAAGGTGAAAAACAACTTACGCTCTTGTTTTAACATTAACATGTTCTAAACAATTAGTAGTTCCACCCCTGCTTGAGCATATGGAAGCTTTATTGTGCACTTGACGTTATATATATGGATTTAAAAGAATTTTAATTCATTAATAGAATAGACATTGTTATAAAAATTTATACTTTATTAACTCACCTTCATATATTTAAGTTATATTAAAATTTTGTATTGTAAATGTAAATACTGACGAAATAATGAACCAACTTGAGATGCAATTCTCAACTATCAATATTTCCACTACTGATCTACAATTAGGGTTGAGTAGATTGAGGTATAATTCATGTACAATATTTACATTTTTTTTTACCTTATTGTTATGTTTTATTCTTATAAAGCTTTTTTTATTTAGTAATCCTTCTAAACAATTGAACTTTATTATTATTTTACATACAACATGTGCACTTGAGGAGGTTAACAATTTGATGTGGTCCACGACATCTAGTTTTTATTTTTTATATGGTGATGAAGTTTTTAATATGGTGATGAAATCATTAATGACTTTAGATTGTATATTTGTATGAAATTAAGAATTTATATATATTATATAACTTTTACTTTTTAAGTATTTTTTTTATTTGTGTTGGAAGGAAGAAAAAAACAATATATCATTATATATATATAACTAAAGCTTCTTGAATCTTTCACAATTTTCCACGCCATGACAATATTTAAATAATATTATCATTTTATTTAAATAAAATTATTTTTGTTTAGTCTAAACTTAACAAGGAGTGAAACTCTATCTCTTTAACAAGTCCAACTTAAACTCAAACTCAAACTCATCATTTTTTAAAAAAATTTATTTTTGTTTAATCCAAACTTAACAAAAAGTGAAACTCTATCTCTCTAACAATTCCAACTTAAACTCCAATTTTGAGATAAATATGAAACCTTAATTATTGTTCCAATCCTAAAATCAGTAACGTTGAAGTGCATGTCATAATTTTTCCCTTTATTATTTTTGTTTAAATGTTGAAGTGTCAAATTTTTTTATATTTTATTTTTACATAGAAATACTATCTTTAATTTTTTTATCAACTTTTCTTCTACGTATTACTTTAGCAAATTTTTAGATATATATATATATATATATATATATATATATATACACACACACACACACAACATTTTACTCTACTACTTTATCCACTTTTTGGATAGATACAAAAGGTAATCAATTTTTTTTTTTTTTTTTTTTCCTTCACATCGTCTTTTTCTATGCTAAAATCAATAGCTATTAGGTAGAAAGTGTCACAATTTTTTCCCTAATACACGTTTTCCTTTTTTCATTTATGTTGAACTGTCACAGATTTTTTTTATTTTATTTATTTATTCTTCTTATCGAACTTTTCATTCCACCATTATCAATAATTCTCCTTCTCTTATAATTCATATTAATTAGAAATCTAACTACTTTACAATTTGAAATTTTATAGTAGATGAAATTCTTCAAAATTGATTTAAAACTGAAGCCTTTAATGCTCTCACATTTGTCCACGTCAGCACAATATTTAAATAAAATTATTTTTGTTTAGTTCAAACTTAACAAAAAGTAAAATTCTATTTCTTTAATAAGTCCAACTTAAACTCAAACTCATCATTTTTTTTAAACAAAATTATTTGTGTTTAATCCAAACTTAACAAAGAGTGAAACTCTATCTCTCTAACAAGTCCAACTTAAACTTAAATTCAAATATTGATAATTTATCTCAAAATTTGCGAGGTTAATCATGAACACTATAAAAGCAATGCAAACCCCAATATTATTTTTTAGAGCCGAGTAGAGGTATGAGCTCTTCTTATATTATTTTCTTCTCCTCTACTTTGTTAAAAAAAAAAAAAAAAAAAAAAACTTATTTTATGGTTTTTTATGTATTTTTTAAAAAGTAATTTTCTTACATGAACCACCAAACTTTCTTTAGCAGTTTTTTACAAGATAAAAATGCTTGCAATAATTGAAATTATTCTTTTGAATGTAACTCATCTTTCTTTTATATTTCTCTATTATTTAGTCATATATATATTTTTTGTTTTGTTTTAATAATTTCTAAGCAATGAATCATCATATTCTTTAATATTTTTTGGTCTTTCAAAAGTTTTAATATCTGAATTTTTGAGTTATTTTTTGTGCAAAATCTAAAATTGTCTGACAAGTTTTTTATAAAACATTGCATGTTTAAGTAATGGTTTCTTCATCAAATTGTAACACAAATTGAAGTCATACAAGAGCAAATCATGTAATGATGTAGTTTCTTAATCAATTTCAGATTTTATAAAATTATTTTAGTTTACCTCACAGAGAAATAGGTTCTCATGTACAGCATGGGTTAACGACTAGTTATTATTATTTGCTTGTAAAATATACAAATCAACATGTAACCCAATACATTCTCAAAAAAAAAAAAAATGTAACCCAATTGAACTGACTTGTATGCAACCTATTTAGGATGATTTGTGTTGTGTCAGTGGCTTATATTGGTCAAGGTATGTTGATAGAGTCCTTGCTAGATGAGGACTTTGTGTGACCGACTTTAATAAGTGTTGTAGCGAACCTATTGCCTAGCGTGTATGTTAGTATATAAATACACGTAGGTTCTCCCATATTGAGTGAGCTGCATTTTAAGAGAAAGGATGTTTCAATAGTAGAGCAAATACGATAGAGTGTTCTCTATTTTTTACGAAAGAGAGCCAATGGTGTATTTGGGGTTCAAGTCTTGTGAGAGAGTATGTGTGCTACTGTTGTCTTCTTATTTTATAGTGAAACTTTCTCTTGGTGATACCCGTGGATTTAGGCATATTGTCAAACCATATAAAATTTTTGTGTCTATTTTGCTTAACTCCTCTTTAACCTTGCGTAAATGGATTATTTTAATAACAACTTGTTTCTGGCTTGAACCAGATTTGACTCAGGACACTTCTTGGTTCCAAGCAAAAATATAACCTTCATATATCTACTCTAAGGCTCTGTTTAGTTATAGCTGGAGTGAGGGAAGAGAAAGGTAAAAGAAAATAATTTTCCTTAGGTGTGTTTAGATACAATAAGGAAAGAAAAGAGAAAGAAAAATATAGAAATCTTTCCTTTGTTTGGTTTATTAAGAGAAGGAAAAGGAAATATGTACGTTTTTACATTTATACCCTTATATATATTTGACATGTTTTAACTTTTTGGTTTGAAGCCACTTAAGGATATATTTGTAAATTTATCCCAAATTATTTTGAAATTGGTCAGCCAACAATTTGCCTTATTCGGCTTTCCTTGCTCTTTCGCCCAAATTGGGAAGACAAGGTTTTATGGGCCCAAGAGAAACCTTTTCTTCAATTCTCACATTTTCTTCCCACCCTTGAAATCAAACAATAGAAATATCTTCCTTTCCCCTCTTTTCTTTTTCCTTTTGCCAATCCTAACATAAAATTTATTGAGCATGTAATTTTTATAGGATTTTTTTTTTTTTAAGCTAAAAAAAGAGTCTCCAGTGTGGATTCACCGACCCCATACCCCACTAGTTGTTATAACTTGTAACCAGTCAATGGGTACCACTCAGCAAGCCATCATGGGGCTACACAGACACCTCACCCCCAAACTGGATAAACAGGGGGAATATAAGTGCCACTACTCGAATCACAATGCTCGTGCTCGTAAGCGTGATGGAATTGTGGCTTCTACCGCTAGGCCACACCCTTGGGTGGTTAATTTTTATAGGATCTTGATAATTAGTCATCATCCTCGTGTACCTATAATGAAGGAAGAAACTTTCAATTAGAATAATAAGTTTAGGATTTTAAAAAAAAATTACTGTATACTAAATGATGTTTTCCTAATGTAAAATGCATTCAAAACATTCATTATCAATAATTTAATTTGTAAATTATATGTTCTATTAGGTTTTTACTAGTAAGAAAATTCATGATGTCTCAACTCATTCAATATTTTTTGAATTGGTATCAATATACTTATATTTTATGTAGAATTTTACATACGCAACTAGCCAAAAAGATTCAATAACTTTAACTTTGTAGCCATCAAATTAGTGGTGGAGTCAGAAAATTTTCCTCAAGAGGCCTTGGTTAACCTTAATATTAAATATTATTTATTATGAATTCAATTCAATTACAAAAGCATACGAGATTTATTGTCAAAATAAAATTTATTTTAAAAATAACCTTCTTGTACTATGATATACTGCTTCACTAAAATTGTTACAACGTATATTCTTATTCTTAACAACTTTTTTTGGGTGTAATATTTAAATGGTTATAATAGATAAAAGAAGTTAAAATGTACCCCTATTCCTCCAACTTTGATTATTTTCTAATAACATCTAATAACATTACCTTCATTTTACTATTATTTTAATCTGAATGTGGGTTTTTATTTTTTGCTTTGTTTTTTTAAGAGCATCAAAGCCATGTGACTTGGGATTTTTTTTTTTTTTTTTTTAATTTTGAGAAAAAATGTGATTTGGGAATTAGGGTTGCCTTAATCACACTACTTTTTTCCATTACTTATGAAATATTGTCATTGGAATTCATGTAACTTATAAACCAATAATTATTTGATGTAACTTTAACCAAAAAAATAATCATCTTTATTTTTTATATTCAAAATAAGTAAAATAATTTTTTAATATTTTATGTTATTATTTTTAGATATTTTTATAAATAAATGAAATAAATTTATATAATATGGAGATTTTATGTCTTAAAATACATGTCATGTATCAAAAAAATGTATCAATGATTCATAAGTCACATGAGTAATATTTAAACACTTTCTTTAACAACTTGTTGACAACAAATTATACCAGGTTTTTGACAAAATAAATTCTAAAATTGTAGAGTCATTATCAAAATATTTGACACTAAATTGAATAATAAATAAGGAATCAATTTACGAGAAACATTATTATCACATTTTGCACAAAAGCAATTAGGCTTAAGGATGGCAATTTTTCCCCGCCCGCTTAACCCGCCCCTCCCCGCTTTGCCCCATGCGGGTTTTCTCCGCCCCGCAAAGGCGGTGGACCGGGGATGGGGCAAGATTTTAGCCCCCGCACCATAAGGCGGGGCAGGGAATGGATTTAGGCTTTTTAGACCCACCCCGCCCCGCCCCTCCCGTCCCCCCCCACCCCACCCATGTTACTAAAGATTATAATTATAATCTTTTCATATCCTAAAACCCTACTATTTAAACAAACATATTAATATTAGCATATTTTATTCTACTCAATGTGATTCTCTACCTTTATTTTGTTATGTATTATATTATGAGATTTTTTTTTATTTATTTTTTTTTAATGATTGTCTTGTTAAACACTTGGATATATTATTCAATTTTTTCTAAAAATTGATTTGATTTGATGGGATAAATTTAATTGTAATTTTAAGTATATTTTTATTAATGAAATAGGTTTCATTAAAAAAATTGTACTAGTTGTAGGGCAAATTAACAAAAATAGAGTTTTACGGGGTGGGGCAAGGCTTCGTAGGGCCCCAAGGGGTGAGGATGGGGTGAGAAAGTATTCCCCGTCATGCGGGGCGGGGGGGGGATGAGACAAGACAAAACCATGCGGGGTGGGGACGAAGACCCCATCCTTTGGCCCCGCCCCGCCCCGCCCCATTGCCATCCCTTTACGCTTAACTTATATTCTAGTACATTTTCTATATATTTATATAAGGTCATATTAACATATGTCATTAAGGCAATGATTAATAAATCATAATAAGAAAGTTTTGACATCACTTTCATAGAAAATATAAAAATTTGTCAACAACATTTATTGTTTTATCATTCTCTCAATAAAATGTTCCTAAAAATAGTTCTTAAACCAATGCCTTTAGAACATTTTTTTTTTTTTTTTTGAGTAAACAAGAATACTTATTAGAACACACACGAAAATAGTAATATTAGTATCATGAATTTGGGAGAACAATAAGTTAATTTTTTTTTTTTTTTAGTATTGTTTATATATATACTTATACAAACAAGAATATTGGGAAAAAAATAGAAGTATTTTTTTCTACCATGTATAATAAAAAATCTTAAAACATTTTGGGGGCCTCTATATAGATCCGACTATGCTTCAAATGTCTATGTATAATTTAGTACAATTGAAAAGTCTTTAAATCTTATGTCCTCGATAGAAACCTCTACATCTAGAGTAATAAGATGTAGAGCCAATTTCTTGTCTTCAACGACAAAATTCACCAAATAGAAAATAGATTTTAACGGCATATTATGTGTTTAGGTATCATAGGAAGGTTTTTTTAAAAAAAAGAAGAGGGTATCATAGAAAGGTAATTGGGATTATTCTCATACTGAGTATAGCACAAAGACTTTCTCCCCCAAAAAAAAAAAAAAAAAGTATAGCAAAAGAGTTTATAAAATTTCAAGTGGCAGCAATCTTTTCAGCTTTGCTAGAATAAAAAAATACTAACATAAAGGCATTTGACTACTAATCACTATATGAATGTCCCTTTCTTCACTTAAAACATTTGAAGTGCTATATGAATGTCCCTTTCTTCCCTTAAAACATTTGGAGTGCAAATTAGATCATGCAATGATGAGAGGATATGCTACCAAATTATAACATTTACCAATACAAACAAAATTTACCTGTAGCTTGAAACCTTTGTTTGTGTATATTAGCAATAAACAAAATATAATAAAAATATTAGAGGAAATTTTTTATGGTTTACATTTATAGTCAAAACTACAAGTTATAAAAGAGCTTTTACAATCTAAAAAAAAGAGCTTTTACAAATGTAGGAAAACACTCTATAGATGAAGTTATGCATCACACTTAAAACAATTTAATCAATAATAAGTTTTTGTTTTTATTTTTTTATCCGATATAGAAATTTTACTCTAACCTAATCTAAGTGTATGCGTGTGAAGCCCTCCTGTGAAAACTTGAACCCTTACCCTTACTCCCCCACCTAAAAAAATTTATTTATGTAAAATGATTGTCATGTTAAGAGTGCGCAATAATTAATCTATAATAAGTGTGTATGCAATGAAGAAAATTTATCCCTGCATCACACGTTCACATAATCAATTCAAACTTAGAAGAAACCAAAGACCAATAAGACTAGAAAACAGAAATTGCTTGAACCAATATTAGGATGACTAAAAAGTCAGGTTTGGTTAGCTTGCACTAGCCAATCACAGTGTGGAATTTTGGTTTTGAAAACAAAGCACCATAATAAACAAGGACTACAATACAGAACCCAGAAACGCTCTCAACTCTCAAGCCGAACCCAGGCCCAGGCCCTTTATCTCTGGGCCTGAACTTGACCAGATGCATTAATTGGAGGTGGAGCAAACTGAACAATACTACAGTGTCTGAAATTGTCTAACCAAGTCATCATCATGGCTGACTATGACTTGCCTTTTACAGGTTACAGCTCTTTCCTTCAGCTAAAATTAGCAGCATTGATTACAAGACTTTTAGCACAATGTAGATTTTCAATAACAAGACATTTAGAAATTTCAGTTCCTCAGTCAAATGACCCACAAATGAGAAAA
This sequence comes from Quercus dentata, assembly GCA_028216015.1. NCBI lineage: Eukaryota > Viridiplantae > Streptophyta > Magnoliopsida > Fagales > Fagaceae > Quercus > Quercus dentata. The sequence continues at coordinate 68,819,087 of CP116452.1, read as the reverse complement.
TTCCTCCCTGTGTTTGTAATTCGTGCATAGTAACAAGAATTTCTTTCCAAAAATATTTCTCTGAAGACTCAAATCTCTAGCAAACAACAAAGCTATCATGTAAACTGCTAATCGACACCGTTTTGGGGACCCCAAACCAGGACCCAATCTCTCGATCCAACCCAAATTCTTTATTTCTCATTTGTTACTAACAATAAAAAAAATATAACAAAAATATTAGATTAATATATATATTTTGGTTTTCATTTATTGTCAAAACTACAAGTTATAAAAGAGATTTTACAAATAGAGGAAAACATTTCATAAATTAATTATTTTCCAAGTATATTTATTGCTTATAGAATTTTATTGATAATATAGTACATGTTAGTATGTTAGAGTTGCTTAAATAGAAAGAAAATTTTCAAAATTAAATTGATAAAATCTTACCTATGATTTATTATGTCACAAAAAGACTAATAAATTAACAATATTACCAACTGAAAAAAAAAAAAATACTAACAAAATTTGAATGCAAACACTTCATTTTGGCGTACAATTACAAACTCAAGTGTCAAACCATTGTCATTATCCAGTTTGATTTCTATTTATACCTTCTTTTTATTTAATTTTTTAAAATAATTTGTTAGTTAGGAATGTGGATTGAAATCCAAAAAGTCTTTGTTGAAAAAAACCTAAAAGTTTTAGTTGAGTTACAAGACTCTTGGCTTATTCTTTATGTTTGTGTTTTTGTCATATTTTTTTTTTATGAATTTTCCTACAACTTTCTGTTTTACCATTTATTAATTCTCTTCTATGGTTAAATTTATGCATCAAGCTTAAAACAGTTTAATCTATATTGAGTGTGTATACGAAATTTGTCCCCCCAAATCACACGTTCACATAATCAATTCAAAGTTTGGTAGGAAACCAAAAAAAAAAAAAGGGGGACCTAAGTGAGAAATTTGTTTTCCACAATCTATTGAATCCACCATTTTCAAATGCGCCTGGACCAACTTATATTGTTGGAAAATATTGCAAGTGAAGTCTTATGGGGTCAGTGAAGTCTTATGGAATCAGAAAACAGCTAAAGTTTTCAGTGGCCAAAGACTAGAAAATAGAAATGGCTTGAACCAATGTTAAGATGACTAAATAGTCATCTTATTAGTTAATTAAAAAACACTATAATAAATAATTTTGGATACATCAAACTTATAAGTTATGGGTTTGATGAAAATTGACTTTTCATGAAACAGTAGAGTAATACTTCAGGTCTTTATTGGTATTTTCAGGAATCCAATGAAAGTTCAAAGGAAAATAATCCTTAGCAAATTTTTGGAGATTTGTAATCATAGCCCTGTTGGGTTCAATAGAAAACAAGTTTTGGCAATATTGTTTTTTCACATAACTGGAAGCATTGTGATTTCTTGGAAGAGCAGTTTGAATGGGATGAATAGCAATGGCAACCGCATATGGATCATATGAGGATGCAAGAACAATTGAATAATTGGGTTTAGGAACGGTACTAAGGATAGTAAAGCAACTAGCAACTTCAATTGGTGAAGCAGGTTCATGCTTAACCAACTATTTACCAACATTTGTAGCAGGTTGTTTATCTTTTGATCTTTGGCTTGCCCTTATGGCACTGTAAATTCACTAGTGAGAAATTCAGGGATAGAGTTTTGAGAACTTTTAATATATTCAATATCAAAATAAAAACACTTAAATTAATTTGCCATCTGGCAAAAATATGTTTTGAAGCAATGTTTTCAACATCTTTTTCTATAACATACTTAGCACTTTTACAATCAATACGTAGTAAAAACTTTTGGTTTAGTAAATCACTTTGAAATTTAGAAATGCATTGTACTACGATAAAATTTTCTTTTTAATAGTAATGTAATTAATTTGTGCAAAATTGGTAGGGATTTTGTAGTTTGCAAGTTAAATGTTTTTGCTTAGGTGAATGAATGTGATTATTGTGGTTTTTTTAACTTCCGTGATAGGTGTTAATGCATGCACAAAAATTTAAAATTTTAGATAAGACATATGACGCAAAATTAGCTATCCAATTTAGAATTTAAATTATATTTTCTCTAGCTTTGATTTTAAATATATATAGATAATTATTATTATTATTATTTTTTTTTTTTAGAAACACATACACTTTAATAATTTATTATTATTACTATTATTTGCAAGTGAAAAAAATATGGATCAACCCTTAATCGAATGGACCTAATCCATCTGTAACCTATTTAGGATGACCTATTTATGGCCCAAACTTGTACAAGTCAAACTAAAGCCCAATCCACACCCATTTTCCATGACCATAATAGAGAGGGGGTTGCATAATAATTTAATTCAATAGGGTACTTCTTGTTTCTTAAAAAAAAAAAAAAAAAAAAAAAAAAAAAAAAAAAAAAATCATATATCATCCCTGTTGGGAAATTTAGACCTTGGTTGATAGAATTAACAAGTTTTAAACCCAAGTTGTTAATTAGATCTATTGTGAATAAACCTTGTTCATATAAACAAACATCAATATCAAGTCAAAATCATGCATAGCTAAATAGTAAATAAGACAAGATATGATGACCCGGAAAAACCAATGAAACAAACTAGTTTCACAAAAAAAAACCTGGGGGGAAACCTTCCCAAAAAGCAATCCACTATAATAAAGAGAAATTTTAGATCTAGTACAAAACTTTTGTTTTTAGACTCTACAATCTCGGTAGATGAACTTACAGCAGAAACCTTCACCGCTTTAGAACTTCTTAACTCTCCAATATATGAATGCTCCACCCACAATCACAATTGAAACCTCCAACTGACTTCAAGAACCTCTTAAAGGTTTTCTTCACATGATAGCAAGTTTGTGGTGGTTGCTATAACTTTAGCTTCTTCACCAATATAATCTTGAGATCTACTTTGAAACTCTTTGGTTTGGTGAAAGAGAGAAACTTAGTAACAAAATCCTAGCCACATAAACAGAGTGTTTCTCTCTCTCTAAAAAAAGCCTTCTAATAGATGGCTTATAATGTCCTTATAATAATAGTTCAAACGGATCTCAATTTGGGCTTCAAATGAATAAGTTATGGGCTTTTTTTTGCGTTGTTGATTTTTGCTGATCTGCGACGCTCGATCGATTGAGCTTGTGTCAAGGTGGCGATAAGTTTCTAGCTTCTATCAAGGAAGTATCGAGCTGCTATTGAGGTACATGCTGAAAATGTGCTGAAAATATGTTTTTCTTGAGCTTTTCTTGAGCAAACTTTCTGTTTTCAACTTGGTCTTCAATTACAACTTTAAGACACATCAAAACTCAATAAAAGACACATAATTTGACATGGTTTGACTATACCAAAACACATGACCCTAACAATCTCCCATTTGTCAATCTATGACAAAACCTCGAGTACAAAAGTAAGTCCAATACATTAATAACCCGAATACAATGAATGAACCCTTATTCAAATAAACTAGCCTATTAAAACTACCAGTCTTGAGAAATCATAGCACGAATTAGGATTAATTGTTTTGATTGGCTCCATACTTGTCTTTCTTGAAAGCACTTAACAAACGTGTTATGCGCACCATGTGAAAGACAATGATAGATAATAAACAAGTAAAATCTGTTTTGTCATAAAATATGCCAATTATATATATATATATATATATGTCAACCTAACAATCTCTAAAATTTATTGAGCATGTAAATTCTATAGGATCCTTATTGTGAATAGCTTTTGCAATAAATATTATTCAATAGTACATTAAAGCAGTATATCGTAAACAAGCTTGATACATATTACTCAAAGTTAATTAATGAAGAAAATTTTACAAGCTTGATATCGAAGGGAAAAAAAAAAAAAAAAACAACATGACTGCTATGGGATCGATACAGGATAGATAAGTTGCTGCAATGCTTGTATATCATAAACTGGAAAACCTTGTGGACAACCTTGATAAGAAGTCATCATCCTTGTTCACCTATGATGGGGAAAGAGAATTTCAACATATTATAATTAACAAGTTTAGGATTTTAAAAAATTACAGTATGCCAGATGAAGTTTTCCCTAAAGTAAAAAATAATTCAAATATTCATTATCAATAACTTAACTTGTAAATTAAACTTTCAATTTTGTTTTTACTAGTAAGAAAATCCATGATGCAAGAATGTCCATTTGTGGAATGAAAAATCTCAACTAGCTCAATATTTGTTGAATTGGTATCAATTTACTTAGATTTATTTAGACTTCCTCAAATTAGTTGTGAAGTCAGAAAATTTACTTTGAGGGGTCATGGTTAACTTTAATGTTATATATTAATTATGAATTGAATTCTATTACTCTGGTGTTTGGAATAAGAGTAAATATCACAAAACCATATGATATTTATTGTCAAAATAAAGTTTATTTTATATAAACTTATTGAACTATGATTAATTACTTTACAAAAAAATTTACAATGTATTTTGTTATTCTAACAAAATTATTTTTTGGTATGATATTTAAGTGGTAATGATAAATAAGTAAAATGCACTTATATCCCTCCAACTTGGACTATTTTTTAATTACACTCCATATTATTTTAATCTGAATGTGGTGTTTATATAGCATCAAAACCATGTGGCTTGGGATTGTTTTAAAGGATAGGGACCAAATATGTAGCTTACCCCCATTTTTTTAGTATTGTTTATATTTATACTTATAGAAACAAGAATATTGGGAAAAAAATAAAAAAGTATTTTTTTTCTACCATGTATAATAAAAAATCATAAAACATTTTGGGGGCCTCTATATAGATCCGACTATGCGTCAAATGTCTATGTATAATTTAGTACAATTGGAAGTCATTAAATCTTATGTCCTCGATAGAGATCTCTACATGTAGAGTAATAAGATGTAGAGCCAATTTCTTGTCTTCAACGACAAAATTCACCAAATAGAAAATAGATTTCAATGGCATATTATGTGTTTAGGTATCATAGAAAGGTTCTTCTAATAAAAAAGGTATCATAGAAAGGTAATTGGGCTTATTCTCATACTAAGTATAGCACAAAGAGTTTATAAAATTTCAAGTGGCATCAATCTTTTCAGCTTTGCTAGAATAAAAAAAATACTAACATAAAGGCATTTCACTACTAATTGCTATATGAATGTCCCTTTCTACCCTTAAAACATTTGGAGTGCAAATTAGATCATGCAGTGATTAGAGGATATGCTATCAAATTATAACATTTACCAAGACAAACAAAATTTACCTGTAGCTTGAAACCTTTGTCTGTGTATATTAGTTCCAAGAAATTTTTTTCGAATTGAGTGTAGCTCAATTATAACAGCACCCATGTTCATCCTTTCTCTTGGAAATTCAACGGAACAAGCAACTCCAATTTCAAGTATAAAAATCAAGCATTCTAGTCTCTTCGGACTTCCATTTTGGTTCTCATTGCAAGTAATGTCATTCACTCTATTCTCTCCTTCTCTTTCCCAAAGAAGGATAGGATCTATAATGTCAATTACTCGTTTCGGTAGGGATGCTTTAACAAATTCATGAAGGTTTAAGCTATCTTGAAAAATGTTATCAGTTGGCTTTTTCCCCGTAAACATCTCTAACAATAATATGCCATAACTATATATATCACCATATATTGACACCTCGTTTCCCATTCCATACTCTGAAATACACATAACAAATATGTAATATGTACATAGTTTTGTATCAAATGAAAAATGGGAAAGATATATAGCCTAGTGGTATTAAACATAGTTCTCAGAACCGAACCGGATCGGGAGGTCGGACCGTGAAAACCGAAAATTGGGATGAAAACCGGTTTTTAAACATAAAGAACCGGACATATGTGGCAATTCCATGAACCCCTAAAACCGGGGTTGGACCATATGAACCGGTGGCAAGAACTTTGCGGTCCAACCCCTTAGCAATTTTTTTTTTTTTAATAAAAAAACTTAACACAATTTTATTCTACTTAATTAAATTATCCATCTCTTACAAGGAATAAAAAAAATTATAATTAAAATCCTTCAAAGATATTCAACTTTACTTCAAAATTTAATCATAAATTTTAATGTTTTCATGGTTATTATTTTATTTTATTAACTTTCTTATTTAATTATTAAATATATGCTTGAAAAATCATTAAATTTCCCTCACATATATAGATATATTAGTCAATTTTGCTAGTTTTATAAATTTAATATCTATATTTAGGCTTTAATTAATTATTAAATTAATTATGACGTCATTAAGGTTTGATCCGGTTTAACCTCGGTTAAACCTCAAAAACCTTAAACTTCTCCCTTTTATATTCAATGAACGGTCCAGGTTTGAAAACCTTGGTATTAAAGGAGCTTTTACAATGGTATGTAATAAGAATTAAAATAAGTAAGTGAAAATTTTTGTTATATAAGATTCTATCTTCTAGATACAACACATCCTTCCTTTTTGAAATGGTTTTTTCAAGTTTTAAAATATAGTAAAAAACTAAAAAAAGGAGGAAAAAATTAAATTTAAAAAAGATAATGATATTTACCTGGAGGAGTATAACCAATTGTTCCTTTTACTCCAATAGAGCTTGATTGGTTAATAGAAGAATCTTGGATAGCATTAAAAAGGAATCTTGCCAAGCCAAAGTCACCTATGTGTCCAATCATTTCATCATCAATAAGGACATTGCTAGGCTTGAGATCACAATGAACGATTGGTGTTTGGCAATGATGATGAAGATAATCCAATGCATTAGCAACATCAATGGCAATATTCAACCTTTGAAGAAGACTCAAATTTCTTGGTTCCTCAAGAGTCTCATTTAATCTTGGAGTCCGATGCAGCCATTCATCTAGGTTTCCATTTCCCATGAACTCCATTACCAAAGCCTTAAAATCATGGCCTTGATAGTCAATACTAGAACATGATGTGAGGACCTTTACAAGATTTCGATGTCTAATATTTCGTAAAGCCTCACATTCTATTTTGAAACTTTTGGAAGCTTCACGATGCAAAAGGTTAAAAACCTTAATAGCAACTGTATGTCTACCTTCATCAAGAATTCCTTTATACACAGACCCAAAGCTACCCACACCAATTAAATTGGTAGAAGAGAACCCATTGGTCGCCTTTAGGAGACTTTGGTAAGAGAGATTCAAAAGAAAATTTCCTAAGTCACTTGAGATATTTTCTTTTCTTTTCTTTCTTAAACAAAAAAGAAGTAGAAGTGACAAAACCAAAGATACTCCAATAAGCACAGAAAATATAGAGATCATTAATTTCAAGGTAAGGGTCAACTTTCTCTTTTTGGATTTTTCATATTTGCATTTAGGAAGTTGAAACTTAGGCATGCCCCCACAAAGCTTATCATTTCCTCTAATTGAAGTTGCACTCATGTTCTTGAAAACTCCGTCTATTGGTACCTCACCCTCAAAATGGTTGTAAGATAGATTCAAAAATTGCAAAAAGACAAAGTTCTCCAAAAATTTTGGAATCTCTCCAGACAAATTATTGTTAGAAAGATCTAGAGATCTAAGGCCTCTTAATGATGCCAAAGATGGTGGAATAATCCCTTGAAAGTGGTTTCTTCTTATGGCTAGAAATTCCAACTTTATGCAACTATCCAGACTTTTTGGAATTTTACCAAACAACATGTTTTCAGAAATATCCAAATATTCTAAATTTTTGAAATTTCCTAATTCCATGGGAAGGACACCGGTAAATTTGTTGCCAGACAAATCTAGACTAATTGGTGAGAATGAAAGACCAATAACTTGTGAGGATATTGAACCATTGAGATTGTTATTAGCAAGATGCAAATGAACCAAATTTTGGCACTTGGCTAGACTTAGAGGGATGTTGCCTTGAAGATTATTCTCGTATAAAAACAAGTTTGTCAAGATGGTTAAATTTCCAAAAGAAAATGGAATGTTCCCAGATAAATTGTTTTCATTTAGTGCCAAAAATTGAAGCTTCTGAAACTTTCCAATTTCAGAGGGAATATTACCTGATAATTTGTTCTGCCACATATCAAGTTTCTCCATGTTGATCAAATTTCCTATTTCGGTAGGAATCTTTCCGTATATTTGATTAGTTTCTAGAACCAACCAATAAAGGGTAGTTGACAAATTGCCAATGCATTTGGGCAACTCTCCCCCAAATTTATTGATATTTAAAGCCAATACGGTCAAATAGGTGGTATTTGTCAATGAACAGAGAAAATTCAAGTCATTTGCCCCTCCATTTCCAAGATTGTTATCGGTAATGACAAATCTTGAAAATCTATTTAGCTTCTCCAAAGAAGGAACTTTTCCCCTTAGTTTATTCCCATCCAATTCAAGTGTATCTAGATTTGAGGCATTAGAAATTGAAACTGGGATAGATCCAGTAAATCGGTTGTTGCCAATGTGTAATAGTTTGATATTTGGAAGAGTGATGCCTATGTCTGATGGAAGATGCCCCTGGATTTGGTTGTCTCCTATATCAAAGAAGTTTATTGAAGAAATATTGAAGACTGAGTGAGGAATTTTTCCAGACAACTTATTTACACCCAGACCAAGTTGTTCAAGCTTGGTCAACTGGCCAAAAGAATCTGGGATAATCCCATGCAAGTTATTATATGTTGAACCAAACAGTTCTAGAAACGATAAGTTTCCGAAAGAAGGTGGGATTCTTCCTATCAGATTATTGGCGCTCATTAAAAAAACTCGAAGTTTTGACATGGTGCCAAGCATTGCAGGGATTTCTCCCGTCAAAAGGTTGCCACCGACACAAAGGTCTTCAAGGCTAGGGCAATTGGATATATTGCTTGGAATTTTGCCACTAAAAGTGTTATTGGACAATAGTAAGAACTGCAATCTGCGTAAACGACCAATTTCTAGAGGGATTTCATCATGAAAACTGTTGTTTTGGAGGGTAAGAATTCTCAAAAAACTTAAATTTCCAACATGTGGTGATATAGAACCTACCAGTTTTGAAGATTGTAGGTCCAGCATGGTGACCCTCTGATGTCGTCGACCACAGGTGACACCTCGCCATTGACAAAAGTGGAAGCTGTCATTCCAAGAGCTCATAACCTGGAAAGGGTCATTAATGATCTTGGCTTTGAACTCAAGCAACGCCAATCGGTCCGTCTCATTATTCCCGCCAACTACAGAGGTGACTAAAAAGCCACACCCCCAGAAAAAAATAAAGGCACGCATACAAAAGGATGGTGGAGCTGAACTCAACTGAGAAAGCCCCATGCAAGGTCAAGCTTGGTACGATTGGGTGGGTATTAGACTATTAGTTTGTGGAAACAAAACAAAGGGTTTGATTTCGCTGCTTAGCGCCCAAGGAAAAGCACACATATATATAGTTGAAGATTGGAAGGGAACGAACTCTGCATGTAATGGTCAATGGTCAATGGTCCATATACTCATTTCCTAGCATATTTTTATATCAATCCAAATTGAAATATACCTAACACCTAATAATGTTTTACCATACTTTTGCAATCCAAATTGAAACTCATCATACCCAGACCCAGACCCAGTAATGTTTTATCGTTGGAAGAAGTGGTCTATGTCCAGCCAAAAACAAAAGGCACTCGTTGGCCATTCCTTTCTCTCTCTCTCTCTCTCTCTCTGATCTTTGCTTTTTTTGTCAAATTTTTTTTATTGAACATTCCTAATATTAATTTGATTTTTTTTTTTTTTTTTTTTATTGTGGATAAATTTTAAATATTAAATGAATCTATCTTTGTGGTTACACTCATTGCTATGAAATGTGTTGCCCTATTTCTTCCATGGTAAACACTGTCTCCTTACAAAATTAAATTGAAAAATTTTGAACACAAATTATGAATGTGAAACTAATTTTTTAAGTGAAAAAATCTGGATCTTTAATTTGAGGGTTGATATTAATCAATGTAGTTTTGGACAATTGTCAAGCAAAGGATTATAGACAATATAATAATAAATCAAGTTTTGTTACTCCACACTTTACAATTTATTTTATTATAGTCATATTATAATTTTTACTTTAGATAGTATTTCTTTTATTTTTTATTTATTAAAGTCTACCAAAACATATGAATATGGATATGAAAATTTTAGAAAAAAAAAAAATTATGAAAAAAATAATGATTAAATCAATAGCAGTAAGTCCTTTTTAAAGAGGCTCATTTATGGAACGTCTCATTGAATCTCGAAAAAGATCTATCAGAGATGTTACTAGCAAGTTTCTCAACAAAAAAAAAAAAAAAAAAAAAAAAATAGAAACTCATACCCAGAATGTTACTAGCAAATTAGCAATAAACAAAATGAAACAAAAATATTAGAGGAAATAAGTTTTTTTTTTTATGATTTACATTTATTGTCAAAACTACAAGTTATAAAAGAGCTTTTACAAATGTAGGGAAACACTGTATTATTGATGAAGATATGCATCACACTTAAAACAATTTAATCTATAATAAGTGTTTTTTTTGTTTCTTTTTTTTATTTTTTATAAAATAAAAATCTTATTCTAACTTAATCTAAGTGTAAGTGTGCGAAACTCTCATGTGAAGACTTGAACCTTGACCAAAATGAAACAAAAATATTAGACTTCTTTATGGTTTACATTTATTGTCAAAACACAAAAAATTTATACATATGGAATGATTGAAGTTATGCATCACACTAAAGAATTTAATCTATAATAAGTGTAATGAATCTTATAATAATTTAAGTATATGTATGTGATATGTGAAGACTTGAACCTTGGACAAAATTTATCCCACTAAAGGTGTTGGGTAATCATAATAAGTGTGTATGCAATGTTTCACATAATCAATTCAAACTTTTTGCAAAACCAAAAACCAATAAGACTAGAAAATAAAAATTGCTTGAACCAATGTTAGGATGACTAAAAAGTCAGGTTTGGTTAGCTTGCACTAGCCAATCACAATGTGGAATTTTGGTTTTGAAAACAAAGCACCATCATAAACAAGGACTACAATACAGAACCCCGAAAGGCTCTCAACTCTCAACTCTCAAGCCGAACCCAGGCCCAGGTCCTTTATCTCTGGGCCTGAACTTGACCAGATGCTTTAATTGGAGGTGGACCTAACTGAACAATACTACAGTTTTAGCTTATTCTTTAGGTATGTTTTTTGTCGTATTCTTTATTGATTTTTCCTACAACTTTCTGTTTTACCATTTATTAATTCTCTTCTATGGTTAAATTTATGCATCAAGCTTAAAACAGTATAATCTATAATGAGTATGTATACGAAATTTGTCCCCAAATCACAATTAATTCAAAGTTTGGCAGGAAACCAAAAAAAAAAAAAAAAGGGACTCACGTGAGAAATTTGTTTTCCACAATCTATTGAATCCACCATTTTCAAATGCGTCTGGATTATTGTTGGAAAATATTGCAAGTGAAGTCTTACGAATGAGAAAACAGTTCAAGTTTTCAGTGGGCAAAGACTAGAAAATAGAAATGGCTTGAACCAATGTTAAGAATGACTAAAAAGTCAGGTCTGGTTAGCTTGCACTAGCTCACATCACATAGCACCACTAATATTTTTTTTTTTTTGACAATTAGCACCACTAATAATAATGACAAAGACTAAAACTCAAATTCCTTTGATATTTTTGATGAACACAAATTCCATTGACGTATATGTTTTTTAACAACAGAAAGTTATTTTGTTAAACATATATACCTCTCTCTATTTACGCTGTTGAATTTATTCTAGATAGTTTTATGTTTAAAGAGATCCACATGTGGACATAATTATGTCAAATTACGATATGGTACATTATTATAATTTACAATTAAGATTGTAAATGTCAACTTCAAGAGTAATTATTGAATACTCCTGGAGTACTTCCCACTTACATAACATAAGTTTCCACTAATTAAATTTATGGTAGGATCCACTACTCCCGGAGTATTCAATAATTTTCTCAGCTTCAATACAAATACAATTTTAGACTGAGTATGTTTGGTAACTGTTTTTTCCTCTTATTTTTTGTTTTCAAAAATAGTTTTATATTTTTAAGACTAAAAAACTTGTTTGGCAACCCAAAATGGATAGAAAACAAAAATTGTTCTCAAAACTCAATTTGTGAAGGAAATTGAAAACATGCAAAATGCCGTTTTCGGTTTCTAATTTTTAAAAGTCAATGAAAAAGCGCATTTAATTTAATGAACCCGACTCATTTAACGAGTTAGCATTAGAGTTCAAATCCTAGTAATAACATATTTTAGTATTTTCTTTTTTTTTTTCAAAAACTATCTTTTAAATTTTTGAAAATAGAAAACAAAAACCAAACATAACCTGATCTTCTTCTCAAAAAAAAAAAATGTTCTCTGTTTTCAAAATAACATTGAATAATAATAAATAATAGGAGTAGAGTAAATAATAAGAAATTGATATTGATTAGAGTTGAGCAAAGACCTAGAAAACCTAACTCAATCACCCTACCCAACTTGACCAAAAGGTCTTGGGCGGATTAAATGGCTGTTTAGGTTGGATCCGGGTTAAACTGATGAGTTTCCTTCGAATTTCAAGTCAGTTTCGAGTTTAGCCAACTTTAACCGACCCACTCAACCTAAGAGAGGGGGTGAAAAAAAATCACTAATTAGATTTATCAATATGAAAATTTTATAAGTTATGGCAGAGACTTTTTACTTTCATGAAGAATGATATTCTCCATGATTGCAAATTCACTAGGTTCATAACTTCTATATTAATAATGTCATAATATTTATTTATTTTTCTCAAAAAATATTTTTTTATTTTTTATTTTACATTTTTATGTATTTTTTTTACCCCAAATTCATATTTAAATTCTCAAATAAAAAAATCTATAATTTTTTTAATTAATTTATAGATTTTTTTTTTAATGTTAGGTAAATTTTATAGTTGCTCAATTGGTCAAGCACTCCCAAGAAATAATAATAATAATAGTAGTAGTAGTAGTAGTAGTAGTAGTAGTAGGTGAAACTAAGAGAAACTTTTTTTTTTTTTGAAATTAGAAAATAATCAAATCAACATACACCAAATAAGAAATTCTTCCATCCAATTTTCTTGTGCCATGTGAGAGAAAGAACAGGATTGAAACCAACCCCTAAACGACATAAAACAATTATTTTGTGTCATTCTAAATTATTTATTCTTAAAGATTTTTATTTCTTAAGTTTAGAATATATTAATAGACATAGCTAAGAAAAAATCCAATTAGGTTCTAAATTGGATTCTAATTGTTGTCTAATTTTGCGCCATGTGTCCTATTTAAGTTTTTTTTTTTTTTTTTTTTGGGTTCTAGATGAGTTAATGAGGTGCAAAAAACGAAGAGTCTAATATAAATAAATTATCAAGAACTCAATAAAAAAAATAATAGCATGTTACAGTGATTTGCTACTAGCATGTTACTATTTTTATTTTTATTTTTAGCTTTAGCACCTTTGATATTACATGTATTTTGGTGTTTGAAGTGCTAAACATAGGTTTTTAGTGGCTTTTCAACCACAGTCATGAATACTCTAACTATTAGGAGATAAATTAGCTAATAGTTATAGCTAGGTTGGCTGTCAACACTGTAAGTCGAAGCTCTACTAAGAACTAACCTAGCTAATAGTTATAATTAAGCCGGCTCTCAACACCAAAAGTCAAAACTCTACTAAGAAATAGACTAGCTAATAATTACAATTAAGTTAGCTCTCAACACCAAAACTTGAAGCTGAAATTTAGCTAATAGTTACATCTAAATTAATTCCCAACACTATAAGTCAAATTTGAAATTAAAGAGGCATAATTGAGAAAACAAAACAAGTGGCTAGTTCCTATCAAAAAAAGAAAAAAAGAAAAAAGAGGCTAGTTGTACCCTAAGAGATTAGAAAGGGTGGCTGACTGATTGGTTTAAGAGTAGAGAGTGACTGACATTTAGTCCTCAGAGTAAAGGGTGGCTAGGAGAGGAGAAATTTTCTGTTTACCTTTTTTTTTTTTTTTTTTTTAATCATTAATTAATTCAACAACTTTAAATAGGTTGGAGTATTTTAGTAAACACAGTATAATTTATGAAGAATAATGTTAGGGACACATAATTTGTCGTAACTCACCACTTAACGAGTTGTGATTAATAAATGTATGATGGTGAGTCATTTGAGACACTTTTACCAATCACATGACAAATTGTGACATAATATTATGATAAATTATGTGTCCCTAGCATTAATCATTTACTAACTATAGAAGAGAGGGCTTTGCTGGATAGCCTATAAGAGGATAGAGGTTCGCTACATCACAAAAGCAAGCAAAACGTGCTTGGTTGGTGGTGCCTTTGCTTATAGAGACGGTTCCATGACTCTCCACTTATCTCACTTTGTCTATTTAAAATTTAAAATCCCAACACGCAGTTTTCTCCGTCTCTTGTTCCAATCCAAAGTCCAAACTCTTCTCAAGTACAGTTTGGTGAATGGCATCCTCGTTATTTCCCGCCAACCCCAGTGGCATTTTCCTCTCTCCAACTCCTTTCTCCTCGGTCTCATCGACCAAACTTTTTATAGTAACCTTTTAAAAACACAGAGTCAGAGACCCAAAAAAAATCACTAAAAAAAAAACACAGACATACGCTCTCTCTCTCTCTCTCTCTCACACACTCACACACAAAAACACAAACACTTTGTGTGCGTACGAAAAGAGAGAGTAAAATGTTGAAGGTCTCGTGCAATGTGTTGAGTGACCAAAGCCAAGCGATAACCCAATGTGGGTTTATGGGCCGAGGGCCCATTTTGACACGTGGGCACCGGAGAAATGCCGTCGTTTTAGGCTCTGGTTCTGGTTCTTCGTACAAAGGTCCAATTATGGCTGTGGTGTCCGACCGGGTAATCGGATCCGGGTCAGGGTCAGGGTCAGGGGACTCTGGCGGACCGTTTGAGACTTGGGAGCTTGACGGAGGATGGATTGTCGTATAAGGAGAGATTCATAGTGAGATGCTATGAAGTTGGGATTAACAAAACTGCCACTGTTGAAACCATTGCTAATCTCTTGCAGGTTCTTTCGAAAATCCTACATTTTGTTTTTGTTCTTTTCAATGAGTTTTACTTTGAATTGATTCAATTTTGGGTTTTTGTTAATGGGTTTATCGGTTGGGATTTGTGGGTTTTGGGTTTCTGGGTTTGATGGTACTGTTCTCTTTGACATGCATTTGCAACTTGTTCTAACATTTTTGTGGGATCTTCTCAACTGGGTATTGTCGGTTTTGGATGTCTGGGTTTGATTGTGATTGTTTTGTTCTCTGTTACATGCACTTGCTACTGATTGTTTTGAATTTTCAAGATTGAGCATCCACAGATGTGCTAAATGTGCCAAATGCCAAATATGTTCTAAATCTTAAAACTTTTGCCACATATGAACAGTACCGTTGCATTTTGCAACGGTACGGCCGAGAATGCTAAAAAAAAAAAAAATAGTTTTTTATTCATAGTTTGTTGTTTGTTGTTGATGTTGTTGGTGGTGATGACAGGAAGGAGATAATATATTATTTTAATGTGTAGTAAATATTATTTTAATGTATAGAAATATTATTTTAATGTATAGAATTGAATGGTAGAACATATAAATGAGATATTGTAAAATGATGTGGTAAAATAATAAAGTAGGCTTTTAGTATGTCAAAATGACATTTTTTTTCAACATTTGATGTGGATGCTTAAGTTTTTTCATGGGATTTTCTCTTATTGTTGGTTTTACTATTTTCATGGGTTTTACTATTTTCTCTGTCACTGTCCATTTCTTTGTCATGTAAATTTCTGAATTTTAGCGCCTGAGTAATGTTGCATGGCTTTGTTGTTGTTTGCTTATGCTGGTCACTGTGCTCTGAAAACATTCCACTCTGCTTTCTATTATTATCTGTGTCAAGATGCATGCTTGTTAGGTACTAGACTCTACATTCATTTGAATGCTACCATGCTGGAATTTGAATTCTTTTGTCTTAGTATCTCTGATTTGGATCAAGAAATTGTCAGTCAGCATTGAATTCTCAGTAACTCTTAGTTAGGGGGCTGCTCATTAGTTCAATATCTAGAGATTAATAAATGGTAAATTGGCAATTCAGAAGTTACAGTTCCATTGTTTAGAAGTTAACCATATTATGAATGAAAAGTTGGTTTCCATTTTCAGAAAGCTAAAAAAAGAGAGAGAGAAATCAATATGCAGTTATTCATTTCATCTTATTGGACAGGGGAGAGATACCTCCTACCTTAAATGAAACTTATTGAAGGATTGGCTCTTCTCAAAGATCTTCAGTATAATAATTTCCTTGTGTGATGTAGGAGGTTGGATGCAATCATGCACAGAGTGTAGGATTTTCAACAGATGGCTTTGCAACCACCCCTACCATGAGGAAACTGCATCTCATATGGGTTACTGCTCGCATGCACATTGAAATCTACAAATACCCAGCTTGGTGAGTTTTCTTCTTCTTTCTTATTTTGTGAGTTTAGTATGGGATTCTTACATGATAAACTCCATTTTGATACATGGTTGGTGGTACAGGAGTGATGTGATTGAAATTGAAACTTGGTGCCAAGGGGAGGGAAGAATTGGAACCAGACGAGATTGGATACTCAAGGACCATGCTACTGGTCAAGTTATTGGAAGAGCAACAAGGTGCATATTAAGCTACTCTTTCTTTTTTACGTCCTTTCCCTTGCAAAAGAGACTTATAAGGTAAAATAAATGAAGCAACAATTTTGAAAGAGAGGAATCTTTTTTATAATCTTAAATGGGGAAAATGTTTTTGACACATGCATCACTAATTCAACCACATTTCACTTGTTTATATGATTTTCAAGTCCTGAGTGTCACTTTTTTTATGATTATAGAATGCTCTTCTGGGTGATTTTGATGTATGTTATAAACTCATGTATCAATTAGTCTCTTGTTGTGGTTTTGGGAAACTGCCCTCTTTCTCCATTTCAGTGTCATCTAATTTTAAAGCAATTTTGTTAATAAATCTCATGATTTCATATAGCTGTTGCTCAAACTACCCATTATAGCCTTTTATTTTTATTTTATAAGTAATAAAGTTTCATTAATAACAAAAAAATCAAGTCACCAAGTATACAAAGTATATGATTGGGGACCATACAATCAATTAATTACATAAATCTTTCAAATCAGTAATCGAACAAAGAATTGACTATGTAAAAATCCAACAAAGTTCTAAAGAAAAAAGTTTTAGATCAGGAATAGATCTCTTTGTATCTTCAAAGCACCGGGTATTCCTCTCTCTAGAGATACCACATCAAGCAATGCAGGGTAGCCATCCAAATAGACCCATTCCTTTCCTATGACACCCAAAATGGCCTTTGCCAACCAACTTTCAAAATTATTTATATTTCCGAAAATTTTGAGGTGCCTTTGAAGGAGAAGA
Organism: Quercus dentata; assembly: GCA_028216015.1. NCBI lineage: Eukaryota > Viridiplantae > Streptophyta > Magnoliopsida > Fagales > Fagaceae > Quercus > Quercus dentata. The sequence continues at coordinate 68,801,691 of CP116452.1, read as the reverse complement.
ATAAGAATGCACTATAGTCCGTAATTTCCTTTATCTTAATTTTTATTTTCTGGGTAAGTGACTTGATCATACTGTTATGTTATTGCTAAGTTAATTTATTATATTGATATGAAATTCCCCCAAAAGTGATGCATAAACATGAGTTTCTACCTAAAGTTGCCGTGATAGAACCATATATTAGATCATTCACATCCAGTTCTGCGAAATCTTTTCATATTTTGAAGAAATTACCCACTTTTCTACCTAGCAAAAAAAAAAAAAAAAAAAAAAACCCAATTTTCTATTTTAGCTAGCCGCTTTTTAAATACACCTTACATCACACTCTTCATTTTCGATACGCTTTAAGTGGGCAAGGGGGTTTCAAATCCTAGATGTTTTCGTTGGAAACACTAGGAGATGATGCTGATTGGCCTAAAGGTTGTTGGCATCCCACCCTTAATTTTCTTATACATCCTATTAAATATTCAAATAAATTCTTTTTGTTTTTTTCTTTCTTCCCATCACTTTTTTCACTCCTTCCCCTATTCTCACCCCCTTCTGTTAGGCCCCTCTCCTAGGCTCCCCCTACAATGTTTGACGACACCAATTTGCCACCGCACTGCCAAATCAGCAGCCTAATGGCCAGATCAGCCACCCACCAACAATACCAAGTCCAAGTTGGCCCCCAACAACTGGTGAAGCCAAATGGCCAACAACATCAGCAGATCACTTTGCAGATGAGAGAGAGAGAGAGAGAGTAGCATATAAAATATGATGCAGTGCTTGGTATGGCTAACAATTATTGTAGCTTTTTTCAGAATTTTGAATAGTAATGAGTAATGATGAGCAGGGTGTGGAGAGCCTTTTTTTTTTTTTTTTTTTTGTGGTGATTCCTAGCTACAGTACTCAACAATTTAGCTAAAAAGATCATTCGCAAAACTGGATGTGACTGCTGTTATGGGGATTGAAGAGCGACCATGGATTTATATGTATTTTGTTGCATTTTTTCTTTCTTTATAATATTCTGAAAAAATATATATTCTACTCTAAGATTAAACATTTCAATTCCTTCCTGTAGTAGCTTCTTTGCAAATCAGAAAATAAATGAGGCCACTATAAATATAGATCAAGGGGTTATCCTGCTGGAACACAATTATTCATAAATTTAATGCTTCTCTTGACCATTGACAAAAACTATGCTAGTCTGGTGTGTGCCAGAATGTGCTTAAATTATCCATCTTAATATTTTACTTTTTTTACTACATAATTTACAACCCCCCTGCACACTTTTTTTTTGGTTAAAAATTCTGTTTATTAATTAATCAATCTCATCTTGATTCAAAGATCACCTTTGTGGAAGCTATCAAACATTTGTTGTCAGATTAACTCAACAACTTGACTTAGCAATTCTTGCAATTATTTTTAACTTTGTCTATCTGATTTGAGATGCATTGTCAAAGTTTATCATGTGAACCTTATGTTTCAGCAAGTGGGTGATGATGAACGAAGACACCAGACGTCTTCAGAAAGTTAGCGATGATGTACGGGATGAGTATTTAGTTTATTGTCCGCGAGAACCCAGGTAAGGATGCCTTGTTTTCTCTAGGTATAAAATATCTGATTTTCTTGTAAATGGTTTTATACAGTTTACAAAATGTAATTCACATGGCATATTGGCTTCATCATAATTAACACTTGCAAGATGGCATGATTTTGCTTGGCATATTTTTATGTGCAATGGTCGAAACCCTTTTGCTCACATCTTTGTCATATGTGTGATTGGACATTGTAAATAAGATAATATTCATCAATATATTAAAATTTGATAGGAACTAATTTATTTAATGAGATTGGGGGAATAGATAGTTTTACAATACATAGGTTCAAGGTGCTACCTGTTCTTTTGTAGGTTTGTATGAGGCACCAAATTTCATCACAGTAAATTGTCTTTTGCAAGCTTGAGAGAGAGCATTTTGAAAATGTAGAGTACACTGTTGGAAATGCATTAAATCATAAGCAATCTAATTATCTAAAGCAAGAGTGTGAGAAATATTTAAGCTTGTATGATAAACTGACTAAATTATTAATGAAGGTTGTTGAATATTTTTACATTCAAAAATATCAGAAGATGTTAGTGTAGAGCTGGAGCAACTATGTTATTGAATCTTGCTCTACAATTGCAAACATTTAACAAAGCTTGAGTTTACATGTAACAAATTGAAAAAGTAACGGAGATTGATAAATGTGTAATGTTTATAGCAACATTTAATGAAGCTTGGAAAAAATTTAGTCATGCGAGGTATAATGTTTTATCGTAACATTTAATAAATTTTCACTTATCAAAAAAAAAAACATTTAATAAATTTTGAGTTTTTTTTTTTTTTTTTTTTTTTTTTTTTTAAGTAATGATGATTTAGTTTTATGTAAGTAACAAACTCAAAAAGATGAGAGTTGCTTTATATGGTTTCCTCACTTGCAAAGGAGAGTAATTAATTCACCAATTAAGGAGTTAGTTGATTTAGGTCGATGGAACAAGAGAAGGTAGAGGAAGACCTAAACTAACATTTAAATGCATGCATTCCTATTTTTATATACTATGAGTAAGCATAACAAAAAAAGAAAAAAATAAAAAATAAAAAATAATTTCATGCATGGAAAGGGCATAACTTCAGAAAGGTTGAAAGGCTCAAGAATTAAGTTTTGAACTCCTCCCCCAAGAAAAATGCCATTCTCTTAATGTTCTTTCTTTTTGGGTAAGGTCTCAATTTTCCTCAAATCAATGGTTTTACCTGGTATATTGTTGAAATAATCATTTGCAACAATAAATGGTCAATCCTTTATTTATTTATTTATTTTTGACCTGAAAAGCTTTACTTTTAATAAAAGATTTTACTAACATGGAAGCAGTGCCATTTTTTTCTTGATATACCGTGTAGGACCTACTCTTGTTAAATTCTTCTGTTACTGGAAATTGTCTACATTAAGGACTGTGACCTTTTTTTTTTTTTTTTTTTTTTTTTTTTTTTTTTTTTTTTTTTTTTTTTTTTGGAAGAGTGGGGGAGGGATTAGATGGGGATCTAATTTTATGCGAAATGAAATAACTGAAGATTGTGGTAGATATTTTAACATCACAAGATATAATTGGAAACATCCCAGGTGAATATAATATGGGGTGTATAGATTACTTATAGCTTAAGTTGATAAATTCTGATCATCTCTAAACATCTCTATATTTTATACTACTGTTATTCTCATTATTGACTTTGTTTGATATTTTTAATTTTTATGTTTTGTCGGTTTGGCTTTTCTAGATTAGCAATTCCTGAGGAGAACAGTAGTAGTTTGAGAAGAATACCAAAACTGGAAGATCCTGCTGATCATTCTAAGCTGGGACTTGTGGTAAGATCATTTGGTTGATCTAAATTATTTGAACAGTTTTTCGAGGTCCCACATCTCAGTATTGATTTTTTGCAGCCCAGAAGAGCTGATCTGGACATGAACCAGCATGTTAATAATGTCACCTACATTGGATGGGTTCTGGAGGTTGGTTGAAGCCATCTTTTATTAATATTAGCAGTACTCTTGTTAAACAGATGCCAAAGCTTCTTAATCCCCCCCCCCCCCCCCCTTCCCCTTCTTTCTTTTAGTCACTGACTTTTAATTAAAAGTATCCTTACAATGGAGCCACTTTCTAGAGCCCTTCAGCACCCATAATTTGTATAGGGTTGGAGAGGTCCGTAGTATATTCCATGCCTTTGTTTCCAGGTAGGGTGCCCTGTAAAGCGGGTGAAATAAATGGTACCAAGAAAAACTCCTGCTGAAAAACTGCTTTACTTCTCAGATATGGGTGGAGAGTGCCTTTTCAAGCTTCTGAATTCCTTTTGTTTCTTCAAAAGGAGGACCACAAATTAAAGAACTAAAATTAAATTAAAAGGGGAAACTTTTTACATAAAAAGCTTGGTAGTGATAATATTTCTTATTACTCATCAACAATTGAAAAAAAAAAAAAAAAAAAAAAAAAAACCAAACAAACAAACAAGATAGCAGACTTATCAGGAAAATAAAGTAATAAACTCTAGATAAGGTGTCTTTACATAAATATGCCTTATATAAATGGTCTCCCTAAAGTGACCATTGAGGGGAATGCAAAGTCATGCATGGATTCAGCAATACATCATGCTATTGAGAAAGTCTATGATCATGTGAAGTGGGAGGCTTTACTTGATTTGTTGAAGAGAATGGGATTTGGGGTGAGGTGGTGTAGGTGGATCCGCACATGCATATTTATTGTCCAATTCTTGGTCTTGTTTAATGGGTCTCCAGCTGATTTTTTCAAGAGTTCAAGGGGATTGAGACAAGAGGACCCGCTATCTCCCATGTTGTTTTTGGTTATGATGGAGGTCTTGAGTAAGGTGATGAAAAGAGCTGAAGGGGCTGGTTTACTTCGAGGCTTTAGGGCCGATGGTAGACGGGGTGGAGGGGTATGTGTCTCGCATCTTTTGTTTGCGGATGATACGATTCTGTTTTGCGATGCAAATGAGGAGCAGATTCTATATGTTCAGATGCTTCTTCTTTGTTTGGAGGCGTGTGAGTTTAAAGGTTAATGCGTTGAAGAGTGAGATGATTCCCATTGGGGAGGTTCCTAATGTCCATGTCTTGGCAGAGATTTTGGGGTGCCGGATTGGGTCTCTGCCTATGACCTATCTTGGTATGCCATTGGGGGCGTCCCACAAGTCTCCCACTATTTGGAATCCTATCTTGGAGAGAATTGAGCGCAAGTTGGCTGGTTGGAAGAAGATGTATTTGTCTAAAGGGCGAAGACTAACGTTGCTTAAAAGCACATTAGCTAGTCTCCCCACTTATTTTTTATCTCTTTTTACCATCCCTACACATGTGACCAATAAAATTGAGAGGTTGCAAAGGGATTTCTTGTGGGAGGACTCCAAGACTCATTTGGTGGGATGGGACAAGGTGTGTGCACCTTTGAAAAATGGTGGGTTAGGAGTAAGGAAATTAACTACTTTTAACAAAGCCTTACTAGGGAATGGATATGGCGGTTTGGGATTGAGCAAACAAGCCTTTGGAGAAGGGTTATAGCTCTCAAGGTTGGGGAAGAATGGGGGGGGGATGGACTTCCAAACTAGGTAGAGGGGTTCATGGGTGTGGCTTGTGGAGAAGCATCCGCATGGGGTGGGAGGATTTTAGAAAAAATATTCGCTTTGTGGTAGGGGTGGGAGATAGAGTTAAACTCTGGACAGATCAATGGTGTGGGGATTCTCCACTTCAATTTGACCTTTCTGAGTGTGTATGGGATTGCATCCAACAAAGAGGCATCAATGGCCTCTTCTCTTGAACGGTTGGGGTTAGAGGATCGGATAAGTTGGAATGTTCATTTTATTCGGAGACCAAATGATTGGGAAATGGCTGGTGTGGATGAATTTCTTTGTACTTTGGGTTCAAATCTACCTCCCACCGAGAATGGAGATCATATGCGATGGAAGTTGACAAAGAATGGGGTTTTTGATGTTCGTTCGTTTTACAATAAGTTGAGAAGCCCCTTGCCCATTATTTTTCCTTGGAAAGGTGTTTGGAAGGTTAAGGCTCCTCGGCGTGTTTCCTTCTTTGTGTGGACTGCTGTATGGGATAGGATCCTTACAGGTGACAATTTGAGGGATAGAAGGATGGCTTTTGTTGACTGGTGTATCATGTGCCGTTGTAATGGGGAGACAGTGGATCATTTGTTACTTCACCGTGATAAGGCTTATCGGCTGTGGAGTTTGGTATTTAGATCTTTTGGGATTTTTTGGGTCTTGCCAAGATCGGTTGCGGATACTCTATTTGGTTGGTGGAATTGGCCTGGAAAGCATGTGTCTAGGCATTTGGAACTTAGCTCCATTATGCTTGATGTGGTGTCTTTGGAGGGAGCAAAATAGTAGGACTTTTGAGGACATGGAAAGTTCGGATGACCAGTTATTGGCCTCTTTCAATGGCTCTCTGTTTGACTGGTTTAGGGCTTGGGGATTCACCTCTAGTGATTCCCTCCCTTTGTTCCTTAGCTCTCTCCTGTGTAATTAGTATCCTTTCCTTTCTTTTTCTTTTTTTTTTCTCTCTTTCCCATTGTATTTTTCTCTCTGCCTTATGTTTTTCTGCATAAGGTAGTTTCTTGAATATATATCTTTATTACTTATCAAAAAAAAAAAAAAAATTATGCTATAAAGGCTAGTCTACAAATAAAGAATATCGTTCACGAAGTCTAGACCTTAGCAGCACTGTTTGATTTTCGTAGTTTTTAACTTCTCATTGGGTTAAAAGGGAGGCAAACTTGTATGCAGTCTACCAACTTGTTTGCTCCCCCAGAGCGGTCAAGTTGAAGCCCTTAGGGGGATTCTTGCTTGTAATTTATATGTTTTTTTTCCATGTTTAATGAATTTCATCTATATAGCCCCCACAAAAGAAAAAGAAAAAGAATGATGGCATTATTCACATTTTGTTGTTTTATTAGTAAGTTACCCTCTCCTAGTCTGTTTTGAACTCACAACCTTGCCCTCCACCCATTATTATGGGAGGAGGAAGTACTGTTATTTTTAATGATGACTTTACATATGACAAATTCATTGCTGATTTGACCCAGTTCATCCAATTATTTCTTCCTAATTTTGGAAATCAATATGAATGTAATGATTAACATCTGATAGAAAATTATCTTTTTATTGTTACGAGTGTTGAAAGGTTTGAATTCATTAGAATTTATGGGGATCTTTGTAGCCTTCCCCACCCACCTAAAAATATCTGTACGCTGCATCATTCTTAAGTGACTTATTATGGCTCATGTTTTTGTTATTGATGATACTTCCTGTTAATATTATAAAGCTGGTTGAGTAATACATTTTTTTTTTCTACCACAGAGCTTGCCTCAAGAAATCATTGATAGCCATGAACTGCAAACTATTACTTTAGATTACAGACGGGAGTGCCAACATGATGACATAGTTGATTCACTAACCAGTGTGGAACCAGTAGAGGATGCCGAAGCAATTTCTAAGATTCAAGGAACTAATGGGTCTATAGCTGCAGCAGAAAACAATGAAGATTTACGTCAGTTTCTACATTTACTGAGAGTGTCAGGTGATGGGCTTGAAATAAATCGAGGACGCACTGAGTGGAGAAAGAAACATGCAAGATGATACATAGTTAGTTGACTTTACTTTTCTATTGCTTTCAATGGTTCTTATTCAATCTTTCTTCTCGTGTATTTTTTACTTTTTAGCTCAATGGATTTTGCTCCAAAATTGTCTTTGGAGGGAGTCAGTTTCTTATGCATCCATTGCACACAACAGATGTCTCACAGTAAACCGGGAGGGGAAATGCGGAAAATTGTGGATCTCATCTGTTGTCAGACATCAGTTGCCTGCAATGGATGCACTAGAGACTAACTCCGTTGGATCATGCATGCAGATTGCTTTGAGAGACTCCACAAGCCATTTGATGTATTTTATTTCTAGTTTTTCTTTGATATTTATAAGCTCAATGTTCCATGTATTGTGTTGATATTTAATAATCTTGGCAGGGATATGCCTCCATTCCATCCCTGCCACCAGGCCATTGCGAATAGACTCTTAGTGTTTTCCACAGGTTTATATATGTAGAAAATGATTTGTGAACAAATCATTGCTCAAATGGGTCGGTAACTGTTATACTGGTCCCAAATATCGAGCAGCAGAGTCTCTTCTTTAACCCATTACATTGGGGATTTTATAAGACTAATTATGTGTATAATTTAAATAAGTCACATTACTTATTAAAAAAGTTATGTGACCAAAACTATGCATGTATGGTCTTTTCAATTGTCATATAGCAGGTTCAATGGAGTTAGCTTCAAGCCAAATTAGAGTTAAATTTCTTCTGATTATTTAAACGAGATAATCCACATTAATAAAGCTTGAATATCTATCTTTTCTCTCAAATAAATAAATAAAGCTTGTTCAGGTTAGGGTTTGTTGTGGCTTAATGAAGCTTCAATTCAGGTTAATCTTGAACATGGACAGTCTCGCTAGCTAGAAGGCTTATGATTTGCAATAGACGTCTTGCATTCTCACTACGGTTGAATGTGTTGCAGACATCAAAACATGTGCTACTTTATGTTAGTGTCTGAAATATAAAACATATAGTGTTAGCATTTGAAAGACGAACTGTTAAAATACTCAACGAATACTACCTTTAAACATATATTTGTATTATAATATTATATCATTGATTAGTGAAGTTCCATTATTGTTTTTTTTCCCCAAGTTATTAGAGCTGTTATATCCTCATATATAGCCAGCAATTGGCACAACTCTTATTGGAGACAGTTTGTTTGTACTGTTGCTCAGATACCAATATTTGAAAGAAAAAACGTATATGCACAAGTAGAATTGATTAATTCGATCACTTAATATCAACAACGAAGGCAAGACACAATGAATCACACTCTGAGGAGCCTAAGAACCCTTCCACAGAAAGTAGAAATAGAGAGTAGTTTTCCTTCTCTCATATTCACATTCACACACCCACTTCCATCAATTACCCAAATGGGTAATGCTGCAACTATTTATAGATTTTTGTCATGTGTAGTTATATAGTTAATTACTGGTTGAAAATCAAGAGAGGCCACTCTTGATTATGAACTACAATGCAGACTGTCAAAGGGAATCACGTTAATCTTTTATGTTCTTTGTCTTTATAAGCTCCTTTTTATTTAGACTCGCTTTTCCCCCCTTATATATTAGTAAGAACAATATGAGCAGTTAGAGCTCAAAATAAAAGATAGCATTAAAAAAATCCACGCTAATATGAGGCTTATACCACAGTACTAAAAAAGAATTGTATCCAGTGTATAAAGCTCTCACTCGGAAGAAGTAATTGGCAGGCTACCTCATGCCCCATGATTGTCTCATGGAAATTTCATTAACCATTGCTACTAGTTTCATAATAAGTTAATTTGAGCAACATCTCATCAATGGAGTCCACCACTGACCACATTTATCATACACTAATTACTAGTTACAGCATGTTACGTCAGTAATTATGAAAATGTTGTATCAAACTTATTATTTTCAGCCATGAGGCCAAATGTTTTACCTACACGCTACACCTGCTCAACTTCTCTACCTATGCTCTGATCCATCATATTATTCCACTTAAAAATTATATGCTTGAAAATGATTTTGCAACCTGACGCATTAACTTTATGGGTTCATGAATCATGATGCTATTAGCAAAGAAAAACTATTGGAAGATTAAGAAAATCTAATGCCAAAACAATTAAGCAAATGCCCATGCAGATTTAATTTATCAACTATATTACGTTAAGTCACCTCATCATTCTTTCTAAAATAACCAAGCCTCCCATGCATAGAACATTAAATTTCATTCCCAAATCAAGTTAAGTAAGAAAACCTCATTTTCACAAGTTTCACTATAAATTTGAGTGGCCATGAAGCAATTCTCTCCATACTAAAAACAAAGACAAAAGATAAAAATATAATGGGGAAGACTACTAAGGCATTGCTCGTTTTCGCTCTATTTCTTATTGCATTTCTCACTGGTGCTGAAGGAGGAAGAAATGTGCCAAAGAAAGATGATCAGGTCTACCAGCCTCAGAATTTCGACTTCGGCTTTACTTGGCCATTCTTATTCCCTCTCGGGACTGGATTCCGTATTTTTGCAGGCATTCCTGGCTCAGGTTATCTTGGAGGCTCTACTGCTTTTGGTCCTGCAGGTCCTGGTATTGGAGGAGATGGTGGCAATGGGGACATTCCTAATGCTGGTGTTGGAGCTGGAGGCAACTCTCCCTGATCAATCAAATGGAACTAGCATGTTTCGAAGGTGTTTAATATAAGGATGTGTTTTATGATAATAGTAAATAAACAATGAGCCTCCAATAGGCTGTCCTATTTGTGCTTGTTCAATCATCTTCTATACATGGCTAGTGATATGTAATGAAATAAAAATGTGCTTTAGCTATGTTATCTCCTCAACACTTTCTATAAATTAGGACCCTGTCTCAAAGGGTCATATTCCTCTTAGGAATGTGATTGTCTTACTCTTACACTCTCATTTCACACCATACCTGATGTCCATATATAGATTGTGTGAAATGGACAATATGGAAAAAACAATTTTCCTTCCTATCATAGTGCAACTCAAAGTACAGTCCAAAGCTTTTTTTTTTTTTTTTTAATAATCCCTCTTGAATTTAATCCTTTTTGAATAATGTTAAAACCCTACCAATTTTAATGCAATCACGATGTTAAAGAAATGACATAACCTGTTGACTGTGAATACTAAATGTGAATGTGTTATCAATTTTTCTAAAATGATGAAATGAGTCCTCATTTTGAGTAGTTTTAGGTCTTCTTAAGTTCTTATTTAATGAAATCATAACCTGTATACATATAGTTTAAATAATGAAAATTGCATTGAAAATGTGAAATTATTTAAATGGTGAAATAATATTTTAAATTTCTTGAATCTTTGGTAGTAGAGATTTACATAAAGCAAACTATATTAGTAATTAATTTAATAGGCTAATTGTAACATCTACAATTTTGACATGTATTTTATCTTTATTTCTTGTTCAAATCATAAGAAAATAAATTACTAAAATTTTGTGAGATCAACTTGGCTTATGTACAAACAAATAGTCATAATTTTTTTCTCACACACACCAAGTTATTACAAAGAGGATTCACTTGGAGATGACCCCAAATTGCTAGTAAGAGGTTTCGAACACAGAATTTCATATATATCACGAGGTTTAAGAAACCAACAGATAGTCATAAATTAAAAGGAGGATTAGTGATTCTCAAAATAAAAAAACTGTATTTTAAGAGGCCCTATGTTAATTTACTTGAGTAGATTTAATTTAAGCTCTAAAAAGTTGAATTACTCTTTTGGGCCCATAATTTTAAAACCTAGACCGTTCAATGAACCATAAAAAGGAGTTTAAAGTTTTGAGGTTGAACTAAGGTTTGACTAAGATAGAACCATGATGATGTCATAATTAATTTAATAATTAGTTAATATTAAAAATATATAAAATTAACAATCTTGTCAAAAATAATATTTTTAGAGGTTCAAGTATATCTTAATTACAGATAAGGTGATATTATTTTACAAATTTATACAAAGATAATTAAATATTCTCCTATTTCAAATACTTTAGCGAATTTGTACCACATAACAATTTTTCAGTATACCAATATAATTTAAAAAGTAACTTCAAATGTTTGGATTACTATATTCCATTTAAACTCTCATTAAAAATAAAAATAAAAATAAAACCACAACCACAAATGTCTTTTTTTTTTTTTTTTTTTTTTTGAAAGACAACCACAAATGTCTTGTCTCAACTTAAATAATTATTTTAAATACAAAATACTACTACCTCTGGAGTCTGGACCTGGCCTTGTAAGTTGTAATTTGAACCTACTCACCTAGGGTTTCAAACGGTAATAAAGAGAGGGAAAAAAAAAAATCTATAGCCACTAGGACCGTTTATAAGGCCAATTTATTTTGTTGAAATTGAAAATTTTTTACTAAAAGTATTATAGATAAAGATAAAGGGAAAATATATTGTCGTGTCGGGCGTAACCAGATTTGTGCCACCAATCAATATTTACCACATCATACATCTAATGAAAAACCCATACACCCTCTCACACACCCTCACACACGTGTCGAGACAAGAGACTCTATCAAACACGCCTAGGCCTATTCTATCTACTCCTCTGCTCTTACCATCGGACCGAAGCTCCACCCCGCCACCGGCACCGCCGCACTCGTCGTTCGGGAGCCGGGCGCCACCGCACCTAACCTCAAGGTTTGTTCTGATTTCTGTTTATTGTTTGATTAGTTATTTCCCCAAACTTTGGGTTTCAAAATTTTGATGGGTTTGGGTTATTTTTTGGATATCAATCTATTCATATTGGTATGGGTTTTGTTGATTTAGTATGGGTTTATTTTCATGGGTTTTGATTGGATTCTTAAGTGGTAGGTTTAAACCTTAAAAAATCTGATTGTACCAAATGAGTTTGCTGGCAAAGAAAGTGCCGTTTCATGTAATTCTGAGCCTTAATGATAGAATTTGCTATTATCTGCTACCTTAAATGAAAAAGTAAATCATCTTGCCACAAACTTAGTTTAGAGAATCCTATTATGATTGGCCTTGATGACAAGAAGATACAACCTGTATTATCATATGAAGATTTTGGATCTTTGGGATTTGATGTGAATGATGAATTAGAACAACCTAATAAATTGACAAGCTCTCCAGTTGCAGATTTTAGAGTTCCATCTCAATTAGTTTAGAGATATGTGAAAGGTTTATCTTTGAAATAAAGCTTGATTTTGTGAATCTTTAAGTGGCGCTCTTTATCTTGCATTGGCTTTACCGGAGAAGTAACCTAGAAAGCCTCAAGAGTTTAAAATATATTCTAATAGCACATTTCATATCCCCGTTAACGATGCTCACCAAGTAAACAATCCTATGTTTGATGTTTTCTAATGGCATTAGAAGATGCTATCTAATGATGTAATTCAAAAGGGTAATGTGGGCTTCAAAGAACAACTTGGAGGATGTTCTGAATCCATCTAGAATTTCAATTATTCTATAACTGCTTATATATGTCTTATACACACTTCTCATCATTGACCTAGTCCAGCAAGCATGAATTAATTATCAATCTTTTTTGACAAATTTTACTTCTTTTCCCAGTCAAGTCCGTGGAATCCAGCAGGATGGCTTACACCTCCAAGCAAGAAGTCAGAAGTATGGCAAGGTTTGTCTTCTTCATAATTTATAAACTTCTACATTCAGACGTAGAACGTGAAGAAGGAAATAATTGTTGACTAGCTCGTTTTACATAGAAGAAGCAAGAGCAGTTGGAACTCACAAAAAAGTTCCGGATAGGTTCCTTCTATTAAATGTCTTAATAGTTGAAATTTGTATTGCAAGGAAATAAAGATTTTGTTTTATAAGATACATTTTCCTAAATTTTAAAAAGCAAGTGCATTCGGTATTCCATCCCTCACTCTTATTTCTGGAGCTAGAGTTTTTACTTCTAGAGCAACTCTAGGTGTGCAATGCATCAATTTACTCACATGATGAATTGAAGCAACTAAAGGTTCTCTAGCAGTATTTTTTTTTTTTTTTTTTTTCCATTGATCAAGCTAAATAACTCCTAGCATCTTCTTCATTGTTGTGACTGTGGTTGGTTCAGTTTCATAGCCTTTTATCTGTTAATGATCGTAATTTTTTCATGACAGCTTGAGAGGGTCAATTGCTCACAGTCCTCCTTATCTAGTGAGGAGACGCAAGCAACATTTCCACCATCTAGAACAGTGCGGAGTTGACTTAATACTCGGATGTAATGGATTCATTTGGGTTGGTGAACATGTTGAAGCCAAAGATGATATGGTAGAGGATCAAGCAAGCAAACTTGAGCAACAAAATATTAAATCTAATAAAAAAATTCCATTAGTCTTGAAGAGCAAGAACAAACACACACTGAGACAAGGTAGAGCATATGTAGGATTGCAAATGCTGTCTGGGTATTATCTATTTTAGGCTTCAATATAACCATCAAAGTGATCATGGATACCATGAACCTAAGTAGCTCTCTCAATCTTGATATACATGAGACGCTTGGTTCAGAGTTCTATGTTCTGATTGCAGAGGGAGAGGTTGAACAGCGAAGCTTGACTAAAAAGAAGGGATGATTGTAGCATCCCTATTATGTTCTAAGTACTAGCTGTTTAGAGAAGCATCAACCTTCATATCCTCTCTTTTTATTGTCTTGATTTTTTTGGGTTTTAGCCCTCTTTGTGTTTGGTTTTACCATGAATATTAGGGAGTGTTTTTTTTTTGTCAATTGTAAAGGACAATTATGTACTGTGAGCAGAATTGCATTAATGCTTCTTTTTTAATTATTTTTTATTTATTTATTTTTAAGAAACCACTCTTGATGATTTTCGCTTCAAAGAAATATAGATATGATAGATCTGAAACTTTACGCTTCAGAATAATTGTCCCATATAACATGTTTTAAAACTAGCATTTTTCTCTCTTCTCATAATAACGTAAACAAGGACACAAAATTTCTTGTTGCATTACATCGAATAGTTCCCAAAGGTAGAAAGGTAAACAAAAAAATATTGTTAATAATTCTAATATCTATCATACACCTATGTAGAGTCTAGAATGTTAACTCTGAACACTACATCAAAAATAACTCAAACTTCTATTGTCTATTTTCTGATGAATATTGAAGTATCATTTATTTTTAGCAAATGAAAGGCTAATTTGGTGTGTTAGCACTATGCACAAGTCATTGCTTAAAAACTAATTCATCTTTAGGAGGTGATTGGAAGCAGTGTTCATCCCAATAGTACGGTACTTCAATTTTGTTGCGGTGTGAGTCATGGACCAATCCTTGTATATATACCTGAAAGCAAGTGCCAGAGTGCAAATTTTCTCTTAGAAGATAACAATTAAAAAGGAAAGAAAGAACCAAGAATGAGACACAGAAGCCATCTAAATTTTGTAAACAAGGTGGTTCTTTGCAAAACAGAGAACTTTCAAAGTAATGCTATATAAAAAATAAACACAAATGCAAATACATACATACATATTATGCATGAATTTAAGGGTGGAAAATGTATGTACATAGGCATGAAATTTGTGGATTTAAATATTCATATGCTTGAGAAACTTGTATCCATCCCTCTGATTTAATACAAGTTCTAATTTAATGCTTTTATTATCTTTTAACTGGTAAGTAACACACACTCCCAACCCACCACATTACCCATCATCTTGTACTTAGTACTTATAGGATGTCATTTGAGCTAAAACATATTGAAAACATTATGTTAACTAAAAAAATGCAAATTAGTGCAGGAACCATAAGAAGTTTTGTAGATGGTCCCAATACCATCATATTGGTCACAATTAAATGACCCTGGTTCAAATAACTTTCAAAGCTGATATTTTTTCAGTATTAGGCATTCCAAAGAAACTAGTTACTTGCATCCTCCCCCCAAATTTAACAAATATGAAAAGTTTTGATATTTCCTTCTTGAATCTTCTCTCGGATTAGATGACAATCTATTTCAATGTGTTTAGTACACTTATGGAACACTGGATTTGCTGCTATGTGAATCGCAGCTTGATTATCACAATACAACAAAGTCTTTGGTTTAGATGATCGACATTTAAGTCTTTTAATAATTGAAGTAACCAAACTAATTCACATTTTGTAGCCATGGAACGATATTTTGCCTCTGCTGAACTTCTAGAAACCATTCCTTGATTTTTAGACCTCCATGATATTAATGAATCCCCCAAATAGACACAATATCCAGTTAAGGATCTCCTTGCGTCAAGCCATCCTGCCCAATTTGCATCACACGATGCTTTAAGATGCAATTGAGAAGTACTAGATAGAAAAAGGCCTTGACCTAGTGATCCTTCAAAAAATTGAATTATTCTATAAGCTGCCTTTAAGTGTGGTTCTCTAGGCTTATCAAAGAATTGACTTAAATGGTGCACAACATAAGTGATATCTGGCTGAGTCATGGTATACATCAATTTCCCAATTAGCCTTCTGTACTGCATAGGGTCTGCAATCAACTTTCCTTCAAACTTTTAAAGATTCAAATTCTGTTCCATCGGTGTCTTAGCAGGCTTAGCACCTAACATGCCTATGTCTTGTAAAATTTCAAGAGCATACTTTCTTTGATTCAACAAAATACCATGTGTACTTGCAACCTCAATACCAAGAAAGTACTTCTCAGAACCCAGGTCTTTGAGCTTAAACTTGGCATCCAAAAGCTGCTTCAAATGGTTAATAAAGTTCTTAATATTACCAATGAGGAGAATGTCATCTTCATAGACTAGAAGTTCTACATAAAGAGAACCTTGATTAAGAGTGAACATGGAATAATCACTCTTAGATTGCTTGAAATCAAGACCAAGAATAGCAGTTGAGAGTTTGGCAAACCATTTCCTTGAATCCTTCTTAAGACCATACAAATAATTAAGAAGTTTGCACACTAAAGGACCTTGATGAGTGGTTGATTTGAACTCCCCCTTGCTGTGAAAACCAGGTGGCAATAACATATAAACATAAGTCCCCATGTAAGAACACATTATTGACATCCATTTGTAAGATGGGCCAACCTTTCACAACTGCTATACTCATCACCAACCTCACAAAGATAAACTTGATAATAGGGGAAAGAGTTTCAGTGTTATCTAGTCCCACTTATTGTATAAAACCCTTTGCAACTAATCTGGCTTTATACCTCTTAATAGAACCATCAAGAGCTGCAATTTTTGCAGCCATAGAATCTTTCCATTCCCGACACTTAATAGCCTTATGATAAAATACAAGTGGGGATTCTAGCACAATAGGTGGATATGAAATGGGAATATCAATGGGAATAGGAGAAGAAAATATGGAAACATCATTAGAAACAGATGGAATAGATGCGGGAGAACCAAACTAATCAAGAGTGGCTTTAGGAAAAACAAATGTATCATTAGTGGAGACATGAGATAGAGATGTATTGATATGAAAATGAAAAATTGACTCATAAAAAATAACATCTCTTGAAAGAAAAATGGTTTGAGTGTCAAAATCTAGTAATTTGTAACCTTTAACACCTAAGGGGTAGCCTAGAGATAGACACTTTCTAGCCCTTGAATCAAACCTATGTCTATTATGAGTTGTACAAGCAAAGGCTAAACATTAAAATACCTTTAAATGAGAGTAAGATGGTGACTTCTGATACAACATTTCAAAAGGTGTAGAATGATTGATAGGAGAAATAGGCAATCTCTTAATTAGATATGTAGTTGTGAGGACACAATCACTCCAAAATCTATGAGGTAATGAAGCTTGGAATTTTAAAGCTAGAGCAACATTGAGAATATGTTGATGTTTTCTTTCCACAATTGGGTTTTGTTGAGGTATTTGTACAAAATTGAGTTGGTAAATGATGCCTTTATCAGCAAAAAAATGTTTTAAGAAAAATTCAAAACCATTATCTAATCTGACACATTTTATTTTTGCATTAGATCGAGCTTCTACCATTGTGTAAAACTTGACAATAATAGGCTACACTTCAAATTTGAATTTCAGAAGATAAATCCATGTGCACCTAGTATAGTCATCAACAATGGTAAGGAAATACCTATATCCATCATAACTTGCAAAGGACATAGGTCCCCAAACATCACAATGTATCAAAGAAAAAACAAAATCAGAAATGGTAACACTATTTGGAAAAGACAGTCTCTTTTGTTTTGTTAAAGGACAAATCATACAAACATCATTGTGTACGTGTCCTATGTCTTGAATAGACTTATAAGACTTGAATCTTGGCAATAGAAGGGTGTCCCAATCTATAATGCCACAAATCAAAACTAGAATTGTGAAAAGAACTTTTTACAGATGGAGAAATCATAGAAGGGATTTGAAGAAAGTACAATCCATGTTGTTCTTTAGCCAAACCAATCATATCCCAATGAATAAGGTCCTAAATAAAGCGCAATGAACCAAGAAAATGAAGCATCAAGTCAATGACTTGATCATCTTGCTAATAGAGATCAAATTGAAACCAAAAGTAGGAACACATAAGACATCTTTAAGAACAAAAGATCCTAAAAGAACAACAGTGCCTATATGAGTCACCACTATAGATTTTCCATTAGGTTATTAGACAAGAGAATGAATGGATGCAGTAACAGTGGTTAAGCAAGAAAGATAATGCACAATATGATTAGTTGCTCCTGTATCAATTATCCATGTTTCTAATGAAAAAGCTATCCTATTTACTATCTTTGAAGAAAAAATTGAATATGTAAGGTCTATATCAGAATTGCTAGATTGAGGTGTAAAGCTAGAAATGACAAAATTACTTGAAAATTTTGGAATTAGAGATTGATGAACGGCTTGAGATTGCACTCCGGAGGCCATCAATGCAGAAGCTTGATGAACACCGTTAGGGTTAATCTGTGAGTTTCCGTTTGACTGAGAATTGAGAAAAGCCAGCAATTGATGACATTGCTATTGAGAGATGGACATTGCATTCCAATAGAAGAATTCATTGGAGTGAAGCTAGTAGAGAAAGTATTCATGGCATTACTAGGACTAAAGCCTGAACCGAGATTATTCACAGCATTGGTGGATGAATCAATCATGGCAGAATTAGAGACTTGATTCACTGAGGCTTTTCCTTTGAACTTATAACCTGGTGGATAACCATGAAGCTTATAACATTTGTCTATTATATGCCCTATTATTCCATAGTGAGAACAAATAGGTCTTTCCTTGTGATTATTGTTCCTTCCTCCAGAACTATTTCTTCCACCTTGATTAGAATTAGAATAGAAGGCATTATGCCGAGCAGCTTGAAACTATTGAGAACCTAAAGATGCTTGAGATCCTGGATTAGAATTGGAGTAGAAGGCATTAGATTGAAGCTGAGGTGCCTGAGATTCTAGATTAGAATCGGAGTAAAGAGCACTAGGTTAAAACTAAGAACCAACTCCATTTCCAACCTGAAGAACAAGAGATTAAACTTTGTTCATTGATGGAATGGGATCTCTCATGAGAATTTGGCTTTGCGGTGGCATAATTCTCATTGAGTCCCAGCAAGACCTAATCACATACTCTCTATCATGTTTATCCATCAAAATCTGCATAACTACACAAGCACAAGATGGAAGAGGATCTTGATTTGCTAACTCATCCCAAAGAACCTTGAAATTGGTGAAATAATCAGCCATAGATAACTAATTTTGAGAGATGTGTGAAATTTCTTTCTGCAATTCATACACTCATTGCATTTTCTTGATCAAAACGATGCTTTAGATCTAACCAAACTTGTCTAGCTATTTTAGCATACATTACACTAGAATGAATGTTCTTCTGCATTGAACTAAACAACCATGAAAGAACCATTGTATTACTGCAAATCCAAGTACTAAACAAAGGTGAACTTGAATCTTGCATAGGAATAGTATGATCTATAAAACCAATCTTGCTCTTAGTCATGAGAGCAATGATGATTGATCGAGACCAAAATGGATAATTTTTAGCATTAATGTTAAATATATTAGCAACATGATGTGTTATACCATGTTGTATATGTTAGAGTGGGTGCAAAAAGGGAAGCATAGAATAAGAACAATGCGAACACAAGGATTACATGGTTCAGCCTCATTGACCTACATCTATGGAGGAATCCCTTAATGGCTACATCTTTATTATGTAAGAATATAGTACAATAACATGTGTTACAATAAACCGTAACATGAGTATATATAGGTAACTAAACCCTAAACTATTAGTACAAGTAAGAGTGAGTTTGGGCCTATTACATTGGGTGAATGTGTTAATATATCTCTAACAAATCAATGGTACAAGAATAGCATCAAGATTTTCATTACTAGCTAAGTAATATGGATTATCATTCAACTCCTCTGCCATTTGAGACTCAGTTTTCTTTGAAGAAAAAGAAGATTAACCAGAGATGTGAGTGATAGGAACATACTCTGTGTTGGTCACCATTGAAGAGAGTTTAGAGCTTATGCGTGCTCTGATACCATAACAAACGTTCTTACTCTTTCTCTCAATGAACACTCAAGAGTAGATAGAATGATTCTCTTGTATTATTGAAGAGTATGAAAGGATAAGTTACAAGAATGAGCTCTGTTACTATATATACAAGCAGAGCATCCAAAGAAAAAATCTAATCTAAGAGAAAATATCTAACAACCTAAGGCGGGAAAGAAACTGTTCCAATCTTCTTAGTAACTAACTCTGCAACTTGTCCAAGTATGATAGTCTCAGGTTCACATGTGCTTCAGTTAGTTACAACTCGTGTTTTCTATTATATTCAAGACTAAAGAGCTATTGTTTGTTACACGTTTCGATCGTGTGCTTGATGGTTTAGTTGAACGACATTGTTTCTTTGTTATTATTTCATTAATAATTTAATACAATGCGATATCGTTTGATTGCTTGCTTTATTCTTCCCTTGCTTCTTAACACACATCAATATTGGAACTAGTAATATGTAATTATTTCAGGACAAAATGGGTTTCTGCCCTTTTCAGGAAAATTAATTAGTCTTTTGCCCTTCTTCCCAAACTAAATAGGGAAATACCACTCTTTTGAAACTCGACTTTCTTAAAATCGAGTTAAAAAAAAAAAAAAAAATCGAGCCCTATAATGACGTTTTTAAGGACCTATAGTGACGTTTTAAAAACCTATAGTGACATTTTATAACTTGATATCCATGAAATCAAGTTATAGGCAATTTTATTGCCTATAACTCGATTTCATGGATATCAAGTTACAAAACGCCACTATAGGTCCTTAAAAACGTCACTATAGGTCCTTGAAAACGTCACTATAAGACTTAATTCGATTTTGAAAAAGTTAAGTTTCAAAAGAGGGGCATTTCCCTATTTAGTTTAGGAAGAAGGGCAAAAGGCTAATTAGTTTGCCTGAAAAGGGCGGAAGCCCATTTTGTCCAATTATTTCATATATAGTATAATGTATAATTTCTTCACTTAAATTGTTGAAAATAATTGTTTCTTTGTTATTATTTCATTAATAATTTAATACAATGCGATATCGTTTGATTGCTTGCTTTATTCTTCCCTTGCTTCTTAACACACATCATTATTGGAACTAGTAATATGTAATTATTTCATATATAGTATAATGTATAATTTCTTCACTTAAATTGTTGAAAATAATATCTTCTCTAAAACTCTCTCTCTCTCTCTCTCTCTCTCTCTCTCTCTCTATATATATATATATATAGTGCGTAATTTTTTCAAATTTTTGAGTTTAAAATTTAGAAAAATACTATCTCCAAAATATTTTCACAATACTTTCACAACAAATTCTAAATAGTAGGTTGTTATGGGTTATTTTTGATGGGACAAAAAAATAATTTTAGTGGTAGATTCAAATTTGAATCAATAACAACTAAACATCTATGATTTGTTGTGAAAATATTGTAAATGTAATACTTTTCATTAATTTATTATTCAAATATTCTTCACTTAAGGATTGTAAATTACTTTAATTTATTACTTAAACAACTGGTAGATACATTCAAATACATAGCAATCACTACTAATATGAAAATTAACCAACTCATATTAATTTTAAAAAGGCAAAGATATGTTTGAATAGTTTTAATTTTTTTTATTTTTATAAATTAATTAGAAATTTTAATAAATAATAAAAAAATATTTTGTTTATATACATTACTAAGTAATGCTTCGGTCTCCTCTAACCATACATAATCATCATTACAATCACCTAAAAAATGTGTCTACCAATAATTTTATGAATCATACATAGGTTTTTTTATAAGAGAAAAATAAAGTGAATAGTTGAAAATTTCTACTATCTCTATAAATATGATGTTGGGTAGTTATGGCTAAAATGGCCAAATACCACTGTTTCGGAAATATGTAGAAATCTACTTCTTTTTGGGTATTCGAGTTTTCGGAATTCGAGTTTTTCATGGTACTCGAGTTCCTTCAACTTGAATTCTTTGAAAGAATAGCTTTCAAATTTGTAAGAAAAATTTTTATTGAACTCGAGTTCATGGAACTCGAGTATCATAAAAAAATTTCAAAACTTGAATTCCCAAAACTCAAGTACTCAAAAAATAGTAGATCTCCACATATTTCCGAAACAGTGGTAGATTGATATATATTTCAATGAAATGATGTTATTGTGCCATTTTGGCTGGGTAGTTATTATGGCAAATTTTCTACTATCCATAGAAAAGCAAAAATATATTTGAATAGTTTTATTATTTTTTTAAAAAAAATTATCAATTGAATAGTTTCAAATTTGATAATAGCTTTATCTTCACGCGGTCTAGTGTATCTGAACTAAATTAACCCTCCACTTGATAGATACGTCACATAGTCCATAACCAATATCCATCAAACAAGTGCTAAACACTAACACCTGTGTTATCGAGAGAAAGGAAGAGTGAAAATAAGAGTTTATCTGATATTCATCCATGGCATCCTCCAATCAATCTATTACTCAATCTCCAAATTCTATGGCAGATTATTTGAATTCCAATCCCCACTACACCTCAGTAATAGTGATGGCCCTGGGAGCTCTCTTGTCACTCAGCCACTGATTTGTAGTGATAACTATCCCTCTTGGGCAAGATCTATGATCGTTGCACTTACAGCAACGAACAAAATTGGTTTCGTTAATGGCAAGATCACCATGACATAAACTACTTCTCCTTTGTTCAATGCTTGGATTTGTTGTAACACGACAGTACTGTCCTATCTCATTAATTCAATCCAGAAGAGCATAGCTTACAGTGTGATGTATTCCGAGACTGCTGCCAGACAAATCTGGTTGGATTTGAAGCACAGGTAATCTCAAGGAAATTCCCAGAGAATATATGAATTACACAATGGAATTTCTCACATTTCTCAAAACAACCTTTCAATCAGTGACTATTTTGCTAATTTCAAATCAACTTGGGATGAATTGGTTAGCCAGGATCCAACGCCTGAATGTTCTTGTGAAGCAATGAAAAACGACATTAGGTGATGAGGTTTCTCGTGGGCTTGAATGAGATTTATGGTATAGTAGCTAAACCCTCATGAGTGAGTCAGTATCATCTATCAGCAAGGTGTACTCTCTTTTTTCTCTATTCAAACTGCAAGCCAATTCTGGAGGAAGATACAATAACAAGAAAGAAAGGTTAATTTGTTGTCATTGTAGCTCAGTAGCTGATAAATGCTACAAACTTCATGAATATCCACCGGGTTAAAAGTCCAGATCTAAGTCCTCAATGAACCAGGTTTCTGGATCCAATGGAAATGGTGGACCTCCAGTGCAGGCTAACACCAATTCCACCAATTCTCCATCTGTTGAAAATCTGGATTTCAATGTCCAATAACCCAAGAACAATGCCACCATCTGTTGGATTTCGCAGTGCTCAGTATATTGGGGAATCCAGGATTGAAGCTCCTCATCAAGCAGCCAATATCATGATCTCTCGATCTCATCTTCAATCTGCACCTCAAAGTTCCCTTATGCATAATTTCTCAGGTACTCCTCTTCTATATCATCCAAATCAAAATCCTAATGTTGACCTGAGTCATTCAGTTTTTCTTCTCAAATAGTATAAAGAACAGCCTTTGATTGCAGTTCTTGGATTATTGACACTGCAACATATCATATGGTTATAGACACCTCATTTTGCATATTATCATCACATCACATCACAGGGATAAAACTGAACTTCTGATCATTTGATTTCCAATTGCATTACATAAACTAAATCTTGAAGTCATAATGATCAAAACGACAATTCATGAGCTTTAATAGGAGACCACCGGATTGAAAGATATCAAGAAAACATGTTTAAAAGTTAATGTGTACTTGCTTGAATTAAGTTCCAATCACACACGATTATGAACTCTTAATTTTAATTAGTCTATTTTAGTCCAAATTAAGTTTAATTAATAAGATATCATAATACTATTGGTTGTAGATTTAATTTATTGTGGAGTTGCATGCACCTTATTCAATCCAAGAGAAAAAACATTAATTAATTCCTAAAATTTGGTTAAAATTGATTAAATTAAATTTTGAAAATGTTTATTAAATTATTTTAGAGTTGATTTGCTAAAATTGAGGTCTTAGGAATTCTAAGAAAAGGTGAAAATTTGGAGTAATTTGTGAGTATAGTGGTATGTCTAATGTGTTAAATGTGATATTTGAGCTCATATGATATTTATATAAATTATTTGAAGAGTAAAATGTTTTACATTTTGTAAATATATACATGAAAATTGAGGAAAATTCATATGTGAGTAATTTGGATTATCATTATTGAAAGTGTGGGGCTATTATGATATAAAAAAATTATTAAATTTTGAAATTATTAAACACAACTTTAAATAATAATTTCATATTTAGTTATTTCTTGAAGCATTATTTGGATTAAAATATGTGTAAATCAAATAATTCATTGCGTAAATCAAAACACATGAATCCACTACCTAAGAACCCTTCCACAAAGAGTACAAATTGAGACAGGTTTTCTTCTCTTTCTCATATTTAAAATTTCAAATACATTCACATACCCACATCCCTCCATTACCCACGCGGGCATATTACCCCTACTTACAGTTTTTTGTTATAGATAGTTATTTGTAGGGAATCAAGGGAGTCAATTGGTTATAGATTGGACCATCAAGCTCATTGTGGACCCACTTTTTCGTTGGCCTGGTCCAATATTTTGAATATATATAGTGCTCTCAACACTAAAGATATAATTTTGTAAGACTTTATGCAGTGAATGTAAATTGTGGGAGGACAGAGTTCGGCCCATACCAAACTTACGCCAAGGATCACTAATCCCAAGCCCATCCCATAAGCAAGAGGCCCGAGTTGAGTTACATGTAAGCCATTGCATTCTTTATGGTATTCGAACAAATCTCATTTGTCCCCCAAGGAAGGACAGTAATGTCTTAGGGGAGTCCACTAGCCGAGCATGAGATTCAGCGTCAGGCTCAAGTTACTACGAAATCATTTCAACAACAAAACAACAGGTCTCACTCCCTGACACAAGATTAGACATGTTAAAACAATAGCCTAGACCCAAAGAGCCACCTAGACACCATGAGTGGAAAGACCCACATGCCAGCAGAATATTCTCTCATCATTATGGGTCCACTAACAGAAAGGTATAAAAAAGAAGGAAGGAGCCGGTGAACAGGGGTTGAAACATTTTCAGGGGAGAGAAACACAAGAGAAACGGAGAGAAACATCAACTAATATTTAGGAAAGGTGACCTAGCTCAAGACGCCTAAGGGATACCTCGCTTATCTAAAATCCTCCTCGAGTAGTCAAACTTTTAACAACAATCCACCTTACAATTGTTTATCACCCCCTCCCCCCCAATTAATTTGTATGCAACCCACAACCGTTTATCACCACCATACCCTTAAGTAGCATACAAATTAGTTGGGGGTCTAGAGTCTCCAGACCCAACAAATCCAAAATTATTGTGGGCAGCACTGTCACATAAACTATCCAAGTTAATAATCATATTGATTCTTTATTTTCTTTCTCTCTCTCAATTCATTTTTATTTATTCCTAATGTCTTCTTCATTAAATTTTAGTAAGAACGAAATGAGCCATTAGCTCTCAATCTAAAATGTAACAAAATCTCTACACTAAAAAATCATGAAGTTTTATTGTCCATTACACCTCCATACGGATATTTGCTCACATAATCCTCAAATACGTATACTCAGGGCCTCACCCAAGGCTGTCTAAATTTGACCAGCCGATCTATTACTCACTATATATGTTTAAAGTGAACTCCGAAAATGTTAAAAATTACAACGCTAAAGCTAAAGGGGTCTTAATTAAATTTTGGCTTTCTTGTGATAAAGCAATATAATATATTGCTTTTAAAACATAAGAACCGTAACAAAAATGCTTTTGTACGCACCAATGGCAGGGACGGACTCGGGAGCTCAATCTAAAGGGGCCAAGTATAAACAATTTTTTTTTTTTTTATGAATATTTGAAATAACATTCATTTAGTATTAAACTATTAACAAAATACCAACAACAAAAAAGATAACTTTTTAAATACATTACAACCCAATTTTCTAAAAGAATTTGGGAGAGCCAAGCGCATCCACAGTAGTGTACCACCAAGCATCTGATAAGAGGTTTGGTGGTACACTACTCCCTTTACTTCACAATTTATAAGGCAGCAAGTGAAGGGGGTTTCTTTCAATGTGGGATTCCAAAGGTGCAGTGTAAAAAGGCTACAAGGCAAAAAACCCTTGGCCCAAAGATCCGTCCATCCAAGGAACACACACAGATAACAATAAAGGTAGGGGAAGTTTTGGGTGGGGTAGGGGGGCAAGTTCTATATTCAAGTTGATAACGCTGAGTTTTTCTTTAGAAAAAAATAATAGTGATGACAAAAATATTAGTTTGTCTCTGCCCTAACTCAAAGATTTGTCTAACCAACCTGTATCAAAAGCTTGAATATAACTCGGGTCAGTGGAGCTATGATGAGGGCTGAGTTCACCATGGACTTCAAGAACAACCAATAATAAAACATGAAAAGAAAAGAATGATATTGCTATGATTTTCTTTTCTATTCTATTTATGAAAAGTGTGTGTAGTTGTGTATATATATTCAATTTCTTTTTCTCTCTTTTTTTGGCAAAAATTCCAATTATACCTTTCAAGTTTAGTCAATTGTCATTTTGGTATTGAAAATTTCATTTGTAATATTAATCCTTTTGTTCATAACTAACTATTAAAAAAAAATTAATAGTGTAAAACTGTTTAAATTTCTTCTAAAAAAACAAAATTAAAATTTACACCTCTTAAATTTGGCCCATTGTCATTTTCATCTTATAAATTTTAATTTGTTGTTTGTCATTTTAATCATGGAAGTTTACATTTCGCCCACGGTAATTTTTTTAACGCAATTGAAGGAAAGGCTAATTGTGACATCATATGTGATCTTACAATACCAAAATAACAAAAATAAATCTTACAGGACCAAAATGAAATTTTCATTAATTTTTATTTTATATTTTCTAAATACTATATATTATATGGGTAGTATGCATATATATTATCTTTATGCATGACACAGTAGCTAAACTTTTACAGCTCCACCTACTCAACCTCTCTACTTATGCTATGCTGATGCATCAGATTGTTCTTTAAAATGAATTCTCAACCCGAGTCATTACTTCATGGGGGCCTGATGCCATAAATAAATACACTAATTATTCTCATTTGTGACAATCAGAAGATTCAGAGCAAATACCCGAAATATTAAAGAAATTATGGCCCATGCAAAATTGATTTATCACCGATATTACCATGGGCCATCTTATTGATTATTCATTCCCAAAAAAGTTACGCAAGTACCTAACATTTTCACAAGTTGCACTATAAATTTGGGTGACCGTGAAGCAATTCTTTCCATACTAAAAGCAAATACAAAAGATAAAAATATAATGGAGAAAACTACTAAGGCAATGCTGGTTTTCACTCTATTTCTTATGGCATTCCTCAAGCTCATACAGATTTCAAAGAAATGGCAGAAGGCAAAGACGTGTATGAGGACATTCCTAATGCTGCTCATATTGGAGCTGGCCGCATATCTCCATGACCAAATGGAGCTAGCATGTTTCTAAGGTGCCTAATAGAATAAGGGTGTGGTTATATAATACTAAATAATAAATGAGTCTTGAATAGGCAGTGCCCCATTTGTAGTTGTTCAGGCATCTCCGTCTACTGAAATGTAATGAGACATACTTATTGAAATAAATGTTTCTTAGCTATATGCTACCTCTTCCACACAGACACAATTAATTAGGACCCTGATGCAAGGGGTCATTCCAGTCACAATGCAGCTCTATATATACTATTACACACATTTTTTGAACTAAAATCGTGAGTTGAAAACACAATTTTAAAAACTGAAATTATGTCTTCAATTCACAATTTCAATTCAAAAAAATAAGTGTGTAACAGTTTGTGTGTAATAAACACTACTCTTGACATATAGTTAAGGGCAAAACCTAGACTATACCAGGATAGCAAGACAGTTAAACAAACCAACTCCAAACACAATTCTAATTCAACCGAGCTCAGAACTAATGATAGGAACAAACTAATAATAAGGGATCACTAATTTCTCTTCCAAATTCTTTGAGTAAAAGAGCACTTGAAGAATAGGTGATCTCTCAGAACAGGAGATACAAAGCACACATAACAAGTCCTGCGCCCAATTCCTCATTTAGCCAATCTCTCTTTAGTAGATAATCTATTCTCCATTGCCATCCAACTTATAGAAGTATACCTTGGTACAGCTCTAAGAAACAAAATAATCTTCCATCATCAAACTACTAGGCGGTTCTAAATCTAGTCTTGTCCCAAGCAAGAACATGAAAAGGAACCTGATGCAAATAAGGTCCTAGAAGATTTATCCATTTCACCAATCTTTATCAATAGCAGCTTACTTTGGATGGTAATAAGGTCTTTAGATCTTGCAGCTTTCCAACACCAAGCTTTATCACGAATTTCACCGGTCATATTTTAAGTAGAGAGAACAAGATGTATTATTTAAATATTAAAAATAAAAAATTTAAAAAAAAAAAAAACCAAATAAACAAACAAATATAATGGGAGAATCATGGCATTATGTTTGGATAAAGGATTAGAAGACTCACCTCTTTAATGAAAATTGAAATTGAAATTCAACTTTCTTATACCGTGACAATTTTTAAATCTAAATCTAAATTCATCTTTCTCAAAATCTCAAATATAAAAATTATCTTTCTCAGTTAACACAAAGACTCAAAGTAGTGGACCAATATTTTAAACTTAAAATAACTTTTTAAAAAACACTCACACACGACACTGACTCCTATTGCCTCTATCCCTCCACTGATTTTTTTTCACATTCTTTGGACTTTTACTTAATGAACTCTAGGTTTTTGTTGAAAACTCAAAATTTAAATATTAAGAAGAATAGTGAAAGAAAGTTGAATTTTACATTTTATTTAATTAAAGTAAATAAGGAAATGAGGTGATATACAATTTTCGAGGAATATTGCTGTACTTTTTATCCTTTTTACTTTCTTTTTTTTCAATTTATATTGAGTAATTAAACATTTAAACTATACTTGAATTTACGTACATTAATCTTATAAATTTATTCTTATTAGCCATATGAAAAATAAATTGTTCATTGACATATACATTATTATATAATTGTCATTTTTTTTGTTAATGTCAATTAGTTTTATTTGGTATTAACTTTGCTTTTATGTTTGTCTTTTAATATTGCCCCCAAAATTAAAATCATGGCATCTTTACTGCGAAAATGTATAAGATTTATCTTATAACTGTAAAGTACTAAAGTGTCAAAATGAATCACATTAATAATTTATTTTCTTTCTCTCCCAATTAATTTAATTTCTTTTTAATATCTTCTTCTTATATTTTAGTAAGATTGTTTGAACACTATGAACCATTATCTCTCATTTAAAATCTCTAAACTAATAATAAACCATGAGGTTTTATGTTTTATAACACGTCCATTGGTATATATGCTCACATAACCCTCAAATACTCAGGGTCCCTTCTGATTGAACGGGGTTCATACCCAAGGATTGTTTCATGGAAAATTTCAACAACATTTATTACTAATTATGTTTAAAGTGAACTCCACAAGTTTTAAAAATTACAACCCTAAGGCTAAAGGAGACTTTAATTTTGGATTTCTTGCTATAAACCATACAAATGACTTCTAAAACCATAGCACCGGATCAAACAAACATGTGTTTTTAATGCACCTCTGCTTTGAGATACGTACTCTAGCAAAATATACATGCATATATTTTGGTGCATTAATTTCTTCCCAGAATTTTCAAAATTTTTATTTTTTCAGGTAAAAACAATCAGAACATCCCATTCTAATAAAATAAATAAGAACATCCCATTCTTTTTTTTTTTTTTTTTTTTTTTGAGGAAAAAGAACATCCCATTCTAAGAGCAAATTAATGTCATGTGGACCCATGGTTAAATCCTTGGAAACTTTTGAGTCATGAAGCCACGGATAATTTTACTAAATCATCTACTTTCATCAGACGTGCAACCTATCACAAAAAACAATAGAAGTAATCATGGCCCATGCAAGATTCAAACACCATAATTCTCATTGGACCATCATATTCAAGTTGTTAGGTTACATATATAATTAAATACTGCTTAGTTTTTCTTTATATAAAAATAATAATGAGAAAAGGCTAAATTGGTCTGCGACGTAACTCAAGATTGGTCTAAATTATCACCATGAACTTGAAGATGAACAAAACATGAAAGCAAAAGAATAATGCTGCATTTTTCTTTCTCTTTTTCTTAAAAGATGAAAATTTTAGGGATTTACATTAATTCCTAGATTTGAAAGAGGCAGAAAACATAAAGAAAAATAACAACACACGTAAAGGCAATCACACAAAACAAGAAATTAATTACATTCAGAAACTTGTCTACATCTACAAAGTTGCAATGATTTCACTACTTTTAGAGAAAATATATAAGATATAGTAATACATTTTTTTTCTCTCTAAAACAAAATGACCAACCCTAATTTGAAGCAACAGTATTTATATCCCACATATATAGTGGATCCACAATGGACTAAAAACTATAACACTTCTATATCTTATGTGGTCAAATCATAATCTGAATCAAATACAAACTAGGCTCTATATAACCCCAAAGAAATATTAAATCAACCATCCAATATAGCTTCTTGCTTTTCTGTAATTAATTATATAAAATTTTTGCTTTTATTGGCCTTGAAATTATGATTTCTGATACAAATTTTATTTGTAATCCGATTTCAATCTTACCGTAAAAACTTGGTTAAATAGGTCATTTTGCCTATATCACTCTTTAACTCTCATATTTATGACGTGTATTCCTACATATGCTTGTATGACTGTTTTTTTTTTATATTAGAATATTCTCTATTTAAAATTGATTGATTTATAATTCATATTAAATTTTATAAATTTAAAGGTATTGAATGTGATGTAAAATTTGTAAATCAAACTCAAGAACTAGTTTCTAAAAATAAATAAACCTAAGAACTAAAATCTTAACAGTGAATTGAATATTCTCATTTCACTTGAAATTCAGAGATCATGTTTCCTACACTAATTAACCCCTTTACTTATACTCTAATCCATCAAATTATTCCACTTAAATGGTAATTTATGCTTCAAAATGAATTCGCAGCCTGATGCATTAATCATGGGGTCATGATGTGATTAATAAAGACACTAATTATAACTATTTTTGGAGAAAATTATTCATTTCTTCCAAAGTGCAGTGACATGATTCTTTTTCAACTCACATAAATTGTGAATTCTAATATAAATTTAATTGGTGACGGTGAGATCCATCATTCAAGTAATTAAGAGAAGAGTATTAATCAAGTGGCTATACTCTAAAAGTAGTGAACATTTAGTCCACTTCACTATCGAAATTCAGAACCTGCGACCAAAACGATTAAAGAAATTATAGCCCATTCAAATTTAATTTATCAATTAAATATTACGATGGGCCGCCCATTATTTTTTTCCTAGAACAACCAAGCCTCCCATGCATTAGCCATTTTCATTCACAAACCATATATGCAAGTAACTTAAGGAACTCTCATTGTCTCGTTGTCACGACTTGCACTATAAATTCGGGTGGCCATGAAGCAATTCTCACCACATTAAACACAAAGACAAAAAGATAAAGATATAATGGAGAAAACTACTAAGACATTGCTGGTTTTCAGTTTATTTGTTATGGCAATTGTCATTGGTGCTGAAGGAGGAAGAGATGTGCATGCCAAAGACATATGATCAGGTCTACCAGCAGTCTCAGACTATCTGGAACTATTTAGGCTTTGGTTGGCCATTTGGCTATGCTCCTTTCTCGAGATCTGTGTTCAATTTCCCTGGTTATGGAGGCTTTCCCCTTGGAGGCTTTCCTCTTTTTGGTCCTGGTCCTGGCGTTGGTCCAGTTATTAGTAATGGAGGCCATGGCATATCTCCTTAATTGATCGACCAAATGGAGCAAGCATGTCATAGGGGTGTGTTTGTAGTAGTAAATAAAGAATGAACCTGTGTGTTTGGTCAGTCATCTCGGTCATAAGGGTGTGTTTATAATAGTGAATTAATAAAGAATGAACCTTTGTGTTTGTTAGTCATCTCACATACATGTGGCTAGTACTGATATGTAATGATACATATGTACTGAAATAAATCTGCTTTACTTATCCAAAACCAGAAATAAATGTGCTTTGCTTTTGTTACCTCTTCCATGCACAATAACGCAATGGACCATTTATGTCATAATGTAGCTCAAAGCATATATAGCCAACTATCGATATTTGGAATTAGGATCGGCTATATTTCTTACTATTACATTCATAATGGAGTTCTAAAACATTGACTATCTCCCTTTTACTTAGTATCTATACAAATTATTAGTAGCGTGACAAAATTTAATATATTCATTTTAAAATAAATAATCAGAAATTTATAAATTTTAGAGTAAAGTTATCCCGATAACTCTAAAATATCCTAATTTATGCTTTTATACCATCAAAATCAATGGAGAAATCCTACTTCTTGTACAATTATGATTATTTATAAAACATGCACTTATGTGGGAATATAAAAGGATTAGGTTAATGTTAATTTGCACACAACTTGTTGCACACATTTGTACACATAATTTTAGAAATTAGGTGTTCAAAACTTGATTTTAGTTATAATTTTGAAATCATAAATTGTATCTTGAACACATGATTTCACAAGTTAAATGAAATTATGTTTAGAACACAATTTCAGCTAAAGTGGTATACACATTATGTACACAATGTGTGTAATAATCAACACTTAAAGAATTAATAAATAATACAATCAACTTCTTTTCATTTTCTTTTTTTCTATTTTCAATCAAATTATTTGTAGCTTAATACTCAATCAATTCCTTTAAAAAAATAGATTATTTATCAATCAAGAGTAGCAAAGGCAAGAACTACTTTAGTTTGAGCCATTGATATATACATAATTATATTTAATCACTCCCAAGATTTGGAAGTTGATTCTTAGAAACCAAAAAGTAAAATGGTTTATTTTGCCTAATACCTATGACCCTCCCAGAACTAAAAAGTAAAAACAAAAAATAACTTTTTACCTTTAACAAATCTCTAAAATATTGCTCATAAAAAATAAAAATTTCCAAAAATTTAATATCGAAATGATCATAAGTGTTGTAGCTGCTGCTTGCCACTAGTCCTGAGCTCATCCACAACCTCTAATTAATATTTGCTCTATTCTTAATTCTTCACTTTCACCAAGCAAAAGATTAAAATTGAGGAAGTGGGGAAAATTTACCGACCCGTCTCCTTCCATATATATCTGTACGTGTATAGAGATTACAAATCTGATGATTTCTACAATCAGTTACAGATGCTATCTAAAACAAAAAGTGCTAAATGAGATAATGGACATCTAAGTTTAGCCTTATGATTGAATAAGATTAAGAAAAGATGAGATTTGCATAATAGACCTCTAAATATCATCAGCTTGTGATAATCTGATGAAGTTAATCTGTGACTGTCTACCATAACACTATATTGTAGTTTGTTTTTCTTTTTATTTTTTTAGTTTCTATTTCTTCATTTCTAGAGAATGTTTTGGGTGTACATGCATGTATCAAAAAGCATTCATGAGGGCGGATAAAGTTAGAATAAGATTGAGTTTGAACAACAACGAAGCCAGCTTGCTTCACAAGTTCACATATCCCACACGCATCCTTCAATTAATTATTGGCAAAACAAGGAAACCAATATGTTCCAGAGTTCAGCAGTTCTGCACAGACGAAACCATGGCTTAATAATCTGCTGTGAGGCCATGGCTAACCTTCTGTCTCCACCTACTGATCCCCTAAACTTTTAAAGAGTCCGATCCTTCACAGAATTCCCACTTAAAACGAAATGCTTAAAAAAAATTCACAGGTTGAGCCATTTAATACATGGGGTCATAAGGCCGAATAAGTTACCAAGTATTACCATTTGTGGCCATCAGAATAACCTAATATCAAAACGAATTAAGTAAATAATGGGCCATGTAAAATTAACGACATGTTTCACCGGCCACCTAATTGTATCAACAACAATCCAAGCGGCCTCATTCATACACCATTTAATTGCGTTGCCTTACCATGTCTCAAAAGTTGCCCCAATTAATACAACATATAGAGACACAGTTTAACCCAAAAGGCCTAAGTCCAATGGGTATGTGCTCAATTATGTTATATTAACCACTCATTCTTCTCATATTTATTCAATGTGGGACTTCACTCACATGTGTAATCTAACAAATCTCCCCCTCATGTGTGAGTCTGCCTCTTTATGGGCTTCAAGATCTCTTTATGGGCCATGAATAAGTCCTACTCACTTCCCCTTGCCTAATAGCTTTTCACTTCATCAGTAGCGTCATCTATGGGTCTCTCATACGCCATCTATGGAAACCATGTGTCAACCCCGTACGCACATCCATGGAAACCCCGTATGTCCATGTCCATAGGAACCTCGCACCACACCATTATTTAACACCATTAGCAATATTCCTTTGCTGGGCTTTTTTCTTTTTTTCTTCTCCAGGATCTTTATGTGTGGGCCATTTAGGCTTTCTCTGTCCCCGCTGGGTAGGGACCATGAACACCTCACTACCTTTGTTGCACACCACCATGGGCTCTGATACCACTTGTCGAGTGAATAAACACTTTGGAGAGCTTCCTTCAGTAATTAATATAACATATAGAGACACACTTTAACCAAAATGCCTAAACCCAATGGGTATGTGCTCAATTATGTTGTATTAACCACTCATTCTTCTCATATTTATTCAATGTGGGACTTCACTCACACGTGTAACCCAATATTCTCTTCCATCGAAAACACAAAGACTAAAATAGAGCTTACTATGGAGAGCAAGAGTACCACTAAAGTATCGTTTATTCTCATTTTCTTCCTTGTGGCATTTCTTGTAAGAACTAAAGGAAGAAATGAAGTGCCATTGAAAAATGAGAACTGCCAAACTCAACATTTCTTGGGTGGGCCTTTTGTTGGATGTCCTTCCTATGCGCCGAGGTTTGGATTCACATGTTGTATTTTCATTCCTATTGGGCCTAATCCTAGTGGACCTAATCCTAGTGGTCCTAATCCTGGTGGTCCTAATCCTGGAGGACCTAATTCTAATGGCCCTAATCCTAGCGAACCTAATCCTGGCGAATCATATCCAAGCGGATCATTTGGCTTTGGTCTTGGAGGAGGCAATCCTAGTCTTGGAGGACCCAATCCTGGCGGGCCTAATCCTAGCAAATCGTATGGCTTTGGTCCTAGAGGAGGTAATCCTGGTTCTAGAGGAATCCCAACCCTTGGTGGGCCTAATCTTGAAGAACCCAATCCTGGGGGGCCTAATCCTAGCGGATCTAGTCCTAGCAGGCCTAATCCTGGCGGATCGTATGGCTTTGGTCCCGGAGGAGGCATTCCTGGTTCTAGAGGAATCCCAAACCCTAGTGGACCCAACCCTGGTGGGCCTAATCCTAGAGAACCCAATCCTGGTGGACCTAGTCCTAGTGGACCTAGTCCTGGTGGATTGTATGTCTTTGGTCCTAGAGGAGGCATTTCTAGTTCTAAAGGAATCCCAAAACCCTGGTGATCCCAATCCTAGTGAGCCTAATCTTGGAGGACCTAGTCTTGGTAAGTCATATGGCTTTGGCCCTGGAGGAGGTATTCCTGGTTTTGGTCCTAGAGGAGACAATCCTAATTCTGGAGGAACCCCAAACCCTAGCAAACCAAATCCTAATGGACCATATGGTTTTGGTCCTTGAGGTATCTCAAACCCCAGTGGGTCAAAACACAAAGGTGCAAAGCATCATTCCTAAAGCCAATGATGGGACAAATGGCAAATCTCCATAACTAAAATAATATCCTCGTCCTATCTGATACATGTCTTTATGTAAGATAATAAAATCAAAACCAATATACATATCCATATATCCTTTATATAAAATAAGGACACTTACATACGGTTCAGCTGTTGTGGGAATGTGTTATCTTTGTGTTTTCTGCCATGTAATGGCATGGTAATGAAAGTGATTTTGAATCTTTTAATATATTTTTAAAACTCTCTCTATCTTTCTCTCTCTCAAACTAAGTTGAGACCCATTAATGAAGACATTTTTTGCATTATGGATTTAAGTTTTATCATATCCAGAAAAAAATAAATAAATAAATAAATCTCATAAAGATATAAATAAGCTCTGAACACTCAATCAAGACATGGGACCAATTTTTATGATAAATTATCCAAACGGAATTTTTTGTAAAAATAGTTGGTAGAAATAAGCTTATAATAAGACATGAGAGAAAGTTGTGATACTTTAGACAATGAATGACTCCAGAAAAATCATGTGCTTCCATGATTGGTTTTTACACTCAAGTCATCGACCACATCAAGGATCCGTATAATTCCATTGGCTAAACTCCTCTATAGTCTAGTTTTGGCCAGTTTCATGTAACAAGGACACCGCATCTATAGTTAATTTAGTGACTTTGAACTATATTGTCTGTTATTAGACGACCTTATTTTGGGCTAACGCCTGTGTTAAATGGTGTCAAATGTTTCTTCTATTGGTAGCAGGAAAAAAAAAAGTAATTTTAAAAATAAAAATAAAAAATCCCACCAAGATTATATCCACAGGTTGTGGCCCTTAAATTTTTAGAAGCATGGATATTCCATCTCCTTTGAACTCTTTGCTTCAAACTCTCTAATTAGTTGAGTTAATTATGATCAAGAATTTGACCTTTAGCTAGCCTTCTATATATATATATATATATATATATATATATATATATATATATATATATATATATATATATATATATATATTGAGAAATAAACTAACTGCTAAATATACACACTTAATTACACTTTCTCACTAAGCTCAAACACATTACTTAATCCAAAGTACCACTACAAAATGCCCTAGATAGCCTTCTATATTGATCTAGGTGTTTTGTCTCAACAATCAAAGCAAAAGTTTTTTTGCACATTCAAATGCAAAAATTGTTTGGATTCTCTCATATCAATGATGGTTGAATTTCTTATAAGTTTTAATCATCACATTTAGCATGTTCTATATTGCTTCAAAATTCGAATATAGTCTAGGGTGATCTCTATAGAAGAAAGTTAATAGAACTACAATAGGAAAAAAAAAAAAATGTTGATTATTATCATGTTTAGCATGGAAGTCTTGCACCCTTGTCTTTCCGGATGACATGGGTGATAAATTACCTAAGCCCATGTTAAATATACATGGAAGAAAATTGTCGATATGCAACTTGTTGCCCGAGTCCAAATCAAGGTTGTCCAATGCACACCCAAACCTAAGAGTCCACCCAACTCAAACGTACCCAAGTTGACTACCACTCAATTCAAGTGTAAATAGTTAGTCAATAACCAAATGATCTCAAAACAAATGGCGTGAATCTAGAAACTCGATTAATCCAACCCCATGTAACCAAATGATCTCAAAACAAATGGCGTGAATCTAAAATTTTCAATTTTTAAAACTACAAGTTCTTTAATAAATGTTTTAATATAAAAATTTAGAATAAAGTCAAAAGTGGGTTTAAGTTTAACAATAACTTTTTATCAAAAACTGGCAAAAACATTAAATTGGCAACTACCATTAACTTGAGGGATTAGGGACTAAATTATCAAGAATGAAACTTAGGAGATAAAAATAATAATTCACCAAATTTATAAAATGTAATTTGAATTTTTGCCCCAAAAAAAATTAATAATAAATTCCAATCTCTAGAACAGGTCATACAATTTTTCAATCATCTTTATTCACCGAAATCCAGTTTATCAACTCTAGCCCTCACCAACTTTGCCATACAAATGACCAACTCGTTAGTTGTTTTCAGTTCTACAAGCTTCTTTTTCTTTCGAACCAAAGAGATTAGTCAAGGTCAACTTTTCGTGATAAGCCTACACCCCTTGTTCATTGTATCCGGACACGCACTCCAAACTCCAGTATTCTATTCTATATTCTTTAGGTCCTCAGCCGCCTATATTGACCCATGCCTCCTCTCGCATCAAATAGCAAACTTTTCTGTCTCTTGTTACTTGTAAATTTTCTTGAGATTTTTTAATAAAAAAATTTGTTCCAATTAGATTATGCATGTTTTTTTAAATACTTGCATCAATACAATTAGATTAGACGATTCCAACCGGTTGATTTTGTTGGGATTCGGGAGAGAGAATCACCCTTCTTTTTTTTCCTCTTTTCTATGATAAAAAAAATAAGGTTTTTTTATGTGAACTTATCAACTCCACAACCATTGCAAAAAATAGTTTCCATTAAAACCTTACTATAACTATCGCCTAAACCGCTCCTCACTAAGTACTAAGAGAAAGACTTCTACCTTCAAACTATAACCCCATGTGATGAGAATTCAAATCTGGAATTATAAAATCCATTTATGAAAATGAAAAACTCACTGCTGCATCTAGAAGAGAAAGGGATGGAAAAGTTTCCATATGCATGAAAGTTTTTCTTATAACGGGGTTTATGCTCTACTCATTTGAATTATAAGGGTGTCTTTAGATACAATTTATTTAGTTGAAATTGAAAAATTATTTCTAAAAATACTGTAAGCAAAAAAAAAAAATAATTAAAATAATACAGTAAAATCTATAAATAGTGTCAAAAAAATACAATGAAACTCATAAATAATAACAAAAATAAATTAAATAGTAAATTATTTTTCATTTTTACCCAAACGCACACTAAGTCTTACTTTCTCCAATCTCGGCTTCATAGTAGTAACTTTCTAATACCAAACAACCAATTATGCATACATATTAGTACTCCTTAACTCCTTACTAATATACTAACTTCAATAGGGCTGCATAAAGATAAGTGGCACCCAACCCAAGCCACCTCGATCCTACTGGCCATTGCAAAGTAGAATATGGGATGCCAAAGTTTGTCTATGGACTTTTTAAGATCCAACCATGGGAGGATGCAACACTTGCTACCTTCTCTTTTTCAACACATTACACCTACCAAGTCTAATCAACGATCCAAAGAGATGCGATCTTCCTCACACAACCCTTCTCGCAAACAAATCTAATCAACAATCCAAAGAGACCAGTTAATCAAATGGAGTCTGGCAACAACTTTTTCCGGTACCCCAAACACATTGCTCACCCTAGACTAAAAGATAAAAATTCTTAACTTGCATTAAATGGGAGATAGCTCTTGGAACTGGTACAAATAAAGTGAGGCCAAGAGAGAGGTAAGGAAGGGAACGGTATAATACACAGTATTGCTTCATTGTAGGATATGAACTGTTTTGAGACTGACAACTAAATCAACAAAGGCAATTTAGTTTCCTCTAGACTTGAAGAAATATAAATATAACTTAACATATATAACTCTACGACGCTCTGACATTCCAAACACTAATTCCAATTAATACCTAAACAAGACGGCTTATACAGTACCAGATTTTAAACATCTAACGACATCAATAAAGATATATAAGCATACATTAAGGGGTTTATCCAACAAGAGTACCCACACTGTTCTTGACCGAACCCCACCATTGTCATTAGTAAAATTAGCTTGAACTACACAATATCTTTAGACAATTCCAGAAGTATGAAAGATTGTCTAATAACATATGCCAAAACAATTGTTGCATTTCCCTTTCCCTCCAAGCATTTTGTATAAACCCTGTTGAAGGCAAAGGAGAAACACTGTATGTCAGCAATTTTGGACGAACATGCATATAATTCCCAATCTTAATCAATGAGATTGAGAATGCACTATATGTCATCTTAAGCCCCTAAACCGGGGGGAAAATACGGAGAAATAGGTTATATGTGTGCTGAAAAATCATTTACTTTCTGTTTTCAAGTGAAACTTTGTTTCAGAGCACATACATGCATATTTCTCCAGACCATAATCTTTTTTGAAATCTAACTCATTCAATAAGAAAAAAAACAAATAAATAAATAAAAACCTTTTAAAAGTTTCCATTTTCATCACCTATCAGGCTATGACCTACATACTGAAATAACCTTTTGGCACAATGGCACTACTAAACTAAGGCATCAGTTCTTGGGGTAAATCATACACTTAGTAATTATATTTGGAAGTGATTTAGCATCCTAAAAAAATTCAAATAAATTTAAATCATTCCCCCCTTTGTTTAAAAGCCAATATTTGGCTGAGCACAAAAACCACACCATACATGTGCTAAATACATGCATTATATTTCCAATCTGGCCATAACATGTTCACAAAAAGAGTGTAGTTATAACTGAAATGAAAAATGGTGAATAAGTGGAAATACAGGTAAAGAGGAAGTTCGCTTATAGATAGGGGTGACCCCTATTGATGAAAAAATGAGGAAAATTTACTAGAGATAGTTTGGTCACGTGCTGGGAAATGGGATTCACGCGCCAATGAAAAGTGAATTGATCCAAGCCAAAGAACGGGAAAATGTAAAGAAAGACCTAAATAATATTAGTAATAAATGACATGTTAATTAGGGAAGTCACAAATAATATGATTTCGGATAAATGTGACTTGAACCCTGACTAGTCTATTGAGAATCCATAGCTGACACCAAAATTTTGAAATTAAGGCCTGGCCATTGTTCTAGTAGTTTTTGAGATTATCATCCTCATAGCTTATTCATCACCTATTAAAACCATCTTTTGAAATAATGTAACTATGCTGAATCATCAATTCTTGTGGTAAATCATACAACTGCAAAGTTAATTTAACACCCTAAAAAAATTCAAATAAAATTTTACACTATCTTGCTTTCTTTAAACGTTGATATTTGATTGTGCACTAACACACCTAAAGCAATTTGATTTTCACAAG
Organism: Quercus dentata; assembly: GCA_028216015.1. NCBI lineage: Eukaryota > Viridiplantae > Streptophyta > Magnoliopsida > Fagales > Fagaceae > Quercus > Quercus dentata. The sequence continues at coordinate 68,761,047 of CP116452.1, read as the reverse complement.
ATTTCATTTCTTTTCCTGAATGGATTTTAAACATAATTTGATGTTCACTATATTATATTTCCTTTCTAGTGTGCATGGCAGTACTACCAATACAAATGGTGCCATAAACATACACATTCCCCGCAATGTCCTAATCTGGCAGTACTATAAATTCAAAGAGATTGCACCTGAGAAAACTTACATAATCTAAAGCCTCAGCCTCAACTCAAACTGGTTGAAGGTAGAAAGACTCTAATGAGTTCTTTCACAGTGATATGTTTCCTACAGGTGGGGCATTTACTCTGCGCACTTATTGCAGTCTTAATACATGTCTTGCAGAATATGTGACCACACCTTGTCGACATTTCCTCAACTAATGCGCCCATGCAAATTGGACAGCTAAAAGTAGGCTCCTTTGGTGGTGGTGGAGGCGGCTTTAGCACACTCTCTCTCTGCAAACAAAATATTAGAGTCAAACTTTAATCCCAAACAGACAGACCAAAGCACATCAATTCTGTGACAACTATTTAGCAATGCAACTCTAAACAAATCAAACAGTAGAAGCTCTAAATTAAACAAAGTTTAGATACTTCTTGTCCACAATATAACTTGAAAGTCCAATAAGTATTATATTGAATGGCTCATAACTAGTGTCTAACATTCCAAGAAGAAAATGGATGCATCATGAACTCAATCTGGAATGGCTTTTGAAATCACTTAAAACAGAAATTTTATTAACAATGTGGAAATCACTTACTGCATCTGTGCCATCAACCATGTCAAACATGGCATCAAATGGTGGCTAGATGGTATAGGTGCCCGCACACATTCCAGATGTGTATGATAAAAAGAGATGCATATTCAACTTTCATAGGCTTATTTGTAAGTTATGAAGCATACACCAAGATGCACTGCATTAAATTAGTTTCAAAGTTGCAAAGGACATGTGTACCTTACAGTTGCAATGTCTCGTGAAACAAAACCTTAGATCAGGTCAAAATCAAGCATATTTAGATGCAGACCCAACTAACCAAACACATTCTTGTAAAAGACAGGCATTCAACTTCGTTGTAACAAAAACCATTTCTGCGATACTAACCACTTTTTACTCCTTGAATTTATTACCAGTTTAATGGACCTGAAAGCCATACACTACATGTATTTTAACTCAAGAATTTTTACAGCAATGGCAACTTCAGTTATATTACTTAAGCCATTAGTTTTATTTTTCAAAAAAAAAAAATGGGAACATGTAGATCTTCATTACAGAGATGAGGATAAAAGTTTCAGCAAATACAGGAACAGAGATATAAAAACGGAAACATAAACCATTACGGTCAACCCAAAAACATAAAATTAATAATTAATCAAATGATGATAAAATAATATAACATATAACAAGGAGGATTGCTATTACCGTAGAGCTGCCACTGCTTTCCAAATTAATAAAATCATCACTATTGACAATTGCTGGGTCCGGTGGAGCTCTTCTACGCTTGCGATTATTCTGGGTAACCCTAGTCCTTTCTTCTGTAGTGATCCAAGAGAGAGAAAAAGACGTGAGTAACGCTTGAAATACCAAATAAATATATGGATGCAGCTTAGAACAAAATGACCAATAGCCAATTTGGCAGCAAAAACATAATAAACATAGAGACAGAATGGGGCAACTATAAATTGATAGAAGGTCCAGCTCATTTGGTATCAAAGGCTCTTTAAAGATAGAATCCTGAAAAACAAGGCCATTCAAATATAAATAAAGAATTAATCAAACATGTTTTTTAAATTATATAGGGTAGTCAAATATAACATTGATCGTTTCTGTAACTCAAAACATAATGCTTCTCTCCCACCAAAAGCACACAAGAAGTAAGGAAACCCCAGGATTCTACCCTTACTTCTCATAAGTTGCTCAATTAGAAATAAGTTCCATCAATGGTACAACAGAAAGTAGTGACTCAAAACAAAAACACACAATGCATATACACAGAAGAATGGTGATGAAAAGGCTCATCTCTCTAAAGTGTACATTAAATCCAACTACTGATACCCTCTTTGTATATTCAGCTCCCCTTTTAGCTATTTTCTTCTTTTATAACTATGATAAAGGAAAGGGCAAGACAGAAAGAAAGATTCTGTTTTCTTTTTGTCCTACAGAAAGTCAATCCTGTCATGGCAAAGGCATTATTATATATATAAAGAGCATACTTTCAAGGGAAAAATAGAACAATAACATCTTAGGCCAAAACCTTCAGGATATCAGCTATGGACAAGATCATCAATAGACCAATTGAGATTAGCCACTAGGGGACACCCCAACTTCTATCAAACAGAAAGATTCATAAAAAAGTGACTAAATTTTACATTGATCATCAACGGGTCACAACCCTCTTCCTTGTTTCAAACTTGGGACGACTGATTGGGGGGAAAAATATACAACACTAAGTACTGTATAGCACAACAGAATAACAGAATATCCATAAGCCTCCAACTATGAAAGAGCAAAAATAACAGAATTAAGGTTACCTAATTCTACATCCACAACAGTCCTCAAATGGTTCCTTCTGGAATTGTTTTTGGCCTAACAAGAAAAATTACAGAGTTAGCAAGATTAGTTGAAAAACTATTGAACCACAAATACTAAAAAAATAAAATAAAAAATAAAACAAAATGTAACAAAATGACACAAAACCAAAGAGGCATACTTGAGCAAAAGCCGTGGGGGAGGATTCAATAACATCATCATCAAAGGCTTCCACATCAATAGTAGCAGGTGGTACAGACTGACCCACTTGACCAGCTTGAGTTTCATTATGCCCCACTTGAGTCGAAGTCCCCTCCTGGTCCCGATTCTCACTAGGTGGTGCACTGTTGAGGTCTAAATCCAGTCCTGCCTTCCTCCGACGATACCCTCTTACATGAGTCCCCTTGGCCATCCGAGTGCTCATGATAAAACCCAGAAAACCTAAAGCAGAAGGAAAATATCATCTTTTTCTGGAATGTACATACTAGAAACATGTTTGCTATCATGAATTCATAAAAGCAGTATAGCCATTCCCTCAAGGCTACAAATTATAATTTGCATCTCTTCAAGCAGAAAACCCTATGTCAACGTTGGAAAATAAAACCCACGTCCCCAGAATGCCTATATCTATGTTTAGAGCTTTGACCCAATAATTGGCATGAGTTGAGTTCAAATTACACCCCAATTGTTATTGAGCCACTTAATAACTTTGCTTTAAATAAGGTTTTTGACAAATCCGTCATTTGATTACATTCTCCATATACCTTCAATGTTTGAAGATGATGATCAAAGATCAATAACTATTTCATCGGTTATACATAGAACATTAGATTATGAATTGATTAGAAAGACCATATTCGATTGACATGAAATTCGATGTACATGTTACAAACAAAATAGAACTTACAATCCAATGATGAGGTTTTCAAACTATTAATCCAACAAGCGTAACATGAACCTAACTCCTTTGACAAACAATACTATCACGATATACTTACTATTCACCCCCATAAAATAATTAACGAATCTTTTTCTTTTTCAAAATCCCAAATCAACCCATTCACGAATATGCACGATTGATCCCATAAAACCCAAATAAAACGTAGTCCTTTCACGATTTCTAAAGTTCCAAACACCTAATCTGTACATTTATGCCTACATCACACAACCATCATTTCTAACTCATTGCTACTTCTCCATAACCCAACAACACACTTTAAAAACACAAACTTTATTCAATTTCACATACACATCAAAAAAAAAAAAAAAAAAAAAAAAAAATTCCAAAACAGCCCAAACTCTGAGCTTTTTCCCAGAACTTTCTTGCTTCCACAATCTCCAAAAAAAAAAAAAAAAAAAAAAAAAAAAAAACACTAAGAAGGTCAACAAAATCAAACTAAAGTATAAAAAGATTATATTTTTTTTGACAAAATATAATCTTTTTTTTTCTTTTGATAAGCAAAAATCAAAGTCAAACAGAAGTTTCCAATTCTTGATTCCACTTTTAAAAAATTCAAAATTTTCTTACATTTTCCAGATACAAAAAGCTCAGATTAGCACTGAAAATTCAATCATCCAAGAAACAAAAAATTCAAAATTTCACCACGAAATTGAAAAGCCCTAACACAGATACATCAAAAATCGAAACAAAAGCATCCAAAGTAATAAAATAAAATAAAATAAAAAAACGCAAAACACAAAACCCTAACCTGATCAATTAAACACAATGCGATCGAATCAAAAACCCTAGCCGATTAATTGAAACTCAAAATCAAAGCAAAAAGCGAAAAATAGAGATTCGAATTTGGAATCGGAATAAGAAACCGTACCTTTACTCTGCGACTTTTTGAGAACCAAAAAACAAAAATGTTAAAAATAAACACTTAAAACTTTTTTTCTATTTATAATTTTTTTTTAATATTTGTATTATTTTTTTTTTTTTAGTGAGAGAGAGAGAGAGAGAGAGAGGTGTGTCATGTGTGTCTGAGAAATGGGAGAGGAATTTATAGAGAAAGAGAGAGAGAGAGAGAGAGAGAGGGTGAGTTTAAAGTGAGAACCAGGGTGGTCGGTGTGGGCTGAGGGGTGACCACGTGGCCCTAGATCTGTAACTTGGACACGTGTTGTGTGTACAGTGAGAGTATACGCACAAATCGTGTTTTTCTTTCTTTCTATCACTTGCAGTGGTGGTGGGCGTCGTCTGTTAAGTTTACTTACTGTAATTTTGAAAAAATAAATAAATAAATAATCATTTCTGAATTTTGGAAGGGAAAAATGAAATTTTTACATTTTTAAGGACATGGATTACAATTTTATGTCATCACTTTTGTTCATAATTTTGATATGGTTAAAAAAATTAGAAGTCTTTGCGTGGAACAGTAAAAATAATTATCCAATACTCATAATCAACTATTTTTTTAAGTTGACGTAAAAGTTATGTCATATAATCGTAGAAAAATTAAATTGAATAATGTAATTTCTTATGCATTTTTTATATTAAATTTCTTTCTTTTTTTTTATATCTTTGTTAAATCTATTTCAGTAAAATTTTGAATAGAGCTCTTAAATTATTATTTATAATCAAGGATATTATATAATAGAAGTCTTTTATTTAACTTTTTTAGTTAAATTTGTGTTGTAAGAATTTCAAATAGGTTTCTTAAATCATTATTTATAATCTAAAATATTATCTATAATAGTAAACTTCAATTTCATTAGTAGATTCTACTATTGAGAATTTGAGAGTAAGTGTTAGACCTCTGAATGATTTTTCTCATCAAAGGTTTCCTTTCATAACTACATTGTTGTCACATTTATATTTCTGTTATTGATTACTGCAATATTGGTTATGTGCAAGGATTAATTTAATCTAAACCTCTAAAGCATAAATTGATTAATTATTGATTAGTATTAAATAGGTAAAAATAAAATCATTCAACAAGGGTCTAAACAATCTAACATATTTGAAAGTACCCCTCTTCCCAAAAAAAAAAAAAAAAAAAAAAAGAAAAGAAAAGAAAGTACCTCAAATTGAGCTTTGCCAGCAGCCACACTTGAAGTCTATCTTAACCTTGTGAGGCATTCCATAGGGTCATCATGAACGGATGATCCAAATCTAAGCAAAAGTGCCCTCACAAAGGCATCCTATTTGCTGAAGACCCCTTTATCTTTTGCATTTTAGAACTAAACCCATTCTTCTTTATCCTGAAAGAGGCATGAGAGTCTTTTGATGTACTTGTGTGTTGTATTACTTAAGAACTTTATTTTTTTTCAAAATTGTAGTAATGAATAATCAATTGGCCTTAGAAACCCATCAAGATGGATTTTCACCCTTGAACTTGGAAAACTAATGCTTTATTTGGTTGGAGAAGGACAAGCGAGAGACAAAAAAAAAAAAAAAAAAAAAACCCTCACATGTGTTTGGTTGATGTGAAAAAGTGGAAAGAGGAAAAACACTTTTGTTTGATTTAGAAGAAAATAAAATGATAGAAAATACAATTTATTTAAATTTACTCTCTTGCTCCTATTACAATCTTTTTATAAAAATATTTTATAAGGATAAGAAAAAAGTATTGTTGGGGTAAGAAAAAATATCAAATGTTTGATTTAAAGAGAGGAAAAACGCATTCATAGTAGAGAAGGAATAGGGTAGACGGGTAATTTCACATCAAACCCCCTCTCCTCTCCCCATTTTCTCTCCAATTTAGGGGGCAAAGATTTTGGTAAGCTTGAAGAGAAAACAACTGTTCCCACCAAAATCCCATCTCCGATTTTCCTTTCTAATCAAACACCCCCCTCACCCAAAATGGCAAAATCCCCTATTATTTTTTCCCTCCTGGTTTTCCATCCCTCTTAAATCACCCCATTTATTGCTATATGAGACAGGAACTTGATCTTCTTTTCTGGCACAATCTATAAGCCACTACGCTGAAAATTGACACCAGGAATGGAGTGGCAGAACTAGATTATATTCACTTCAATGAAATCAGGTATTGCTTTTTCTTAATGGACTGAATAAATAAAATACCTACGCTAGTGTCCATACTCTTAATGCTTAATATAAAGGTCAAAACACAGTGTTGCAAGAATATTTCGGATGAGTTTGGATACTACTTATTTTGCTAAAAACTAAAAACAATAAAATAAATAAATTTACTTTTCACTAAAGGGTTACTATAAATATGCCTATTTGCACTAGTCATGTCCCATGAACAATGCAATAGGCATTAGTTAAAAAAAGACGCCTGAAACTCGTTTTGCGTCCAAACGTGGACGCAATAATCAGTACCCAAACAGTACCTTCCTGAAAATTCGTTAATGAAAATGCTCAGTTCACCAAGCATGTTTTACTCCTAGACCTGCAATTACTTCCACGGATATATTGCTTCATACAATACAATTATACAGATATATGATTAAATGAACAAGTAAAACTTCTTTTTTCTCTGAAAGTTAGAATGAAGCTATTATACAATAACAGTACCACTATTAGGTTTCTCTCTGGACTTCGCAAAAGCATCTTCACAACATTTTTAAAACTTGGGTAATGATATTGATTCTTTAAAGAGAAGAAGAAAAAGTCTCTTACCAGAAAACTATTGTTTCTACTTGCAATTGCCAAAGCAATAAGAAAGTAATAGACTATGTTGACACTAAAAACCATTGCAATTGCCAGAGCTATTGGAAAGTAAAAGATTATGTTGACACTAAAAACCAGGGATCTTACAAGTAAAGTGGCATGGGAGATTCTCAGCTTATTGCAGACATTTGTGTGCTGTTCACTTCTGCAAGTAATGATAACCAATTAACCATTTTGTTTTTTGCTGAGTTAGCATAAACTATAATTTAGCGGTTGATGATTCTCTTGCCAAATGGGCTTCTATTACAACAGGTTCCTGATGCAAATAGGTCTTTCTGAGGTAGTTACTACTAATGCTCCTGGTTCAGCTCCCTATTCTTTTGTATGTTTGTCTTTCTTTTCAATGGTATATCCTTTTCTTACAGCCACCACAAGAACAAATACAGACCCTTACACTATTGGAAGTGTTTCTAGAAGCAACAAAGAAATTACCATTCTTACCCTTTTGACACTGTTGAACATGTAACCAAAGCAACACAAATGCGCGTGTGTGAGGGAAGAGAGGAGGTATTACTGTTACCCTTTGAACTTTCATATTGATCACTATTAATTTCACCAAGAAAATGGTAGTGTAACATAAGTGCTGCTTCAAGAAATATCCTCAGTCATTATCTTCTATTAGCAAAGACTCAGTGCACATCTCATTCACTTTCTGATGAGCAAATGTTTTACTGATTTCAATTCAAGTTTTTGGGCGGAATACTTCAATAGATTTCAGTCAGGAAAGACATGAAAACATACAAAAATGAAACATTCAGCATTGCACAATGACACTTAAAGAGTTAATTATTAGAAAATTAATGGAATAAGTTTGTCCAGAAGACCACTTTTTTCTAAACTAGGGCACCCATGTGTAATGAAAGATATCACATGCCAACATGGAAGAAATTCACAAAAAGGGCCTGTAAGCAGTACATTACATATCAGAAAAACTCAGCTGGTCAACAGTTAAATAATAATCATGATAAAAACAGAAGTAAACTTTGTCACACAAATCATCTGAAATGCTATAACATAAAACAAAAAGAAAAATGTTCAACAAAGCTGAAGGGTTGTGTTAGACATACATGCTTTATAATTGTACATCAGAGTTTTTCTGTCAACCTGACCATAAATGAATTAACTGCAGCTGCATCCAAGAATATCCATGAAGAATCAAATAGCTCATGGAAAAATTCCGATCCAATCTCCTCAGCTGCATTTCTAAATGCAATTCCAAATGCATTTCCTTGAACTGCCCCGAGTCGAGGCTTCCCACAAACTCCTACAACCAATACCTTATTGGGCTCTTGTGATAAGCAAGCACAGAGCAAAGGCTTCATTCTTGCTCCCTTCTCTCGCAAGGCATCCATCAGAAAATAACAAAATTTAGTCAATGCCTGGGGATAACCCAGCAGCTTTGTATCCACTGAATCTTCAAGCTTTAACCACCGGAACTTTCTTCCACTTCTTATACAACCAGTCTTAGTTATTGCTGTGCTTCCTTGTCTAAGAATTGCCCTCTGAATCTTGATTGCATTTTGCATTCCAGCTTTCAGCTTATCAAGGTTACCCAAGGACAGTGCATCATAAGCTACACCAAACTGCTTTGAAGCACAAGAGCCATCTGTTTTGACAAATGATTCAAGCAGTGCAGTAACGCCATATACTACATCCGCTGCTGACACCCTTGAGCGATAACCATGTAACCGCAAGAAACTCCTGTAGTAGAAATCAGTAAGTCCATACTCAGGTAAAAACCGTTCAAACTCATCCTTCATCTTCCGCTTCACTTCAAGATTCATGTACTGAAACTTCTGTTGGCAATCCACAAGTGCAAATCCCATACGGGCTAGAAGCAGCTTGAGCTTTTTCATTCCATTATCACTCCATGTTTTCAACTTAGTCGCAATGTATGAAGAGCACAACATTGAATCAAACAAAGTCCACTCTTGTAACAACATTAGTCTTGGTTCATCTTCATATGCAATTCTAGACGCATTGGGAGCTCGAATCTTTGTCCCATCTTTGAGGGTCACCGAATTCACTGCTTCCAAATTCCCCGAGCTGTTTATATGCTGCTCGAGCTCCATAACCCCAGCTTGGTACCTCTCATCAGTTAACCTTTCATGAACAAACTGATCCGTCAATGAAACACAAGCCAACCAAAGCAACTCATTCGTGTTCTTCCTCAAAGAATGCGACAAATCATACATCAAACACCCAGAAGGCTTTCCATGAAAAGTACCCATATGATAATACTCTTTCTTGAGTTTCCCAAAAAGCTGAACTGGATCTTCCTCATTTTCTCCCGAAACCTTCCTCCGCTTCCTCGATCCACTCCCATCCTCCTCTTCCTCACTGTCACTGTCATTCTCATCTTCACTATCCAACTCATCAACCTCATCATCACTATTCAAATCACTCGCACTCGCCAAAGCCGAAACATCAAAATCATAAGCCAAATCAGCCTGGTGCTCATCATCCTGGGTATAAAGCACAACCACCCTATCATTCTGATCACTCAAATTATGCAAGTGAATCGGCCTATGACTATCCACCACAAAAACACGCGCCACAGGGCCTAAATTCAGGATCTTCCTTAAGTCCCTATGGCACCCCCAATTGATCAAAAGTATAGAGATGGGCTCATCAGAAGAACACAGATTAGGCCCGGCATACTTGTGAATCTCCTGAAACGACGAGACAGGGTAACAAGCATACCGGATTGAATCAGATTCAAGGACATGGAAAACAATCTTGAGGGCACAGAGTGAGTCCACATCAGAGGTTGATGGGAATATAAGCAAAGGAGAGTATGAAGAAGCTGTCACCGATTCGCGAAGCTTTGAGTAAAACAAATCAACCCTTTGCTCCCTCACCATAATCACTCAATTGGGTATACAGATTTGAAGCAAAACCCAACACTTTCTGTACCCAATTTTTTTTTTTTTTTTTTTTTTTTTGAATGAAACAAAAACTCAAAATTACTCAATTGGATACACAGATTTGAAGCTGTTTTCGGCTTTCATCACATAATTGCTCAAGTGGGTCCACGAGTTTCAGAGGAAATGGTAGATTTTCATAAAGAAACACCTGCAACCTATGAATTTCAAGCAAAACCAAAGCACAAAAACCCAAATCAGAACAAAAATACCCACAAGCTGTTTCTGCTATTTTTCACATGATTATTCAATTGGATCTATGAATTTCTATGTGAGAACAAAGATTTTAAGGAAAAATAAGAAGTTTTTACTGAGAACCCAATTCGTTGAACATGATGAATAAGCTAATTAAGCGACTTATTGATGAATGTATAATAAACCTGTGCTAATTGTTAATTAAGATTCAGAAACAAAGCGAAAGAGAGAGAGAGAGAGAGAGAGAGAGAGAGAGAGAGAGAAAAACATTTGCTAGAAATTAAAGAGAAGAGTTTTGAAATTGAGAAGTACCTGAGATTAGTAGGAATACGAAGGAAAATTGTGGAGCTTTTTCTCTCTGTGTTCAATACTAGCTCCAAAACAATCAGATCTGAGAGAGAGAGAGAGAGAGAGAGAGAGAGGTTGTAAATTAAAGTTGTGAATATTTTGATTTTGAATTTTGTTAGAAGAAGAAGAAGTTAGAAGTTTGGAAATGTTTTCAGGGAAAATTTTGAATGTTTTTGAAACGACCGCCAAATCTTCGCGCTTCTTTTGGGATTGTGATTTCGCGTGTCTGAACATTTTTTTATTTAAATTTTATTTATAATTTCTTAATTACAAATTTACAATGGACATATATACTGAAGTTGAAACTTGAAAATGTTTGGTATATATGTTTGAAAATATGTATTTTGTTATTTGAAAATATGTTTAAAAATACGGTAAAAAAGTGTATGTAAATACATGTAATATTGTTTAAAAATTAAAAATGTATGTTTAAATGGGTGTACTAAAAACCCCCTAAGACTTTTAACAAAAACTTTTTTTTTAATAAATTATATAAATCAAACTAACAATATCCTACAACAATTGTTTTCATTTGATCGATAAAATAAAATATTTCCCATCAAAAAAATAAATAAATAAAATATTTCATATAAAATATCATAAATTTTATATATATTTAAGTTAAGTTCAAGTTACACTTAATATAAGTTTGGTTCGATGTTTTGTAAAAGTACATAATTTTATTTTGAAAAAGTGTATAATAAAAAAGTGCATTTTAAAAATCTAAGTGTTTGGTTAAATTTCTAAAAATGCTTTTGAAAAAGCTAAAATTTCAAGATGACTTATAAAAGTCAATTTGAGTTATAAATTACCAAAAAATTTTATATATATATAAGTGAATTTTTTTGTTTTAATTATCTCTTTAATGCAAGTTATGGACACAACATTTTTACAAAAATTTCACAATAAAGTCTATATGACAAGTTGTTAATGGTAGATAAGAAAATAATAATGTCATTAGTAGGTTCAAATGAGAACCAATAACAAATTACTTATAAAATTTATTAAAAAATGTTACATCAAATATTTTTGAAAATTTTCACAACAAAATTTATGTGGAAAGTTTACTAGTTTAATTTGAACCCAACTCAAATTTTTTTTTACTAACCAATATTAAACTAATAAGAACTTTTAAAAATTTATTGTATTTATTACAATGGCATTTCTCAATTAGGATTTTTTATTTTTATATTATTTTTCCTTTTTTCGCATCAAAAAACCATACGTTTTTTTCTTTTTTCTTTTTTTTTTTCCTCCACACATTGTCCACTATCTCTACCCCTCTTTTACTCTCCTTTTCTCCCTCATTCTCCCTCATTCATCAAAATGTTCCAGGAGCTCTTTCTTTCTCCAACTCCCTCTCTTATTTTTTTTTTATTGATTCCAAAACTCTCTTTATGATAAGAAAATTTTCCTTTTCTCCCTCATTCAAGAACATTCCAAGCTCTTATCTTCGTGTTTGACACTTCGTTTTTACCTTTTATATGGGTTTTTTAAAACTCCACTTTTCCTTTCTTTTTCTCTTTTTTTTTTGCTTTTATTGTTAATTTGATTAATTTTAAAATATAAATTTTTGAGTTTGTATAATCACATTATGCTTGAGTTTAGAGATGTTTGAGAGAAAGATTGTTGTGTTTGTAGTGTTTGTTCCTAAACAAATTATGATGAGATGAGGGGTGAGGTTATTCGTTGAAAACTCAATAAATTCATGGGTATTTCCGTAATTTTATCTTCAAAAATTTAACCCAAAATTAATTGATGATTTTCATTTAACCTTTTTATCCATTTTAAATTTCCGCATTTAGCATGATTATTTTGGCCTATGCCCAAATTACACAAAATAATTTTATTTTGATTAGAAAAATTTTAATAAATCTATCATTGGATTGGATTTTCTAATTATACTTTACATGCTCATCCAAATTTCAAGATGATTATAAATCAATAATTATGTCATTTATCTAATTTTAAATTTCAAGTTTTTTTATTTAAAATTATTCTTAAAATATGGGCTTTTAAATCGAATGGTAAAATTTTAAGTAGTGTAACATTTTTTTTAAATTACATCGGATGTAAAACACAACCTTATATGCTCATAAAATGTATGTCAAATTTTGTAAAAAAATAAGATATTATTTAGTATTTGGTTCATAAACTCATTTTTTATACATAATTTTAAACTATAAGAACTTTGAAATTTAAATATTTGATCAATGACATATTTATTGACCTTTTCATTGTCTTAAAAATTTTAAGCATAAAAAATATATAAAGAAAATATAATCCAACAATAGATTTGTCAAAATTCACATTCAATGAAAAGTATTGAGTAATGTGACATTGCTTATGTTCAAGTTACACATGCCCAATAACTTGTTATAGAGTTCATATTTTAAAAATCACACATTGGATTACATGTTCTATATATCCTTAACAAGTATGTCAATTTTTGAATGTGTTTGACATCAGCTTTTAGTTTTTATATACAGTTTTTTTTTAAAACCCCACTTTTTTCATCTTTTCTCTCTTTTTCAATTTTTTCAAGGTACAAATATGTTTTAACACACTTTCAGTAAAAAAATTTCAGCAAAATACTAGATAAGTTGTTCCTAAACAAATGATGTTAATTGGATGTATTCAATCCATAAACTCAACTTATATGCATTATTTTAAACTATTAAAACTTGAATTTAAACAATTGATTGATGATATGAATATTAATTTTTTATCATCTTAAAATTTTACAAGCATAATTATAGAGAATATACAAAAATAATGTAATCTAAGGAAAGTTTTAGGGCTGGTTTTCAATTTTGGAGGATTTGCAAAATATACATTTCTTCCAAAACCTTATAAGTATGATCAATTAGTATATCTCATTTAAGTATTTTTAAATTTCCAGGGGGCACGAGCCCAGTCATAGTTTGTCCTTGAGCTTTAAAGTGTAAAGAACAATAAATAAATAAAGAGGGAAGCAGGTCATGAAGTCTTGTATAGACTATAGAAAATGGTGGATCTTACTTACACTGAGCTCAAATGTAAATAAGGAAAGTTGTTCTCTACTCGTACAGCTTCAAGATCTTTAGTTGAAGGAGAGCTAAGGGATGCAGTCAAAGACGAAGCCATTAATTACCTCACAAAATATTGCCAATTCGTCTAACCCCACTCCTCCTCTCTCTTTATATAATTAATTTCGATAAAAAGAAAAAAAAAATTTGGATCAATTTTATTAATGATTTTTTTTTTCTTGACCATAAATGACTTAAACTTAAGAATTGAAAAAGTATATTATTTGTTTAATTTTCTCTTAGTTAATTTACTAAATTCCGTTGTAAGAATAAGTTTTTTAAAAAAATTATAAAAGTGTATGTTAACTATTTATGTATGCTGTTCATCAAAAAAAAAAAAAAAAAAAACTATGTATGTATGTTTAGGTGTTAATATAATTATCTAAGAGAATATAGAACATTTATGATTTGAAAAAAAAAAAAAAAAAAAAACCATCTTCATCTTCTTCTTTTTTAATGTAATTTTGGTGAGTATATCATAATGTTACGTAATGCACAATTTTATATCAAATTGCTTGGTTTTATTTGTTTTCTCAAATTTAATTTCTCTCTTATCAGCATACTCATCAATTTATCAATTTTTTTTTTTTGGTTCTCAAAGTTTTTTTTTTTTTTTTGGGACAAAATTATGGTTCTCAAAGTTGATTTTTGTTTTTCATTCTCAAATTTTTTTAAAAATAAATTTTGTGTGTGTTTGAAATTAGATGTCAAATAGGATATGAATAACATAATTTTATCTGTATAAGAGAATTTATTAATTTATTGTTACCTCTGGCTTATAGAGTAAGGGAAACCACTATAAAATTTAATACAACTTGATAGATGGATGATAATCTCTTTGTATTGGACTGTTCTTGTTTTTTTTTTATAACCTGGACTGTTCTTGTTAGAATTGTATCTCGAGTGTGGCTTATTATCAAGCTGTGTTGTTATCCTCGTATTGTTTTCCAGCATGATTTCAATAAAGCTAATTCTTGTTTCCCCCCCTGGTGTTTCACTATGACAGGAACCCCATCAGTGAGGGTCCTGATTTATTGAAAGTGTGGAAGACTTAACACGGCTTGGAGTTTCAAATGGTTAGGCTATTGATTTTCTAGTCCTTATTAGTCATAGACACATTTCCAAAAAGAAATAAATAAAGAAAGAAACAAGAAGAAAAGAGAAGAAGAACTCTAGATGTCAAATTATTTTATGCTCATAATGGTGATTTTTTTTTTTTTTTTTCAGTTTTTCTTGATTTTTCTTGATTTGATGTCTTTGTCAATAAAACTTGTTTAGTAACAATCAAATTTCATCAATTCTGAAAAAATTCATATGCTTCTTGAGGATCCAAAAATGATTTAACAATAAGCAACTTTACTACATGGTTACTTAATCAATGATTCAATCAAGGACATAGCTATGCTTGGACCAGGGGGGCAATGGGCCCCCGGCCCAATGAAAAAAATCAAAATATAAAATATATAAAATGTGATTTTGAATTTTCATGCTCTATTTTTGTTCAATACTTCCCTACTTTCACAAAAAATACACTTTCTTTATTCAAATTTTCATTAAATTTTGATTCTTTTTGTGAGTTTCTATCTAGGTTCTAAATGATTTATGAAATGTATCTTAAAGCATTAGCATAAGATAATTGCAACTTAAGTGTTTGATGAAGTTCTCCAAAGAAGCTTGGAATAAATATACACACACACTATATATATATATATATATATATATATATTTCTTTTATAAGTAGCTTGGATAAAATAAAATAAAAAATTAAAAAAAAAAAAAAAAAACATGGTTGTCTTTGGGTTAATCTATAGCTACGATATGAAGGTTTAGGCTATAACAAATTTTTTAAGCATTTGGGTTTGAGTTTATCTCCCCCCCTCACTCAAAATCCTAGCTTCAAAAACAATCATTATGTGGGTTCCAGTTAGTTCAACTAGTAAACTCTTTGATGGTTGAATAAAAAATTTGAGGTCAATTCCCGCTTACACAAAAAACTGATTGGTATCTTGATCAGATGATAAAGAGTTATCATCAGAAGTGGACGCTATAGGTTGAACTGCTCTAAAAAAAAAAATTTGATTCAATCATTATAATTGATAATTTATTGCAACATAAAAGAAAAATAAAAAACTTTAACCCGATAGTGTTACTTATAATTGTGAAGTCATCTTACTAATGGTGGTGGAGGGAGGAACATGCACCTTAATCTTTTCAGTGGAGGTAGTAGATAACACGATAGCACTGAAATCCAAAATTCTTAGATTTTTTTTTTTTTTTTTTTTTGGACCTGAAAAAACAAACAATCAAAGTTTTACACGTTTTCAAGAGGATAAAATCATTTTCCTCTTTTTAGCATTTTTATTTATTTATTATAAGGCATTAGGGATTTGGTTTTGTTTTATTAGTAATAATGGATTTTTGTTTTGTTTTGGAATGGGACCATAGACCATAGATATTATGAGCTAATGAACACTTTAATTTTTAAGTATTTTGGGCGAACCTTAAGGAAAGTTTTGGGGCTGGTTTTCAATTTTGGAAGGGGGCAGGTATATACATTTTGTCCAAAAACTTTTAAGTATGATCAATTAGTATATGTTCTTTCAATATTTTTAAATTCCAGGGGACATGACCCCCCTTAGCCTAGTCATAGTTTGTCCTTGAGCTTTAAAGTGCGAAGAACAATAAATAAAAACTATAGGGAAGCAGGTGAAGTATTGTTTAGAGAGAAATGGTGGATCTTACACTTGCTCAAATGTAAATAAGGAAAGTTGTACTAGATGGGGGGGCCTTCAAGATCTCACAAAATGTTGCCTTCAAGATCTCACAAAATATTGCCAAATCCTCTACTAACTAGCAATGCCCAAAATATTGCCAACTCCTCTGCTTACTAGTAATGTAGGTGGGGGTAAGCAGTGACGGAGCTAGAAAATTTTCTTAAGAAGGGTCAAGTTAAATGTATCATTGTATTCAGGTAGTTTTAGCTCTCTATATAAGTCCATATGGTTTTGGTTTGTAAAAACAACAAAAATCTTTTGCTAAAGAGATTTACTTATATATTTTTTATTAACTTATACTTTAAATGCTCCTGAAATTAATGACTTATATATTACAAAGAAGTCAATATTAAAAGGAAAATAAATGAAACAACAATAAGTTAAAGAGTATTTATACTTTTATTTTAGATGAAAGGGGATCATCACCTAAAATTTATTCAATATTTTAAAATCTTAACGTTAAATAGAGGGGGAAGTGACATTCTTAGAAATTGGGGGAGGGGGATTCCTCCTCTCTCTTTATAATTAATTTTGATAAAAAGAAAAAAAATGGATCAATTTTATTAATGATTTTATTTCTTGACCATAAATTACTTAAACTTAAGGATTGGAAATTTTATTATTTGTTAAACTTTTTCTTAGTTAATTTACTAAAATCCGTTGTAAGAATAATTTTTTTATAAAATTATAAAAGTGTAGGTTAACTATGTATGTATATTTGGGTGTTAATATAATTATCTAAGAGAATAGAGAACAATTATGATTTGAAAATCATCTTCATCTTTTTTTTTTAATGTAATTTTGGTGGGTATAACATAATGTTACATAATTCCGATAGTGTCAAATTGTATGCACAATTTTATATCAAATTGCTTGGTTTTATTTGTCTTCTCAAATTTAATTTCTCTCTAATTAGCATAGTCATCAATTTATCAATTTTTTTTTATGGTTCTCAAAGTTGATTTTTGTTTTTTGTTCTCAAATATTTTTTTAAAAAATAAATTTTGTGTGTGTTTGAAATTAGATGTCAAATAGGATATGAATAACATAATTTTATCTATATAAGAGAATTTCTTGTAACCTCTGGCTTATAGAGTAAGGGAAACCACTATAAAATTAAATACACCTTGATAGATATGGATGATTAATCTCTTTGTATTGGACTGTTCTTGTTAGAATTGTATCTCGAGTGTGGCTTATTATCTAGCTGTGTTGTTATCCTCGTATTGTCTGCCTAGGTTGTATATAGCTGCTGGTTTCCAGCATGATTTCAATAAAGCTAATTCTTGTTTATCCCAAAAAAAAAAAAAAAAAAAAAAACCATAGCTTGGAGTTCATCTATGACAGGAACCCCATGAGTCAGGGTCCTGATTTATTGAAAGTGTGGAAGAGTTAACATAGCTGAAGCACACTTTTTATTTAATATAACATAACATTGTTACACTAGCCCACATGCATAGATATATGACTGAACAAGCACAAATAGGGCACACAACCTATTTAAGTTGGGTTCAAGTTACAACTAGTATAACTTTAAATCATATTACACCAGTTAATATTTCTTTAATTAGATGCGGATTTTAATAAATCTACTTTTAGATTAAATTTTTTTTGGTTAATTATACCATACAAGCTTGCAAAATTTCAAGATGATTATAGATCAATAACTATGTCATTGATCGAATTTTAAATTTCAAGTATTATTCTTAAAATATGTGCTTTTAGATCGAATAGTAAAATTTTAAGTAGTGTAACATTTTTTAGATTTACATCATATGTAACTTGAACACAACCTTATATGTTCTTAACACGCATATCAAATTTTATGAAAATAGGATATTATTTACTATTTTTTTTTATAAATTCATTTTTTATGCATAATTTTAAACTATAAAAACTTGAAATTTAAATATTTGATCGATGACATATCTATTGATTTTTTTATCCTCTTAAAAATTTGCAAGCATAAAAAATATATAAAAAAAATGTAATTCAACAGTGTCACACCATCCAATAACTTATTATTGAGTTCGTATTCTTCATGCTTTTAAAATTTCAAGATGATCAAAGATTAATATCCATGTCATCAATCAATTGTTTAAATTCAAGTTTTTGTAGTTTAAAATAACACATATAAGTTGAGTTTATGGACCGAATAGTAAATAACATCAAATTAACATGAAAATTGGCTTGTGAGTCAAATTTGATTATTTTTCTATTAAAAAAAAGGGGATAAAGAAGATATTTATTGATTATAGTGTTAAAGATCAATGTGACCGAACAACATTACCTTATATGGGCTCTTTAATAAGACAAATTTTTATTAGCATAATTATAGTAAACCATCTCAGAAAGTTGTAAAAAATAGTCAATAATAAATTTTGAGTCTCTCAACTTATTATAATGTTGCTCACAAGTTAGTTCGTCATGCTATTTGTATTTCGGATTTTGCAGTGTGGATGGAGGATGTTCCACCACTTTTATTTCCTGTTGTATTGGCTAACATAGCTGGTTTTACTTAATAAAATAAGTTACATTCTTCCTCAAAAACTTATTATAGTGTATTCTAATCCAATAATTATGATTCATGGACTGTCTTTTTATTTTATATTCAAAGTGCGTCATTTTGTTGCACTAGTCCTCATTCCTGATGACGAGTAAACCCCTAATCTCTACCAAAATTATCAATATCGCGCCTTAAGTATACCCAATTATTGTGGGAAAAAAAATACTCATTCTACAGATATAATAAACAAATGGTTAGGCTATTGATTTTCTAGTCCTTATTAGTCATAGACACATTTCCAAAAAGAAATAAATAAATAAAGAAATATGAAGAAAAGAGAATAAGAAGTCTAGATGTCAAATTATTTTATGCTCATAAAAGTGAATTTTCTTTTTTTTTTTTCAAAAAAAACAAGTAGTTTTACTTGATTTGTGATGTCTTGTCAAGAAAACTTGTTTAGTAACAATCAAATTTCATCAATTTTGAAAAAATTCATATGCTTCTTGAGGATCCAAAAATTATTTAACAATAAGCAACTCCCTTGCATGGTTACTTAATCAATGATTTAATCATTATATGGGTTCCAGTTATCTCAACTTAAAAAGTCTCTAATAGTTGAATAAGAGATTTGGAGTTCAATTGTTAAACTTTTTCTTAAAAACTAATTGGTGTCTTGATCTGATGATAAAGAGCTATCATCATCGTAGGGTATGTCATAAGTTGAAACTCTCTAAAAAAAAATTATTTTAGTCATTATAATTGATAATTTATTGCAACATAAAAGGAAAAAAAAACACTGTAATCGATAGTGTTACTTATAATTGTAAAGTCATTTTACTAATGGTGGTGGAGGGGGAACATGCACCTTAACAATCTTTTCAGTGGAGGCAGACAACAATGATAGCACTGAAATCCAAAATTCTTAATTTTTTTTTTTTTTTTGTTTGGTCCTAGAAAAACAAGCAATCAAAGTGTTATAGAAAACACGTTTTCAAGGGGCATAAAATCATTTCCTCTTTTTAGCATTTTTATTTATTTATTATAAGGCATAAGGGATTTGTTTTTGTTTTATTAGTAACAATGGATTTTTGTTTTGTTTTGGAATGGGACCATAGAACACAGATATGAGCTAATGAACACTTTAATTTTTAAGTATTTTGGGCTAACCTTAAGGAAAGTTTTGGGGCTGGTTTTCAATTTTGGAGGGAGCAGGTATATACATTTTGTCCAAAAACTTTTAAGTATGATCAATTAATATATTCAGCAACAAAAAAAAAAAAAAATCAATTAGTATATCTTCTTTATATATTTTTAAATTCCGGGGACATGACCCTCCTTAGCCTAGTCATAGTTTGTCCTTGAGCTTTAAAGTGCGAAGAACAATAAAGAAAAACTATAGGGAAGCAGGTGAAGTATTGTTTAGAGAGAAATGGTGGATCTTACACTTGCTCAAATGTAAATAAGGAAAGTTGTACTTGTACTAGATGGGGGCACCTTCAAGATCTCACAAAATATTGCCAACTCCTCTACTAACTAGCAATGCACAAAATATTGCCAACTCCTCTGCTAACTAGCAATGTAGGGGGGGTGGTAAGCAGTGGTGGAGTCAAAAAATTTTCTTAAGAAAGGTCAAGTTAAATGTATCATTGTATTCAGGTAACTTTAGCTCTCTATATAAGTCCATATGGCTTTGTTTTTTAAAAACAACAAAAAATTTCGCTAAAGAGATTTACTTATATATTTTTTTATTAACTTATACTTTAAATGCTCCTGAAATTAATGACTTATATATTACAAAAAAGTCAATATTAAAAAGAAAATAAATGAAACAACAATAAATTAAAGAGTATTTATATCACCTAAAATTTATTCAATATTTTAAAATTTTAACGTTAAATAGAGGGGAAGTGACATTCTTATAAAATTGTGGGGGGGGGGGGATTCCTCCTCTCTCTTTATAATTAATTTCGATAAAAAGAAAAAAAATTTGGATCAATTTTATTAATGATTTTATTTCTTGACCATAAATTACTTAAACTTAAGGATTGAAAATTATATTGTTTGTTTAACTTTTTCTTAGTTAATTTACTAAATTCCGTTGTAAGAATAAATTTTTTATAAAATTATAAAGGTGTAGGTTAACTATGTATGTATGTTTGGGTGTTAATATAATTATCTAAGAGAATAGAGAACAATTATGATTTGAAAATCATCTTCATTTTTTTTTTTTAATGTAATTTTGGTGAGTATAACATAATTTATATTGTCAAATTGTATGTGCAATTTTATATCAAATTGCTTGGTTTCATTTGTCTTCTCAAATTTAATTTCTCTCTTATCAGCAAAGTCATCACTTTATCAATTTTTTTATGGTTCTCAAAATTGATTTTTGTATTTTGTTCTCAAATATATTTTAAAAAATAAATTTTGTGAGTGTTTGAAATTAGATGTCAAATAGTATATGAATAACATAATTTTATCTATATAAGAGAATTTATTGTAACCTCAGGGCCTCTGGCTTATAGAGTAAGGGAAACCACTATAAAATTGAATAAACCTTGATAGATGGATGATTAATCTCTTTGTATTGGACTGTTCTTGTTAGAATTGTATCTCGAGTGTGGCTTATTATCTAGCTGTGTTGTTATCCTCGTATTGTCTGCCTAGGTTGTATATAGCTGCTGGTTTCCAGCATGATTTCAATAAAGCATAGCTTGGAGTTTCACTATGACAGAAACCCCGTGAGTCAGGGTCCTAATTTATTGGAAGTGTGGAAGACTTAACATAGCTAAAGCACACTTCTTATTTCATAAAATATAACACTGTTACACTAGCCCACATGCATAGATATATAACTGAACAAGCACAAATAGGGCACACAGCCTATTTGAGGCTCATTGTTTATTTAGAATTATAAAACACACCCTCATATTAAACACCTTAGAAACATGCATGGTAGCTCCCAATCCCCTTTGGTCAATTAAGGAGATTTGGCTTGGGCCATTTCTTTGAATTCAGTATGAGCTTGAGGGCCTCCAATACCATATTTAGGAGCAGAGGGAGGAGGAAATGCAAAAGTAGGAAAGTTTAGAGGACCTAAGCCAGGAATGCCTCCAAAAGGTTGTAAACCAGGAGGAGTATTGCCTCCAAAACCAGGCAAAGGCAAAGGAAAGAAGGGCCAAATTAAGCCCTAAGGACCCTGAGGCTGCTGATAGACCTGCTCGTATGACTTTGGCATATCTCTTCCTCCTTCAGCTCCAACGACAATTGCCATAACAAATAGACTGACAACCAGCAATGCCTTACTAGTACTCTTCTCCATTATATTCTATCTTTCTAATTTCTTTGTGTTTAATGTGGAGAGAACTGCTTCATGACCACTCTAATTTATAGTGCAGCTTGTGAAAATGAGGGGTTTCTTACTTGTTTTGGGAATGAAATTTAATGGTCTATGCATGGGAGGCTTGGTGCTTTTAGAAAAGAATAATGAGGTGGACCATGGTAATATAGTTGAGAAATTGATCTTGGAACTAGCTAAGAGGTTGTTGTAAATCAGTAACCTAAGAACTTGAATATGATGAGAAACATGGTGTATATATTTTGCATGGGCCACGATTTCTTCTGCTGTTTTTGTAACAAGTTGCACTATATTCTGATGGCAAATACATGAAAGTAGTAAATTTATTGGTGGCTTCATGACCCCACGGACTTAAATGGGTGAACATGACATTTCCTTTGAGAATGAGACGTTCTGATTGCTTCTACGTAAAAGAGAGATATTTAGCGGAAAAGTTGAACTGCAGAAAGGAATCCACTCTAGTATGTGGACGACCAAAAATCATGATACGTATTGATGGTATTTTGAAACTTTAATGTTGATTTCAAGCATACAATTACTGTGAAATTTAAGACTAGGGAGATGGATTTGTAAAATTACCATGCATGTGTGTCTTGAACTTATTACTATCTAGCCTAGCTAGTTTGTTCATTGAAGTTACCATCCACCTTATACAGTATGTTTGGGCTTCTTGAACATGACTCTAGTTTATAGGCTAGATAATAGTCGAGCCACCCTCCAAAATATTGGAGTGAGAAAGGTTTATAATTAACTAAGGTTCGATAATAGTCAATCAGCCTTCTAAATATTAAAAAAAGAGAGCTTATAATTGAGGCTAAGAGCTGAGCCACTCTTCAAAATATTGGAAAAACTACCACCTCACTACCTCTACCACAGTTCAAAAGTATGGCAACTTCATTCATGTATACATGATCCAACGTTACTACTTATATGTATTTAATTTATTTAATTATAATGTCATCATAATCTATTGAGATTTATTTTAAAAGAAATGTAGTATTCATCCTAATATTAATTTATTAATACAATATTTTATGCAATACAATAATAAAATATCATTTCTTAAATAATAGGGGTGTAATAGTAATATATATATATATATATATATATTTTCCTCTCAACTAAATAATGAAATGTATATTCATTTTCTATATATTTTTTTTTTTTTTTTTTTCCTTCAACCAAACACACAAAGAAAACACATTTTCTTTCATTTGTTTTTTATCGTTCCTTTATTTTCCATCATTGCTACTGAACATACCCTTATATATATCACCCCTTTTTAAGAGGGTTCACCCGAAAATCCATTTTGCCACATTTTATCTAGGGATATAAAAAGTGGGGTGAAATTAGAGAAAATTATTGGGTAAAATGCACTTGAGCACCTGAACTTGGAGCTGTTGCACTTACCCTCTACTTAAACTTAGCCAATTTAGTACTTAAACTTTAGCTCTGCGTGCCAACTAGCCCAAATAGACGCTTGTGGCCCTTTTGCCGTCCAAAAAGTAACGTCCTCCGGCAAGTTTGTGACACTCGCACGGGACTGGTATTGGAAAAAAAATTGTAATTGGCTGGAGAAATGCCAACCTGCAACTAAATAATAAGATAAACCCTATCTACAACAAACCATCCATAAGACAACTAGCTGATGCCATCCCTATAAAATTCCATCAAAATGATGAATTGTGGACACTGGCACGAGAAAATAAGGGTTGCTTTCGGTCTAGTAACATGATAAATAGGTCAAGTTGGAAACACTAGAACTGACATTCTTAGCAAAACTTCAATTTAAAAGCAGGTCATAGGAGATTGGTTTTAAAGTACGTTAACAAGATTTTACAAAAGATCATCAAATTAAGAACAGGTTTAATGATCACTTCAATATATGAGCAATATAATAAAAGAATGTGTATCTGTTTTTTTTCCCCCCATCCAAATAAAACAGAAAAACTGAACATAAATAGTACACCTTAAAGAAGCTAAGGGTAAAAAAAAAGAGCAGCAAGAAGGCATGCTTTTCCATCAGAAATACATGTTTATTAATACAAGTAGCGCACTTAGTGAATATAATTGCACTGCAAAGAGGAAACTCAGCTTGTAGAGAGCATTTTAAAGGTATTTACAGGTCCACACACCTCATATTTATCCACAAATTTGAAGACAAATCACTTTCTGCCCCATGGAAAGCAGCAACTCTGGAACATTGAGCAAGAAAATAGAAAAGCAAAAGATCAGCTCCGTGAAAACCAAAATGCACAAGAACATACACCATTTACAAAAAGCAGGAGTTGATGAGTGATAACAACCTTAACACTGTCTTTAGCATCTTGCCTCCGCGTGTTGGCGTAAGGTGTCCCATTAGGCCCTGGTGCACTTCCTACCCCACTCTGCCTCTCCTCCCGCACTTTGTTAAAAATATGAGTAAAACCATCAGCTGATGCAGGGTTATTCTCATCCCACTCACCAAATTTTGGAACAGCAGCACCTTTTTCAGGCTGCCAGACAAGAACCCAAATAGGAATAAGTTCTAGCAAAAGACTGAATATATCTAGGAAAGAGTAAAAAAAAAAAAAAAAGATTGTATGAAGCTAAAATTTCCAGTCTGTGTCAGAATAGGAATCATGTACCTGTAGAATTTGGGAAAAGGCCATACATAATTGGTTGTTTCAAAATGCAAATGGTAAAACTATAATGATTCCCGTGTCAAATCAAATGTTTAAGTTTTAAAGAAAGAGTTATCCTCTAGATAAAGAAAGAACAGTATAAGATAATTTAAGAGGTAAGCTAAGTTTAAGCATTTTAACTTATTTTCTGAGAAAAATGAAACTAAACTACTCTAGAAATCTACTTCATGATCTATCATTCCTTTCTTTCTTTTCTTTCAGCTAGTCACATAAAAATGCTCAAACACACATTTCAAGTTTATGCTACTTTTGGCTGTAAATAATAGGAGAGGAAGAAAGTTCACTGTTTCATCGCCACGAGTCACTGGTTTCATTCGGGATCTTCCAGGAGTTCCATGAGTGCTATCATATGAAGCCTTTCCTTCCCAAGAGGGTGAATTGACCCCACTATCTCTTGCCGAAGCCCTTGCCTGGCGATGGAGTGGTGAACGTTCAATACTGTGCTCAGATCCAGTACTAGGCCTTGAAGCTCTTCTATTGGCTTCACCAGGTCCAACTCCACGCCCTCCATGGCGTTGATAAGCAGACTCGTTGGTAGCTCTGGTCCCCAAATTGTCATTATGGGCTGGAGATTCAGTGAACTGCCTGAGGTCACCATCTTCCCTACTTGTGCCCCGTTCATGTGATGATATTCCTGCTCCCTGTCTTATAGGTTCCGCTGGTTCGGCTCGGCCTCTGGAAGTAGGACCTTGAGTTGATGCTGAATTATAATTAAGTATATCAGGATTCTCTTGAGGGTCATTTGGATTTATCATCTTGCCCCCAGAAGTTCGACCCTTGCGAGCCTTATCAAAAAAGGCTGTGTAAGGAACATTCTCTTCACTTTCCCAATTGCCAAACTTTGGTACATGTGAACGTTGCTGCCACATTGAAAAGAGCTTGTTATATCTACCAGTGCATCATCTATAAGCCAATCCCATTATTTTATCTATCTACACATTCCTTTTCATCAACCATTATCACATTCATTAGGCAGAAAAGGATGATATTGATCTTTGTCCTCCCAATTTTATAAGAGGGGAAAGGGATTGGTAAGTCATTGCAGCCAAGCAAGCAAAAGAAACCAGGAACTGGGACAAGACATAATCTACCAATTCCCCACCCACCCCCAACCCAAAAAAGAAGAAGAGCAAAATGAGTGGGCATGGCCAAAACCATAAATCATGTTGTGACGACAAAACACATACAGATGGGTATTTAACTCTGAATCTCTGGGTTATGAAGCACACAAATGGACATGAACAAAAACACACTAAGACATGGAAAAATCCTAAAAACTAGGGACTAAAATGGCCAAGATAAAGGAGCAAATAAATGTCTTTTTTTTTTTTTTTTTTTTAATACATATGATATCATGGTATGTGATATGTACACAACTCTATTTTAATCAATTCTTAAGTTACAATTTATGTTTAAATTATTTGATATCCAATACTGAAAATAAAGAAATGATAAATAAAAGATATAAAACAAAATCCAATAAAAAAAAAAAAAAAACCATTATTAAAGTTGGTTAATTAATGTTTAGAGTGTGTTCAGACCATGTTTCAGGTGTGCAGCTCATTTTCAACTATCATCTTCTTCTTTCTTTTTAAATTTGTGTGAAAGAAGTGTCTGAGAAGTCTCAAACCCAATAGTTGTTGAAGTGTCAATACACACAAACATAAAAACCTCTCTGAAATGATGCTCCTACCATTTCACTATGACAACATTGGAAAAAACAGTATAACAATAGTTCTACACTTATGAGCAATATAAGACATTTGATTCATTATAATGTTCTGCTTGTAGAAAAGAGCCATCTTGTTGATCACTTAATATCTATAAAAAAAAATCTCAATTACAAAATGAGAACCAGTCCACTTATGTAGACACTAGATTACCTCATTCAACATTGAGAAGGGACTGTATTAAATACTACATTTATTCTTTAATGGACAGTGGGTGCACATATGGTAGATTGAAAGATGCATTAGACCTGCAAATTACATTGCTAAAATAATGAGCAAACAAAACCAAATTGCATTATGCCATAGAGTTGTAGACAAGTTTTATGCATGTCTAACGTCCTTATGCATGTAAAAAACATATTTAGATGACTTCAACTTACAATGACTGGATCCTAGCCCCTAACAATAAAAATTGTAAAAAATAAGATTATTCCACATATCTGTGACGTCTTAAATTGGGCAAAAAGGAACAGATACAAAGGAATACAAATTGACCTTCAAACAATGTGCTTTAAGTCTACCTGAAGTCGTGCCATCAACACACCAAGAGAGTATTTACAAATTTTCAAGTGTCATGTTAAAAGAATCTCATACAGACAAAAAAGAATGATCATGAACAAAGAGACATAGTTATCGCTTCTTCCGTAAAAAGTTGTCCCTCATCACTCCTTATATCACTATGACCTCAACTTCTTGTAGTTATGCATCAAGATCCTTTCAACACACCACGTTTGAGAAGTCATACCAACTCAAATGATTGGATATTTTGACTGCCCATTGAGTTAAACCAGGGCAAAAAGACTAGCTAGATGACTATATGAGAAGTCATACCAACTCGATAACTATTAAGTTCTGTAAAGTAAACAAACTTGACAACAAATTTAATCATCTCTGAGCCAAGAAGAAATAAACCAATCAGACAAATTGTTATTAAATAATTCACAAGTATCAAGCTCGATGTTCTTCAACCTTAATGTTAGACATACTCTTTATTGGCACAGAATTAAACCAGATGGCTCCAATCTTTTTATTTCTTTGCATGTGCAAATATCTCATAGAGGATTTTGCAGTCAACCTTGTAACTTTAAACTAAACAGTATCAAAAGAGTAAAACAAATATGCTACTCAAAATTAAATCATAATATAGAAGGAACAACTATATAATGAACAAGGCACTAGATAGCAATAAGTTATCCATCATCCATCACATAATTAATAGCCCAGGCAATCAGTATGATGCTTAAAATTGGCTTCAAAAGATTAGATTAACATAGTACGTTTGCAGTCTGTATGAAATACACAATTACAATATTAAATTTTAAAATTTTAAATCATTAGTATTTTGTGATTTTATTTCTTCTTTTTTAGAGGCTGGACCTTGGAATGCTGGCAAGTGCCCTACACACAAGCAATGTGTCAAGGGTGAGATAAGGAATCAATCTCTCCAACCTATTCTTTTGTGATTTATTTTTTCTATGTGTGGACGACAAGAAGTTAATAACCAACAAATGGTACCTTATTTTTCATTTAGTTAAAAAGAAACCATTAAATGAGATAAAGAATAATTAAAAACAAATAAAGGGTGGTTCATCCAAAACGAAAAAACAAATAGAGGGTGAGCTGAAAGGGTTCTTGATTACAATTGGAAAGGGTGTCAAGGCCATAGACCTTTGCATCCATTATGGAAGAACAAAAGCTTTGCATGAAGAGACTTCCCTAAAAATATAATGGTATACTTGGCTGCATCATTTTGTCAAGTCCAAGTCCAGGTTAGGAGGTTATTCTAGATGGAGGCTAGCAGATACAGTAACTTCAGCCACAAAATAGATATCTTGACATTTTGAGGGACACTTTTTCCTCTCCATTGTTTACAGAAATATATGTAAAGCAATTGACTAAGCTTTCTCAAGCTTTACTGATTGGTTACAGATCTTCACCAAAATTTGCATTTATAACCCTATATTTCCAATAAAAATCTAAATTGAGTCCTTCGCCTCCAAGGGAGTGAATATAGAATGAGCACAGGGCAAGAATTCCATATTTCAGTTCCATGATACTCAAGTCAGATAGCATTGCTAAGAAACCAATCAATTTTAGTACCAGAAAGGAAGTTCCTAATGAAAAGGGAGTGGGAGTGGGAGTGGTTTGCCGCAGTAGCATGGGACAATGACCACAGTTGAGACTGCAGGTTAGTAGAAAACATAGTAGAGTACAGGGTACATAACTTCCTATGACCAACTAATTAGGAAGAAGGAAATTTTTTCTATACTTCACCATAACTCTTAGAAATAAGATCATTCTATAAAAACCTCAAACAAAAACATCCTACATTGTAAACACATTTGGAGACCCACATTGTAAACCAAATGCAACGCAAATCCCATAATGACTCAACCTGAGCTTCAATTTCCAAGAACGAAACAGTAAAAACTGTTACATGTCAACTTATATTATTAATATAACAAATCCAAATAAATCAATAAGCCTGCTTAACTGCATAGCTGCTTACTTAAACCTACAAAATCAATTAAGCAAGCACATCAAGCAATACAGCAAAACTCAAAACACCCAAACTGCCAGATGTGTTTTTCTATTTTTAGCTTAATCCACACACATTCATCATTCAAGCAAGAGTAAGTACTTCTTTTCTTTTGTTATGAAAGACTAAAAGAATTTGAACTTTTAACCTTTTATTAACATAACTATAGCTTAAATTGAAGAAAGATTTGAGAAAGCAACAGTGATTGATTATTTCCTTGATCCGTATTTTCCAAAAAATTTGAAACCAAAAATCCATAAACAAAACAAACCCAGATCAATAGAATCCCCAATTTTGTTAATACTACAATAATAACAAAATTATACAAGTCCCAGCGTTGCTAACCAAAACAAAACAGCACAAATACAAAGGAGTCTACCCTTTGAAAATCTAATAAAACAATCACACAAAATCCATTTCCACACAATATCAACAACAACAACAACAACAACAACAAAAAAAAAAAAAAAAAAAAAAAGAACAGAAGTACCTATAGCCTATTGGGTGGCTAGTTTGACAGAGGATAAGAACAGATGACAAATTTACAATTTTGAAAACTTATCAGACTCTGTAGAAAACACATAAAAGCTCCATTCAACTAAGTAGTCTATGCCTAAGAGAACACAATGCAAAAAGATTCAATTCTCTCATCAATCAAGCAGAAACTAAAACATTCAAAACAAAAACACAATGACCCAAAAAAAGCAAAAGGCTAAACTTTACTGCCATTGCTCTATCCACCAAACTTGGAATGGAAAAGGCAAAAATCTTTAAGAATCCAACACCCACCACAAAAAACTCACACAAACCAATCAAAAATCCTTTCTTTTCTTTTCTTTTTTTTCCTTCAAGATGTTCACACAGAACCCTTTAAGGAAAAAGACTCAATCTTCAAATTTCTTTTCTTTCCCTGAGTTCTCTCAAACTAATGCATTCAAAACAAAAATAGAATTACTTTAAAAGGCAAAAGACCAAAAACTTACTGCCATTGCTCTCTATCCACCAAACTTGGAAAGGAAAAGGCACAATTCTTCAAGAAATTCCAACTGGCTCAAACCCACCACAAAAAACTCAGACAAACCAATCAAAA
This sequence comes from Quercus dentata, assembly GCA_028216015.1. Taxonomy (NCBI): domain Eukaryota; kingdom Viridiplantae; phylum Streptophyta; class Magnoliopsida; order Fagales; family Fagaceae; genus Quercus; species Quercus dentata. Next base: position 68,730,692 of record CP116452.1, on the reverse strand, counting down.
AGTAAATTTTTTTTTCCTTCTTGTTCTTTGTTTTGGCTTCTGAAAGTTCACACAGGACCCTTTTTAAGGAGAGAAAGAGAGACAGAAAGGCAGAGAGACAGATAGAGAGAAAGAGAGAGAGAGTTGTGTTTTGTAGAGAGGTTTATCAACCATTGACCGGCGCCACCGGTCATGTTTGACCATTCTCTTCTTATGGCTGTTTATTGATTTTCACTCTCTCTCTCTGTTAAAACTCTCTCTTTCTTCCCAGTTTCAAACGTCTCTCTCAGACTCTCCCTCCACCTCATCCCTCCGTACCTATTATTTTTTTTAATATTATACTAAAAATTTTTGAGTCATATTTATCGGTGAAAAGACAAGGCTATAGAACTAATGAAAAGTGAGGAATGAGCCAATTGAACTCATTTTTGAACATAAAATCAATAATATTCACTTGAAATTTTTAAAATAAAAACACGTTTAAGAGATAATGAGAAATTAACAGTCCTTGTTTATTAAATTTTATAGGCTTCCAATCAAAAAAAAAAAAAATTATAGGCTAATAATAATCGTTTGAAACTTCAAAAATCAAAAGATAAAAGGAATAAAAGTGTTCATTGAAATTTTAAGAACCAATAAGCTTAGAGCATTTGAAAAAATGCAAAGCTTTTTATTTCAAATCTTTTTACTTAAAATATAACTTTTAATATTTTTGATAATAAATTAATCTTTAGATTTTTATCACACAATTAATATTAAATTTATAGCAAATTACATCTTTTGGTAATAAATACTAGAATTTAAATAAATTACCGAACATTTGCAAAGTACCCAAATGAACACACACTAAAAGTTCGTGTGTGTATTAAAATATTTAGTATTTTTAAAAGAAAAAATAATGAATTAATCTTACATCGAAAAATGAGTGTGAGTTAAAAAAGTTTAAAACTTTGTATTGTGTATTCAAGAGTTCGATCATTTTAGATATATATTATTGTCAATTTCTTTAAAACCTCCTCACATTTTCCTATGTTTATTAAAATATTTAATATTCTTAAAAAAAAATTAGACAATAATTATATTTGGGCTCTTAGTAAAAAGAAAAAAAAAAAGTATTTCTGCTATTATTTCAATTCATATTCTTAAACGTGAATTGCTTTTGCTAGAAAGGGTTTTACTGAATCTAGGGGAATTTAAACTTGACTAATGCAATGACACGCTGAGACTGACGCGGAAGAAACCGGAATTGAATTTGGCAATTATAAGTTTAGGTTCCTATTTCTTTTTTTCTTTTTCTTTTTTATTTTCCATTTTGGATGAGTCACCCTTGGCCTTTTTGGTGGTTGGACTTTCTTTTTCCATTTAATAGTAGTAAATTGAGAAGATGGCTTAGCTGGGGAGGTGTCTTCCATGCAATGCAGTGACCCTCAAGCACACCTTTTCAAGTTTTGGGTCTCTAAAAACCCTATTTAAAGTAACTATAATAAATCTTATATATTGAGTAGGAATTAATGCAAAGATATGCTTACTTGTTGAGGAAAGAACTAGGTTTAATTGTAATCTTTCTTTCTTTTTTAATGAACTGGAAAGATTTTAATCATAATCTAAATTTTTTTTTTAATGAAGCATGGCGAATTTGAATCTTAGCTATTTCATTGAAAAGAATAAAAAGTACTAATTCAATTACAAAACTCTTAAAAATGTAATTTATTTTTGTTTTTGGTAAACATCTAATTTTGGTTTTAGTAGCATAACATAATATACATTTGCAATTAAAGTCACCTATCAGTCTATCACACTTTTCTATCTTACTAATATACCCTTTTTTTCCCATATTAAAGTGCACTTTAGGCTCTCTTTTTTTTCCTTCATCTTTGACTATGTTTTCATATTAGTTCTGTTATCTATTTTCATTTGTGATTTGAGCATCCATAATAGTATTATTTTTTGTCTACAATGATGAAATTTCTGCATTACACAACATTGTAGAAATAGTATTTAATAAAATAATTAAACATGAAGAGTGTAAGGATTGAATTTGGATTTGACCCAATATAGGATTGAGTTTTAGCCCAAACAATGAATTTGTAGAGCGTGAATGAATGAACTAGTTCTAGTGAATAGGAAAGACAAGAATGATTGTTTATTTAAGAAAATCAAACACAAGTAAGGTAAGAAAAGTTTATCCTCGGCACAATCCGAGGAGCTTTGTTATAATGTCTAGTTGATGATCAAGGTTATAAGAGTTAAAAGGTTCATTTCAGTGATTTCTCTCTCTCACCTTTCAAGCCACCTTTCCATGCTATATACTATAATTTTTGGCATCATCCCCACCATACACGTGAAATTAGATTCCAGGAACTTCTTCTTGTCCCATCCAACACCTCCCAAAACATTCAACTATAACTGCTTCACCACTGTTCAAGTATCACCTCTACATTAATGCGACCAGAGAGTTAGTCTGATGCATTTAATGTGGAAGTAGTAACTTTTGAAGATATTTGTTGCCTTCCTCTACTCCTCTCCTATCCAATGTCTGACTTCTAACCGTGATGCAACCTGGAAGGATGTTCAGAACAATAGGACATTTCTATTGATCTTGGATCCACACTTTCGATATGACTTTTCTCCTCAAACATCATTTGAACTATCATGTACAATCCTTGTCTCTTCCTTTTCTACCATTCTCATAATAACATTATTTGACCATCCTCGAATAAGCAAATATCATCTGACCGGGGCCATAGGCCCAATATATACTGATTTTAAAGTACCTTCTAGCTATCCTGGCCCCATAAAAAGTATTAAGGGTTAAATTATGAACAAAAATGGATAGTAAGGCGAATATGATGAATTAAAAGATGAATGGCTAAAGTAACTATTTTGAAATGTAAATGATCAAAATGAAAATAACTCCAAAATTTAAGAGAAAAGTTCACTTTAGTCTTTTTTTTTTTTTTCCCTTTTCATTTTAAACAATTTAGTTATTTTATAAGGAAAAAAGAGAGGCGGGGACGTGCATTTGGTGGAACATAATCCTCTCTATTTCACTTGAAATGACATATTTTATTTCTAATATAACAATATAAACTCTATTACATTATTTAAAATTTTATAAGTGTCTGTTTGGTATTCCATAGGTTTTTTGCTATATAAATAAATATATATATACTTATTAAATATATAGACAAAATATATATATATATATATATATATATATATATATATTTTTAGTAACTTTTATGTTAGATATATAACAACAACAAAACTAAAAGTTAAATTAAAAAAAAAAAAAAAAAAAAAAAAACTAGTTTTGTTACATTTTTTATTAAAAAAGAAGATGCGACAAAAAGTAAAAGAAAGAAGCTAAAAACTTTTTGTATAACGGAAACTCGGGGTGTACTGGGCTCTAACTTATTTGATTTTTTTGTAATTACCTTTTGTCTCAGTTTTTTTTTTATTTTTTTGTGCAAATAATTTAACTTTTAAACTTTTGGTAATAAATTAACTTTTAGCTTTTTGTCACACATTTAATATCAAAGTTACCAAAAAATACTTTATTTAACTAATACTATGCAAATAAGCTAACACAAATAAACGGTTTCCAATCTCACCCTTTATGTTACACTTAATATATATTTAGATTTATAATATCTAATCTAATCATAAAATAAACTAAAGAATCATTTATGATTCCTACACTTCCTAGGTGTTGCATTTAGAGAGAAGAGTACTCGCATCAACTTGTGAAAGAATTCCTACATAGTTTAACATAAGATTTTTTTTTTTTTAATTTTATTTAACCACTTTTTAAAAACACTTATATCAAATTATATATTTTACACTACATTTTATTAAAATATTATCTCTTTATCAAATTTTTTTATTACTCTTTTGAATCAAGTCTTTTTCTTATGTATATGAGTAAAGAAGTATTAAAAAATAAATTTGCAAGTGAATAGTAATTATGCATATTTACGCGATTCATGTAGCTCACATTTTATTTTACACAAATTGATAGGAGTGATTTTGAAATTGAATATCCAAAATTTACCTATCATACTACACTTTGATTAATGCAAGTGCAGTTAAACCATGGCGTGGTAGCTAAGACAAGCACTCACATCCTAATCACGTAAACCGTAAGGGCCTATATAGATTAAGAAGAATGGGAAATGGAGAGAAATAAAGTAAAATTAGCTGAAAATATATTAATTTTAGACCAATTCTATTCTCTCTCTTCTCTCTCTTTTAATTTAAACGGACCATAAAACTAAACTAATATTTATTTATTTATTATTATAGTTAATGAAGTAAAAGCAAGAAAAATCATGGTATTTATGATATCTTTTACGGTACCATTTAATAAAACAGAGAGAGACGGTTTGTTGGTTGTTGGAGTTTGGATGGGGATGAAGAGAGAGTTAACGCCGTCACTGTTAGTGGCGGCCGACTTTTTGTTAACCGTTGAGGTGCGGTTTTTATAGCTGTATTTGTGTGTCTTCTTCTGCTTCAATGGGATCCCTTTTTGTCTTCTTCCATTGAAACATTTTCTGACTGCTTTTACGTGGGCTCTCTTTTTTTTTTTTTTTTTTTTAGATTATATATTTAACATTTTCTATGTGAACACACTCTATTAAAAATCCAGCTGATATATAATGGTTAGCCAACAGCAATTGTTGCCTCTTTAGAATTTTTAACTTCTTCAAAGAATCAAAGGGGTCAAGGAAAATTAGACCTAATAAAAAAAGATAGCACATGTTCTAAGAAGATTTAGACTTCTTCAAAATAAGAGGTCAATCTATGCGGATTGAATGGAGTTTATTTATTTTTTTTTTTTATAAATTAATTTACAGAGAAGAGATATGCTACATACATATATTACTCGCATGAGGCTAAATTGAAATGAAAGTGATATTTCTTTGTTCTTTGAAATGTAATAATATCACCTCTCTTTTTCCCCTTCTACTGGTTTTTTTTTTTTTTTTTTTTTTTTTAAGCAAGTGGGCAAAGTTCATCTTCTTCTTATTTTTTCTACTTAATTTTTATATTTGTGTAGGTTTCATACGAGCCTCATTTTAATTTAATTTGATTGTGGCACAGAGTTGACCTTATAACATTTTAGGTATAAAGCAACAATTTTAAGTGAAACATGAAAAATCTTATAATACCCCAACTAACAAATCGATGGATTACACTTTATCAACAACAACAACAACCAAAAAAAAAATCAATGGATTACAAGGATTCTTCTTTTAATTTTTTTGAAGGGAGCAAGTTTTGTTACTAATAAAAGAAAATGTATAGATGAGATGGAATGTGCATTATGTTAATGCAGGGGAGGAGATTCTTGAGCAACAGTTCATCAAGTATCCTATAACAAGAAGAATTATGTGGGTTCAATGCCTCAATCTCCATGCCCAATCAGGTTAGAAGGGTTGAATGTTGCCAAAAAGTTTAGGCTAAAAAAAAATTCACACCTTTTGCGGCAATCAGAAGTGACATGATAGAAATGGTCAGAAACAAAATTCTCAAGCAGCAATAAAGGGTACTACTTGATCCTTTACTCTTAATTTTCCAAATAAAAAAAAGGTATCCATTGATCATATATCTTTTTGGGAATTTGAGTGTGGTGATAATAACTAGAAGCAACATTGGATCCACCCATTCCCTCGCATGCCAAAATAAATTTTGATGCCCCAGTAAGACAGGAGAGACATAGTTTTTGATTGGACAAAAGTAATGAAGATTCCAGATCTAATTAGAAATAAAGCGAGTGCAATAACCTTATTAGCCATTTAGGCAGTTGATTTGGGATATATATAAGGGATTTGATTTACTTTCAGTACTTTTTTTAATTGAAATTTTCTTTTATTTTAATGAAAAACTGTCACATTACTCACTAACTAAATAAAATGTGGAAATTAAAATCCACTATCATTTGTCATTATATATTTAAAACAAAATAAAACCTCCAATTAAAAAAATACTAGAGCTAAACCAAACTCATAAATAAGTAACTTGAACACCTAATAAAAGAAGCCAAAAACATAGATCTTTAACACATTTACAGGGTGGGTTTTTTTTTTTTTTTTTTTTTTTTTTTTTTTGGTCCATAGCTTAAGAGAAGCAAATTTTGTTGCCCCAAATATTGGACCTTTTTTGTAATTATAAGGGATTGGTCCCCATTTCATCTATTACTGATTGTTGTTTTATTCCCCACAAGATAGAGACGGCAGTAAATCCCCTCTTTTTTGGCACTATAATATCATTTTCTCTTCCTTATCAATGAAAGAATTACTCAGAAGAAAAAAAAAATGAAAGAATTACTCAGAAAAAAAAAAAAAAAAAAAAAAAAAAGGCGTTACTCAAATCTAGACTCTAGAGTTAACAATCAAACACATAATGCAACCATGAGTATGCCATCACAATCCAAAAGCAATAAAGATAATAAAATAAAAAACAAACACACAGATTTTATGACAAAGTGATTTTTTTTTTTTTTTTTTATAATAAACATTTAAAAGGAAAGACCACTCCGAGGCAATCTTCTCACATAAAATTTTACACTAGAAGAAACAATTATAATGGTCTAAACTTACAAAACCTTTACAAATATAGATAGAATAGTGGCTCCATGCCTTAAGAACTCTCTTGAGAACTTCCATGAACGAACTTGTCTACAACCACCAGAAATCTGATAATCCGAAAAAAAAAAAAAAAAACTCTTTGTGGTGGTGTGGCAATGGTAAATGAACACAATAGTAAAGGGTATGCAAATCTATGGTTTAAATGAGAAACTCTAAAATAAACTTTGTAATGTACTCACAATTAGATTACTCAAGGGAGAGGGTAGTTTGAAGTTTTGGCTTAAGAAAGTTAGGCTCTCACAAAGGTAGTATGGTAGCCTCTCCCCTATAAAATTTATGCATTAACGGTTAGTTTTATTTATATAGGCAAAAAGTAGGTTAAAATGTGAATTTGATAAAGTTGGTTTACTGTTTATTGCAATCTCACCTGAGCAAACTTATAGATTGAGTTTGCTCGAACGAGAGTAAAGTGTCTAGAGCAAGTCTTTCGAAACTCGGGACCCGTTTGGTAAGAAATTTTTAGTAATGTTATTTGTATTTTTTGAAAATACGAGTGAGTAAAAATGTGTGTGAAAATACGTATAATGTTGTTTAAACACTGAAAATTGTTATTTAAACAACAAGAACAAACGAGCTCCTTGATTTCTTCAATAATGCTTCTTGATCCAACTAAATACATAACCAAATTAATTGAATAAAACCCTAAATACGTGTTTTGAGAAAGGAATTAATTAACATGATTTAAAACCTAAGAAGATTTTTTTTTTTTTTTTTTTTATCTAAATAATTTCATTTAAAATCTATTCTTCCTGCATTCTTAAATCCTAAATTTTGTATTCAGGTTTTGCTAACATCTTATTTTTAATTGATGATATGAATTTATTTAATCTTTATTGTGACATAATCAACCTTAGGTAGAATATTACCAATTTTAGTTTTCAAACTTCTATCTACATAAATTATTGTAACAAGTATTATTAATAGAGTTTTGTATGCGATACATACATTTAGAAAATAACCTAATCTATACACACACACATATATTAGTAAATTATTTTCTATTTGTAAAACTTATTTTAAAAAAATTTATATTTGAAAACAAATCTAAATACCCAATATCATAATAAATATTGTGGGGCCCAACAATATTTTGGGCCAGCTCCATTTATTCGTTGGGGCCCAAAGGCCCAAGCCGAGGAAGGTTATGGCCCAGACACTGTAATGCAAGTACAACATAGCATTGGGATACAGTAGAGGACGAATCAATCCTCGGCTAGTCCAAAGTCTCCTCGAAAGAAAGGGTAAAAGTGGTATAGAAACAACTTGGAAGTAAACTAAAATATCTGTGCCAGTAGAAAAGGGGATGTTGGAAAGTGTGAATGACCGAAGAAAGTCCCTTATCGCCATTCAATACTCAGACTGACAGAGCCATACTCTCCAGCTTTTTCAACCATCCCCAACCACTCCGGGTATGGGCTGATGGGACAAGTATCGATCTTGGAATGTCGATCTTACACGTGGACGAAGGATAAAAAACACCAGCTAGTATAAAAGGAAACGAAAGTAACTCCTAAGGGCTGGCTGGGAAAAATGGCCAAAAACCGTAGCCTCCCATCCCACCTCCAGGAGAAAGACTCCAGGGGTGAAGACAACTTAACTATGTATGGATATCATGGAAAACCCACCGCCCGGTGACCAAGGCCTAGCCTTTCAAACCCACGCTCTACAAATGATATTGTTTGGGCCTTTTTACGTGCGAACCCAACACCGTTACGGTTCGTTACAAAATCGCGTCCTTACAAATATCATATCTGAAAATTTATTGGAGATATAAGACTTTTTTTTCCCCCAATCTAGCATCATTTAGTATGAATCTATTTTGGGGCCTTCTTCCATATTTAGAAGTTAGGTAATGACCTATGAACACATGTGATTTCAATTTTTTATTTTTATTTTTAGAATCATGCGATTTCAATTAAAGAATAATGTAATAGATCACATTTCTCAACCAAAAAAAAAAAAAAAAAAAAAAAAAGAAAAAAAAAAAAAGCACGAATATGATTATATCAAAAGACTCCTTACATATATCACAATTTTGATGGTCTCACACGGCCAGCTTAGGCCTACCCTAAGGTCTCCACTACAAAAAGGCCCCTCCGCTTTATAAAACAGCTTCACCCCTCGAGACTATAAATTTTATTATAATAATTGATTTAAAAAAAATGGTTGTACACTATTTTTTACATTTCTAATAAAAGCCTAAAAATATTGGACCAGTAGAAACCTACATGAAACCGTTTTAGAGAAAAAAGTATTAAATGTGCTAGATTATCTATGATAATTAATTTCATAGTTTAAACATATTCTCTCTTATACTCTAAATATTTTGTATATGGGGAGGTGTTATTTCAACTATAAAACCCTTAGCTATAAATGCCCCACTTAAATATATTACCTTATCTCAAATTGTATGGTACTGTTGTTTAAACAATAGTTTTTATTGTTTAAATAATAATAACACTTCTTATATGTATTTGTATAACACTCAAACATATATTTTAAAATATTAAAAATTGAATAATAATACCTAAACACTATTACGAAATGGGCCATAATGTTAAAACTTATAGGCTACAGCTCTGAAGTCTGAACAAACCTCAAAAAAAATATTTTCAAAAACAAAGGAAGCTTGAAAAAACAAAGAGCACGCATTTCTTTGAGGTGTGTTCAGACTACTTTTTTATTTTTTGATTTGTTCAGACTACTTTTTAATACTCAATTACGCAAATGATTTGACTCTATCGTATCAATGTCACATTAACGTGAAGGAGAGAAAAAAATTACTGAATAGAATATCTGAATATGCTTGACGATTTTGTTTGTATTCTGCACATATTAATCCAAATCATTTTGGCCTGTTTGGTGAGAGATTTTTTTGTAATGTTATTTATATTTTTTAGAAATACATGTGGATAAAAAAATGTGTAAAAATAAGTATAATATATTTAAATACTAAAAACTGTTGTTTAAACAACAATAACGAACATGCCCGATTCCAAAACATTATTTACCCATCAATAAATAATGTAAATTGAAATATCCTCAAGTTGATTGGTAAGAATAAAATATGGTTCGAAGATTAATGAAATAAAAAGTCATTGATGAGATTATCATTGATTTTATTTCTATTTTTTTAATGGGATGATTTTAAGGTATTCTTCAAACAAAAGTTTTAATAAAACGTCCTCAAAGTTCAAAGATATTCTCCTCTATCACTGCGCATCTTTGATGTAATAGTCACTCCATAAGTATTCCATAAGTATAAATGTTTGTGGAGTGTGGGGGGTAAGGGTCGGGATTCAAGTTTTTAGAAGAGAACTTCACACACATATATACTTATATTAAGTCAGTGTAGAAATTCTATTTATATATATATATATATATATATAAAATTTTAAAAAAAGAAGAAGAAGAAGAAGATATTCTCCTCCTAATTTTGATTTGACAACTCCAAGGGTCAACACTTTTTTTGTTTAATCCAAAAATACTTAGTTGCCATTAGCCCATTAATAATGTTTTTATACTAAATAATGTGAAAGAAGCAATTAGGCATAGAACATTCCATTCTATATAATAGTATATATAGTAAGCACAGTGCTGCTACTGCCGACAACTTTATTTATTATTATTATTTTTTGGTAATTTTACTTTAGTATTTAACATTAAATTTAAATTACAGCTAGGGTTTTCAATTACCAATCCACATTTTACTAAATGGCATCCACGGCTCGCTTAATACTAATTATTAATGGCATCGCTCTGATCCATTATCAGCTTTTAGTACGTTGATTTTGAAAAAGCTCAAGTGATAATTTAGTGATAATGACATTTCTTGTATTGTTTTATATTAGTAATCTTAAATTTTAAAACCTTACCTATCTCTCTTCATCTACTAAAAGAAGAAGAAGAAGAAGCTATTTTGAAGAAATGCAAAGAAAAAAAATTTAAACCCTCTCTCCCTTTTGTGGATTATACAACTCTCAAATAATCTTTGTGCCATTTGATACATATTAAAAAACCCAAAAATATATAAATTTTTTTTTTTTTTGGCTGAATAAGAATATAAAGCCTTCCAATTTACAAAAAATATATCCGAAATATTATTCAGTATTTCACAAATATAATTTTTCTAACCCTTTCTAAAGTTGTCAATCAAAATGGGTAAATGAGTTTTATATACCAACTCAATTATGCTCATCTCAAATCCACCCGTTTGATCACCCTAGTCAAAAAAGGCCGGCTTGTTTGACAGATCACATTGCCACTTTTTTTTTAAGACCTACGTGCTATGCACCAAGTTTGATTGTTTTTATTTTTATTTAATAGAAAGTTGGTTTCGTCCTCAGAAAGTCAATGCAATATTGCCATGTTGTGCTAGCTCCTGGCTGGCATTTGGTACGAAAAACCTAAATAGCGCACCAGCTCTCTTGGTTTTAATGTTAAACCATGCCACCTTTTCATGTACTTTGATATGATTTTAGAGAATACTATGATGTGATTCATAGAAACGTATTGTTTATAATATTTTCACTATAAATTTTAAGTGATAGATTGTCACTTACTGTTATTAACGAGTAAAAAAGTAGTTTCAAACGTAATATTTATTATGAAAATATTATGAATATAGCATTTTTCTATATTTTATGAGTATACCTTTAATTTCTTATACTTTTTCATATACATTGATATGTTTTAGCTGGAATGTGTTAGAAAGACTAAAATGACTGACTTGTTTAATTATAAAAACCTTTTGGTCTTTTTTAAAAAAAAATAATAATTTCACTTTTAATTTTTTTAATAAACTAATTTTTACTTTTTTATCACACATTTATAGTAAACATTACCAAAAACTATATATTTTGATAAACATTATACAAATAAATTACATAAAATAAACTGTTGCTAAACAAACTTTTAAATCATTTTCATGTGGATTTATCATTGCCACCAACACATATCACAACAGGTTTTTTTTTTTTTTTTTGGTAGTATAAATAAATAATTTTGTAGTGGAACATCAATTTCAAGATTCTTAATCCACGAATATGACAACAGATCAAATCAACTTTTATGAAAAAAAATGTTGGCTTTTAGTCTTATTTTGTTTTCCTTCATTTAATGAAATATTTTATACCATGAATGGTATGGAATGGAGAAATGTTTTCGGAGAAAATGCACCAGTGCCTCAGAAGTCTCACAAAAATAAAAATCTATGAGTTCCGTTATCTATATATCTATATATCTATATAGATACATAGTTTTTAAGTAGTAGTTTAATATAGCATCTGTTAACCTGGCAATAATGCTTTCATAATTAAAAAATAAGATTAGTTTTAATGTTTTAAATCCCAACTTGTTTGGAAAGGCTACAAGTTAGTGTTAGGTCGTTCTAAACTTCTAGTTCCAACAATTGGGCAAAAAAATAATGCAATTTAAAAAAAATATGTTATGTAATTTAAAATGTATGGATTTAGCTTCTCAAATGAAAGTTAAGAAGACTATTGAGAAAATAGCACAACTTGCATTCTATCTTGTACTTATTAGGAAGCAAGTTGGATCACCAAGTTAGCATAATATGGGTTCTAGACTAGAGACCTTAAAATTTTGATATATTGAGTGAATATATAGTTCATAAACTCCATTTAGTAATTAACAAATGATTATTAAAAAAAGTTAATTAGTAATTAACAAATGAGTTGTTGATATCCCCCTAAGTGGACTAATAAGGATGAACTTTTTAGTCAATCTCAAGGCTTGGACTTATTAATCCTACTCTCTAGAAAGTGGGATTAATTTGAATCACAATAAATCTTCATAATGACAAAAAATTTACCTGCAAAATTCAAATCAATCCAATTGTTCCTCAGAGTCCAACTTCTTGAATTCGGGTCAAATTTAGAAACAAAACATAAAAGTTTTCCTTCGTGTAATGGAAAGTATCACACATCACCATCAATCAAGCACTGTTGTTTTTGCGGCAAATGAAATAAATAATGGTCTTCTTTTTTTTTTTTTTTTTTTTTTTGAGAAAGAAATAATGGTCTTCTTGTGTCCCCATTGTGCAACAATATTTGCACACCTTATTAAATAGTGACACACAGGATGCCACAAACTATATATTAGCCAATATATTGTAACACAAAGAGAACCATGACTTCATCGAAACACAATAGTCTTTTTTTTATAGTTGACTTCAATGATTAATGTTAGAGATATATATATATATATATATATATTTAAAATCATATCTTTTAACAATTTGTTAAGGTGCAGTTATAATTGGTACAATATCATCTTTATATGAATTTATTATTATTATTAACACAATTTTTTATTGCACAATATTGTCATCTCAACATTGTATATGTATAAATTGTATCCTAATCTCAATTTATAATGAGAATGAAGCACATATGACATATCATAAAGCACTATGCTCAACTACGTTGTACATAGTGGACTTTTTTTTTGGGTAGAATATATGTAGTGGACTAATTATATATATTGGCTCCACTTTTGTATTCTATTTAAGTGCTAGTTGCTAAAAGCCTTGTAACTGAATTAATACATTTTCATGTATAAAGTACTTGGTAATTTAGGGAGGAAAGAGTTTGAGCAGCATGTTGTAATTATATCTCAAAAAAAATTTAAGGGCTAGCTAGTTTGTATATATTTTATTAAAAAAAAAAGAAAAGAAAAGAAACCAGCTTGTATGTCTTTTAAAATACCTCAATAGTCAATACACTTTGCTTCATTTATAGATATATACTACATAAAAATGTGTCAAATATGGCTCCACCAAACCTATTTTTTTCTTGGACGAAATGTTTTTAGTAGTTTAATATTCTTTCTACTACTCTATCATATAAGCTTTACCTATTGCTTCATGTATTTAATTCCTATACCTAAAAAAAGAACATTCTAAACCTAAATTATATATGGTGTAAAGTATGTTTAAGAGAATATTCAACGAAGAAAGTGTGCCTCAACCTCTCTCTCATTGTATCAAGTCGCATGTATTCTGTTCACACTGAAAATAATGAACAACTTATTATTATTATTATTATTATTTTTAATCTTTATGTTCATGCATGGGTGAGGATCGAATCAAAGAGCTTTGCACGCATTTTAGATATCATTATAACTAGGCTGCAATAACATTGACTTATATATTTTTGTTTTCTAGTTCTTTTATTAATATAAATTAAACTGGGCTAGTACCATTAAAAGAAACATTAATTGTCAATGGTCTTTAATCTTTATGACTAAGCAATAAATCTTCCCTTCTAAAAACAGCTGTTCGGGATTTACAACCTTTTAATGATGGCTTGGGTAAAACTTGATTTTTTTTTTTTTTTTTGAGAAGGAATATAATATTTATTTAGTCAAAGTTATTAAAAGGTAAATTTTGAACATTTACCATATTATGAGTCATAAGACAAGCTTGCGTTGCGTACAAATGTTTCGGCTAATTAAAGTGTAAGTTTGGATTAGCCTACATATATATGTAGAATATTCTCAGCTTTGAATTTGCTTATGTTTGACCAATTTCAGCCATAACAAAATGACTGAGGTACCAATTCGATCAGACTCGTGCATTGATTATCCCTTTTTTAATTGGGGATTAAGTGTGAACTAAGAGGTTGAAGAATTAAAAGTTAAAAGTCATGGTTTGCAGTTCACAGACGAAATTTTACTATTTTAGACTAATTATGTTCAACTAAAACATATAGATTTGTTTCTCAAAAAAAAAAAAAAAAAACATATAGATTTGACTTACCATAATCAAGTATCAAAAGGAAAGTATTATAAAAAAAAGGTATTAGAAGGAAACACAACAATTGTTAAATGATTAAACTGGAACAAAGTCATCTTACCAAAAGAAATGGAGGGCTTGGGCTCCACTCGGCTTAAGCAAGAAATGCATAAACTCATGTATCATCAAGGCTAATAAACCAGGGAGCTAGATGCCTTATAAGTTCATTAAATCAAGGCTAAGTATTTGACCCAACAGAGATTAAGCCTTATTGCAGATCTAGTGATGCTTCTTTTAGATTTTGGGCTGCCTGTAAAGCAGGAAATTCATTATGGTAATTTGGTCTTTTTGAGAAGACAATTGGGTTGTCTTATTAGTGTTAGACTTAGAGATATAATAGCCCAACAGAGTAGGTACAAGCTCAATCCAACTTTGTGTGCAAGCTGAGTCTTTATTACAAGTTTATTAATCATAGTTAGTGTATGGTTAATCTAGGGTTTAACTTTTTATATATACCCATGTTGGTTCCATTATAACACGATATTTGTACTTCACTCTTATAATAAGATAAAGTCATTATGGTAGGTTCCAGT